>OY294029.1:0-716042 GCA_958510845.1 Cantharis nigra
ATTCCGCGAGGTTCTGAAGGCTGAATCCAGCAGTAGGCATCTAAGTACGTCGATTTAAGTAATAAAAAGGCCACCTAAATTTTTTAAGATTTTTGAAAAAAACGTAAGGTTAACCCCTTTGGTGTTTTTTGACCCCAAAAAATGAAAAGTGGAATTCGGCAGCTTCTTTCACTGTTTCTTATGTATTTTGATCAGAAAATTCGAATGGCGCAGTCAGATTTCTCGTAAGTATGATATTTTTTATTTTATTTGGCTTTAAACGTAACACATTCGGGGTCAATTTGCCATCCATTTGTTTCGCGATTTTACACTGTTTTGATTGATTCCGCGAGGTTCTGAGGGCTGAATCCAGCAGTAGGCATCTAAGTACGTCGATTTAAGTAATAAAAAGGCCACCTAAATTTTTTAAGATTTTTGAAAAAAACGTAAGGTTAACCCCTTTGGTGTTTTTTGACCCCAAAAAATGAAAAGTGGAATTCGGCAGCTTCTTTCACTGTTTCTTATGTATTTTGATCAGAAAATTCGAATGGCGCAGTCAGATTTCTCGTAAGTATGATATTTTTTATTTTATTTGGCTTTAAACGTAACACATTCGGGGTCAATTTGCCATCCATTTGTTTCGCGATTTTACACTGTTTTGATTGATTCCGCGAGGTTCTGAGGGCTGAATCCAGCAGTAGGCATCTAAGTACGTCGATTTAAGTAATAAATAGGCCACCTAAATTTTTTAAGATTTTTGAAAAAAACGTAAGGTTAACCCCTTTGGTGTTTTTTGACCCCAAAAAATGAAAAGTGGAATTCGGCAGCTTCTTTCACTGTTTCTTATGTATTTTGATCAGAAAATTCGAATGGCGCAGTCAGATTTCTCGTAAGTATGATATTTTTTATTTTATTTGGCTTTAAACGTAACACATTCGGGGTCAATTTGCCATCCATTTGTTTCGCGATTTTACACTGTTTTGATTGATTCCGCGAGGTTCTGAGGGCTGAATCCAGCAGTAGGCATCTAAGTACGTCGATTTAAGTAATAAAAAGGCCACTTAAATTTTTTAAGATTTTTGAAAAAAACGTAAGGTTAACCCCTTTGGTGTTTTTTGACCCCAAAAAATGAAAAGTGGAATTCGGCAGCTTCTTTCACTGTTTCTTATGTATTTTGATCAGAAAATTCGAATGGCGCAGTCAGATTCCTCGTAAGTATGATTTTTTTATTTTATTTGGCTTTAAACGTAACACATTCGGGGTCAATTTGCCATCCATTTGTTTCGCGATTTTACACTGTTTTGATTGATTCCGCGAGGTTCTGAGGGCTGAATCCAGCAGTAGGCATCTAAGTACGTCGATTTAAGTAATAAAAAGGCCACCTAAATTTTTTAAGATTTTTGAAAAAAACGTAAGGTTAACCCCTTTGGTGTTTTTTGACCCCAAAAAATGAAAAGTGGAATTCGGCAGCTTCTTTCACTGTTTCTTATGTAATTTGATCAGAAAATTCGAATGGCGCAGTCAGATTTCTCGTAAGTATGATATTTTTTATTTTATTTGGCTTTAAACGTAACACATTCGGGGTCAATTTGCCATCCATTTGTTTCGCGATTTTACACTGTTTTGATTGATTCCGCGAGGTTCTGAGGGCTGAATCCAGCAGTAGGCATCTAAGTACGTCGATTTAAGTAATAAAAAGGCCACCTAAATTTTTTAAGATTTTGAAAAAAACGTAAGGTTAACCCCTTTGGTGTTTTTTGACCCCAAAAAATGAAAAGTGGAATTCGGCAGCTTCTTTCACTGTTTCTTATGTATTTTGATCAGAAAATTCGAATGGCGCAGTCAGATTTCTCGTAAGTATGAAATTTTTTTATTTATTTGGCTTTAAACGTAACACATTCGGGGTCAATTTGCCATCCATTTGTTTCGCGATTTTACACTGTTTTGATTGATTCCGCGAGGTTCTGAGGGCTGAATCCAGCAGTAGGCATCTAAGTACGTCGATTTAAGTAATAAAAAGGCCACCTAAATTTTTTAAGATTTTTGAAAAAAACGTAAGGTTAACCCCTTTGGTGTTTTTTGACCCCAAAAAATGAAAAGTGGAATTCGGCAGCTTCTTTCACTGTTTCTTATGTATTTTGATCAGAAAATTCGAATGGCGCAGTCAGATTTCTCGTAAGTATGATATTTTTTATTTTATTTGGCTTTAAACGTAACACATTCGGGGTCAATTTGCCATCCATTTGTTTCGCGATTTTACACTGTTTTGATTGATTCCGCGAGGTTCTGAGGGCTGAATCCAGCAGTAGGCATCTAAGTACGTCGATTTAAGTAATAAAAAGGCCACCTAAATTTTTTAAGATTTTTGAAAAAAACGTAAGGTTAACCCCTTTGGTGTTTTTTGACCCCAAAAAATGAAAAGTGAAATTCGGCAGCTTCTTTCACTGTTTCTTATGTATTTTGATCAGAAAATTCGAATGGCGCAGTCAGATTTCTCGTAAGTATGATATTTTTTATTTTATTTGGCTTTAAACGTAACACATTCGGGGTCAATTTGCCATCCATTTGTTTCGCGATTTTACACTGTTTTGATTGATTCCGCGAGGTTCTGAGGGCTGAATCCAGCAGTAGGCATCTAAGTACGTCGATTTAAGTAATAAAAAGGCCACCTAAATTTTTTAAGATTTTTGAAAAAAACGTAAGGTTAACCCCTTTGGTGTTTTTTGACCCCAAAAAATGAAAAGTGGAATTCGGCAGCTTCTTTCACTGTTTCTTATGTATTTTGATCAGAAAATTCGAATGGCGCAGTCAGATTTCTCGTAAGTATGATATTTTTTATTTTATTTGGCTTTAAACGTAACACATTCGGGGTCAATTTGCCATCCATTTGTTTCGCGATTTTACACTGTTTTGATTGATTCCGCGAGGTTCTGAGGGCTGAATCCAGCAGTAGGCATCTAAGTACGTCGATTTAAGTAATACAAAAGGCCACCTAAATTTTTTAAGATTTTTGAAAAAAACGTAGGGTTAACCCCTTTGGTGTTTTTTGACCCCAAAAAATGAAAAGTGGAATTCGGCAGCTTCTTTCACTGTTTCTTATGTATTTTGATCAGAAAATTCGAATGGCGCAGTCAGATTTCTCGTAAGTATGATATTTTTTATTTTATTTGGCTTTAAACGTAACACATTCGGGGTCAATTTGCCATCCATTTGTTTCGCGATTTTACACTGTTTTGATTGATTCCGCGAGGTTCTGAGGGCGGAATGCAGCAGTAGGCATCTAAGTACGTCGATTTAAGTAATAAAAAGGCCACCTAAATTTTTTAAGATTTTTGAAAAAAACGTAAGGTTAACCCCTTTGGTGTTTTTTGACCCCAAAAAATGAAAAGTGGAATTCGGCAGCTTCTTTCACTGTTTCTTATGTATTTTGATCAGAAAATTCGAATGGCGCAGTCAGATTTCTCGTAAGTATGATATTTTTTATTTTATTTGGCTTTAAACGTAACACATTCGGGGTCAATTTGCCATCCATTTGTTTCGCGATTTTACACTGTTTTGATTGATTCCGCGAGGTTCTGAGGGCTGAATCCAGCAGTAGGCATCTAAGTACGTCGATTTAAGTAATAAAAAGGCCACCTAAATTTTTTAAGATTTTTGAAAAAAACGTAAGGTTAACCCCTTTGGTGTTTTTTGACCCCAAAAAATGAAAAGTGGAATTCGGCAGCTTCTTTCACTGTTTCTTATGTATTTTGATCAGAAAATTCGAATGGCGCAGTCAGATTTCTCGTAAGTATGATATTTTTTATTTTATTTGGCTTTAAACGTAACACATTCGGGGTCAATTTGCCATCCATTTGTTTCGCGATTTTACACTGTTTTGATTGATTCCGCGAGGTTCTGAGGGCTGAATCCAGCAGTAGGCATCTAAGTACGTCGATTTAAGTAATAAAAAGGCCACCTAAATTTTTTAAGATTTTTGAAAAAAACGTAAGGTTAACCCCTTTGGTGTTTTTTGACCCCAAAAAATGAAAAGTGAAATTCGGCAGCTTCTTTCACTGTTTCTTATGTATTTTGATCAGAAAATTCGAATGGCGCAGTCAGATTTCTCGTAAGTATGATATTTTTTATTTGATTTGGCTTTAAACGTAACACATTCGGGGTCAATTTGCCATCCATTTGTTTCGCGATTTTACACTGTTTTGATTGATTCCGCGAGGTTCTGAGGGCTGAATCCAGCAGTAGGCATCTAAGTACGTCGATTTAAGTAATAAAAAGGCCACCTAAATTTTTTAAGATTTTTGAAAAAAACGTAAGGTTAACCCCTTTGGTGTTTTTTGACCCCAAAAAATGAAAAGTGGAATTCGGCAGCTTCTTTCACTGTTTCTTATGTATTTTGATCAGAAAATTCGAATGGCGCAGTCAGATTTCTCGTAAGTATGAAATTTTTTTATTTATTTGGCTTTAAACGTAACACATTCGGGGTCAATTTGCCATCCATTTGTTTCGCGATTTTACACTGTTTTGATTGATTCCGCGAGGTTCTGAGGGCTGAATCCAGCAGTAGGCATCTAAGTACGTCGATTTAAGTAATAAAAAGGCCACCTAAATTTTTTAAGATTTTTGAAAAAAACGTAAGGTTAACCCCTTTGGTGTTTTTTGACCCCAAAAAATGAAAAGTGGAATTCGGCAGCTTCTTTCACTGTTTCTTATGTATTTTGATCAGAAAATTCGAATGGCGCAGTCAGATTTCTCGTAAGTATGATATTTTTTATTTTATTTGGCTTTAAACGTAACACATTCGGAGTCAATTTGCCATCCATTTGTTTCGCGATTTTACACTGTTTTGATTGATTCCGCGAGGTTCTGAGGGCTGAATCCAGCAGTAGGCATCTAAGTACGTCGATTTAAGTAATAAAAAGGCCACCTAAATTTTTTAAGATTTTTGAAAAAAACGTAAGGTTAACCCCTTTGGTGTTTTTTGACCCCAAAAAATGAAAAGTGAAATTCGGCAGCTTCTTTCACTGTTTCTTATGTATTTTGATCAGAAAATTCGAATGGCGCAGTCAGATTTCTCGTAAGTATGATATTTTTTATTTGATTTGGCTTTAAACGTAACACATTCGGGGTCAATTTGCCATCCATTTGTTTCGCGATTTTACACTGTTTTGATTGATTCCGCGAGGTTCTGAGGGCTGAATCCAGCAGTAGGCATCTAAGTACGTCGATTTAAGTAATAAAAAGGCCACCTAAATTTTTTAAGATTTTTGAAAAAAACGTAAGGTTAACCCCTTTGGTGTTTTTTGACCCCAAAAAATGAAAAGTGGAATTCGGCAGCTTCTTTCACTGTTTCTTATGTATTTTGATCAGAAAATTCGAATGGCGCAGTCAGATTTCTCGTAAGTATGATATTTTTTATTTTATTTGGCTTTAAACGTAACACATTCGGGGTCAATTTGCCATCCATTTGTTTCGCGATTTTACACTGTTTTGATTGATTCCGCGAGGTTCTGAGGGCTGAATCCAGCAGTAGGCATCTAAGTACGTCGATTTAAGTAATACAAAAGGCCACCTAAATTTTTTAAGATTTTTGAAAAAAACGTAGGGTTAACCCCTTTGGTGTTTTTTGACCCCAAAAAATGAAAAGTGGAATTCGGCAGCTTCTTTCACTGTTTCTTATGTATTTTGATCAGAAAATTCGAATGGCGCAGTCAGATTTCTCGTAAGTATGATATTTTTTATTTTATTTGGCTTTAAACGTAACACATTCGGGGTCAATTTGCCATCCATTTGTTTCGCGATTTTACACTGTTTTGATTGATTCCGCGAGGTTCTGAGGGCGGAATGCAGCAGTAGGCATCTAAGTACGTCGATTTAAGTAATAAAAAGGCCACCTAAATTTTTTAAGATTTTTGAAAAAAACGTAAGGTTAACCCCTTTGGTGTTTTTTGACCCCAAAAAATGAAAAGTGGAATTCGGCAGCTTCTTTCACTGTTTCTTATGTATTTTGATCAGAAAATTCGAATGGCGCAGTCAGATTTCTCGTAAGTATGATATTTTTTATTTTATTTGGCTTTAAACGTAACACATTCGGGGTCAATTTGCCATCCATTTGTTTCGCGATTTTACACTGTTTTGATTGATTCCGCGAGGTTCTGAGGGCTGAATCCAGCAGTAGGCATCTAAGTACGTCGATTTAAGTAATAAAAAGGCCACCTAAATTTTTTAAGATTTTTGAAAAAAACGTAAGGTTAACCCCTTTGGTGTTTTTTGACCCCAAAAAATGAAAAGTGGAATTCGGCAGCTTCTTTCACTGTTTCTTATGTATTTTGATCAGAAAATTCGAATGGCGCAGTCAGATTTCTCGTAAGTATGATATTTTTTATTTTATTTGGCTTTAAACGTAACACATTCGGGGTCAATTTGCCATCCATTTGTTTCGCGATTTTACACTGCTTTGATTGATTCCGCGAGGTTCTGATGGCTGAATCCAGCAGTAGGCATCTAAGTACGTCGATTTAAGTAATAAAAAGGCCACCTAAATTTTTTAAGATTTTTGAAAAAAACGTAAGGTTAACCCCTTTGGTGTTTTTTGACCCCAAAAAATGAAAAGTGGAATTCGGCAGCTTCTTTCACTGTTTCTTATGTATTTTGATCAGAAAATTCGAATGGCGCAGTCAGATTTCTCGTAAGTATGATATTTTTTATTTTATTTGGCTTTAAACGTAACACATTCGGGGTCAATTTGCCATCCATTTGTTTCGCGATTTTACACTGTTTTGATTGATTCCGCGAGGTTCTGAGGGCTGAATCCAGCAGTAGGCATCTAAGTACGTCGATTTAAGTAATAAAAAGGCCACCTAAATTTTTTAAATTTTTGAAAAAAACGTAAGGTTAACCCCTTTGGTGTTTTTTGACCCCAAAAAATGAAAAGTGGAATTCGGCAGCTTCTTTCACTGTTTCTTATGTATTTTGATCAGAAAATTCGAATGGCGCAGTCAGATTTCTCGTAAGTATGATATTTTTTATTTTATTTGGCTTTAAACGTAACACATTCGGGGTCAATTTGCCATCCATTTGTTTCGCGATTTTACACTGTTTTGATTGATTCCGCGAGGTTCTGAGGGCTGAATCCAGCAGTACGCATCTAAGTACGTCGATTTAAGTAATAAAAAGGCCACCTAAATTTTTTAAGATTTTTGAAAAAAAGGTAAGGTTAACCCCTTTGGTGTTTTTTGACCCCAAAAAATGAAAAGTGGAATTCGGCAGCTTCTTTCACTGTTTCTTATGTATTTTGATCAGAAAATTCGAATGGCGCAGTCAGATTTCTCGTAAGTATGATATTTTTTATTTTATTTGGCTTTAAACGTAACACATTCGGGGTCAATTTGCCATCCATTTGTTTCGCGATTTTACACTGTTTTGATTGATTCCGCGAGGTTCTGAGGGCTGAATCCAGCAGTAGGCATCTAAGTACGTCGATTTAAGTAATAAAAAGGCCACCTAAATTTTTTAAGATTTTTGAAAAAAACGTAGGGTTAACCCCTTTGGTGTTTTTTGACCCCAAAAAATGAAAAGTGGAATTCGGCAGCTTCTTTCACTGTTTCTTATGTATTTTGATCAGAAAATTCGAATGGCGCAGTCAGATTTCTCGTAAGTATGATATTTTTTATTTTATTTGGCTTTAAACGTAACACATTCGGGGTCAATTTGCCATCCATTTGTTTCGCGATTTTACACTGTTTTGATTGATTCCGCGAGGTTCTGAGGGCTGAATCCAGCAGTAGGCATCTAAGTACGTCGATTTAAGTAATAAAAAGGCCACCTAAATTTTTTAAGATTTTTGAAAAAAACGTAAGGTTAACCCCTTTGGTGTTTTGTGACCCCAAAAAATGAAAAGTGGAATTCGGCAGCTTCTTTCACTGTTTCTTATGTATTTTGATCAGAAAATTCGAATGGCGCAGTCAGATTTCTCGTAAGTATGATATTTTTTATTTTATTTGGCTTTAAACGTAACACATTCGGGGTCAATTTGCCATCCATTTGTTCGCGATTTTACACTGTTTTGATTGATTCCGCGAGGTTCTGAGGGCTGAATCCAGCAGTAGGCATCTAAGTACGTCGATTTAAGTAATAAAAAGGCCACCTAAATTTTTTAAGATTTTTGAAAAAAACGTAAGG
Source organism: Cantharis nigra (assembly GCA_958510845.1). Taxonomy (NCBI): domain Eukaryota; kingdom Metazoa; phylum Arthropoda; class Insecta; order Coleoptera; family Cantharidae; genus Cantharis; species Cantharis nigra. The sequence goes on from OY294029.1 coordinate 8,158, forward strand.
TTAACCCCTTTGGTGTTTTTTGACCCCAAAAAATGAAAAGTGGAATTCGGCAGCTTCTTTCACTGTTTCTTATGTATTTTGATCAGAAAATTCGAATGGCGCAGTCAGATTTCTCGTAAGTATGATATTTTTTATTTTATTTGGCTTTAAACGTAACACATTCGGGGTCAATTTGCCATCCATTTGTTTCGCGATTTTACACTGTTTTGATTGATTCCGCGAGGTTCTGAGGGCTGAATCCAGCAGTAGGCATCTAAGTACGTCGATTTAAGTAATAAAAAGGCCACCTAAATTTTTTAAGATTTTTGAAAAAAACGTAAGGTTAACCCCTTTGGTGTTTTTTGACCCCAAAAAATGAAAAGTGGAATTCGGCAGCTTCTTTCACTGTTTCTTATGTATTTTGATCAGAAAATTCGAATGGCGCAGTCAGATTTCTCGTAAGTATGATATTTTTTATTTTATTTGGCTTTAAACGTAACACATTCGGGGTCAATTTGCCATCCATTTGTTTCGCGATTTTACACTGTTTTGATTGATTCCGCGAGGTTCTGAGGGCTGAATCCAGCAGTAGGCATCTAAGTACGTCGATTTAAGTAATAAAAAGGCCACCTAAATTTTTTAAGATTTTTGAAAAAAACGTAAGGTTAACCCCTTTGGTGTTTTTTGACCCCAAAAAATGAAAAGTGGAATTCGGCAGCTTCTTTCACTGTTTCTTATGTATTTTGATCAGAAAATTCGAATGGCGCAGTCAGATTTCTCGTAAGTATGATATTTTTTATTTTATTTGGTTTTAAACGTAACACATTCGGGGTCAATTTGCCATCCATTTGTTTCGCGATTTTACACTGTTTTGATTGATTCCGCGAGGTTCTGAGGGCTGAATCCAGCAGTAGGCATCTAAGTACGTCGATTTAAGTAATAAAAAGGCCACCTAAATTTTTTAAGATTTTTGAAAAAAACGTAAGGTTAACCCCTTTGGTGTTTTTTGACCCCAAAAAATGAAAAGTGGAATTCGGCAGCTTCTTTCACTGTTTCTTATGTATTTTGATCAGAAAATTCGAATGGCGCAGTCAGATTTCTCGTAAGTATGATATTTTTTATTTTATTTGGCTTTAAACGTAACACATTCGGGGTCAATTTGCCATCCATTTGTTTCGCGATTTTACACTGCTTTGATTGATTCCGCGAGGTTCTGATGGCTGAATCCAGCAGTAGGCATCTAAGTACGTCGATTTAAGTAATAAAAAGGCCACCTAAATTTTTTAAGATTTTTGAAAAAAACGTAAGGTTAACCCCTTTGGTGTTTTTTGACCCCAAAAAATGAAAAGTGGAATTCGGCAGCTTCTTTCACTGTTTCTTATGTATTTTGATCAGAAAATTCGAATGGCGCAGTCAGATTTCTCGTAAGTATGATATTTTTTATTTTATTTGGCTTTAAACGTAACACATTCGGGGTCAATTTGCCATCCATTTGTTTCGCGATTTTACACTGTTTTGATTGATTCCGCGAGGTTGTGAGGGCTGAATCCAGCAGTAGGCATCTAAGTACGTCGATTTAAGTAATAAAAAGGCCACCTAAATTTTTTAAGATTTTTGAAAAAAACGTAAGGTTAACCCCTTTGGTGTTTTTTGACCCCAAAAAATGAAAAGTGGAATTCGGCAGCTTCTTTCACTGTTTCTTATGTATTTTGATCAGAAAATTCGAATGGCGCAGTCAGATTTCTCGTAAGTATGATATTTTTTATTTTATTTGGCTTTAAACGTAACACATTCGGGGTCAATTTGCCATCCATTTGTTTCGCGATTTTACACTGCTTTGATTGATTCCGCGAGGTTCTGATGGCTGAATCCAGCAGTAGGCATCTAAGTACGTCGATTTAAGTAATAAAAAGGCCACCTAAATTTTTTAAGATTTTTGAAAAAAACGTAAGGTTAGCCCCTTTGGTGTTTTTTGACCCCAAAAAATGAAAAGTGGAATTCGGCAGCTTCTTTCACTGTTTCTTATGTATTTTGATCAGAAAATTCGAATGGCGCAGTCAGATTTCTCGTAAGTATGATATTTTTTATTTTATTTGGCTTTAAACGTAACACATTCGGGGTCAATTTGCCATCCATTTGTTTCGCGATTTTACACTGTTTTGATTGATTCCGCGAGGTTCTGAGGGCTGAATCCAGCAGTAGGCATCTAAGTACGTCGATTTAAGTAATAAAAAGGCCACCTAAATTTTTTAAGATTTTTGAAAAAAACGTAAGGTTAACCCCTTTGGTGTTTTTTGACCCCAAAAAATGAAAAGTGGAATTCGGCAGCTTCTTTCACTGTTTCTTATGTATTTTGATCAGAAAATTCGAATGGCGCAGTCAGATTTCTCGTAAGTATGATATTTTTTATTTTATTTGGCTTTAAACGTAACACATTCGGGGTCAATTTGCCATCCATTTGTTTCGCGATTTTACACTGTTTTGATTGATTCCGCGAGGTTCTGAGGGCTGAATCCAGCAGTAGGCATCTAAGTACGTCGATTTAAGTAATAAAAAGGCCACCTAAATTTTTTAAAATTTTTGAAAAAAACGTAAGGTTAACCCCTTTGGTGTTTTTTGACCCCAAAAAATGAAAAGTGGAATTCGGCAGCTTCTTTCACTGTTTCTTATGTATTTTGATCAGAAAATTCGAATGGCGCAGTCAGATTTCTCGTAAGTATGATATTTTTTATTTTATTTGGCTTTAAACGTAACACATTCGGGGTCAATTTGCCATCCATTTGTTTCGCGATTTTACACTGTTTTGATTGATTCCGCGAGGTTCTGAGGGCTGAATCCAGCAGTAGGCATCTAAGTACGTCGATTTAAGTAATAAAAAGGCCACCTAAATTTTTTAAGATTTTTGAAAAAAACGTAAGGTTAACCCCTTTGGTGTTTTTTGACCCCAAAAAATGAAAAGTGGAATTCGGCAGCTTCTTTCACTGTTTCTTATGTATTTTGATCAGAAAATTCGAATGGCGCAGTCAGATTTCTCGTAAGTATGATATTTTTTATTTTATTTGGCTTTAAACGTAACACATTCGGGGTCAATTTGCCATCCATTTGTTTCGCGATTTTACACTGTTTTGATTGATTCCGCGAGGTTGTGAGGGCTGAATCCAGCAGTAGGCATCTAAGTACGTCGATTTAAGTAATAAAAAGGCCACCTAAATTTTTTAAGATTTTTGAAAAAAACGTAAGGTTAACCCCTTTGGTGTTTTTTGACCCCAAAAAATGAAAAGTGGAATTCGGCAGCTTCTTTCACTGTTTCTTATGTATTTTGATCAGAAAATTCGAATGGCGCAGTCAGATTTCTCGTAAGTATGATATTTTTTATTTTATTTGGCTTTAAACGTAACACATTCGGGGTCAATTTGCCATCCATTTGTTTCGCGATTTTACACTGCTTTGATTGATTCCGCGAGGTTCTGATGGCTGAATCCAGCAGTAGGCATCTAAGTACGTCGATTTAAGTAATAAAAAGGCCACCTAAATTTTTTAAGATTTTTGAAAAAAACGTAAGGTTAACCCCTTTGGTGTTTTTTGACCCCAAAAAATGAAAAGTGGAATTCGGCAGCTTCTTTCACTGTTTCTTATGTATTTTGATCAGAAAATTCGAATGGCGCAGTCAGATTTCTCGTAAGTATGATATTTTTTATTTTATTTGGCTTTAAACGTAACACATTCGGGGTCAATTTGCCATCCATTTGTTTCGCGATTTTACACTGTTTTGATTGATTCCGCGAGGTTCTGAGGGCTGAATCCAGCAGTAGGCATCTAAGTACGTCGATTTAAGTAATAAAAAGGCCACCTAAATTTTTTAAGATTTTTGAAAAAAACGTAAGGTTAACCCCTTTGGTGTTTTTTGACCCCAAAAAATGAAAAGTGGAATTCGGCAGCTTCTTTCACTGTTTCTTATGTATTTTGATCAGAAAATTCGAATGGCGCAGTCAGATTTCTCGTAAGTATGATATTTTTTATTTTATTTGGCTTTAAACGTAACACATTCGGGGTCAATTTGCCATCCATTTGTTTCGCGATTTTACACTGTTTTGATTGATTCCGCGAGGTTCTGAGGGCTGAATCCAGCAGTAGGCATCTAAGTACGTCGATTTAAGTAATAAAAAGGCCACCTAAATTTTTTAAAATTTTTGAAAAAAACGTAAGGTTAACCCCTTTGGTGTTTTTTGACCCCAAAAAATGAAAAGTGGAATTCGGCAGCTTCTTTCACTGTTTCTTATGTATTTTGATCAGAAAATTCGAATGGCGCAGTCAGATTTCTCGTAAGTATGATATTTTTTATTTTATTTGGCTTTAAACGTAACACATTCGGGGTCAATTTGCCATCCATTTGTTTCGCGATTTTACACTGCTTTGATTGATTCCGCGAGGTTCTGAGGGCTGAATCCAGCAGTAGGCATCTAAGTACGTCGATTTAAGTAATAAAAAGGCCACCTAAATTTTTTAAGATTTTTGAAAAAAACGTAAGGTTAACCCCTTTGGTGTTTTTTGACCCCAAAAAATGAAAAGTGGAATTCGGCAGCTTCTTTCACTGTTTCTTATGTATTTTGATCAGAATATTCGAATGGCGCAGTCAGATTTCTCGTAAGTATGATATTTTTTATTTTATTTGGCTTTAAACGTAACACATTCGGGGTCAATTTGCCATCCATTTGTTTCGCGATTTTACACTGTTTTGATTGATTCCGCGAGGTTCTGAGGGCTGAATCCAGCAGTAGGCATCTAAGTACGTCGATTTAAGTAATAAAAAGGCCACCTAAATTTTTTAAAATTTTTGAAAAAAACGTAAGGTTAACCCCTTTGGTGTTTTTTGACCCCAAAAAATGAAAAGTGGAATTCGGCAGCTTCTTTCACTGTTTCTTATGTATTTTGATCAGAAAATTCGAATGGCGCAGTCAGATTTCTCGTAAGTATGATATTTTTTATTTTATTTGGCTTTAAACGTAACACATTCGGGGTCAATTTGCCATCCATTTGTTTCGCGATTTTACACTGCTTTGATTGATTCCGCGAGGTTCTGAGGGCTGAATCCAGCAGTAGGCATCTAAGTACGTCGATTTAAGTAATAAAAAGGCCACCTAAATTTTTTAAGATTTTTGAAAAAAACGTAAGGTTAACCCCTTTGGTGTTTTTTGACCCCAAAAAATGAAAAGTGGAATTCGGCAGCTTCTTTCACTGTTTCTTATGTATTTTGATCAGAAAATTCGAATGGCGCAGTCAGATTTCTCGTAAGTATGATATTTTTTATTTTATTTGGCTTTAAACGTAACACATTCGGGGTCAATTTGCCATCCATTTGTTTCGCGATTTTACACTGTTTTGATTGATTCCGCGAGGTTCTGAGGGCTGAATCCAGCAGTAGGCATCTAAGTACGTCGATTTAAGTAATAAAAAGGCCACCTAAATTTTTTAAGATTTTTGAAAAAAACGTAAGGTTAACCCCTTTGGTGTTTTTTGACCCCAAAAAATGAAAAGTGGAATTCGGCAGCTTCTTTCACTGTTTCTTATGTATTTTGATCAGAAAATTCGAATGGCGCAGTCAGATTTCTCGTAAGTATGATATTTTTTATTTTATTTGGCTTTAAACGTAACACATTCGGGGTCAATTTGCCATCCATTTCTTTCGCGATTTTACACTGTTTTGATTGATTCCGCGAGGTTCTGAGGGCTGAATCCAGCAGTAGGCATCTAAGTACGTCGATTTAAGTAATAAAAAGGCCACCTAAATTTTTTAAGATTTTTGAAAAAAACGTAAGGTTAACCCCTTTGGTGTTTTTTGACCCCAAAAAATGAAAAGTGGAATTCGGCAGCTTCTTTCACTGTTTCTTATGTATTTTGATCAGAAAATTCGAATGGCGCAGTCAGATTTCTCGTAAGTATGATATTTTTTATTTTATTTGGCTTTAAACGTAACACATTCGGGGTCAATTTGCCATCCATTTGTTTCGCGATTTTGCACTGTTTTGATTGATTCCGCGAGGTTCTGAGGGCTGAATCTAGCAGTAGGCATCTAAGTACGTCGATTTAAGTATTCATAAAAAGGCCACCTAAATTTTTTAAGATTTTTGAAAAAAACGTAAGGTTAACCCCTTTGGTGTTTTTTGACCCCAAAAAATGAAAAGTGGAATTCGGCAGCTTCTTTCACTGTTTCTTATGTATTTTGATCAGAAAATTCGAATGGCGCAGTCAGATTTCTCGTAAGTATGATATTTTTTATTTTATTTGGCTTTAAACGTAACACATTCGGGGTCAATTTGCCATCCATTTCTTTCGCGATTTTACACTGTTTTGATTGATTCCGCGAGGTTGTGAGGGCTGAATCCAGCAGTAGGCATCTAAGTACGTCGATTTAAGTAATAAAAAGGCCACCTAAATTTTTTAAGATTTTTGAAAAAAACGTAAGGTTAACCCCTTTGGTGTTTTTTGACCCCAAAAAATGAAAAGTGGAATTCGGCAGCTTCTTTCACTGTTTCTTATGTATTTTGATCAGAAAATTCGAATGGCGCAGTCAGATTTCTCGTAAGTATGATATTTTTTATTTTATTTGGCTTTAAACGTAACACATTCGGGGTCAATTTGCCATCCATTTCTTTCGCGATTTTACACTGTTTTGATTGATTCCGCGAGGTTGTGAGGGCTGAATCCAGCAGTAGGCATCTAAGTACGTCGATTTAAGTAATAAAAAGGCCACCTAAATTTTTTAAGATTTTTGAAAAAAACGTAAGGTTAACCCCTTTGGTGTTTTTTGACCCCAAAAAATGAAAAGTGGAATTCGGCAGCTTCTTTCACTGTTTCTTATGTATTTTGATCAGAAAATTCGAATGGCGCAGTCAGATTTCTCGTAAGTATGATATTTTTTATTTTATTTGGCTTTAAACGTAACACATTCGGGGTCAATTTGCCATCCATTTGTTTCGCGATTTTGCACTGTTTTGATTGATTCCGCGAGGTTCTGAGGGCTGAATCCAGCAGTAGGCATCTAAGTACGTCGATTTAAGTAATAAAAAGGCCACCTAAATTTTTTAAGATTTTTGAAAAAAACGTAAGGTTAACCCCTTTGGTGTTTTTTGACCCCAAAAAATGAAAAGTGGAATTCGGCAGCTTCTTTCACTGTTTCTTATGTATTTTGATCAGAAAATTCGAATGGCGCAGTCAGATTTCTCGTAAGTATGATATTTTTTATTTTATTTGGCTTTAAACGTAACACATTCGGGGTCAATTTGCCATCCATTTCTTTCGCGATTTTACACTGTTTTGATTGATTCCGCGAGGTTGTGAGGGCTGAATCCAGCAGTAGGCATCTAAGTACGTCGATTTAAGTAATAAAAAGGCCACCTAAATTTTTTAAGATTTTTGAAAAAAACGTAAGGTTAACCCCTTTGGTGTTTTTTGACCCCAAAAAATGAAAAGTGGAATTCGGCAGCTTCTTTCACTGTTTCTTATGTATTTTGATCAGAAAATTCGAATGGCGCAGTCAGATTTCTCGTAAGTATGATATTTTTTATTTTATTTGGCTTTAAACGTAACACATTCGGGGTCAATTTGCCATCCATTTCTTTCGCGATTTTACACTGTTTTGATTGATTCCGCGAGGTTGTGAGGGCTGAATCCAGCAGTAGGCATCTAAGTACGTCGATTTAAGTAATAAAAAGGCCACCTAAATTTTTTAAGATTTTTGAAAAAAACGTAAGGTTAACCCCTTTGGTGTTTTTTGACCCCAAAAAATGAAAAGTGGAATTCGGCAGCTTCTTTCACTGTTTCTTATGTATTTTGATCAGAAAATTCGAATGGCGCAGTCAGATTTCTCGTAAGTATGATATTTTTTATTTTATTTGGATTTAAACGTAACACATTCGGGGTCAATTTGCCATCCATTTGTTTCGCGATTTTACACTGTTTTGATTGATTCCGCGAGGTTCTGAGGGCTGAATCCAGCAGTAGGCATCTAAGTACGTCGATTTAAGTAATAAAAAGGCCACCTAAATTTTTTAAGATTTTTGAAAAAAACGTAAGGTTAACCCCTTTGGTGTTTTTTGACCCCAAAAAATGAAAAGTGGAATTCGGCAGCTCCTTTCACTGTTTCTTATGTATTTTGATCAGAAAATTCGAATGGCGCAGTCAGATTTCTCGTAAGTATGATATTTTTTATTTTATTTGGCTTTAAACGTAACACATTCGGGGTCAATTTGCCATCCATTTCTTTCGCGATTTTACACTGTTTTGATTGATTCCGCGAGGTTGTGAGGGCTGAATCCAGCAGTAGGCATCTAAGTACGTCGATTTAAGTAATAAAAAGGCCACCTAAATTTTTTAAGATTTTTGAAAAAAACGTAAGGTTAACCCCTTTGGTGTTTTTTGACCCCAAAAAATGAAAAGTGGAATTCGGCAGCTTCTTTCACTGTTTCTTATGTATTTTGATCAGAAAATTCGAATGGCGCAGTCAGATTTCTCGTAAGTATGATATTTTTTATTTTATTTGGCTTTAAACGTAACACATTCGGGGTCAATTTGCCATCCATTTCTTTCGCGATTTTACACTGTTTTGATTGATTCCGCGAGGTTGTGAGGGCTGAATCCAGCAGTAGGCATCTAAGTACGTCGATTTAAGTAATAAAAAGGCCACCTAAATTTTTTAAGATTTTTGAAAAAAACGTAAGGTTAACCCCTTTGGTGTTTTTTGACCCCAAAAAATGAAAAGTGGAATTCGGCAGCTTCTTTCACTGTTTCTTATGTATTTTGATCAGAAAATTCGAATGGCGCAGTCAGATTTCTCGTAAGTATGATATTTTTTATTTTATTTGGCTTTAAACGTAACACATTCGGGGTCAATTTGCCATCCATTTCTTTCGCGATTTTACACTGTTTTGATTGATTCCGCGAGGTTGTGAGGGCTGAATCCAGCAGTAGGCATCTAAGTACGTCGATTTAAGTAATAAAAAGGCCACCTAAATTTTTTAAGATTTTTGAAAAAAACGTAAGGTTAACCCCTTTGGTGTTTTTTGACCCCAAAAAATGAAAAGTGGAATTCGGCAGCTTCTTTCACTGTTTCTTATGTATTTTGATCAGAAAATTCGAATGGCGCAGTCAGATTTCTCGTAAGTATGATATTTTTTATTTTATTTGGCTTTAAACGTAACACATTCGGGGTCAATTTGCCATCCATTTGTTTCGCGATTTTGCGCTGTTTTGATTGATTCCGCGAGGTTCTGAGGGCTGAATCCAGCAGTAGGCATCTAAGTACGTCGATTTAAGTAATAAAAAGGCCACCTAAATTTTTTAAGATTTTTGAAAAAAACGTAAGGTTAACCCCTTTGGTGTTTTTTGACCCCAAAAAATGAAAAGTGGAATTCGGCAGCTTCTTTCACTGTTTCTTATGTATTTTGATCAGAAAATTCGAATGGCGCAGTCAGATTTCTCGTAAGTATGATATTTTTTATTTTATTTGGCTTTAAACGTAACACATTCGGGGTCAATTTGCCATCCATTTCTTTCGCGATTTTACACTGTTTTGATTGATTCCGCGAGGTTGTGAGGGCTGAATCCAGCAGTAGGCATCTAAGTACGTCGATTTAAGTAATAAAAAGGCCACCTAAATTTTTTAAGATTTTTGAAAAAAACGTAAGGTTAACCCCTTTGGTGTTTTTTGACCCCAATAAATGAAAAGTGGAATTCGGCAGCTTCTTTCACTGTTTCTTATGTATTTTGATCAGAAAATTCGAATGGCGCAGTCAGATTTCTCGTAAGTATGATATTTTTTATTTTATTTGGCTTTAAACGTAACACATTCGGGGTCAATTTGCCATCCATTTGTTTCGCGATTTTACACTGTTTTGATTGATTCCGCGAGGTTCTGAGGGCTGAATCCAGCAGTAGGCATCTAAGTACGTCGATTTAAGTAATAAAAAGGCCACCTAAATTTTTTAAGATTTTTGAAAAAAACGTAAGGTTAACCCCTTTGGTGTTTTTGGACCCCAAAAAATGAAAAGTGGAATTCAGCAGCTTCTTTCACTGTTTCTTATGTATTTTGATCAGAAAATTCGAATGGCGCAGTCAGATTTCCCGTAAGTATGATATTTTTTATTTTATTTGGCTTTAAACGTAACACATTCGGGGTCAATTTGCCATCCATTTGTTTCGCGATTTTACACTGTTTTGATTGATTCCGCGAGGTTCTGAGGGCTGAATCCAGCAGTAGGCATCTAAGTACGTCGATTTAAGTAATAAAAAGGCCACCTAAATTTTTTAAGATTTTTGAAAAAAACGTAAGGTTAACCCCTTTGGTGTTTTTTGACCCCAAAAAATGAAAAGTGGAATTCGGCAGCTTCTTTCACTGTTTCTTATGTATTTTGATCAGAAAATTCGAATGGCGCAGTCAGATTTCTCGTAAGTATGATATTTTTTATTTTATTTGGCTTTAAACGTAACACATTCGGGGTCAATTTGCCATCCATTTGTTTCGCGATTTTGCACTGTTTTGATTGATTCCGCGAGGTTCTGAGGGCTGAATCCAGCAGTAGGCATCTAAGTACGTCGATTTAAGTAATAAAAAGGCCACCTAAATTTTTTAAGATTTTTGAAAAAAACGTAAGGTTAACCCCTTTGGTGTTTTTTGACCCCAAAAAATGAAAAGTGGAATTCGGCAGCTTCTTTCACTGTTTCTTATGTATTTTGATCAGAAAATTCGAATGGCGCAGTCAGATTTCTCGTAAGTATGATATTTTTTATTTTATTTGGCTTTAAACGTAACACATTCGGGGTCAATTTGCCATCCATTTGTTTCGCGATTTTGCACTGTTTTGATTGATTCCGCGAGGTTCTGAGGGCTGAATCCAGCAGTAGGCATCTAAGTACGTCGATTTAAGTAATAAAAAGGCCACCTAAATTTTTAAGATTTTTGAAAAAGACGTAAGGTTAACCCCTTTGGTGTTTTTTGACCCCAAAAAATGAAAAGTGGAATTCGGCAGCTTCTTTCACTGTTTCTTATGTATTTTGATCAGAAAATTCGAATGGCGCAGTCAGATTTCTCGTAAGTATGATATTTTTTATTTTATTTGGATTTAAACGTAACACATTCGGGGTCAATTTGCCATCCATTTGTTTCGCGATTTTACACTGTTTTGATTGATTCCGCGAGGTTCTGAGGGCTGAATCCAGCAGTAGGCATCTAAGTACGTCGATTTAAGTAATAAAAAGGCCACCTAAATTTTTTAAGATTTTTGAAAAAAACGTAAGGTTAACCCCTTTGGTGTTTTTTGACCCCAAAAAATGAAAAGTGGAATTCGGCAGTTCCTTTCACTGTTTCTTATGTATTTTGATCAGAAAATTCGAATGGCGCAGTCAGATTTCTCGTAAGTATGATATTTTTTATTTTATTTGGCTTTAAACGTAACACATTCGGGGTCAATTTGCCATCCATTTCTTTCGCGATTTTACACTGTTTTGATTGATTCCGCGAGGTTGTGAGGGCTGAATCCAGCAGTAGGCATCTAAGTACGTCGATTTAAGTAATAAAAAGGCCACCTAAATTTTTTAAGATTTTTGAAAAAAACGTAAGGTTAACCCCTTTGGTGTTTTTGGACCCCAAAAAATGAAAAGTGGAATTCGGCAGCTTCTTTCACTGTTTCTTATGTATTTTGATCAGAAAATTCGAATGGCGCAGTCAGATTTCCCGTAAGTATGATATTTTTTATTTTATTTGGCTTTAAACGTAACACATTCGGGGTCAATTTGCCATCCATTTGTTTCGCGATTTTACACTGTTTTGATTGATTCCGCGAGGTTCTGAGGGCTGAATCCAGCAGTAGGCGTCTAAGTACGTCGATTTAAGTAATAAAAAGGCCACCTAAATTTTTTAAGATTTTTGAAAAAAACGTAAGGTTAACCCCTTTGGTGTTTTTTGACCCCAAAAAATGAAAAGTGGAATTCGGCAGCTTCTTTCACTGTTTCTTATGTATTTTGATCAGAAAATTCGAATGGCGCAGTCAGATTTCTCGTAAGTATGATATTTTTTATTTTATTTGGCTTTAAACGTAACACATTCGGGGTCAATTTGCCATCCATTTGTTTCGCGATTTTGCACTGTTTTGATTGATTCCGCGAGGTTCTGAGGGCTGAATCCAGCAGTAGGCATCTAAGTACGTCGATTTAAGTAATAAAAAGGCCACCTAAATTTTTTAAGATTTTTGAAAAAAACGTAAGGTTAACCCCTTTGGTGTTTTTTGACCCCAAAAAATGAAAAGTGGAATTCGGCAGCTTCTTTCACTGTTTCTTATGTATTTTGATCAGAAAATTCGAATGGCGCAGTCAGATTTCTCGTAAGTATGATATTTTTTATTTTATTTGGCTTTAAACGTAACACATTCGGGGTCAATTTGCCATCCATTTGTTTCGCGATTTTGCACTGTTTTGATTGATTCCGCGAGGTTCTGAGGGCTGAATCCAGCAGTAGGCATCTAAGTACGTCGATTTAAGTAATAAAAAGGCCACCTAAATTTTTAAGATTTTTGAAAAAGACGTAAGGTTAACCCCTTTGGTGTTTTTTGACCCCAAAAAATGAAAAGTGGAATTCGGCAGCTTCTTTCACTGTTTCTTACGTATTTCGATCAGAAAATTCGAATGGCGCAGTCAGATTTCTCGTAAGTATGATATTTTTTATTTTATTTGGCTTTAAACGTAACACATTCGGGGTCAATTTGCCATCCATTTCTTTCGCGATTTTACACTGTTTTGATTGATTCCGCGAGGTTGTGAGGGCTGAATCCAGCAGTAGGCATCTAAGTACGTCGATTTAAGTAATAAAAAGGCCACCTAAATTTTTTAAGATTTTTGAAAAAAACGTAAGGTTAACCCCTTTGGTGTTTTTTGACCCCAAAAAATGAAAAGTGGAATTCGGCAGCTTCTTTCACTGTTTCTTATGTATTTTGATCAGAAAATTCGAATGGCGCAGTCAGATTTCTCGTAAGTATGATATTTTTTATTTTATTTGTCTTTAAACGTAACACATTCGGGGTCAATTTGCCATCCATTTGTTTCGCGATTTTGCACTGTTTTGATTGATTCCGCGAGGTTCTGAGGGCTGAATCCAGCAGTAGGCATCTAAGTACGTCGATTTAAGTAATAAAAAGGCCACCTAAATTTTTTAAGATTTTTGAAAAAAATGTAAGGTTAACCCCTTTGGTGTTTTTTGACCCCAAAAAATGAAAAGTGGAATTCGGCAGCTTCTTTCACTGTTTCTTACGTATTTCGATCAGAAAATTCGAATGGCGCAGTCAGATTTCTCGTAAGTATGATATTTTTTATTTTATTTGGCTTTAAACGTAACACATTCGGGGTCAATTTGCCATCCATTTGTTTCGCGATTTTACACTGTTTTGATTGATTCCGCGAGGTTCTGAGGGCTGAATCCAGCAGTAGGCATCTAAGTACGTCGATTTAAGTAATAAAAAGGCCACCTAAATTTTTTAAGATTTTTGAAAAAAACCCTTTGGTGTTTTTTGACCCCAAAAAATGAAAAGTGGAATTCGGCAGCTTCTTTCACTGTTTCTTATGTATTTTGATCAGAAAATTCGAATGGCGCAGTCAGATTTCTCGTAAGTATGATATTTTTTATTTTATTTGGCGTTAAACGTAACACATTCGGGGTCAATTTGCCATCCATTTGTTTCGCGATTTTGCACTGTTTTGATTGATTCCGCGAGGTTCTGAGGGCTGAATCCAGCAGTAGGCATCTAAGTACGTCGATTTAAGTAATAAAAAGGCCACCTAAATTTTTTAAGATTTTTGAAAAAAACGTAAGGTTAACCCCTTTGGTGTTTTTTGACCCCAAAAAATGAAAAGTGGAATTCGGCAGCTTCTTTCACTGTTTCTTATATATTTTGATCAGAAAATTCGAATGGCGCAGTCAGATTTCTCGTAAGTATGATATTTTTTATTTTATTTGGCTTTAAACGTAACACATTCGGGGTCAATTTGCCATCCATTTGTTTCGCGATTTTGCACTGTTTTGATTGATTCCGCGAGGTTCTGAGGGCTGAATCCAGCAGTAGGCATCTAAGTACGTCGATTTAAGTAATAAAAAGGCCACCTAAATTTTTTAAGATTTTTGAAAAAAACGTAAGGTTAACCCCTTTGGTGTTTTTTGACCCCAAAAAATGAAAAGTGGAATTCGGCAGCTTCTTTCACTGTTTCTTATGTATTTTGATCAGAAAATTCGAATGGCGCAGTCAGATTTCTCGTAAGTATGATATTTTTTATTTTATTTGGCTTTAAACGTAACACATTCGGGGTCAATTTGCCATCCATTTCTTTCGCGATTTTACACTGTTTTGATTGATTCCGCGAGGTTGTGAGGGCTGAATCCAGCAGTAGGCATCTAAGTACGTCGATTTAAGTAATAAAAAGGCCACCTAAATTTTTTAAGATTTTTGAAAAAAACGTAAGGTTAACCCCTTTGTGTTTTTTGACCCCAAAAAATGAAAAGTGGAATTCGGCAGCTTCTTTCACTGTTTCTTATGTATTTTGATCAGAAAATTCGAATGGCGCAGTCAGATTTCTCGTAAGTATGATATTTTTTATTTTATTTGGCTTTAAACGTAACACATTCGGGGTCAATTTGCCATCCATTTGTTTCGCGATTTTGCACTGTTTTGATTGATTCCGCGAGGTTCTGAGGGCTGAATCCAGCAGTAGGCATCTAAGTACGTCGATTTAAGTAATAAAAAGGCCACCTAAATTTTTTAAGATTTTTGAAAAAAACGTAAGGTTAACCCCTTTGTGTTTTTTGACCCCAAAAAATGAAAAGTGGAATTCGGCAGCTTCTTTCACTGTTTCTTATGTATTTTGATCAGAAAATTCGAATGGCGCAGTCAGATTTCTCGTAAGTATGATATTTTTTATTTTATTTGGCTTTAAACGTAACACATTCGGGGTCAATTTGCCATCCATTTGTTTCGCGATTTTGCACTGTTTTGATTGATTCCGCGAGGTTCTGAGGGCTGAATCCAGCAGTAGGCATCTAAGTACGTCGATTTAAGTAATAAAAAGGCCACCTAAATTTTTTAAGATTTTTGAAAAAAACGTAAGGTTAACCCCTTTGTGTTTTTTGACCCCAAAAAATGAAAAGTGGAATTCGGCAGCTTCTTTCACTGTTTCTTATGTATTTTGATCAGAAAATTCGAATGGCGCAGTCAGATTTCTCGTAAGTATGATATTTTTTATTTTATTTGGCGTTAAACGTAACACATTCGGGGTCAATTTGCCATCCATTTGTTTCGCGATTTTACACTGTTTTGATTGATTACGCGAGGTTCTGAGGGCTGAATCCAGCAGTAGGCATCTAAGTACGTCGATTTAAGTAATAAGAAGGCCACCTAAATTTTTTAAGATTTTTGAAAAAAACGTAAGGTTAACCCCTTTGGTGTTTTTTGACCCCAAAAAATGAAAAGTGGAATTCGGCAGCTTCTTTCACTGTTTCTTATGTATTTTGATCAGAAAATTCGAATGGCGCAGTCAGATTTCTCGTAAGTATGATATTTTTTATTTTATTTGGCTTTAAACGTAACACATTCGGGGTCAATTTGCCATCCATTTGTTTCGCGATTTTGCACTGTTTTGATTGATTCCGCGAGGTTCTGAGGGCTGAATCCAGCAGTAGGCATCTAAGTACGTCGATTTAAGTAATAAAAAGGCCACCTAAATTTTTTAAGATTTTTGAAAAAAACGTAAGGTTAACCCCTTTGGTGTTTTTTGACCCCAAAAAATGAAAAGTGGAATTCGGCAGCTTCTTTCACTGTTTCTTATGTATTTTGATCAGAAAATTCGAATGGCGCAGTCAGATTTCTCGTAAGTATGATATTTTTTATTTTATTTGGCTTTAAACGTAACACATTCGGGGTCAATTTGCCATCCATTTGTTTCGCGATTTTGCACTGTTTTGATTGATTCCGCGAGGTTCTGAGGGCTGAATCCAGCAGTAGGCATCTAAGTACGTCGATTTAAGTAATAAAAAGGCCACCTAAATTTTTTAAGATTTTTGAAAAAAACGTAAGGTTAACCCCTTTGGTGTTTTTTGACCCCAAAAAATGAAAAGTGGAATTCGGCAGCTTCTTTCACTGTTTCTTATGTATTTTGATCAGAAAATTCGAATGGCGCAGTCAGATTTCTCGTAAGTATGATATTTTTTATTTTATTTGTCTTTAAACGTAACACATTCGGGGTCAATTTGCCATCCATTTGTTTCGCGATTTTGCACTGTTTTGATTGATTCCGCGAGGTTCTGAGGGCTGAATCCAGCAGTAGGCATCTAAGTACGTCGATTTAAGTAATAAAAAGGCCACCTAAATTTTTTAAGATTTTTGAAAAAAACGTAAGGTTAACCCCTTTGTGTTTTTTGACCCCAAAAAATGAAAAGTGGAATTCGGCAGCTTCTTTCACTGTTTCTTATGTATTTCGATCAGAAAATTCGAATGGCGCAGTCAGATTTCTCGTAAGTATGATATTTTTTATTTTATTTGGCTTTAAACGTAACACATTCGGGGTCAATTTGCCATCCATTTGTTTCGCGATTTTACACTGTTTTGATTGATTCCGCGAGGTTCTGAGGGCTGAATCCAGCAGTAGGCATCTAAGTACGTCGATTTAAGTAATAAAAAGGCCACCTAAATTTTTTAAGATTTTTGAAAAAAACGTAAGGTGTTTTTTGACCCCAAAAAATGAAAAGTGGAATTCGGCAGCTTCTTTCACTGTTTCTTACGTATTTCGATCAGAAAATTCGAATGGCGCAGTCAGATTTCTCGTAAGTATGATATTTTTTATTTTATTTGGCTTTAAACGTAACACATTCGGGGTCAATTTGCCATCCATTTGTTTCGCGATTTTACACTGTTTTGATTGATTCCGCGAGGTTCTGAGGGCTGAATCCAGCAGTAGGCATCTAAGTACGTCGATTTAAGTAATAAAAAGGCCACCTAAATTTTTTAAGATTTTTGAAAAAAACGTAAGGTTAACCCCTTTGGTGTTTTTTGACCCCAAAAAATGAAAAGTGGAATTCGGCAGCTTCTTTCACTGTTTCTTATGTATTTTGATCAGAAAATTCGAATGGCGCAGTCAGATTTCTCGTAAGTATGATATTTTTTATTTTATTTGGCTTTAAACGTAACACATTCGGGGTCAATTTGCCATCCATTTGTTTCGCGATTTTACACTGTTTTGATTGATTCCGCGAGGTTCTGAGGGCTGAATCCAGCAGTAGGCATCTAAGTACGTCGATTTAAGTAATAAAAAGGCCACCTAAATTTTTTAAGATTTTTGAAAAAAACGTAAGGTTAACCCCTTTGGTGTTTTTTGACCCCAAATAATGAAAAGTGGAATTCGGCAGCTTCTTTCACTGTTTCTTACGTATTTCGATCAGAAAATTCGAATGGCGCAGTCAGATTTCTCGTAAGTATGATATTTTTTATTTTATTTGGCTTTAAACGTAACACATTCGGGGTCAATTTGCCATCCATTTGTTTCGCGATTTTACACTGTTTTGATTGATTCCGCGAGGTTCTGAGGGCTGAATCCAGCAGTAGGCATCTAAGTACGTCGATTTAAGTAATAAAAAGGCCACCTAAATTTTTTAAGATTTTTGAAAAAAACGTAAGGTTAACCCCTTTGGTGTTTTTTGACCCCAAAAAATGAAAAGTGGAATTCGGCAGCTTCTTTCACTGTTTCTTATGTATTTTGATCAGAAAATTCGAATGGCGCAGTCAGATTTCTCGTAAGTATGATATTTTTTATTTTATTTGGCTTTAAACGTAACACATTCGGGGTCAATTTGCCATCCATTTGTTTCGCGATTTTACACTGTTTTGATTGATTCCGCGAGGTTCTGAGGGCTGAATCCAGCAGTAGGCATCTAAGTACGTCGATTTAAGTAATAAAAAGGCCACCTAAATTTTTTAAGATTTTTGAAAAAAACGTAAGGTTAACCCCTTTGGTGTTTTTTGACCCCAAAAAATGAAAAGTGGAATTCGGCAGCTTCTTTCACTGTTTCTTATGTATTTTGATCAGAAAATTCGAATGGCGCAGTCAGATTTCTCGTAAGTATGATATTTTTTATTTTATTTGGCTTTAAACGTAACACATTCGGGGTCAATTTGCCATCCATTTGTTTCGCGATTTTACACTGTTTTGATTGATTCCGCGAGGTTCTGAGGGCTGAATCCAGCAGTAGGCATCTAAGTACGTCGATTTAAGTAATAAAAAGGCCACCTAAATTTTTTAAGATTTTTGAAAAAAACGTAAGGTTAACCCCTTTGGTGTTTTTTGACCCCAAAAAATGAAAAGTGGAATTCGGCAGCTTCTTTCACTGTTTCTTATGTATTTTGATCAGAAAATTCGAATGGCGCAGTCAGATTTCTCGTAAGTATGATATTTTTTATTTTATTTGGCTTTAAACGTAACACATTCGGGGTCAATTTGCCATCCATTTGTTTCGCGATTTTGCACTGTTTTGATTGATTCCGCGAGGTTCTGAGGGCTGAATCCAGCAGTAGGCATCTAAGTACGTCGATTTAAGTAATAAAAAGGCCACCTAAATTTTTTAAGATTTTTGAAAAAAACGTAAGGTTAACCCCTTTGGTGTTTTTTGACCCCAAAAAATGAAAAGTGGAATTCGGCAGCTTCTTTCACTGTTTCTTATGTATTTTGATCAGAAAATTCGAATGGCGCAGTCAGATTTCTCGTAAGTATGATATTTTTTATTTTATTTGGCTTTAAACGTAACACATTCGGGGTCAATTTGCCATCCATTTCTTTCGCGATTTTACACTGTTTTGATTGATTCCGCGAGGTTGTGAGGGCTGAATCCAGCAGTAGGCATCTAAGTACGTCGATTTAAGTAATAAAAAGGCCACCTAAATTTTTTAAGATTTTTGAAAAAAACGTAAGGTTAACCCCTTTGGTGTTTTTTGACCCCAAAAAATGAAAAGTGGAATTCGGCAGCTTCTTTCACTGTTTCTTATGTATTTTGATCAGAAAATTCGAATGGCGCAGTCAGATTTCTCGTAAGTATGATATTTTTTATTTTATTTGGCTTTAAACGTAACACATTCGGGGTCAATTTGCCATCCATTTGTTTCGCGATTTTGCACTGTTTTGATTGATTCCGCGAGGTTCTGAGGGCTGAATCCAGCAGTAGGCATCTAAGTACGTCGATTTAAGTAATAAAAAGGCCACCTAAATTTTTTAAGATTTTTGAAAAAAACGTAAGGTTAACCCCTTTGGTGTTTTTTGACCCCAAAAAATGAAAAGTGGAATTCGGCAGCTTCTTTCACTGTTTCTTATGTATTTTGATCAGAAAATTCGAATGGCGCAGTCAGATTTCTCGTAAGTATGATATTTTTTATTTTATTTGGCTTTAAACGTAACACATTCGGGGTCAATTTGCCATCCATTTCTTTCGCGATTTTACACTGTTTTGATTGATTCCGCGAGGTTGTGAGGGCTGAATCCAGCAGTAGGCATCTAAGTACGTCGATTTAAGTAATAAAAAGGCCACCTAAATTTTTTAAGATTTTTGAAAAAAACGTAAGGTTAACCCCTTTGGTGTTTTTTGACCCCAAAAAATGAAAAGTGGAATTCGGCAGCTTCTTTCACTGTTTTTATGTATTTTGATCAGAAAATTCGAATGGCGCAGTCAGATTTCTCGTAAGTATGATATTTTTTATTTTATTTGGCTTTAAACGTAACACATTCGGGGTCAATTTGCCATCCATTTGTTTCGCGATTTTGCACTGTTTTGATTGATTCCGCGAGGTTCTGAGGGCTGAATCCAGCAGTAGGCATCTAAGTACGTCGATTTAAGTAATAAAAAGGCCACCTAAATTTTTTAAGATTTTTGAAAAAAACGTAAGGTTAACCCCTTTGGTGTTTTTTGACCCCAAAAAATGAAAAGTGGAATTCGGCAGCTTCTTTCACTGTTTCTTATGTATTTTGATCAGAAAATTCGAATGGCGCAGTCAGATTTCTCGTAAGTATGATATTTTTTATTTTATTTGGCTTTAAACGTAACACATTCGGGGTCAATTTGCCATCCATTTGTTTCGCGATTTTACACTGTTTTGATTGATTCCGCGAGGTTCTGAGGGCTGAATCCAGCAGTAGGCATCTAAGTACGTCGATTTAAGTAATAAAAAGGCCACCTAAATTTTTTAAGATTTTTGAAAAAAACGTAAGGTTAACCCCTTTGGTGTTTTTTGACCCCAAATAATGAAAAGTGGAATTCGGCAGCTTCTTTCACTGTTTCTTACGTATTTCGATCAGAAAATTCGAATGGCGCAGTCAGATTTCTCGTAAGTATGATATTTTTTATTTTATTTGGCTTTAAACGTAACACATTCGGGGTCAATTTGCCATCCATTTGTTTCGCGATTTTACACTGTTTTGATTGATTCCGCGAGGTTCTGAGGGCTGAATCCAGCAGTAGGCATCTAAGTACGTCGATTTAAGTAATAAAAAGGCCACCTAAATTTTTTAAGATTTTTGAAAAAAACGTAAGGTTAACCCCTTTGGTGTTTTTTGACCCCAAAAAATGAAAAGTGGAATTCGGCAGCTTCTTTCACTGTTTCTTATGTATTTTGATCAGAAAATTCGAATGGCGCAGTCAGATTTCTCGTAAGTATGATATTTTTTATTTTATTTGGCTTTAAACGTAACACATTCGGGGTCAATTTGCCATCCATTTGTTTCGCGATTTTACACTGTTTTGATTGATTCCGCGAGGTTCTGAGGGCTGAATCCAGCAGTAGGCATCTAAGTACGTCGATTTAAGTAATAAAAAGGCCACCTAAATTTTTTAAGATTTTTGAAAAAAACGTAAGGTTAACCCCTTTGGTGTTTTTTGACCCCAAAAAATGAAAAGTGGAATTCGGCAGCTTCTTTCACTGTTTCTTATGTATTTTGATCAGAAAATTCGAATGGCGCAGTCAGATTTCTCGTAAGTATGATATTTTTTATTTTATTTGGCTTTAAACGTAACACATTCGGGGTCAATTTGCCATCCATTTGTTTCGCGATTTTACACTGTTTTGATTGATTCCGCGAGGTTCTGAGGGCTGAATCCAGCAGTAGGCATCTAAGTACGTCGATTTAAGTAATAAAAAGGCCACCTAAATTTTTTAAGATTTTTGAAAAAAACGTAAGGTTAACCCCTTTGGTGTTTTTTGACCCCAAAAAATGAAAAGTGGAATTCGGCAGCTTCTTTCACTGTTTCTTATGTATTTTGATCAGAAAATTCGAATGGCGCAGTCAGATTTCTCGTAAGTATGATATTTTTTATTTTATTTGGCTTTAAACGTAACACATTCGGGGTCAATTTGCCATCCATTTGTTTCGCGATTTTGCACTGTTTTGATTGATTCCGCGAGGTTCTGAGGGCTGAATCCAGCAGTAGGCATCTAAGTACGTCGATTTAAGTAATAAAAAGGCCACCTAAATTTTTTAAGATTTTTGAAAAAAACGTAAGGTTAACCCCTTTGGTGTTTTTTGACCCCAAAAAATGAAAAGTGGAATTCGGCAGCTTCTTTCACTGTTTCTTATGTATTTTGATCAGAAAATTCGAATGGCGCAGTCAGATTTCTCGTAAGTATGATATTTTTTATTTTATTTGGCTTTAAACGTAACACATTCGGGGTCAATTTGCCATCCATTTGTTTCGCGATTTTGCACTGTTTTGATTGATTCCGCGAGGTTCTGAGGGCTGAATCCAGCAGTAGGCATCTAAGTACGTCGATTTAAGTAATAAAAAGGCCACCTAAATTTTTTAAGATTTTTGAAAAAAACGTAAGGTTAACCCCTTTGGTGTTTTTTGACCCCAAAAAATGAAAAGTGGAATTCGGCAGCTTCTTTCACTGTTTCTTATGTATTTTGATCAGAAAATTCGAATGGCGCAGTCAGATTTCTCGTAAGTATGATATTTTTTATTTTATTTGTCTTTAAACGTAACACATTCGGGGTCAATTTGCCATCCATTTGTTTCGCGATTTTGCACTGTTTTGATTGATTCCGCGAGGTTCTGAGGGCTGAATCCAGCAGTAGGCATCTAAGTACGTCGATTTAAGTAATAAAAAGGCCACCTAAATTTTTTAAGATTTTTGAAAAAAACGTAAGGTTAACCCCTTTGTGTTTTTTGACCCCAAAAAATGAAAAGTGGAATTCGGCAGCTTCTTTCACTGTTTCTTATGTATTTCGATCAGAAAATTCGAATGGCGCAGTCAGATTTCTCGTAAGTATGATATTTTTTATTTTATTTGGCTTTAAACGTAACACATTCGGGGTCAATTTGCCATCCATTTGTTTCGCGATTTTACACTGTTTTGATTGATTCCGCGAGGTTCTGAGGGCTGAATCCAGCAGTAGGCATCTAAGTACGTCGATTTAAGTAATAAAAAGGCCACCTAAATTTTTTAAGATTTTTGAAAAAAACGTAAGGTGTTTTTTGACCCCAAAAAATGAAAAGTGGAATTCGGCAGCTTCTTTCACTGTTTCTTACGTATTTCGATCAGAAAATTCGAATGGCGCAGTCAGATTTCTCGTAAGTATGATATTTTTTATTTTATTTGGCTTTAAACGTAACACATTCGGGGTCAATTTGCCATCCATTTGTTTCGCGATTTTACACTGTTTTGATTGATTCCGCGAGGTTCTGAGGGCTGAATCCAGCAGTAGGCATCTAAGTACGTCGATTTAAGTAATAAAAAGGCCACCTAAATTTTTTAAGATTTTTGAAAAAAACGTAAGGTTAACCCCTTTGGTGTTTTTTGACCCCAAAAAATGAAAAGTGGAATTCGGCAGCTTCTTTCACTGTTTCTTATGTATTTTGATCAGAAAATTCGAATGGCGCAGTCAGATTTCTCGTAAGTATGATATTTTTTATTTTATTTGGCTTTAAACGTAACACATTCGGGGTCAATTTGCCATCCATTTGTTTCGCGATTTTACACTGTTTTGATTGATTCCGCGAGGTTCTGAGGGCTGAATCCAGCAGTAGGCATCTAAGTACGTCGATTTAAGTAATAAAAAGGCCACCTAAATTTTTTAAGATTTTTGAAAAAAACGTAAGGTTAACCCCTTTGGTGTTTTTTGACCCCAAATAATGAAAAGTGGAATTCGGCAGCTTCTTTCACTGTTTCTTACGTATTTCGATCAGAAAATTCGAATGGCGCAGTCAGATTTCTCGTAAGTATGATATTTTTTATTTTATTTGGCTTTAAACGTAACACATTCGGGGTCAATTTGCCATCCATTTGTTTCGCGATTTTACACTGTTTTGATTGATTCCGCGAGGTTCTGAGGGCTGAATCCAGCAGTAGGCATCTAAGTACGTCGATTTAAGTAATAAAAAGGCCACCTAAATTTTTTAAGATTTTTGAAAAAAACGTAAGGTTAACCCCTTTGGTGTTTTTTGACCCCAAAAAATGAAAAGTGGAATTCGGCAGCTTCTTTCACTGTTTCTTATGTATTTTGATCAGAAAATTCGAATGGCGCAGTCAGATTTCTCGTAAGTATGATATTTTTTATTTTATTTGGCTTTAAACGTAACACATTCGGGGTCAATTTGCCATCCATTTGTTTCGCGATTTTACACTGTTTTGATTGATTCCGCGAGGTTCTGAGGGCTGAATCCAGCAGTAGGCATCTAAGTACGTCGATTTAAGTAATAAAAAGGCCACCTAAATTTTTTAAGATTTTTGAAAAAAACGTAAGGTTAACCCCTTTGGTGTTTTTTGACCCCAAAAAATGAAAAGTGGAATTCGGCAGCTTCTTTCACTGTTTCTTATGTATTTTGATCAGAAAATTCGAATGGCGCAGTCAGATTTCTCGTAAGTATGATATTTTTTATTTTATTTGGCTTTAAACGTAACACATTCGGGGTCAATTTGCCATCCATTTGTTTCGCGATTTTGCACTGTTTTGATTGATTCCGCGAGGTTCTGAGGGCTGAATCCAGCAGTAGGCATCTAAGTACGTCGATTTAAGTAATAAAAAGGCCACCTAAATTTTTTAAGATTTTTGAAAAAAACGTAAGGTTAACCCCTTTGGTGTTTTTTGACCCCAAAAAATGAAAAGTGGAATTCGGCAGCTTCTTTCACTGTTTCTTATGTATTTTGATCAGAAAATTCGAATGGCGCAGTCAGATTTCTCGTAAGTATGATATTTTTTATTTTATTTGGCTTTAAACGTAACACATTCGGGGTCAATTTGCCATCCATTTGTTTCGCGATTTTGCACTGTTTTGATTGATTCCGCGAGGTTCTGAGGGCTGAATCCAGCAGTAGGCATCTAAGTACGTCGATTTAAGTAATAAAAAGGCCACCTAAATTTTTTAAGATTTTTGAAAAAAACGTAAGGTTAACCCCTTTGGTGTTTTTTGACCCCAAAAAATGAAAAGTGGAATTCGGCAGCTTCTTTCACTGTTTCTTATGTATTTTGATCAGAAAATTCGAATGGCGCAGTCAGATTTCTCGTAAGTATGATATTTTTTATTTTATTTGGCTTTAAACGTAACACATTCGGGGTCAATTTGCCATCCATTTCTTTCGCGATTTTACACTGTTTTGATTGATTCCGCGAGGTTGTGAGGGCTGAATCCAGCAGTAGGCATCTAAGTACGTCGATTTAAGTAATAAAAAGGCCACCTAAATTTTTTAAGATTTTTGAAAAAAACGTAAGGTTAACCCCTTTGGTGTTTTTTGACCCCAAAAAATGAAAAGTGGAATTCGGCAGCTTCTTTCACTGTTTCTTATGTATTTTGATCAGAAAATTCGAATGGCGCAGTCAGATTTCTCGTAAGTATGATATTTTTTATTTTATTTGGCTTTAAACGTAACACATTCGGGGTCAATTTGCCATCCATTTGTTTCGCGATTTTGCACTGTTTTGATTGATTCCGCGAGGTTCTGAGGGCTGAATCCAGCAGTAGGCATCTAAGTACGTCGATTTAAGTAATAAAAAGGCCACCTAAATTTTTTAAGATTTTTGAAAAAAACGTAAGGTTAACCCCTTTGGTGTTTTTTGACCCCAAAAAATGAAAAGTGGAATTCGGCAGCTTCTTTCACTGTTTCTTATGTATTTTGATCAGAAAATTCGAATGGCGCAGTCAGATTTCTCGTAAGTATGATATTTTTTATTTTATTTGGCTTTAAACGTAACACATTCGGGGTCAATTTGCCATCCATTTCTTTCGCGATTTTACACTGTTTTGATTGATTCCGCGAGGTTGTGAGGGCTGAATCCAGCAGTAGGCATCTAAGTACGTCGATTTAAGTAATAAAAAGGCCACCTAAATTTTTTAAGATTTTTGAAAAAAACGTAAGGTTAACCCCTTTGGTGTTTTTTGACCCCAAAAAATGAAAAGTGGAATTCGGCAGCTTCTTTCACTGTTTCTTATGTATTTTGATCAGAAAATTCGAATGGCGCAGTCAGATTTCTCGTAAGTATGATATTTTTTATTTTATTTGGCTTTAAACGTAACACATTCGGGGTCAATTTGCCATCCATTTGTTTCGCGATTTTGCACTGTTTTGATTGATTCCGCGAGGTTCTGAGGGCTGAATCCAGCAGTAGGCATCTAAGTACGTCGATTTAAGTAATAAAAAGGCCACCTAAATTTTTTAAGATTTTTGAAAAAAACGTAAGGTTAACCCCTTTGGTGTTTTTTGACCCCAAAAAATGAAAAGTGGAATTCGGCAGCTTCTTTCACTGTTTCTTATGTATTTTGATCAGAAAATTCGAATGGCGCAGTCAGATTTCTCGTAAGTATGATATTTTTTATTTTATTTGGCTTTAAACGTAACACATTCGGGGTCAATTTGCCATCCATTTGTTTCGCGATTTTACACTGTTTTGATTGATTCCGCGAGGTTCTGAGGGCTGAATCCAGCAGTAGGCATCTAAGTACGTCGATTTAAGTAATAAAAAGGCCACCTAAATTTTTTAAGATTTTTGAAAAAAACGTAAGGTTAACCCCTTTGGTGTTTTTTGACCCCAAATAATGAAAAGTGGAATTCGGCAGCTTCTTTCACTGTTTCTTACGTATTTCGATCAGAAAATTCGAATGGCGCAGTCAGATTTCTCGTAAGTATGATATTTTTTATTTTATTTGGCTTTAAACGTAACACATTCGGGGTCAATTTGCCATCCATTTGTTTCGCGATTTTACACTGTTTTGATTGATTCCGCGAGGTTCTGAGGGCTGAATCCAGCAGTAGGCATCTAAGTACGTCGATTTAAGTAATAAAAAGGCCACCTAAATTTTTTAAGATTTTTGAAAAAAACGTAAGGTTAACCCCTTTGGTGTTTTTTGACCCCAAAAAATGAAAAGTGGAATTCGGCAGCTTCTTTCACTGTTTCTTATGTATTTTGATCAGAAAATTCGAATGGCGCAGTCAGATTTCTCGTAAGTATGATATTTTTTATTTTATTTGGCTTTAAACGTAACACATTCGGGGTCAATTTGCCATCCATTTGTTTCGCGATTTTACACTGTTTTGATTGATTCCGCGAGGTTCTGAGGGCTGAATCCAGCAGTAGGCATCTAAGTACGTCGATTTAAGTAATAAAAAGGCCACCTAAATTTTTTAAGATTTTTGAAAAAAACGTAAGGTTAACCCCTTTGGTGTTTTTTGACCCCAAAAAATGAAAAGTGGAATTCGGCAGCTTCTTTCACTGTTTCTTATGTATTTTGATCAGAAAATTCGAATGGCGCAGTCAGATTTCTCGTAAGTATGATATTTTTTATTTTATTTGGCTTTAAACGTAACACATTCGGGGTCAATTTGCCATCCATTTGTTTCGCGATTTTACACTGTTTTGATTGATTCCGCGAGGTTCTGAGGGCTGAATCCAGCAGTAGGCATCTAAGTACGTCGATTTAAGTAATAAAAAGGCCACCTAAATTTTTTAAGAATTTTGAAAAAAACGTAAGGTTAACCCCTTTGGTGTTTTTTGACCCCAAAAAATGAAAAGTAGAATTCGGCAGCTTCTTTCACTGTTTCTTATGTATTTTGATCAGAAAATTCGAATGGCGCAGTCAGATTTCTCGTAAGTATGATATTTTTTATTTTATTTGGCTTTAAACGTAACACATTCGGGGTCAATTTGCCATCCATTTGTTTCGCGATTTTGCACTGTTTTGATTGATTCCGCGAGGTTCTGAGGGCTGAATCCAGCAGTAGGCATCTAAGTACGTCGATTTAAGTAATAAAAAGGCCACCTAAATTTTTTAAGATTTTTGAAAAAAACGTAAGGTTAACCCCTTTGGTGTTTTTTGACCCCAAAAAATGAAAAGTGGAATTCGGCAGCTTCTTTCACTGTTTCTTATGTATTTTGATCAGAAAATTCGAATGGCGCAGTCAGATTTCTCGTAAGTATGATATTTTTTATTTTATTTGGCTTTAAACGTAACACATTCGGGGTCAATTTGCCATCCATTTCTTTCGCGATTTTACACTGTTTTGATTGATTCCGCGAGGTTGTGAGGGCTGAATCCAGCAGTAGGCATCTAAGTACGTCGATTTAAGTAATAAAAAGGCCACCTAAATTTTTTAAGATTTTTGAAAAAAACGTAAGGTTAACCCCTTTGGTGTTTTTTGACCCCAAAAAATGAAAAGTGGAATTCGGCAGCTTCTTTCACTGTTTCTTATGTATTTTGATCAGAAAATTCGAATGGCGCAGTCAGATTTCTCGTAAGTATGATATTTTTTATTTTATTTGGCTTTAAACGTAACACATTCGGGGTCAATTTGCCATCCATTTGTTTCGCGATTTTGCACTGTTTTGATTGATTCCGCGAGGTTCTGAGGGCTGAATCCAGCAGTAGGCATCTAAGTACGTCGATTTAAGTAATAAAAAGGCCACCTAAATTTTTTAAGATTTTTGAAAAAAACGTAAGGTTAACCCCTTTGGTGTTTTTTGACCCCAAAAAATGAAAAGTGGAATTCGGCAGCTTCTTTCACTGTTTCTTATGTATTTTGATCAGAAAATTCGAATGGCGCAGTCAGATTTCTCGTAAGTATGATATTTTTTATTTTATTTGGCTTTAAACGTAACACATTCGGGGTCAATTTGCCATCCATTTGTTTCGCGATTTTACACTGTTTTGATTGATTCCGCGAGGTTCTGAGGGCTGAATCCAGCAGTAGGCATCTAAGTACGTCGATTTAAGTAATAAAAAGGCCACCTAAATTTTTTAAGATTTTTGAAAAAAACGTAAGGTTAACCCCTTTGGTGTTTTTTGACCCCAAAAAATGAAAAGTGGAATTCGGCAGCTTCTTTCACTGTTTCTTATGTATTTTGATCAGAAAATTCGAATGGCGCAGTCAGATTTCTCGTAAGTATGATATTTTTTATTTTATTTGGCTTTAAACGTAACACATTCGGGGTCAATTTGCCATCCATTTGTTTCGCGATTTTACACTGTTTTGATTGATTCCGCGAGGTTCTGAGGGCTGAATCCAGCAGTAGGCATCTAAGTACGTCGATTTAAGTAATAAAAAGGCCACCTAAATTTTTTAAGATTTTTGAAAAAAACGTAAGGTTAACCCCTTTGGTGTTTTTTGACCCCAAAAAATGAAAAGTGGAATTCGGCAGCTTCTTTCACTGTTTCTTACGTATTTCGATCAGAAAATTCGAATGGCGCAGTCAGATTTCTCGTAAGTATGATATTTTTTATTTTATTTGGCTTTAAACGTAACACATTCGGGGTCAATTTGCCATCCATTTGTTTCGCGATTTTACACTGTTTTGATTGATTCCGCGAGGTTCTGAGGGCTGAATCCAGCAGTAGGCATCTAAGTACGTCGATTTAAGTAATAAAAAGGCCACCTAAATTTTTTAAGATTTTTGAAAAAAACGTAAGGTTAACCCCTTTGGTGTTTTTTGACCCCAAAAAATGAAAAGTGGAATTCGGCAGCTTCTTTCACTGTTTCTTATGTATTTTGATCAGAAAATTCGAATGGCGCAGTCAGATTTCTCGTAAGTATGATATTTTTTATTTTATTTGGCTTTAAACGTAACACATTCGGGGTCAATTTGCCATCCATTTGTTTCGCGATTTTACACTGTTTTGATTGATTCCGCGAGGTTCTGAGGGCTGAATCCAGCAGTAGGCATCTAAGTACGTCGATTTAAGTAATAAAAAGGCCACCTAAATTTTTTAAGATTTTTGAAAAAAACGTAAGGTTAACCCCTTTGGTGTTTTTTGACCCCAAAAAATGAAAAGTGGAATTCGGCAGCTTCTTTCACTGTTTCTTATGTATTTTGATCAGAAAATTCGAATGGCGCAGTCAGATTTCTCGTAAGTATGATATTTTTTATTTTATTTGGCTTTAAACGTAACACATTCGGGGTCAATTTGCCATCCATTTGTTTCGCGATTTTACACTGTTTTGATTGATTCCGCGAGGTTCTGAGGGCTGAATCCAGCAGTAGGCATCTAAGTACGTCGATTTAAGTAATAAAAAGGCCACCTAAATTTTTTAAGATTTTTGAAAAAAACGTAAGGTTAACCCCTTTGGTGTTTTTTGACCCCAAAAAATGAAAAGTGGAATTCGGCAGCTTCTTTCACTGTTTCTTATGTATTTTGATCAGAAAATTCGAATGGCGCAGTCAGATTTCTCGTAAGTATGATATTTTTTATTTTATTTGGCTTTAAACGTAACACATTCGGGGTCAATTTGCCATCCATTTGTTTCGCGATTTTACACTGTTTTGATTGATTCCGCGAGGTTCTGAGGGCTGAATCCAGCAGTAGGCATCTAAGTACGTCGATTTAAGTAATAAAAAGGCCACCTAAATTTTTTAAGATTTTTGAAAAAAACGTTAGGTTAACCCCTTTGGTGTTTTTTGACCCCAAAAAATGAAAAGTGGAATTCGGCAGCTTCTTTCACTGTTTCTTATGTATTTTGATCAGAAAATTCGAATGGCGCAGTCAGATTTCTCGTAAGTATGATATTTTTTATTTTATTTGGCTTTAAACGTAACACATTCGGGGTCAATTTGCCATCCATTTGTTTCGCGATTTTGCACTGTTTTGATTGATTCCGCGAGGTTCTGAGGGCTGAATCCAGCAGTAGGCATCTAAGTACGTCGATTTAAGTAATAAAAAGGCCACCTAAATTTTTTAAGATTTTTGAAAAAAACGTAAGGTTAACCCCTTTGGTGTTTTTTGACCCCAAAAAATGAAAAGTGGAATTCGGCAGCTTCTTTCACTGTTTCTTATGTATTTTGATCAGAAAATTCGAATGGCGCAGTCAGATTTCTCGTAAGTATGATATTTTTTATTTTATTTGGCTTTAAACGTAACACATTCGGGGTCAATTTGCCATCCATTTCTTTCGCGATTTTACACTGTTTTGATTGATTCCGCGAGGTTGTGAGGGCTGAATCCAGCAGTAGGCATCTAAGTACGTCGATTTAAGTAATAAAAAGGCCACCTAAATTTTTTAAGATTTTTGAAAAAAACGTAAGGTTAACCCCTTTGGTGTTTTTTGACCCCAAAAAATGAAAAGTGGAATTCGGCAGCTTCTTTCACTGTTTCTTATGTATTTTGATCAGAAAATTCGAATGGCGCAGTCAGATTTCTCGTAAGTATGATATTTTTTATTTTATTTGGCTTTAAACGTAACACATTCGGGGTCAATTTGCCATCCATTTGTTTCGCGATTTTGCACTGTTTTGATTGATTCCGCGAGGTTCTGAGGGCTGAATCCAGCAGTAGGCATCTAAGTACGTCGATTTAAGTAATAAAAAGGCCACCTAAATTTTTTAAGATTTTTGAAAAAAACGTAAGGTTAACCCCTTTGGTGTTTTTTGACCCCAAAAAATGAAAAGTGGAATTCGGCAGCTTCTTTCACTGTTTCTTATGTATTTTGATCAGAAAATTCGAATGGCGCAGTCAGATTTCTCGTATGTATGATATTTTTTATTTTATTTGGCTTTAAACGTAACACATTCGGGGTCAATTTGCCATCCATTTGTTTCGCGATTTTACACTGTTTTGATTGATTCCGCGAGGTTCTGAGGGCTGAATCCAGCAGTAGGCATCTAAGTACGTCGATTTAAGTAATAAAAAGGCCACCTAAATTTTTTAAGATTTTTGAAAAAAACGTAAGGTTAACCCCTTTGGTGTTTTTTGACCCCAAAAAATGAAAAGTGGAATTCGGCAGCTTCTTTCACTGTTTCTTATGTATTTTGATCAGAAAATTCGAATGGCGCAGTCAGATTTCTCGTAAGTATGATATTTTTTATTTTATTTGGCTTTAAACGTAACACATTCGGGGTCAATTTGCCATCCATTTGTTTCGCGATTTTGCACTGTTTTGATTGATTCCGCGAGGTTCTGAGGGCTGAATCCAGCAGTAGGCATCTAAGTACGTCGATTTAAGTAATAAAAAGGCCACCTAAATTTTTTAAGATTTTTGAAAAAAACGTAAGGTTAACCCCTTTGGTGTTTTTTGACCCCAAAAAATGAAAAGTGGAATTCGGCAGCTTCTTTCACTGTTTCTTATGTATTTTGATCAGAAAATTCGAATGGCGCAGTCAGATTTCTCGTAAGTATGATATTTTTTATTTTATTTGGCTTTAAACGTAACACATTCGGGGTCAATTTGCCATCCATTTCTTTCGCGATTTTACACTGTTTTGATTGATTCCGCGAGGTTGTGAGGGCTGAATCCAGCAGTAGGCATCTAAGTACGTCGATTTAAGTAATAAAAAGGCCACCTAAATTTTTTAAGATTTTTGAAAAAAACGTAAGGTTAACCCCTTTGGTGTTTTTTGACCCCAAAAAATGAAAAGTGGAATTCGGCAGCTTCTTTCACTGTTTCTTATGTATTTTGATCAGAAAATTCGAATGGCGCAGTCAGATTTCTCGTAAGTATGATATTTTTCATTTTATTTGGCTTTAAACGTAACACATTCGGGGTCAATTTGCCATCCATTTGTTTCGCGATTTTACACTGTTTTGATTGATTCCGCGAGGTTCTGAGGGCTGAATCCAGCAGTAGGCATCTAAGTACGTCGATTTAAGTAATAAAAAGGCCACCTAAATTTTTTAAGATTTTTGAAAAAAACGTAAGGTTAACCCCTTTGGTGTTTTTTGACCCCAAAAAATGAAAAGTGGAATTCGGCAGCTTCTTTCACTGTTTCTTATGTATTTTGATCAGAAAATTCGAATGGCGCAGTCAGATTTCTCGTAAGTATGATATTTTTTATTTTATTTGGCTTTAAACGTAACACATTCGGGGTCAATTTGCCATCCATTTGTTTCGCGATTTTACACTGTTTTGATTGATTCCGCGAGGTTCTGAGGGCTGAATCCAGCAGTAGGCATCTAAGTACGTCGATTTAAGTAATAAAAAGGCCACCTAAATTTTTTAAGATTTTTGAAAAAAACGTAAGGTTAACCCCTTTGGTGTTTTTTGACCCCAAAAAATGAAAAGTGGAATTCGGCAGCTTCTTTCACTGTTTCTTATGTATTTTGATCAGAAAATTCGAATGGCGCAGTCAGATTTCTCGTAAGTATGATATTTTTTATTTTATTTGGCTTTAAACGTAACACATTCGGGGTCAATTTGCCATCCATTTGTTTCGCGATTTTACACTGTTTTGATTGATTCCGCGAGGTTCTGAGGGCTGAATCCAGCAGTAGGCATCTAAGTACGTCGATTTAAGTAATAAAAAGGCCACCTAAATTTTTTAAGATTTTTGAAAAAAACGTAAGGTTAACCCCTTTGGTGTTTTTTGACCCCAAAAAATGAAAAGTGGAATTCGGCAGCTTCTTTCACTGTTTCTTATGTATTTTGATCAGAAAATTCGAATGGCGCAGTCAGATTTCTCGTAAGTATGATATTTTTTATTTTATTTGGCTTTAAACGTAACACATTCGGGGTCAATTTGCCATCCATTTGTTTCGCGATTTTACACTGTTTTGATTGATTCCGCGAGGTTCTGAGGGCTGAATCCAGCAGTAGGCATCTAAGTACGTCGATTTAAGTAATAAAAAGGCCACCTAAATTTTTTAAGATTTTTGAAAAAAACGTAAGGTTAACCCCTTTGGTGTTTTTTGACCCCAAAAAATGAAAAGTGGAATTCGGCAGCTTCTTTCACTGTTTCTTATGTATTTTGATCAGAAAATTCGAATGGCGCAGTCAGATTTCTCGTAAGTATGATATTTTTTATTTTATTTGGCTTTAAACGTAACACATTCGGGGTCAATTTGCCATCCATTTGTTTCGCGATTTTACACTGTTTTGATTGATTCCGCGAGGTTCTGAGGGCTGAATCCAGCAGTAGGCATCTAAGTACGTCGATTTAAGTAATAAAAAGGCCACCTAAATTTTTTAAGATTTTTGAAAAAAACGTAAGGTTAACCCCTTTGGTGTTTTTTGACCCCAAAAAATGAAAAGTGGAATTCGGCAGCTTCTTTCACTGTTTCTTATGTATTTTGATCAGAAAATTCGAATGGCGCAGTCAGATTTCTCGTAAGTATGATATTTTTTATTTTATTTGGCTTTAAACGTAACACATTCGGGGTCAATTTGCCATCCATTTGTTTCGCGATTTTACACTGTTTTGATTGATTCCGCGAGGTTCTGAGGGCTGAATCCAGCAGTAGGCATCTAAGTACGTCGATTTAAGTAATAAAAAGGCCACCTAAATTTTTTAAGAATTTTGAAAAAAACGTAAGGTTAACCCCTTTGGTGTTTTTTGACCCCAAAAAATGAAAAGTAGAATTCGGCAGCTTCTTTCACTGTTTCTTATGTATTTTGATCAGAAAATTCGAATGGCGCAGTCAGATTTCTCGTAAGTATGATATTTTTTATTTTATTTGGCTTTAAACGTAACACATTCGGGGTCAATTTGCCATCCATTTGTTTCGCGATTTTGCACTGTTTTGATTGATTCCGCGAGGTTCTGAGGGCTGAATCCAGCAGTAGGCATCTAAGTACGTCGATTTAAGTAATAAAAAGGCCACCTAAATTTTTTAAGATTTTTGAAAAAAACGTAAGGTTAACCCCTTTGGTGTTTTTTGACCCCAAAAAATGAAAAGTAGAATTCGGCAGCTTCTTTCACTGTTTCTTATGTATTTTGATCAGAAAATTCGAATGGCGCAGTCAGATTTCTCGTAAGTATGATATTTTTTATTTTATTTGGCTTTAAACGTAACACATTCGGGGTCAATTTGCCATCCATTTGTTTCGCGATTTTGCACTGTTTTGATTGATTCCGCGAGGTTCTGAGGGCTGAATCCAGCAGTAGGCATCTAAGTACGTCGATTTAAGTAATAAAAAGGCCACCTAAATTTTTTAAGATTTTTGAAAAAAACGTAAGGTTAACCCCTTTGGTGTTTTTTGACCCCAAAAAATGAAAAGTGGAATTCGGCAGCTTCTTTCACTGTTTCTTATGTATTTTGATCAGAAAATTCGAATGGCGCAGTCAGATTTCTCGTAAGTATGATATTTTTTATTTTATTTGGCTTTAAACGTAACACATTCGGGGTCAATTTGCCATCCATTTGTTTCGCGATTTTACACTGTTTTGATTGATTCCGCGAGGTTCTGAGGGCTGAATCCAGCAGTAGGCATCTAAGTACGTCGATTTAAGTAATAAAAAGGCCACCTAAATTTTTTAAGATTTTTGAAAAAAACGTAAGGTTAACCCCTTTGGTGTTTTTTGACCCCCAAAAATGAAAAGTAGAATTCGGCAGCTTCTTTCACTGTTTCTTATGTATTTTGATCAGAAAATTCGAATGGCGCAGTCAGATTTCTCGTAAGTATGATATTTTTTATTTTATTTGGCTTTAAACGTAACACATTCGGGGTCAATTTGCCATCCATTTGTTTCGCGATTTTGCACTGTTTTGATTGATTCCGCGAGGTTCTGAGGGCTGAATCCAGCAGTAGGCATCTAAGTACGTCGATTTAAGTAATAAAAAGGCCACCTAAATTTTTTAAGATTTTTGAAAAAAACGTAAGGTTAACCCCTTTGGTGCTTTTTGACCCCAAAAAATGAAAAGTGGAATTCGGCAGCTTCTTTCACTGTTTCTTATGTATTTTGATCAGAAAATTCGAATGGCGCAGTCAGATTTCTCGTAAGTATGATATTTTTTATTTTATTTGGCTTTAAACGTAACACATTCGGGGTCAATTTGCCATCCATTTGTTTCGCGATTTTACACTGTTTTGATTGATTCCGCGAGGTTCTGAGGGCTGAATCCAGCAGTAGGCATCTAAGTACGTCGATTTAAGTAATAAAAAGGCCACCTAAATTTTTTAAGATTTTTGAAAAAAACGTAAGGTTAACCCCTTTGGTGTTTTTTGACCCCAAAAAATGAAAAGTGGAATTCGGCAGCTTCTTTCACTGTTTCTTATGTATTTTGATCAGAAAATTCGAATGGCGCAGTCAGATTTCTCGTAAGTATGATATTTTTTATTTTATTTGGCTTTAAACGTAACACATTCGGGGTCAATTTGCCATCCATTTGTTTCGCGAGTTTACACTGTTTTGATTGATTCCGCGAGGTTCTGAGGGCTGAATCCAGCAGTAGGCATCTAAGTACGTCGATTTAAGTAATAAAAAGGCCACCTAAATTTTTTAAGATTTTTGAAAAAAACGTAAGGTTAACCCCTTTGGTGTTTTTTGACCCCAAAAAATGAAAAGTGGAATTCGGCAGCTTCTTTCACTGTTTCTTATGTATTTTGATCAGAAAATTCGAATGGCGCAGTCAGATTTCTCGTAAGTATGATATTTTTTATTTTATTTGGCTTTAAACGTAACACATTCGGGGTCAATTTGCCATCCATTTGTTTCGCGATTTTACACTGTTTTGATTGATTCCGCGAGGTTCTGAGGGCTGAATCCAGCAGTAGGCATCTAAGTACGGCGATTTAAGTAATAAAAAGGCCACCTAAATTTTTTAAGATTTTTGAAAAAAACGTAAGGTTAACCCCTTTGGTGTTTTTTGACCCCAAAAAATGAAAAGTGGAATTCGGCAGCTTCTTTCACTGTTTCTTATGTATTTTGATCAGAAAATTCGAATGGCGCAGTCAGATTTCTCGTAAGTATGATATTTTTTATTTTATTTGGCTTTAAACGTAACACATTCGGGGTCAATTTGCCATCCATTTGTTTCGCGATTTTACACTGTTTTGATTGATTCCGCGAGGTTCTGAGGGCTGAATCCAGCAGTAGGCATCTAAGTACGTCGATTTAAGTAATAAAAAGGCCACCTAAATTTTTTAAGATTTTTGAAAAAAACGTAAGGTTAACCCCTTTGGTGTTTTTTGACCCCAAAAAATGAAAAGTAGAATTCGGCAGCTTCTTTCACTGTTTCTTATGTATTTTGATCAGAAAATTCGAATGGCGCAGTCAGATTTCTCGTAAGTATGATATTTTTTATTTTATTTGGCTTTAAACGTAACACATTCGGGGTCAATTTGCCATCCATTTGTTTCGCGATTTTGCACTGTTTTGATTGATTCCGCGAGGTTCTGAGGGCTGAATCCAGCAGTAGGCATCTAAGTACGTCGATTTAAGTAATAAAAAGGCCACCTAAATTTTTTAAGATTTTTGAAAAAAACGTAAGGTTAACCCCTTTGGTGTTTTTTGACCCCAAAAAATGAAAATTGGAATTCGGCAGCTTCTTTCACTGTTTCTTATGTATTTTGATCAGAAAATTCGAATGGCGCAGTCAGATTTCTCGTAAGTATGATATTTTTTATTTTATTTGGCTTTAAACGTAACACATTTGGGGTCAATTTGCCATCCATTTGTTTCGCGATTTTACACTGTTTTGATTGATTCCGCGAGGTTCTGAGGGCTGAATCCAGCAGTAGGCATCTAAGTACGTCGATTTAAGTAATAAAAAGGCCACCTAAATTTTTTAAGATTTTTGAAAAAAACGTAAGGTTAACCCCTTTGGTGTTTTTTGACCCCAAAAAATGAAAAGTGGAATTCGGCAGCTTCTTTCACTGTTTCTTATGTATTTTGATCAGAAAATTCGAATGGCGCAGTCAGATTTCTCGTAAGTATGATATTTTTTATTTTATTTGGCTTTAAACGTAACACATTCGGGGTCAATTTGCCATCCATTTGTTTCGCGATTTTACACTGTTTTGATTGATTCCGCGAGGTTCTGACGGCTGAATCCAGCAGTAGGCATCTAAGTACGTCGATTTAAGTAATAAAAAGGCCACCTAATTTTTTTAAGATTTTTGAAAAAAACGTAAGGTTAACCCCTTTGGTGTTTTTTGACCCCAAAAAATGAAAAGTGGAATTCGGCAGCTTCTTTCACTGTTTCTTATGTATTTTGATCAGAAAATTCGAATGGCGCAGTCAGATTTCTCGTAAGTATGATATTTTTTATTTTATTTGGCTTTAAACGTAACACATTCGGGGTCAATTTGCCATCCATTTGTTTCGCGATTTTACACTGTTTTGATTGATTCCGCGAGGTTCTGACGGCTGAATCCAGCAGTAGGCATCTAAGTACGTCGATTTAAGTAATAAAAAGGCCACCTAAATTTTTTAACATTTTTGAAAAAAACGTAAGGTTAACCCCTTTGGTGTTTTTTGACCCCAAAAAATGAAAAGTGGAATTCGGCAGCTTCTTTCACTGTTTCTTATGTATTTTGATCAGAAAATTCGAATGGCGCAGTCAGATTTCTCGTAAGTATGATATTTTTTATTTTATTTGGCTTTAAACGTAACACATTCGGGGTCAATTTGCCATCCATTTGTTTCGCGATTTTACACTGTTTTGATTGATTCCGCGAGGTTCTGAGGGTTGAATCCAGCAGTAGGCATCTAAGTACGTCGATTTAAGTAATAAAAAGGCCACCTAAATTTTTTAAGATTTTTGAAAAAAAACGTAAGGTTAACCCCTTTGGTGTTTTTTGACCCCAAAAAATGTAAAGTGGAATTCGGCAGCTTCTTTCACTGTTTCTTATGTATTTTGATCAGAAAATTCGAATGGCGCAGTCAAATTTCTCGTAAGTATGATATTTTTTATTTTATTTGGCTTTAAACGTAACACATTCGGGGTCAATTTGCCATCCATTTGTTTCGCGATTTTACACTGTTTTGATTGATTCCGCGAGGTTCTGAGGGCTCAATCCAGCAGTAGGCATCTAAGTACGTCGATTTAAGTAATAAAAAGGCCACCTAAATTTTTTAAGATTTTTGAAAAAAACGTAAGGTTAACCCCTTTGGTGTTTTTTGACCCCAAAAAATGAAAATTGGAATTCGGCAGCTTCTTTCACTGTTTCTTATGTATTTTGATCAGAAAATTCGAATGGCGCAGTCAGATTTCTCGTAAGTATGATATTTTTTATTTTATTTGGCTTTAAACGTAACACATTTGGGGTCAATTTGCCATCCATTTGTTTCGCGATTTTACACTGTTTTGATTGATTCCGCGAGGTTCTGAGGGTTGAATCCAGCAGTAGGCATCTAAGTACGTCGATTTAAGTAATAAAAAGGCCACCTAAATTTTTTAAGATTTTTGAAAAAAAACGTAAGGTTAACCCCTTTGGTGTTTTTTGACCCCAAAAAATGTAAAGTGGAATTCGGCAGCTTCTTTCACTGTTTCTTATGTATTTTGATCAGAAAATTCGAATGGCGCAGTCAAATTTCTCGTAAGTATGATATTTTTTATTTTATTTGGCTTTAAACGTAACACATTCGGGGTCAATTTGCCATCCATTTGTTTCGCGATTTTACACTGTTTTGATTGATTCCGCGAGGTTCTGAGGGCTCAATCCAGCAGTAGGCATCTAAGTACGTCGAT
Organism: Cantharis nigra; assembly: GCA_958510845.1. NCBI lineage: Eukaryota > Metazoa > Arthropoda > Insecta > Coleoptera > Cantharidae > Cantharis > Cantharis nigra. The sequence continues at coordinate 47,024 of OY294029.1, forward strand.
TTAAGTAATAAAAAGGCCACCTAAATTTTTTAAGATTTTTGAAAAAAACGTAAGGTTAACCCCTTTGGTGTTTTTTGACCCCAAAAAATGAAAAGTGGAATTCGGCAGCTTCTTTCACTGTTTCTTATGTATTTTGATCAGAAAATTCGAATGGCGCAGTCAGATTTCTCGTAAGTATGATATTTTTTATTTTATTTGGCTTTAAACGTAACACATTCGGGGTCAATTTGCCATCCATTTGTTTCGCGATTTTGCACTGTTTTGATTGATTCCGCGAGGTTCTGAGGGCTGAATCCAGCAGTAGGCATCTAAGTACGTCGATTTAAGTAATAAAAAGGCCACCTAAATTTTTTAAGATTTTTGAAAAAAACGTAAGGTTAACCCCTTTGGTGTTTTTTGACCCCAAAAAATGAAAATTGAAATTCGGCAGCTTCTTTCACTGTTTCTTATGTATTTTGATCAGAAAATTCGAATGGCGCAGTCAAATTTCTCGTAAGTATGATATTTTTTATTTTATTTGGCTTTAAACGTAACACATTCGGGGTCAATTTGCCATCCATTTGTTTCGCGATTTTACACTGTTTTGATTGATTCCGCGAGGTTCTGAGGGCTGAATCCAGCAGTAGGCATCTAAGTACGTCGATTTAAGTAATAAAAAGGCCACCTAAATTTTTTAAGATTTTTGAAAAAAACGTAAGGTTAACCCCTTTGGTGTTTTTTGACCCCAAAAAATGTAAAGTGGAATTCGGCAGCTTCTTTCACTGTTTCTTATGTATTTTGATCAGAAAATTCGAATGGCGCAGTCAGATTTCTCGTAAGTATGATATTTTTTATTTTATTTGGCTTTAAACGTAACACATTCGGGGTCAATTTGCCATCCATTTGTTTCGCGATTTTACACTGTTTTGATTGATTCCGCGAGGTTCTGAGGGCTGAATCCAGCAGTAGGCATCTAAGTACGTCGATTTAAGTAATAAAAAGGCCACCTAAATTTTTTAAGATTTTTGAAAAAAAACGTAAGGTTAACCCCTTTGGTGTTTTTTGACCCCAAAAAATGTAAAGTGGAATTCGGCAGCTTCTTTCACTGTTTCTTATGTATTTTGATCAGAAAATTCGAATGGCGCAGTCAGATTTCTCGTAAGTATGATATTTTTTATTTTATTTGGCTTTAAACGTAACACATTCGGGGTCAATTTGCCATCCATTTGTTTCGCGATTTTACACTGTTTTGATTGATTCCGCGAGGTTCTGAGGGCTGAATCCAGCAGTAGGCATCTAAGTACGTCGATTTAAGTAATAAAAAGGCCACCTAAATTTTTTAAGATTTTTGAAAATAACGTAAGGTTAACCCCTTTGGTGTTTTTTGACCCCAAAAAATGAAAAGTGGAATTCGGCAGCTTCTTTCACTGTTTCTTATGTATTTTGATCAGAAAATTCGAATGGCGCAGTCAGATTTCTCGTAAGTATGATATTTTTTATTTTATTTGGCTTTAAACGTAACACATTCGGGGTCAATTTGCCATCCATTTGTTTCGCGATTTTACACTGTTTTGATTGATTCCGCGAGGTTCTGACGGCTGAATCCAGCAGTAGGCATCTAAGTACGTCGATTTAAGTAATAAAAAGGCCACCTAAATTTTTTAAGATTTTTGAAAAAAACGTAAGGTTAACCCCTTTGGTGTTTTTTGACCCCAAAAAATGAAAAGTGGAATTCGGCAGCTTCTTTCACTGTTTCTTATGTATTTTGATCAGAAAATTCGAATGGCGCAGTCAGATTTCTCGTAAGTATGATATTTTTTATTTTATTTGGCTTTAAACGTAACACATTCGGGGTCAATTTGCCATCCATTTGTTTCGCGATTTTACACTGTTTTGATTGATTCCGCGAGGTTCTGACGGCTGAATCCAGCAGTAGGCATCTAAGTACGTCGATTTAAGTAATAAAAAGGCCACCTAAATTTTTTAAGATTTTTGAAAAAAACGTAAGGTTAACCCCTTTGGTGTTTTTTGACCCCAAAAAATGAAAAGTGGAATTCGGCAGCTTCTTTCACTGTTTCTTATGTATTTTGATCAGAAAATTCGAATGGCGCAGTCAGATTTCTCGTAAGTATGATATTTTTTATTTTATTTGGCTTTAAACGTAACACATTCGGGGTCAATTTGCCATCCATTTGTTTCGCGATTTTACACTGTTTTGATTGATTCCGCGAGGTTCTGAGGGCTCAATCCAGCAGTAGGCATCTAAGTACGTCGATTTAAGTAATAAAAAGGCCACCTAAATTTTTTAAGATTTTTGAAAAAAACGTAAGGTTAACCCCTTTGGTGTTTTTTGACCCCAAAAAATGAAAAGTGGAATTCGGCAGCTTCTTTCACTGTTTCTTATGTATTTTGATCAGAAAATTCGAATGGCGCAGTCAGATTTCTCGTAAGTATGATATTTTTTATTTTATTTGGCTTTAAACGTAACACATTCGGGGTCAATTTGCCATCCATTTGTTTCGCGATTTTACACTGTTTTGATTGATTCCGCGAGGTTCTGACGGCTGAATCCATCAGTAGGCATCTAAGTACGTCGATTTAAGTAATAAAAAGGCCACCTAAATTTTTTAAGATTTTTGAAAAAAACGTAAGGTTAACCCCTTTGGTGTTTTTTGACCCCAAAAAATGAAAAGTGGAATTCGGCAGCTTCTTTCACTGTTTCTTATGTATTTTGATCAGAAAATTCGAATGGCGCAGTCAGATTTCTCGTAAGTATGATATTTTTTATTTTATTTGGCTTTAAACGTAACACATTCGGGGTCAATTTGCCATCCATTTGTTTCGCGATTTTACACTGTTTTGATTGATTCCGCGAGGTTCTGACGGCTGAATCCAGCAGTAGGCATCTAAGTACGTCGATTTAAGTAATAAAAAGGCCACCTAAATTTTTTAAGATTTTTGAAAAAAACGTAAGGTTAACCCCTTTGGTGTTTTTTGACCCCAAAAAATGAAAAGTGGAATTCGGCAGCTTCTTTCACTGTTTCTTATGTATTTTGATCAGAAAATTCGAATGGCGCAGTCAGATTTCTCGTAAGTATGATATTTTTTATTTTATTTGGCTTTAAACGTAACACATTCGGGGTCAATTTGCCATCCATTTGTTTCGCGATTTTACACTGTTTTGATTGATTCCGCGAGGTTCTGAGGGCTCAATCCAGCAGTAGGCATCTAAGTACGTCGATTTAAGTAATAAAAAGGCCACCTAAATTTTTTAAGATTTTTGAAAAAAACGTAAGGTTAACCCCTTTGGTGTTTTTTGACCCCAAAAAATGAAAAGTGGAATTCGGCAGCTTCTTTCACTGTTTCTTATGTATTTTGATCAGAAAATTCGAATGGCGCAGTCAGATTTCTCGTAAGTATGATATTTTTTATTTTATTTGGCTTTAAACGTAACACATTCGGGGTCAATTTGCCATCCATTTGTTTCGCGATTTTACACTGTTTTGATTGATTCCGCGAGGTTCTGACGGCTGAATCCATCAGTAGGCATCTAAGTACGTCGATTTAAGTAATAAAAAGGCCACCTAAATTTTTTAAGATTTTTGAAAAAAACGTAAGGTTAACCCCTTTGGTGTTTTTTGACCCCAAAAAATGAAAAGTGGAATTCGGCAGCTTCTTTCACTGTTTCTTATGTATTTTGATCAGAAAATTCGAATGGCGCAGTCAGATTTCTCGTAAGTATGATATTTTTTATTTTATTTGGCTTTAAACGTAACACATTCGGGGTCAATTTGCCATCCATTTGTTTCGCGATTTTACACTGTTTTGATTGATTCCGCGAGGTTCTGACGGCTGAATCCAGCAGTAGGCATCTAAGTACGTCGATTTAAGTAATAAAAAGGCCACCTAAATTTTTTAAGATTTTTGAAAAAAACGTAAGGTTAACCCCTTTGGTGTTTTTTGACCCCAAAAAATGAAAAGTGGAATTCGGCAGCTTCTTTCACTGTTTCTTATGTATTTTGATCAGAAAATTCGAATGGCGCAGTCAGATTTCTCGTAAGTATGATATTTTTTATTTTATTTGGCTTTAAACGTAACACATTCGGGGTCAATTTGCCATCCATTTGTTTCGCGATTTTGCACTGTTTTGATTGATTCCGCGAGGTTCTGAGGGCTGAATCCAGCAGTAGGCATCTAAGTACGTCGATTTAAGTAATAAAAAGGCCACCTAAATTTTTTAAGATTTTTGAAAAAAACGTAAGGTTAACCCCTTTGGTGTTTTTTGACCCCAAAAAATGAAAATTGGAATTCGGCAGCTTCTTTCACTGTTTCTTATGTATTTTGATCAGAAAATTCGAATGGCGCAGTCAAATTTCTCGTAAGTATGATATTTTTTATTTTATTTGGCTTTAAACGTAACACATTCGGGGTCAATTTGCCATCCATTTGTTTCGCGATTTTACACTGTTTTGATTGATTCCGCGAGGTTCTGAGGGCTCAATCCAGCAGTAGGCATCTAAGTACGACGATTTAAGTAATAAAAAGGCCACCTAAATTTTTTAAGATTTTTGAAAAAAACGTAAGGTTAACCCCTTTGGTGTTTTTTGACCCCAAAAAATGTAAAGTGGAATTCGGCAGCTTCTTTCACTGTTTCTTATGTATTTTGATCAGAAAATTCGAATGGCGCAGTCAGATTTCTCGTAAGTATGATATTTTTTATTTTATTTGGCTTTAAACGTAACACATTCGGGGTCAATTTGCCATCCATTTGTTTCGCGATTTTACACTGTTTTGATTGATTCCGCGAGGTTCTGAGGGCTGAATCCAGCAGTAGGCATCTAGGTACGTCGATTTAAGTAATAAAAAGGCCACCTAAATTTTTGAAGATTTTTGAAAAAAACGTAAGGTTAACCCCTTTGGTGTTTTTTGACCCCAAAAAATGAAAAGTGGAATTCGGCAGCTTCTTTCACTGTTTCTTATGTATTTTGATCAGAAAATTCGAATGGCGCAGTCAGATTTCTCGTAAGTATGATATTTTTTATTTTATTTGGCTTTAAACGTAACACATTCGGGGTCAATTTGCCATCCATTTGTTTCGCGATTTTACACTGTTTTGATTGATTCCGCGAGGTTCTGAGGGCTGAATCCAGCAGTAGGCATCTAGGTACGTCGATTTAAGTAATAAAAAGGCCACCTAAATTTTTGAAGATTTTTGAAAAAAACGTAAGGTTAACCCCTTTGGTGTTTTTTGACCCCAAAAAATGAAAAGTGGAATTCGGCAGCTTCTTTCACTGTTTCTTATGTATTTTGATCAGAAAATTCGAATGGCGCAGTCAGATTTCTCGTAAGTATGATATTTTTTATTTTATTTGGCTTTAAACGTAACACATTCGGGGTCAATTTGCCATCCATTTGTTTCGCGATTTTACACTGTTTTGATTGATTCCGCGAGGTTCTGAGGGCTGAATCCAGCAGTAGGCATCTAGGTACGTCGATTTAAGTAATAAAAAGGCCACCTAAATTTTTGAAGATTTTTGAAAAAAACGTAAGGTTAACCCCTTTGGTGTTTTTTGACCCCAAAAAATGAAAAGTGGAATTCGGCAGCTTCTTTCACTGTTTCTTATGTATTTTGATCAGAAAATTCGAATGGCGCAGTCAGATTTCTCGTAAGTATGATATTTTTTATTTTATTTGGCTTTAAACGTAACACATTCGGGGTCAATTTGCCATCCATTTGTTTCGCGATTTTACACTGTTTTGATTGATTCCGCGAGGTTCTGAGGGCTGAATCCAGCAGTAGGCATCTAAGTACGTCGATTTAAGTAATAAAAAGGCCACCTAAATTTTTTAAGATTTTTGAAAAAAACGTAAGGTTAACCCCTTTGGTGTTTTTTGACCCCAAAAAATGAAAAGTGGAATTCGGCAGCTTCTTTCACTGTTTCTTATGTATTTTGATCAGAAAATTCGAATGGCGCAGTCAGATTTCTCGTAAGTATGATATTTTTTATTTTATTTGGCTTTAAACGTAACACATTCGGGGTCAATTTGCCCTCCATTTGTTTCGCGATTTTACACAGCTTTGATTGATTCCGCGAGGTTCTGAGGGCTGAATCCAGCAGTGAAAGAAGCTGGCGAATTCCACTTTTCATTTTTTGGGGTCAAAAAACACCAAAGGGGTTAACCTTACGTTTTTTTCAAAAATCTTGAGAAATAAAATAATGCAAGAGAAGTTGCAGGCGCTACATTTGACGCGATCAATCCAATCATTCTACCAAGAGCACACCCGATTATGATTCTTATTCTGACTTATTACCACGAAAAATTTCTTCATAAAAATCACGAGCAAGTGATTAACGAAATTCGGCAAAAATATGCCATTTTACGATTGCGAAGAGGTATGCAGAAAGTACGCTCCAACTGTCAGCACTGCAAGAACGACAGAGCCAAACCAGCACCACCACAAATGGCAAGTCATCCACTGGCGCGTATGGCGACGTTTACTGCCCCATTTTCATACGTGGGACTCGATTACTTTGGTCCTCTTGAAGTTTCGGTTGGTCGCAGAACCGAAAAACGATGGATTGCTCTGATTACTTGTCTGACTATACGAGCTGTTCATTTGGAAGTGGTTCATTCACTTACAAAAGTTTCCTGTTGGATGGCAATACGGAATTTCATTGCCAGAAGAGGAATGCCAATCGAAATTCGATCCGATAATGGAACAAACTTTGTAGGCGTTGCAAACGAATTAAGTCTTTTATACAAAAATATGGCTCCTGATGACTACCGACTTGAATTTGGAGAGATACGCTGGTTATTCAAACCTCCTGCAGCACCCCATACAGGAGGATGTTGGAAAAGAATGGTGAAGTCCATTAAAACCTCGCTAATGAAAGTGATGCCAACAAAGAAGCCCAACGATGAATCTCTTCGATGCTACTTGATGGAAGCTGAAAGTATTGTTAACTCCAGACCGTTAACATACGTTTCGATTGATACCGAAGATGAAGAAGCCTTAACACCAAACCATCTCCTTTTAGGTTCCTCCAGTGGTAGAAAACCTCTAATCGAATTTTCCAACGATGCAAACGTACGATCCAACTATGAATTAAGTCAGCAAATGGCGGAGCACTTCTGGCGTCGCTGGATTAGAGAGTATCTGCCGATACTGACGCGCACCACAAAATGGTTCGGTACTGTCCGGTCAATCAAAGTTGGAGATATCGTCATAATCATGGATGACAAACTTCGAGATTCCTGGCAAAAAGGTGTAGTTATCGATATCATTCAAAACAAAAAAGATAATCAAGTTCGCCAAGTAACAATAAAAACACCCAAGGGCGTCTACAAAAGATGCGCAGCGAAGGTTGCTGTGCTGGACGTATTAGGTAAGCAGAACTCATCAGAGAAAGACGTTCTGTGTACCGAAGGGGAGAATGTTGAAGAAGTAACACATGATTATATTTAGGTTTTAGTGTGCGTTGAATACTTCCCTGTGCTTGCCATACGGCTCCTAGCAACGAAAAGATAACATACCGAATAACGGCATTTAAGGCGTCAAATTATTTTGGTAAAGAAGATTTAGAAGTGCAAGTGCGCTAAGGGCAGAAATTGTAAGCACAGGGTTGTTGTTTTAATATTATATTTATTGTTAATTCGTATTATTATTACTTGTAGAAATTTTCAACCTTCGTTTCATTAATAAAATAATTGCTGAACGTGTTCGAAATGTTCCCGCCCTCCCTGCAGCTTAACAGCACCTCTAACAGACCCCAAAAAATGAAAGTTTGAATTTAGCTAAAATGTTTGCGGTTTCTTATGCAAATTGTTAAGAAAATTAGAATGGCGCAGTCAGAATTTCCTCAAGTATGATATTTTTCGTTTTATGCAGCTTTAAAGTTCCAATTTTTGGTTTGCATTTTAGTTGACTTTGGAGTTCTCGCGCCAGGCGCAGGTTGTTTTTTTTAGATGCAGGCATTAAAATACGTCGAATAAACTAATAAAAAGACCACCTAAAATTTTTAAGATTTTTGAAAAAAACTAAAGGTTAACCCCTTTGGTGTTTTTTGACCCTAAAAAATGAAAGTTTGAATTTAGCAAAAATTTTTGCGGTTTCTTATGCAAATTGTTGCGAAAATTAGAATGGCGCATTCAGAATTTCCTCAAGTATGATATTTTTCGTTTTATGCAGATTTTTTTATGCAGATTGATTTGCATAAGAAACCGCAAAAATTTTAGCTAAATTCAAACTTTCATTTTTTAGGGTCAAAAAACACCAAAGGAGTTACGTTTCGTTTTTTTCAAATATCCTAAAAATTTTAGGTGGTCTTTTTATTAGTTTATTGCTTCATTCCAGACCGGTGCTGCGTAGAGGATGACGGAGTGGACCACCGATGCGAGCACTCTCCTCTTTGTGTATTTTGGTCCCCCCAGGTTCGGCATCAACTTTGTTAGAGCTGTGGACAGTTGTTGCGCCTTCGCGGCCGTAGCTTTAACATGGGGGCCAAAGCACATCCTCTTGTCTAGGTGCACCCCTAGAACCTAAATGGCATCTCCTAACTCCACCTCGTGGCCCATAACGGTGAGGTTAAAGGCACATTTTCTCTTCCCGCTAGCCAGCATGGCCGCCGTCTTCTCCGGGACTATCTGCAGTCCTCTACTCTTAATCCATGTGGCAATGACTTGGATTGCCTCGTCTGTGAGCCGTTTCAGGTCTTGTGCCGTTCTGGCTGTAACCACTAGCGTCAGGTCGTCCGCAATGCCAATCAGCGTTACTCCATCGGGCAGGCACAGGCGGAGAACCCCATCGTACATAAGGTTCCACAGGGTTGGCCCCAATACAGATCCCTGTGGAACACCGCTTGTTACTTCATGTTCCTCGTTGGCTAGGTCCTCTTCTACAAGTATGGACCTATCACTGAGGTAACTCATCAACAGGTCCACCAGATAACTTGATACACCTCTTCTCTGCAGCTCCCGCATGATCTCCGACCATCTTGCTGAGTTGAACGCGTTTTTTATGTCCAGCGCCACAATGAGGCAAAACTTGCGCGTTCGCCAGGTGCCTGCGTTTGCCTCCGCTACCAATTTCTTTATTCTTATGAGGGCATCTACTGTTGACCGTCCCTTAATGAAACCATATTGTTCCTCTGCGAGACCACCAACAGCTGCGATTTCACTCTGGAGCCTCCCGAGGAGATGGCGTTCAAACAGCTTGCCCAGGTTGTCTATTAGGCAGATCGGCCGGTATGATGCAGGATCCTCCAGTGGTTTCTCTCCCTTACGCAGCAGGACCAGCCTTGCCTTCTTCCAATTCTTTGGATATGTCCTGGTCTGAAGGCAGTTGTTTAGCACCCCTAAGATGGTATCGGGGTGTTCCTTGCATATGTATCGGATAATTTCGGTGGGGATGCCATCCGGTCCGGGCGACTTACCAATCGACATATTTCCAGCCGCATCAGCTCGTTGCGGCTGAACTTGATTGGATTGTCGCTTTCTTCTTCTGCCCTTTCGGGACTTTGCTCTTCTTTCGGATGAGCGGGGAATAATTGTTTAATTATTTCTCTCATCCTATCTGGTGTTAGGCCCGGAATGCTATTTCTTGTTAGCTTTTTGGTTACGAGTTTGTAACCTTTGCCCCAAACATCTTTGTCCACTTCGCGTAAAAGATCTTCCCAGCATTTTTTTTTTGCTGTTTCTTATGGCGTTTTGAAGTTCCCTCTTCGCGGTCCTATATGCTTCACCCGCTTCTGTGGTCTGGTGCCGCTGTATTTGTCTTCTGGCTGCGATGCAGCTTCTTCTGAGCTTGGCTATGTCTCCATTCCACCAGTATACACTTTTTCGTTTTGTCGTGGTTTTTCGTGGCATACATGCATCGCAGAGTTGTCATTAGTTGAACTAATGCTTTTGGTGATTCCGGGCGCATGCGTTCTTTTTTTGAAGACACAGCCGCTTCCAGTTTGGCCAAATTTAGGCACTTTGTTGTCCAGCCTCTTTGTTTATCAGGTTTCTTACATATATTTGTGTCTTTTGTTTCCATTAGTTGAAATTCTATATATCTATGGTCGCTGAGGCTCTCCTCCTCTAGCACTCTCCAACTCTCCAATCTTCGATGCATTTCCGGTGTTGCGACAGTGATGTCAATTACCGACTCCGAGGCTGCTCCTAGTTCTGTTGCCTCTCTTCGATACGTGGGCGTGTTACCCATGTTGCACACTTCCAACTGGGCTGACGCCAGGGCTTCTGCTAGCAGTTCTCCTCTATCATCCGTGATGCTGGATCCCCACTCTCCGTTCTTGGCATTGAAGTCTCCCCCAATAACCACCCCGCAGCTCCTGCCTCTTACACTTTCCATTAATTTCTCGATGTGCATTTCATATTGCTGCTTTGTTATGTTGGGCGAGAAGTAAACGCTGTAGTAAGCCACGTCCGCTATCCTCGCCCACGCAAATCCATTTCCACTACCACTGTCCGTCACTGCCGCACATCTTGCGGCAAAGACAGCTGCTTTGCCGTCTACACTCTCGAACCAGCCCGAGGATTATGGTCCGTTATACTCTGATACGAGTGCAATGTCAGTTTTTCTTTGCAGGAGTGTCTGTCTCATCACTCTCTGTGCGTCCGAACTGGTGTGCAGGTTTATTTGTAGCACCTTGGTTTTCTCCGTTGTCTTCTCCACCGCTGTCGGTATTCTTTGGGTTGGCACATTCCCGGCTGCCTGTCCGGTGTGCCCCTCCGCAGTCGAAGCATTTGGTCTTCTCTTTGCATTCCGCAATCTTGTGGCCTGCGGCTCCGCAGTTGAGACAGTGGTCACCTCTTCTTCCTCTGCATGTCTGTGCGGGGTGTCCGCTTCCCCAGCATCTTGAACAGAAGCCGGGAAAAAACTGTCGGACTCTGCAACCCGAGACCATGCCCACCGCTACTCTTCCCAGCTCGATTAGTTTATCCGCGCTGTCTTCATCGCAGCTGAGCACAGCCGTCTGCGTTCCCCCAAAAGCCGGACGGATAGATCTCAGACTCAGGTTTCCCTTCTCGCCCACATATTTCTTGAGGCATTCAATTAGTTCGCCTTCTTCTACTAGTTCGTCCAAATCACGTATCTTGATTTCCTTTTTTTTGTACAACATTTGTACCTGTCCTTCGCTCAACCTCTCGGCTAGTTTAGCGTATAGTAGGGTATTTTCTTGTTCAGCTCCAGGTTCGATGAGGACATCCCCTCCCCTGGTTTTCACCACCCTGTCCACCTTGTCGCCGCTATCCCTCAGGCAGTCTTTGAGAACTGACAAGACCGTTTTATAGGAGAGGGTTTCTGTTCTCTTGATTAGCATTGCCGGAGGTTTTTTTCTTAGTTGTTTAGGTGTCTTTGCTTCTTTTGTCTTTCTATGGGATTCTTGCTCTTCTGCATTCAGTTTCTTGGCTTCCCTTTGTCTTTCCTTCTTCTCCTTTTTCTTGTTTATCTTTAATTTCCATTCGTCTGCCTCTGGTGTTGTTGCTATATCGTCTTGGAGATTTATTATCTTATTGAGAGTCAATAGTGGGGAGCTTTCAGCCAATGGCTTTAAGGCCTTCGAGAAAATGGTTCTTTTTGCGACAGTATCCTGAACACTCTCTTTTAGAGCTATACTCTCTTTTAAAGCTAGTGTCTCCAAGTCCGTTGTACTGGTGGACTGTGTTGACAGCACTTTTTGGCCATTCTCACCGGCCCTATCAATTGCTTTTTTTATATCCTGCACTGAGTCGCTGAATCCTTTTATTTGGCTTACCAGCTCTCTCAACTCGCCTGCTTGGTCTGGAGGAAAAGATGTTTCGAAATTTCTTACGTGAATGCTCAATAGAGCTTTTTCTAGAGATTCCATAGATTCTTTTAGATCTTGGATATTGTTGTCCACTTTGTCCATTTTGTTTTGAAGGTTTCCTATAGTCTTTCCTCGTATTGCTCCGAGTTTGTGCCTTGTTTTTTAGCTTTTTCAGCTTCTTTCTGGATGTGCTTGCGTACATCTTGTTTGACTTTTGCAATTTCTTCGTTGCAGCCTACTACATTTTTTTGCACATCCATGAGAACTTTGTTTTGTTCTTTAAGCACTTTTTGAACCTCCTCTATGGTGTCAGGGTTTACAGGGTTTAGTTGGTTACCCTTCTTTCCTCGTAGTGATTTTTCTTTTGTGTACACTCGCTGTATTTCTGTTCCAAAGGACTCTATGGCAGACTTGATTGCCGCTGATGTGCTCTTATTGCTTTGTTGTTTGAGCAGATCCACGCCTCGATCGTGGTCCAGTCCGCTGCGCTTCGGAGCATTGTGGCCACCATGTTGTCGGGTGTCAGTTGCGAGCTGATTCCCGACTGCGCGGCGGTCCTAGCCGGCTCCCACTTCTTGCATTCAAAGAAGGTATGATCGGCAGTGTCCTTTTCCGCGCCACAGTGGTCGCACTGGGGGGCCGGTCTTCTTTTGAAGCGGTGGAGGTATGCGTTGAAGCATCCGGGACCGGTGAGGGCTTGTGTGAGGTGGTAGTTTGCCTCACTATGTCTCCTGGCGACCCATTTTTTGATGTCGGGTATGAGTCGCCTTGTCCACCGTCCAACCTCGGCTTCGTCCCATCTTTCCTGCCAGCGGTCCAGTGTGGTGTCGGAGGTGTTCACTTGTCCGGAGTGGGTTCTCTACCTTTCTCCGGCCTGTAGATCGGCAGGTGGTATGGATGAGATTACCAGCGCTGCTTCACACGACACCGTCCTGTACGCGCTGATCACGCGAAGCGCAGCTCTTCTTTGCACTTGAAGCAACCGTTCTCGATTCCGCTGGACGTGGAGGGCTTCGTGCCATATTGGCGCCGCGTACAACATGATTGAGTGTACTACGGTGGAGAGCACTCGTCGTCTGGCTGCCTTGGGCCCTCCTACGTTCGGCATCAAGCGGGCGATGGTCGACGCCGATTTCTCCGCCTTGGTCACGGTTTCCTTAATGTGCCGGGCGGAGTTGAGGTGTTTGTCCAACCTTACGCCCAGCACCGTCACGGAATCCCGGAGCTGGATTGGGGATCCGTCCATTGCGATGTTGATGTCGGGGACTTTCCTTCTTCCGGAAACCAGAACCGCTTCCGACTTAGCGGGGACCAGTTGTAGCCCCCGAGAGCGGATCCACTGCAGGATGATGTCGATGGCCTGGTTGGCTTTGGCCTCGAGCGCCGACGGATCTCGATCACTGACTATTAAGGTCAGATCGTCGGCGAATCCCACGAGTGTAACGCCCTCGGGTAGGCGGAGTCTCAGCACGTCGTCATACATGATGTTCCACAGGGACGGACCAAGAACAGATCCCTGTAGCACGCCGCTGGTTGCTTCCATGCTCAGAGAGTTTGCCTTTCTCCCCAGGATGATCTGCCGCTGACTAAGGTAGCTGACCACGATATTGTAGATGTGGGGGTCGACTCTTCTGCGCCGGAGAGCTTCGAGGATGTGTCTCCATCCAGCGCTATTGAAGGCGTTGCGCACATCTAGGGTCACCACCATGCAAAACTTCCTGGTTCAGTGGTTACCTGCCCTGGCCCGCTGTACCTCTCCTACGATCTTCTGTAGCGCATCGACCGTGGACCTGCCCTTCCGGAATCCGTACTGGCTCTCGGACAGTCCGCCTTTCTGCTCGATGTCCTGCGTCAGCCTTCGCAGGATCATCTTTTCAAAGAACTTGCCGGCGTGGTCCAGCAGGCAGATGGGTCGATACGAGGAGGGTTCTTCCAGGGGTTTTGGGCCTTTCCAGATGAGCACCAGTTCCGCCTTCTTCCAATCGATGGGATACGTGCCTTCATCGATGGCCTTGTTGAAGACGGCCAGAAATGCTTCTGGATACTCTGTGGCCAAGGTTTTTAGGGCCACAGCTGGTACACCATCGGGGCCAGGTGCCTTTTCTGCTGCGAGGCTCGCGACCGCTGCCTTGAGTTCTTCTTGTGTGAAGGGGGTCCATGGGGTTGGGGTAGGAAGTCTCTCGTGGACTTCTGTTGGATGAGCCGGGAAAAGTTCTTCGGCTATCGTCCGGACTCTGGTAGGATTGAGTCCGGGGATCTTTGTCCGTTCCACAAGTTTGCCTTTCACGATCTTGTAGGCTTTCCCCCATGGATTTTCGTCAAGGAGGGTCAGCAGGTCCTCCCAGCACTTCCTCTTGGCACGCTTGATCTCCAGGGACAGGTCTTTTTTGGCTTTTTTGTAGTTTTCCTGTGCTGCGTCCGCTGCGTCTGTGAGGGCTGCTTGTCTGCGCCGGTTTCTCTGGCATGCCCGTCGTTTGTTGTTGGCGGCCTTCCTGAGGGCAGCTATCTCAGGACTCCACCAATGGACTGGTCTTCGTCCGCTTCTTCGTCTTCTCGGCATGGAGGCGTCGCACGATGTTATTATCGCCTCCATGAGTTGGTCCGCTCCACCCCCTTCCCTCACGATGAAAGCTTCCAGCAGCTTGGCCTTGTCCATCTTGTGCTGCTGCCAATCCTTGGTGGTCGTGGGTTCGTCTGCTAGACCGCCGCTGTCTTCCACCGTGAACGAGACATATCTGTGATCGCTCAGTGTCTCTTCGTCAAGGACCCTCCACTGGGATATTTTACGGGGGGTCCGGGAGGGGGCCAAGGTGAGGTCGAGCCATTCCTCTCAAAGGTCGGGGTGTTTCCGACGTTGGCTACCAGGATGTCGGTCGCAGCCAGGGCCTCTAGGAGAATCTCACCCCTCTCGTCGGTGTAAGGAGATCCCCATGCGGGCGACTTGGCGTTGAAGTCGCCTCCCACGATGACGTCTTCGTCGTTGTCCGTCCGGCTAGCTGCGTGGGCCATAAGGTCGTCCAGCTGTTGTTGGAAGAGTCGGGGCGGGTCGTTTGGGGAGAAGTAACAGCTGTACACCCTCACTCTCCCCCCTCGCACCCTGACCCACGCAAAGCCCGGTCCCGCGCCACTCTCTTCTATGTCCATCGCCTTCGGCAGATATATTGCTGCTCTGCCGGTGTCGTCCTTAATGAGCTTAGCCGATCTCTGGAGATTGGGCTCCGACAGCAGGACAATGTCTATTTCTCTTGCTTTGGCGGTTGCTTGCAAGAGGTCCTGGGCGGCACTAGAAGTGTGCAGGTTCGCTTGTAGGAACCGGACGGATTTCTTCTTGGGGGGGTTTGCGAGTACCCCCTTACGTGTCCTGGGGGCTAAAAATCCTTCTTCCCCCTTCGGAGGGGTCAAGGGCTACTTGACAAAATGATCAAGTTTAGTCAAGCTTGATAAGTTATCGACCCCTACAGAATAGCGAAAAGTGATTAGAACTTGATAAGGCTACCAAATGGACGTAGTTATGCAGAAACCTACCAACCCAATAAAACACTTATTGAGAAAATAAATAAATAAGATTTAATTTAAAAAATTATATTGAAGACTGTTATGAAAATGCTTTTATAAGTCAATTATTTCTAAGTTACCTTTTAGCCAAAAATACTATTTCCTGATTTTGTACCAAAATACTGAAATTACGTGGGTTGGTAGTTTTATGCATAATAATAATAATGAATATCTACAAAAAATCTATATTAGCTTGTTGAATTGTTTCTATATTTTTGCAAGTCAAAGAATAGTTCATAAGAAATCCATTTCCGTAAATAACTGATTTTTCGAAAACTGTGGGTTGGTAGGTTTCTGCATAACCACGTCCAAATAATGTTGATAATTATTAGGAATAGCATCCAACGAGTGTTTGCGACTATTTATTCTATACTGCTTAAAATTAAAAGAGTTTTGGTTATATTAGGTGCGTTTTTTAATTTTGCCTAACTCACAACTTGCAAGATCGGCATCGTATTTTCGTATTATTTGTCTATAGACTATCGTATCCCCGCTTTTGCATTTACCTTTCACCTTCGCAACACGACCAACCCATCGACTTGAAGAATACCATCGTCGTTTCAGTGTCTTGTGTCAAGAAACTTGCGTCGATACCGAATGCAACAAATTTTGCGATAAAGTGAAGCGCTATTTTTTTTTACTGTTCATTTATATTCGTCCAAAGACCTTGCGATCGACAATTATTGGACGGACGTCTTGGTGCCTTCGTGTCGTGCATAAATTTTTTCGAAAAAGTTACCAGACGGATGTCGGCGCTATGTGCTGTGCATTGAAATAAAGAGAAAGTTAAGGAATTTAAACAAACTTTGTTTAGTTTTTATTTGAAAGTGCAACATTTTATTATTATTATTATTATTACTACTATTATTATTGCAATTTTGAGTGACACATGAAAAGACAAAACAATTGAACGAGAAAATGACGACCGTAAGTTAACTTTTTTTCTTAGTAAATAAAAATTCACTTTTGTTAAATAATCCGACGCGGTCTGGAGAATACCCGTGCATGTGTGTAAGGCAGATTATTTTAAAAATAATTTTAAGGAATAGAAAGGAAAAGGAAAAGTTACATTATTTGTTGTTGAAAATGATGTTAACATTATTTTTTATTCCGTAAGTTGCGATCGAGGCAAAAAGTGTTTGATTTCACTTATCGGTTATAATTTTATAAGTCGGTCAGATTCGATTTGACACCAAAATTTTTGCATATTTTAATAACTAATAATAATATGAAATTGATTATGGTAAACAATCCTTTTCGTTTCGAATCCGAAACAAATCGCTCTAAAAATGAATACCTCTACGCGTGTTTCTTTCCAAAAAATCTTACCTTACAAATATTATAATCTTGATGGCGATGTAGAGGGTAGACTTTCAAAATTATGCTGCGTTTTCGGGCCAAATTTTGAAAACCGAAACATTTATTTTGTGAAAAAGTTTCGTGAAATTATTTTCGTCTAATTTAATAATTTCGACCGACGCCGTGACGTCTATTATTAACTTCTTAGTTTGAGCAACCGTTATTTCGTAAACTTTACTTTAATTTTAATTTGTATATTATAATATTATTTAATATATTATAATATTTAATATATTGCTGTGTTTTGTAGAGCAACCTTTATTTTGATTTACTTATTTATAATATTTTTGAATGTTTTGGTTGCGCAGGCGGTTCCCCACCAGTTAAAATTTTGAGAGGGGTCCACCTCGGAATTTGTAAGAGGTTGGACGTGATTTTTCAAAGTCTTAAATATTTTTTTATTTGAATAAAATTGAATAAGTGATCGAATGGTAATTAATTGTTTTTTTATATTGGAATTGGAAAGAAAATATGTAATTTAGTAATTAATTAAATTGAATGAAGATAACACAGCAATATATTATTTTAATGTTTATTAAAAAGAGACAACACTGAGATTTTGTTTTATTAATAATAATTTTTGCATTATTCGATGACTTTTTTAATGTAATAATATTAAAAATTTAGAAACAACAAAATTGGCAAACACTCGTAATTTGGTTTGGAAAAACAACTTGTCCGAATTGTTAGTGGCACGAACCTGTTTTCGCAATTTTGTCGAAAAGTGTTTAATTAAGCAAATTATTGTAACAGAAGAAAACAATAAAGAAAGTCCCACGTCCTTGCGTTAGAAAAAAAAGTCGAATCGAGCGTAAAACAGTTTTTGAAAATTTTTTGTAGTTTCGATATTTTTTTGTTACATACCATCGACTTTCGCTTCTGGTAAGGTGTACCTACCTTTACGATTACATGGTTTAAAAAAAGACGCACCCATTTTGAAAAGCATCCTCAATATTTAACAATGAATTACCCAACCGCACAGAGTTTACGTAATTAATTTGCTCAGATTGTTATCGCCTTAATTGTGCCTTACCATACGACACGCTTGAAAATAGCATTTTTTTAATCTTTAAAAAAATTTCACCGCAGCAAAGTGCAAAAGTTACTTTATAGTGCCGCTTCCGCGCGCGATGCTTCCGCTATTTTTCTCACTTTTGCTAGCAAATTTTCTACTCACTTGACAATAAATCAGTGCTTGAATATTAAATTTACACATAATAATATATTATTATTATTATTATTATCATCATCATCGTTAAAATTTAACCTCCTCCGTTTGGATTACGAGGTTGCGGAGTTAGCAAAAGTGGTATAAATGGCAAATTTAACGCAAACATTCGAAAAGTCTTGAATCAAATTCGTGGCTCAATTAATGGCTCGTAGTATCCGAAAAATTTGATGTGCTTTCAAAAGGATTTAATTTCATCTTCGAGGATTACGCCGTTCAGTCGACACGACCGTTTTAAAACCGATTTACTTAATTGTTTTTAAATTTATTAACGTCTTTGTTTAACTTTTCTTGTTTGTTTCTTTTCTATATTTACTTTCATTCTCCCTCGATATTTTTGCTTTCCACGAATATAACCCTTTCCTATATTTTTATTCTTCATTATTTATCTTTTAGCTGTTCCCCCGTTATAATTATTACTATTTCTTATAAGTAAGGCCCGGATTTCTAAGCATTTGCCTTTTTTGATTCCGTACAGGCTTTAAAATTCATTTTGCAGCAAAATGTATTTTGCGACTTTGCGATCATTTTAAACCGCTCTTTAAAATGCCTAAAATGCATATTTTCTACATTTAGTGCCTTTTTTCGTAAATTGCGCCTAAATGGCTTTTCTCAATTGATTTTATCCTATAACTTACCTGAATGAATATTTATTTCAATTATTTTTTAATTTTAACCATCAAATATAATTCAGAAACGGAAATATATTTTGTATTTTACAGAGTCTTGCTTAAGTCGCTGTCAGTTAAGAACGGGGCGACAAAATAGAAAAATGTATAGGTACAAAATTGAAACAATGAAATTTTTAACAAAAAATGTCCAAAAAGTTTTGCTGTAAAAGCGATTTCTATAGGTCAAAATACGGTTTCAAAATGTGCAATTTACATTGTTAACATAGGAGTGTCCGGATATGTTCGTTACTCACTGTATTCCATTGCCTCAAAAGCTTGTGCTGACGAGATGGGGCACATGGATCGGGGCTGCAGTGCTTTACCATAAAAATTTTAAAAATGTAAGAAAAATCATTAATAGTTTTATTGATTTTAATACTGCAGACTGCATAGAAAAAGCACAAGAATATTTCCAGAATATATATATTTAATATAATATTTCCAGAATATTTGGAAAATGCTTAAATTTGTTATGTAAATGTTGAAAGTTAATATTATTGTTAAATTAAAAGTTAAATTGAATAAATTAAATTTTTTGTACAAATTTTATATTTATTTTATATTCTTTATTTCAATAATTTAATTTTTTATTTTGGACTGCCTATTAGTGCCTATAATCTAATTTTTTGATGCCTATTTGCCTGCCTATTTTGAAAGTTTTCAGTGCCTAAAAATCCGGGCCTTAATTATAAGTATAAGCGTGTTTCCTTTTATTACTTTCGTTTCTAAACTTTCTGTAATCTTTTCAAATTTTCAAAAAAAAAAGTTACCGCTGGCTGGTACTATTTATACTATTATGTTCTCGAAGGAGAAAACTTATTAAATCCAATACTAATTTTCAACGAATTAATGTGTTAGTTCTTCGGCAATACTTAGATAATTATTTCACCTAAACTTAGCTATATACCTTGTAAACACCTAGGTGCCTGTTATTACATCAAAATTAATCGTTAATGATTTTCAAAAACGCTCTCGTTAACGATAATTTGACAAAAATCGTCAAAATGTAGAGCAATTTTATTGCAACCGTTTTATAAGTGGTTCGAATTTTAAGTAAATTGCTCAAAAAAATAACCGGTTACTGCATTTTATTCCTCGTAGGACATTTATCCTTGTAATGATTAATGTATACGACCGCCAAAAATATATTTTGTTGTAGATTGAAAATAATTATTAATTCGAATTTTTTAAAAATTATTCGTCATTACAAGGACGCGGCAAGACATATTAATATTATGCTTTTAGCAAAACCGTCGTCTTTGTTTATGTTTGAAATCTTTGAAGATTTCATCCGAACGACGGACGACGCGACGCCGACCGCTTTAAATGTTAAGGATACTCGTGCATCGTAATAAAAAGATGCTCTCACGAGACAAACATTCGCCCATCGGTGGGCCAAAACCGAGGGGCCGCCAGCTGAGAAAAAACTTGTACAATTAATGCCAATTCCAGTTTAATTCCAAAAATTCCAGTAATCCAATATAATTCCGGTAATTCCGATAAATCCAATAATTCCAAAGTAATTCCGATAATTCCAAAGTAATTCCGACAATTCCTCAGTAATTCCAAATTAATTCCGGTAATTCCAATAATTCCACACTAATTCCGGTAATTCCATAATTCCATATTCATTCCAGTAATTCCGATAATTCCACATTAATTCCGGTAATTCCAAAGTAATTCCGACAATTCCTTAGTAATTTCAAATTTATTCCGGTAATTCCAATAATTACTAATAATAATAAGTTATAAGTGGAGAACTCAGTGGCGGCGCAGAAAAGGTGTAAAACAAGTACAAAAAACATAATATTTTAAGTTTAATCTTATGTTTTATTTATTTAAATAATAATAATACAATAAAATAATAATAATAATAATATAATAAACAACACGAACGCTTATTTCTTGCTATTTCTGTAGCGATACAGCCGGTCACTACTTACGCAAGTCGTTTTTTTTCTGAGAAGCCATACCAACGTACTTTTTTTTAATACCGGACGTCTTGCAGGCCTAGTTGATTATTATTTTCAAATTTTCAAAAAAAACAAACTTTGCTCAGTTCTGTAACGGAAAATTACGTGGATGGACCCAGACGCTTGATACATAATATAAAAGTGCAGTGCAAAACAAATTATGCTTATCAAAGGTGTAAGTCGATTTAATATTGTTAATGCTGACTTTTGCCGACAGTGTGACAGCCTTGATACTTTGAAATACAAGCTATAGCGCAGCAAATTTTGAAAGAAACGCTTGATAATTTCAAACGTAATTCCAACAATTCCATAGTAATTCCAGTAATTCCATTTTAATTCCAGTAATTCCGTGTCAATTCCAGTAATTCCAATAATCACATTAATTCCCAATCAATTCCAATAATTCCCAATCAATTCCAATAATTCCATTTAAATTCCAGTAATTCCAATTTTAATTCCAGTAATTCCAATTTTAATTCCAGTAATTCCCAATAAATTCCAATAATTCCAATAATTCCGATTAAATTCCACATATTTGTACAACTAATTCCAAAGCTGGCGGCCCCTCGGCCGAAACCCTCGGGAGTAAATCCGCCTCCCGTTGTTGGTTTGCGCCGAAACAGTAAAATTCAAAATTTCCAAGGAAAATATTTATTATATACTAGCTGACCCGGCAGACGTTGTTCTGCCCATCCTCATTATGGTCATTGTTTGTCATTGCGGCTTAAATGCCAATCGTATTAAAACGATTAAATAAATAAATGATCAAAAAATAAAAATTAAGGTTTCGTTTTCATATAGTGAAAACTAATTAGATCCTTACTTCTCTTTCCTCCTCCTCTTCGTCTTCTAATAATGAATTTTCAAAATCTTTCAGCGCTTTTGCCAACTCCTCTACTTCTTTCCGTTTATTTTCCACTTTTAAATTGGCCCTTATCAACCGAGTAAATAAAGTTGCAACAAAAACAAATGCAATCCGAAATGTCATACTTAAATCTATGAATCTGGGCGTGTAAAGTAAAACATAGAGTTGTGTAAAATAAATAGCATAACAGCACATTCAGGTCTATTATGTATCACAAACGTTATTATAAAGGTGACAGTTATGAAATAAAATAAAGGTTTCGGCAAATTGGTATGCACTATAAATGGTAAGAAAACCTTTATTATCAAGATCATGTTAAAATAACGGTTTGTGAAAACGATAGGTAATACCAATTTGCAGAAAACCTTTAATTTTATGTCATAACTGTCACCTTTACAATAACGTTTGTGATACATAATAGGCCTGAATACTTAAGCGTCGTTCTCAGCCAATTAACGTGATACAACATAGCGTAGCATAGCTTAACACAAAAGTTAAAATACATTGAAACTTATGTGTGTGTTCAAATTGACAAATGAAGAATTTGGCATAACATAACATAACATAGCTTAACGATTTTAGATCTAATATGAATTTACCTATTATACCAACGAATTAATAGGAAGGCGCTGAAATTGAAAGTAAACGTCAGAAAGTAATAATTATTTGTATTGTACTATAATTAGTATTATTATCGCGAATTTATCATTATATAATGACAAAAACTAATTTATTATAATTAGTTAATTTAATTATTATGTCAAATAAATCGATACCATTTTGTTTTGTAGTGCTATGTTAAGTTATGCTATGTTGTGGTTAATTGGCTGAGAACGACACTTTACGGTTAACATGCACACACAATGCCCAGAACGAATCTGAATTTTTTTTTCTTATTGGTACTTGTGAGAATCAACCAACCAATCAGAAGCACTTTCAGCTTTTCCCGAATTTTCTAATCTTTCGGGCAACTTTTTTAATTTTTCTCTCCGTAAAAACCTCATTCGGACTACTACAAACAAGAACTAAATTGGCCCAGCCGATCAACTATATATAGTTGATAGCGGCTTCAAAATGTCCAATTTACATTGTTAACATAGGATTGTCCGGATATTTTCGCTATTTTAAAAGACCCGCGAAGGTTTCTGTTAACTGAGGGGGGAGGCTAAAGTCATGACCGAGGTGGAGAAAGCTCCTAATCTCTATTCATTCTCACAAATAAGTTCATATACTGGACCCGCATGCGGGTCGTATCAGATATCAAACTGATAAAACAGACACTTTTGGGTCTGCTTGGTGCGATTTATTTCGCAACTTTTGGAGTTGTGAACTGATTTATCTCAACAATCGGTAAAAACATAATTTGTGATGTATTTAGATAATACCTGACCATTTAAGTACCTGACGCAGCTTAATTCTACAGGGTGATAATCAAATAAACTCGCTAATGTTAAAATTCTTACATTTGTTTCGCGAATTTCAAACATTTCTTGCATATAAATCTTGCCGGAGATGTAGACAACAACTCACCAAAAAAATCAGCCAAATCCGTCGAGCCGTTCTCAATTGATGAATGACCGTGGAAATTTCAGACTTATTTTTATATATATAGAAGAAGATAAACAAAATTGAAGGCAATGAATGTTGCAACAAAAAATTTCTAAAAAGTTTTGCTGTAAAATCGATTTTTATATGGAAAAAGCGGCTTCAAAATGTTCAATTTACATTGTTAGCATAGGAGTGTCCGGATATTTTCGTTATTTTAAAAGACCCGCGAAGTTTATGTTAACTTGGGGGGGGGGGGGGTAAAGTCATGACAGAGGTGGAGCAAGCTCCTAATCTCTATTCATTCTCAAAAATAAGTTTCATATACTCGACCAGCATGCGGGTCGTATCAGATATCAAACTGATAAAACGATAAAACGTTTTGGTTTGGTGCGATTTATTTCAAAACCTTTGGAGTTGATGAACTGATTTATCTCAACAATCGGTAAAAACATAATTTGTGATGTATTTAGATAACGCCCTCTAACGACCACCGGGTGAGTATTTACAATAGGTGGTGTACCTAACCATTTAAGTACCTGGTATACCTGACCATTAAGTACTTGCGCGCGCAGATTAATTTTATAAGGAATAATCAAATAAACTCGCTAATTTTGCGAATTTCGAACTTTTTTGCATAAAAACCTTGCCTGAGATATAGACAACAACTCACCAAAAAATCAGCCAAATCCGTCAAGTCGTTCTGAAGTTATTGAATGACCAAGGGAAATAGGGATTCATTTTTATATATATAGATGTATGTAGAAGAATGGAAAATGTCGTTTCCTAATACTACATCTTCTTATTGTATCATTTATATAGGTACTACTTTATAGGTACTACTTGTCTTATTTTGATGCTTATGAAACGAGGATTGTTTGTGTCGGATAAATTAACGAAAAAATTATTCAACTTCCGCCTAAATCCATTATTAAGCAAATTCTAATAGTCGAAAATAATTATAATGAAGCAGTCATCTGCTTTTAAAAGCACTTGGACTTTTAAAAGGTCACGGTTAGCTCGAATTCTTCAGCTATGATTTAACAGTGTAATACACGTTATTGTTGTTGCTTTAAACACCTTTCCATATGAAGAAAATATTCTTAAGGCTAATCTGGGCAACTCTGTTCGAATCTCGTGGTCCTTGAGATTGTGTAAGGTGTGCTTTTACTTTCCAAGTCCGTCGTCGTGGTTCTCTCATTTTTTTTCTTTTTTATTGCTTATACTTGGTGCAAACTCTTTTTTAACAGTGTCAATATTACAATACTCGTCGGTTTGGCAAAACGCGAAGACGATTGTCGATGCGTTAAATGTTAATCTACAATTAAATGGTTTGCCAATTTTCCTCCTTTCCGCTTAGTTAACACAAATTACTTATTAGTACTACATAGGTACACCTATGTAGTAGTATTTATCGTGCATAAACTTGGCCAAACAGACAACTTATTGTATAAATTACATAGAAAGACTTGTCTCCACTTAGATATTATACTATCTAATAATATCTATCGAAATAGAAAGTTTTTTTTAATAAAAAACGTTTTTCTAAAATCACCTTGGCCGCTTAATCGATTTTTATATTATGTGAAATTTTAAAATCGTCCGAAAAGGCTCCCGTTTCCATCTTCGATTGAAAAATTATTATTAAAAGTTGGAACCGCTTTATATTGAGCGATTACCTAATCCAATGGCCAATTAATAAGTGTGACAGATGAAAACGTAACAAACATTCCGAACATATTTGTAAAGGTGTGTCGAATGAAAAATAATTTAAAAATAAAACATGTACGAGCGTTTTCAACTTCCGTTTCTTCAGAGAAAACGTTCTTCTTCTGATATGACGATGTTGCAATGGGACATCTATCTACGCGCATCAACACCAATTTGTTTCATAAAATAATTTCAAAATTGTTACCTAAGGATCGAAAGTAATAATTTTGTAATTTTTATTCGAAAACTATTTCATATTTTACTTAGCCAAGTGAATAATCTTTCCATCTGTTGTTATTTTCTTTATGGCCAACCGGAAGAATCGAAGCTATGTAAAACTTGTTAATTTTCGAAAATCCCAATAGAAAGCGTACGATTTGTCTAAACTTAGTTCGCAAATAAGACTGAGCTAGAATAAATTCGCGGCGTGTAATATTCGAATTAAAAAGTATCTTAATCTACTATACCAATACTTAATCTATCGATTCTCTTCTATAAGTCATTGAAATGATTGGATGCGGCCTACAACACGATATTACGTACATATAATAATAAATATACATATTGAATTTAAGATTATGTAAAACTTTGCGGTCATGTGATGGCTAAACCATATGTTTTGGAACGACGATGCTGATCCTGCGATAGCTTCACGTTACTTTTTGGATATGTATGTATTGTGGAAAAACTGGGTACCTACCCATCTATCTTTTGATAGATATCGCGTTCGATAATAATTCACTGTTTAATTTTTTCAATAGAATTTCGGGAAAGGCTTAAGCTTCCCTTGCCTCTTCCAACCGCCGCCGCTGATCTAAACAATATATCAAAAAATCACAATTTATTATTTTAACTTTCTTGTCTGATAAATTTTTTAATTATTAATTATGTTGAGTAAATTTACCCACATCTAAAATACAATAGAACCCGAATAGGACATCAATATCTTATTATTAAGGATAATAACATTATGCTATCGCGGACTTGTTCGTAGAAAATTTAATTTCTTACTAAGGGCAAAGAGTATGTATATATAGAGGGACAGCTCTTATGGGAATACTTGTCACAAGTATTTCTTGATGGCTCTGCTACGCCATCTAGTGGAGGGGGTTATCTCTACGTCTTTATTTTTGGTCCTCTATATACAGGGTGCTGAATGAGTTAGCTGAACATAGGAAATTAACATGTAAAAACTTATCTTTGTAAAAATACCCCCCTGTATATAAAGGATCAGCCATAAATTAAAAATTAAAACGTAGAGATCACACCGTCTACTAGATGGCGTAGCAGAGCCATTAACAAAAACTTGTGACAAATATTTGTTAATGGCTGTCCCTCTATATATACATACTCTTTGCTAAGGGTCAATCCCACCAGACAAAAAATATCGAGTTTTTGACAAAACTTTGATTAAAATAACAAATTTAGGATGTGTTACCTAGGTAATATAACAAGTTTTGTCTAAAACTCGATTTTTTTGGTCTGGTGGGATTGGCCCTAAATGATAAATAGTATAGGGGAAGCTCGGTGATGATGGCACCGTTTTTTTTCAATCACTGAATTCAATGCCTAAATTAGATTGTATTTGTATATTATTGAGGGAAGTATATTAAAGTATAAACAAAATATATTTTTTTCACTTTTCTCATTTCATAGCAAAGGTGCCATCATATCAACTGATTTGATATGATGGCACAACCTGTTAAGATATGGTTGCATACAATAATTCTACATAAAATAAGGAACGAAAAGTGATTCCTAAGGTAACGAACATAAATTGAAAAGTACCTATTCTTAAAAATAAAAAAAAACAATCTTATTTACGGATTTAGAAAAGTAATCATGAAATTGCCATCGATTTTGCTCTCCGCATTATACCAATGAGCTTTTTTTAGCTTTTTTGCGTTTTTTTCAAGGGACTGCCATAATTTTGGCGATTTGTATCAACTAGTAGTTTTGCCAACTGTTCAATGTAAATTACCAGCTCTTCCTTAAAAGCCACAAAATTACTAAATTTTTTCCAATGGTGGGGGAACCCCCCCCCCCGTAAGCACGTACCTATCTACGGCTTCCCAACAACCACCAACTAAACCATCACAAAATATATTAAATTTCAGATTAATTTTGTATGATGGCACCCTACGCTATCATAACAAACATTTGGGGTGCCATCATATCAAAAATACCGAATTTCAAACTTTGCGAATTTGTCACATTTTAACAGAAATTTGCCTTATAGAGTAAATTATGTTTAGAAAGCTTAATGTTCATACTATCATATGAATCTATCTCACATTTAGCAAAATATCTAAGCATGCGACCACAAATCAGTAAAATTTAAAGTAAATTGAAACTTTTGTGTACTTACAAAAATTTCAAAATCGACTTACAATGGTTGCGCTCACTCAACTGTCACACCGCTGCCACAGTAGAGCCGTGGTGGCCTCTAGCACCACTAATGGGCTTAGATTCAACTAAATTCAAATAAATAGCGCTAAAATTGAAAGGGTGCCATCATACCTGGGGTGCCATCATATCCACATTTCCCCTAGGTACCTATTATTTTTTATAATATTATAATCTACTAAATTCAACAACTTTCGGAATATGTAATGTTTTATAATCTTAGATGGACCAGAAATTGACGACCGTTTAGAAAACTCGACGTCTATAAAATTATACGATTTTCAGAAGAAGGTTTGAAAGGTAAATTCTATGCTTTTGTATCTCATGCAAAAACAAATTTTAATTTTGCATTTGCATGGATTAACTTATTAGCTTAGTTTTGAGTTTACCATTTGATAGCCCTTCTAAAAATTAAACAATATTGTTACAATATATATAAATTATATGAAATTGTAATTGCATGTCGAGGTCTCTAAAAAACTATATTCTTAAAATCGGTTTTTATTAAAAAAACAATTTTTTTCAAACCTTTTTAAGCTTTTTTTTTAATTACACGTTAACAGCGTCGTCGCCAAACTCTTTGGTTCGATTATTTCGTTTCAACATAATCGGCACGTACCTACTAAATCACTACAGATTAATTGAATTTTATTTTTGTAATTTTAATTACCTATCTAATTAAGTACTCGTTAGAGCATTGTTTCGGTAATTAGATCTTGATGCTGTTGCATCACTAAATAAATAAATTTTAAGGAGATTTCGGGCTTAGTACATAGTTAAATGTGTCTTAACTAAATAAGTTTCGGAATATAACGCCGATAGCACCGCAAGGTTTTGCCACTCGTGATAAAGGATTAAAGTAATAGCCCTCTTTACTGAAATCCTTCTCCGTTCCTTTGATTTCGAATTATTTGCTTACTTAATTTTAATTATCAAAACCTTTGTATAAAAGCTCTCCTCAAAAATGTATTTACTTGCCGGAATTATCCGCAATCTAGCGAAAATTCGAATCGAAACCGCGAAAGAAGCGAAAGTCCTTAAAATTTGTTTGATTTTAAACAAGTGGGCGTCGTTTTCACTCACGGATTTGAAATTGGAAATTTTTTTAATGAAATTATGGTAAGAATTGGATGACTTTATGTTATACAAGGGTTTGGAAGTGGCTCGCATAAGTTCTCGGAAACTCCTATGCTGCCAATGTAAATTGAACATTTTGAAGCCGCTTTTTTTTCATATAAAAATCGATATTACAGCAAAGCTTTTTCGACATTTTTTGTTGCAAATTTCATTGCCTTCTATTTTGTTTATATGAATTTTTTTATTTCATCGCACCGTTTCCGAGATATAGATGACAATAGTTTTAGTGTTTAACAAGTCTTGCTTAAGTCGCTGTCTGGAAAAAACGGCGAGACAAAATAAAAAAAGTCATATGAACAAAATGGAAGGCAATGAAATTTGCAACAAAAAATGTCGAAAAAGTTTTGCTGTAAAATCGATTTTTATATGAAAAAAAGCGGCTTCAAAATGTTCAATTTACATTGGTAGCATTACACCCAAAGAAAAACGTTGGTAAAATCAACTAAAAACAGCATATGAAAATGAGCCATTAACTCTTTCTGTTTAATTCAACGACGAAAAAATAGTTAAACCTTATCCATATCTTAGGATATCAATTTCTACACTTATTAAAGTTTGATTTAACTACAAAATAGTTATTCCACAACTTAAATATGTCACCGTACTATTTTAATTGTACAGAATCTATTTTCCTACTTCAATAACCTTTTTTATGGTAGATTGACTATTTAATATGTTTAATAATCTTTTTATTTAGTTTGCTAACTATAATTATTGTTTAGCTACTATCGGCTGGTAATATAACTATTTGCATAGTTGATTTACACTTTATATTTTTTAATATTTCAACTGTAGGTGGGTTTGGTACACCATTCTGCAGTTTTTTTTGCGAAACTGCTTTCTTTCGTTAACCAAATCTAAACACAAATACGATATAACGCTTTTATATTGTATTTACATCGCAATTTTTTTAGCGAAAAAAAACAGGTTCACAAAAAAACTGGGGACTTGTATACATAAATGTGGTCTAGAAAAACAGAAATAAAATTATGCCATTTAAGTATATGTTTTTATTAATTAAAAAATATCGTAAATAAACCAAAATAACTATTAAATTTAAAATAAAGTATTATAGTGTTCAACAGCTATAAAATACGAAAATCACATAAATTTTTAAAATATTATAGAAATTCTTTTTTATTATACCTTCTGTATTACCTATAGTATTAAAATATTTCAGCTGGGTTACAGTATGTTTGTTCTTAATAAAATGAAATTTTTTTTAAATCTAGTTCTATCTGTAGAAAACAGTAATTTACACTAATTAATAAAAAAAACCCTTTGCTTAATCAAAACGATAAGATCCTTCTTTATCAGCTGGGTTTAACCAATAATTTGTGTACGCTAGGCTCAATATAAAATGTAGAATTGGAAATATTCTGAAACTGTTATAATATAAACTCTAATAATACATAAAATCTTTAACTCACATTATTACTTTTCCACTTGTTCAAATAGTGTCGGAACTCAACTTTTAATCCCACTTTTTCATTTTTAAACAATTCCTTTAAATCAGCTTCAGTGCCTCAGCTAATAATTTCAGACGATTTACTACAATGTCCTGATCTGTAAATATAATATTTTTATATTTAAATTAAATACATTAAACATCTCTCAACTTTAAACAAATTTTAAACAAAAAAACTTCTTCTGGTTGGTTTTAGGTACATATAAAGCAGTCATATTGTTACTTACCTATGAACTTCTGAAATAAACTGTATAATCCTCAGGACTCCAGCAATTTTAATAATGGGTCACCAACAGTTTCTTGAATTCCACAACTTAGGTTTAAACACTACTTAAGATAATATTTTACAAAATAATGAAGGCTAAATAATAATCACTTGTAAAGACCAGAAAAGACTGATATTTTAATTTATAATTTCGCAAGAGGTGCATCAGAGAACACTTTCGTTGTGATGTACACAGAGATCAATTCAAAACATAAAAATGTTGATTGGCAAAATTCTTCATTGTCAACAACAGACTAGAATTGTTTAATTATAAAATATTTCAGTGCAGTAACTATTAATATTATAATCTAATCAAGTTTGTTTTATAAAATTTAACAACCATTTGATAGCCCTTGTAAAAATTAAACAACATTGTTACAATATATATAAATTATATGAAATTGTAATTGCATGTCGAGGTCTCTAAAAAACTATATTCTTAAAATCGGTTTTTATTAAAAAAACAATTTTTTTCAAACCTTTTTAAGCTTTTTTTTTAATTACACGTTAACAGCGTCGTCGCCAAACTCTTTGGTTCGATTATTTCGTTTCGACATAATCGGCACGTACCTACTAAATCACTACAGATTAATTGAATTTTATTTTTGTAATTTTAATTACCTATCTAATTAAGTACTCGTTAGAGCATTGTTTCGGTAATTAGATCTTGATGCTGTTGCATCACTACCTACGGAAAGTCGATGAACATAATTGTACGTTTTCAATGTAAAATTTTATTGTTTCTTCAGACAATATGCTGATATTATAATTTCCTGATGAATTAATTGACTGTTGATAATTAATTGTTCTCATTGACGACGCTAGATGTGAGCCTAGCTCTCTTTGGCTCAGAGTGGTCTTTAGATGTTCCTCTCGTAGTTAACGAAATGGTATAACAAAATAATGACCCTTTCTTCTTGAGTTATCGAACTGCACTCCTTATTATTCAAAAATAATAATATTTAAAAATTGCCACAAAAATGTGTTTGTTAAAGACAAAATGTTTTTTTAATAGATTAATTTCATTTTAAACATTTTTAAAAAACTCACACCTCGGAATATAATCTTGGCGCTAGGGCTATAATGACTGTCTTCACAATCTTGGCCCATAATATACTATTTTACCTTATTGTATAATCGCAGTAATAATAAATTATTATTATTATTAATAAGCAAATATAATTACTATATTTGTTCAATTAAAATTTGTGCAGTGAAAGTTGTAAAATTAGTAAAAATATAAGTAATAATTTCATTTACCTATACTTTCGTTTAGCAAAGTTAAACTTAAAATTCCTATTGTGTAATTTGAAAAGAAGTAATGATGATGCTTTAATTAATAAATTTCTACGCTCAAGAAACGAAAATGAATTGCATTATTTTAAACAAATACTATAATACGTCAAGAGAAGTCGCGGTAAGTTTTTTCTTCAATTAAAAGACTTTCAATTTATTTTAGTCGAACAAATATTTTCATATTTTAATTTATTCCCTCATTCAATTCAATTTTCATTTCATTTAATAAAAATTTTCCGAATCGGTCATTGTGTTCGTGGTTCACATACCTACCTAATGCATAATTAATTTTAAAAACAATATAAATAATTATAATTTTGTCTTGCGAAAAAATAATATTATAATATCCAACACATTTAAGTAAATCTTGAAAAATTGTAAAATTAACATAATATTTATGTTGTTTAGTAATTTTTCTTATAATTAATTTTTAATTTTCAGGTGCAGCAATGCTTACAATTGCTGATTATTACTCTAATAGGATGGACGATCAAATTAAGTAAGTGATTTAATTTGAATTAATTACTAATTTATCTTAAGCGGGTCAGGGCCGGGAGTGCACTTTTTATAAGCCAGGACAACGACCACAAATAACGTCGTTAGCGATTAGATCGAGTGGATATTATCGTCCTTACCTGTATATTATATATTATTAATAAGTATCTACCTAATTATTTGAATGGCACCCGCGGTTCGACCTTTCCGATCTGCAATTCACTTTCGGTAAAATAGTTTTTGCACCGTAATTAACTTTCTCGAGTAGGAATGAGCTTGTCCGATGACAGTTTTTAGTCTTAATAATCCATTCTTTCTTCAAAATAAACGACAACCTTCTCCCCAATCATTTTTACTTTTATTATTATTATTTATTAGCCGGCAAATTACTAATTACGAATTGAATTATTTTAGACTTTTTTTTATTTAATTCGTTTAAATTAATTACGGTATATTATAATGTAAGTAAATGGCTACATAAAATAATTAATTATTATGTGCGAAGAATTGATTTGGAAAATAAATTAAACAAATATAATCTGCTTTGCCGACGTTTCGGAAAATCAAAAAAAAATCTCGTAGATTAGAAGCTTTTTAATATAATTAATAACTAAAAGAGCATTGACGAAAATATATAAAAATACTTAAGTATATACGTATTATAATATTGTGTCTGTTTCTCGTAGATCTCAAAATTATCATGTTATTACACTTATTACAATTAATTATTATTGTTACATCGGCGAAAACAAAATTATTTTTAGACAATAATAGTTTATTTCTTAACGAATATGCAAAGTGGTAACTGTTTATTATGACTAATAATAATTAAATATATTGAGAAGGCGAAAACAAACTGAACAATCGAAAGGTTACATTTTTTATAGCATTTCCTGCACACAATTTGAAATTCCAGCTTTTAAAAGTTTCAAATTTTTACAACAAAAATATTTAATTGACTAGTTCGGTTGCGCAATCACAGATGGCTAGTGCGTCATGTCGGGACGTTATAAAGATTTCTTTTTGTATTTGCAAATAAAAGTCGAGTTTAACTTTAGGCAAATTTTTTATTATAAAAATGTGGTCAAGGAGAATATTTGCATTTTATTTGCAACCATTTAGTGCTCTAGTCATCGTATAGCAACTAAACTAAGAAAATAGTACCTATTAGATAAGTCTGTGATATTATTTTGGATCGAAAATGTGGTATCGCCGCTACTGGTAAAGCTTTAAAATAAATATTGTTGTTTTTATTTGCACAACAACGCAACATCAACGACGAATATTTAATGAAGATTATGTAAAATAACGTATATTAATCAAAGTTACAAGTTACCTCTATTAAATAATATTCCAAAACTATGGTCCCGTTAATTTTTAATTGTGTTTATCCAACAGGTTTGGGGGAGATTCGCGTCGTCTGTTACTACACGAATTGGTCCGTTTATAGGCCAGGAACTGCAAAATTTAATCCGCAAAATATAAATCCCTACTTGTGCACCCACTTAGTTTACGCGTTCGGGGGATTCACGAAAGAAAGCAATTTTAAACCGTTCGACAAATACCAAGACATCGAGAAGGGTAAGAGAAGGTCAGTTTTGTTGGAAAGTTTACTAAATCTTCGGTTTAGGTGGATACGCCAAATTTACGGGACTAAAAACTTATAATAAAAATTTAAAAACTATGCTGGCAATTGGAGGTTGGAACGAGGGCTCTTCCAGATTTTCACCCATGGTAGCGAATGCGGAAAAACGACGAGAGTTTGTCAAAAATTCGATAAAGTTTTTGCGACAGAACCACTTCGACGGTTTGGATTTGGATTGGGAGTATCCCGCTTTCAGAGACGGAGGAAAATCGCGAGATAGAGACAATTACGCTTCCTTGGTTCAGGTTTGTTTTGAGATTTGATCCAATTTCTCGTTTTAATTACTTTTTTAGGAATTGCGCGAGGAATACGAAAGGGAATCGGAAAAAACTGGTAGACCTCGATTGCTGCTGACCATGGCGGTTCCCGCCGGAATCGAATACATCAACAAAGGTTACGACGTACCAAAGTTAATGAAGTAAGTATTTATAATAATTCATATAAAAAATGTGGTACAATCGATTTTTTATGTAGATATTTGGATTGGATGAATATTTTAAGTTACGATTACCATTCTGCGTTCGAGCCCGCGGTCAATCATCATTCGCCACTATACGGTTTGGAAGAAGAATCCGAATACAATTACGACTCGGATTTAAACATCGTGAGTTCTCTATTTTCTTTCCAACAATGCGTTTTGGGTGACCTTAAAACTGTTTTGTAAACATAATACATACATAATGTATAAGTATATCTTAAGCAATATTATCTCGGGTTACCAGAACCGCAGAAATTAAATGGACTTTTGTTTGAAAAAAATTATGCTAATTAGGCTATCGTTTGCATTAATTACACTTACACCGTTACGCCACATTTTTCAACATAAAAGTACTACCTAAATCGTTAACTCAATTAGTTGACAACAATTATTTATACCTACTTAACAGAGATATTTTCGTATTTATTCAATTAACAAACAGGGTTAATGATGTAAAGCAATAATGGCCGATAATTAAAATTATTCCAATTTTGCCACTCGAGCTAAGACATCGATCGCAAAATATTTCCTTTAATAATAATTATTATTATTATTATTCGATAAACTACTTTTAATTATTGCAAATACATTTCGAAATCCAATTTCCAGGGCCATATTGAGTAATCCTTGTTTTTATTATTATTATTATTTCAAACGGGTTGTGGTTCTGACCCCACTGCACTGAAGCTTAAGCTTATTGTGCCCCTCGTTCCACGTTTTACTCCAACAACTGCGTCTCCTCAACAAAGTTGAGTAAGCAGTTGTAGGGTGCTTTGGCTATATCCTCGGCCCTCGGGTATGTAAGGCCAAGGTAGCGTAGCCTACTCCCAGCTAGAGCTGGGCATTCACATAAGATATGGTGAGGGGTTTCATCCTCTTCACCACACATCCTACAAGTAGGATCTTCAATCAACCCCATTGTATTGAGGTGTCTCTTAAGACAGCAGTGTCCTGTAAAAAGTCCTACTATCTTTCTCAACTGTTTCCTGCTCAGTTGGATTATATTTTTGCTCTTGGACTCTCTGGAGGGGCCCCCAATGAACATCCGCGATTGCCTCAGTCCAGGAAGGCCCTCCCAGTGCTCAAGGTGTTGTTTCCATAACATGTCCCTGATCCCCTCCTTCGCGGTCGCATATGCAATCCCGCAGGTGGGCTCAGGACCTATCATGATTGTATTGGCAGCCACTTTGGCCAGGCGATCAGCCTCTTCATTTCCCCTGATGCCTCGGTGTCCCGGAATCCACATAAGCGAAATGCTGTTGCAGATCGCCAGTTTCACAAGTTCATCACGGCATTGTTTAACGACCTTGGAGTGAATTTCTATTCCCTCCAAAGCCTTCAGAGCTGCTTGGCTATCTGTCATGATGCAGATTCGTCTACCATTGTAGTTCCTCCGCACCATTTCAGCAACACAAGCCAGAATTGCAATTACTTCTGCCTGGAACACTGTGGCGTGACGGCCCAGGTTGATGCCAAAGGCATCTCCCGTTCCTCCTCCACACATACCTGCTCCAGTGCTTATCTCTGTCTTAGATCCATCTGTGTACCAGATGGTATCATATCGGTTGCCCAGCTCTTGTATGGTTTTTTCCTTGCCCCTCTCAGGTATTATCACCCTGAATGGTTTTCGGAAGTCCCTTACAGTGCTGGTTCTATCCGATTGCATGCTAAGCATGTTATTGCTCTTGATTGAGTTGAAGATCATGGTATGGTGCCCCTTTATTGGGGTACTTTTACCATATCCGTTTATTGTTAGCCTGTAGGCCGCTAGTAGGGCCTCCGCCTCCACTGCTATATGCAGTGGGTGCAGCCCCAGTAGGACCTCCATGGCTGCGGTGGGCGTTGATCTCAATGCCCCCGTTATTCCTAGGCATGCAAGTCTTTGCAGCTTGCCTAGCCTCGTTATACTTTCCCTTTTTCTGGTGGCGTGCCACCAGATCAGGGCCGAGTATGTCACTATAGGTACCACCACTCTAGTGTATAGCCACAGCACCATCCTCGGTTTTAATCCCCAGGTTTTACCAATCATGCATCTACAGGCCCACAGAGCCCGTGTCGCTTTGATTGTTACGTTACGTATTTGAGAGGTGAAGGTCAGCCTGTTGTCCAAAATTAGACCCAGATACTTGACCTCCTTAACCACATGTAGTTCTTTCCCCCACATTTTTAACGTTTTCACGTCTTGCAGTTTCCTGCGTCGCGTGAAAGCTACAACTGAGGTTTTTTCCGGATTTACCGATAATCCCTCTCGTGTACACCATCTCTCGACGGTTTTCAGGGCTCTTTGCATCATAGCTGATACAATTTCCCCGAATTTTCCAATCACTAAAATAGTGATGTCGTCGGCAAATCCTTGCGCGTGAACTCCTATCTGTTCCAGCTCCCACAGAAGGCTGTCCACCACCAGGCACCACAGTAGGGGTGAGAGAACCCCCCCCTGCGGACACCCGCGCGCGGCAGACACCTCCGCGGTCGCATGTCCCAGACTGGCACTAATTTCTCTTCCTCTTAGGGTGGCACTAATCCAACCAGTTATGGTTGGGTGTATTCCCCGTTTCCTAACGGCTTCCTCTATAGAGTCAAAGGAGGTATTATCAAACGCCCCCTCTATATCCAAGAAGGTGCCTAGAGCAATTTCTTGCTCCTCGAGAGCCTTCTCAATCCTGTGAGTAAGCTCATGTATGCTTAGCTCACACGATTTGCCTGATTGGTATGCAAACTGGTATTTGTGCAATGGCGAATTTACCAATACACGATCCCTTATATGCCTATCAACCAGTTTTTCCAATGTCTTTAACAAGAAAGACATCAGGCTGATTGGACGGAAGGACTTTGCCTGGGCATATGTTGCACGCCCTGGTTTGGGTATAAATACCACTCTTACCTTCCGCCAACTTTGGGGTACATAATTCAAGGCTAAACTTGCCCTGAATATAGCACATAATGAGGCAGACAGCTCTCCCAGTCCCTCCCGAAGCAGGGCAGGAAAGATGCCATCTACCCCCGGAGACTTGTACGGTTTGAAAGATCTTATCGCCCATGCAAGCCTTGTTTTGTTTATAATTTTGTCCGCCGCTCTCCAGTGCTCCCTACCAGCCCGATACATCGGTATACTGGGGGAGCTCTGAGCGGCGGAATCTATACCAGGTTTCGGTACACACCCCGGGAAGTGTGTCCTGAGCAGAAGCCCAAGAGTCTCCTCCCCCGAGGATGTATGTCCCCCCTGTGAATCTATCAGCGTTCCCACCTTTCCGTGGTTCGCTTTCTGGAGTGCTTTCTGGAGTCTGGCACATTCCGGAGTTCTTTCGACCTCCTCACAGTACCTCCTCCAGGTGTCCTCCTTGGCTTTGCGTATGGAATACGTATATTTAAGACGGGTGCTCTTATAGGCTTCCCAGTCTCCAGTTCTTTTTGCCCTGTTGAATGCTCTACGTGTATCTGTCCTGAGAGTTTCGAGCTCACGATTCCACCAAGTGGCCTCGCGTTTGGCTCTCTTCTCTTTTAGCGGACAGCTTAGTTCATATGCTGTCATGATGGCTGACGTAACTTTGTCGTTCATCATTTCCAGCTCCACTGTGTTGGACGGTTTTGACGGACATTAAGTCCCCATAAATCGTTAACTCAATTAGTTGACAACAATTATTTATAGGTACCTACTTAACAGAGATATTTTCGTATTTATTCAATTAACAAACAGGGTTAATGATGTAAAGCAATAATGGCCGATAATTAAAATTATTCCAATTTTGCCACTCGAGCTAAGACATCGATCGCAAAATATTTCCTTTAATAATAATTATTATTATTATTATTCGATAAACTACTTTTAATTATTGCAAATACATTTCGAAATCCAATTTCCAGGGCCATATTGAGTAATCCTTGTTTTATTATGCCGTTTATTTCCTCAACTATAGAAACATTTAAAAAATAATCGCCATATTATAGTTTCCCACAATCATAACGAAAAGCATAGTACTATATAAATAGTATACTAAGAAAATGACATGGTCGATAAAATGACGTTTTAGTTTTTTATAGAAAATTGGTAAAAATTAAAAGCATTTTTAAAATTTTTATTTGTAAAAATGAACCCTAATTCTTAAAAGAAAATTGCAAAACAAGTTTCTTTAAAGAAAACGTATATTTAAAAGAAAAAGTATGCCATTATTATAGAACACTTTCCTCTATGAATAATACGAGTTTAATGCTTATATAGGAAAAACTAAATTGATTTAATAATAATTATTTAAATATCGCGTAAAGAATTAAAACTAAAATTCAGAATATTCAAATGAGCAGATAACTTATGCATTATGCATTGATAATTTTAATAATTAGAAAACTCATATTTCTAAATGGGGTGAGTTTTAAGGGTAAAATGATTTACTAAAAAATTTCTTAAAAATTATTCTTATTTATTAAAATTTACTAAAAAACTTGGAAGATATTATGTTCGATTTTGGTAAACATCCATTGAAAAAAAAGTTGAATCTTGAATGGCGATAACTTTTAGGGGGTAAATTGAATTTAGGAATGCTCTTAATTTGATTTTTCCAATATACATCTTAAAACTTAAATTAAGAGTTTTGACCACTTGTAAAAATTCTGGCTTAATGTTCGGTGATGGCATGCGGTAAATTTTGCATTTTTCACCCTACCCAAGTCCTATGGCATATTGAAAAGTTATAAAAAAATTTTACTATGAACGTGGGTTCGAGAATTTTAATTGTGTAAATTTTAAACATATACGCAAGCGGCAATAAGCTTTGAGGTTTTCAACTTTTCAGAACCACACCATCAGCCATTATTTAGAAGCTGGAGCGATAAGCGATAAACTGGTCTTAGGTATTCCGACCTATGGACGATCCTACACGCTCTTCAATCCGGACGCCACTGATATCGGGTCACCGGCAGATGGGCCCGGTGAAATGGGCGACGCTACCAGAGAAAATGGGTACTTGGCATATTACGAAGTAAATCTCATATCATAAAGCTCCGCGAGATCACTATACCGTCGATTTTTAGATCTGCGAAAAAATTAAAGATAGCGACGATTGGTTTGTGGAGCAGCCAAATCCAAATGCAATGGGGCCATACGCCTATAAGGACAACCAATGGGTCGGTTACGACGACGAAAATATCGTCAGAAAAAAGTCCGAATTCGTTGCCAAAAATAAATTAGGTGGAATTATGTTTTGGTCAATCGACAACGACGATTTTAGAGGAACTTGCACAGGAAAACCGTATCCGTTGATCGAAGCAGCAAAAGAAGCTCTGATGGCCGCGTCGGGGTAAGTAAAAAATATACCTGCCCTTGAAAATTTCTAGTTTTAAATTTCAGATACATCGTCGATAACGTAATTCCTGCTCCGGATAAAGCCGTAAAAACAGATTCCAAGCGAAAACGTAAACGACCTACTAGTGCACCAAAGAAAGACGAAGAAGAAGAAAGCACCGAAAGGTTAAATAACAAGAGAAGAATAAAAATTAACAAAAAAAAAGAATCCGACGACCAAGTGACCGAAAGTCCTGCCAAAACAAGACGTGAGAAGATTAGAAACGAAAGTCGAAGGCGGAGTACGATAACAACCTCAACGACGACGACGTCGTCCTCCATAAACCGGTACACAACGCCAGAACCACCGACCACTCCAGACGCAGGAACCGACTTTAAATGTGAAGACGAAGGTTTCTTCCCACATCCGCGCGATTGTAAAAAATATTACTGGTGTTTAAGCAGCGGCCCTTCTGAACTGGGAATAATAGCTCATCAATTTACATGTCCTTCAGGTAAAAACTTTAAATTCTCAGGTTCTTTCTTAATTTCTTATTATTATCCGTAGGTTTGTATTTCAACAAAGCTGCGGATTCGTGCGATTACACTCAAAATGTTTTGTGCAATAAAAAGAAGGCAACTCCTAAGACGACGACTACGGAAATACCTTCTACAACTGAAGCCATCATCGCCAGTTCAGTTTCGGTTTCTTTGAGTACCCGACGACCGCAACCTAGAATCACTTCTACCACAAGTCACACAACGTTCGTACCATCTTCAACAGTTGAATACGAAGTAAGTACCTATAGGAAGTTATTGGTCAGCTAATGGTTTTCTGATAAAAACGACTTCATTTTAGGACGAATACGAATATGAGGACCAAGTAAACAAGGATAAAGATGATATAGAAAATTCGGAAGAAGATCCCAGAGTTATTAAAGAATTACTCGATTTAATTAGAAAAGCCGGTAATGGTCAATATATTCTTGCGTAAGAAATGTTGCATTCCTCTCTTTCTAGGTGGTATTGAAGAATTGGAGAAACAATTAAACCATTATGAAACTAATTCGACGTCCGTAACGGCTGCCGGATCTACAACGCCGTCAAGTTTTAGTAAATCTCTCTACCAAAGAGTACTAAGTCGAACTGTCGGTAAAAGTAAAGAAACTTCTTCGCGAACCAAGTAAGTGTAAAATAACCGAAATTGAAGAGTTTTAATAGAATAAATAACATAATTTTTGTAAATAATATCGAATACACCGAATAAGACTAAACAGTCGAAACCAGTCTGTTAATAAAAGAAAAAGATTCGAGGAAAGTGTTATTTTATTTATTCTATTAAATCAACCTCGAAAGGGCTTTTACAACCTATATAATGAAGAATTTTAGTTTTAATTACATTTTTTAGTAATAGCGGTGGACCACAATTTAAGGGCTCGCAAGATTCTTCTTCAAAAAGTAGAAGAACAAAGCCTCAATACACCGCCATATCGAGACAGAGGTATATTGGAATGTTACATTTTGCATATTTTAAATGTTTTACATTCTAGGCAGACGCCAGAAAGATCTCAACAAGAAGCGGCCGTAATCGAAAATGGAAAAAATGATGAATACGAAGAAGAAGAAGAAGAAGAAGAACAGCGCCAAACAACAAGTAAAAGCCATTTTGTACCAGAATACAAAACAATAATTAGAAGTCGAACTACAACTACGACCGAATTGTCCACAGATAGAAACGACGTGACTCGACCGCTTCCAATTGAAGATGAAAATATGGAAGTCGAAAAGCAAGTTGTTACATCAAAA
Source organism: Cantharis nigra (assembly GCA_958510845.1). Classification (NCBI taxonomy): domain Eukaryota; kingdom Metazoa; phylum Arthropoda; class Insecta; order Coleoptera; family Cantharidae; genus Cantharis; species Cantharis nigra. The sequence goes on from OY294029.1 coordinate 87,978, forward strand.
ACCCCCGAATATGTTACGCTAAGTCGAAGACGTTCCACGACGACTTTCACAACCTCCGGCGATTTCACAACTTCCAAGTAAAATTGCTTTTTTTAATGTTTTCGCGTAATTTTCATTTTTAAACTTAAAGGTACTTGGAAATTCGCGGTCAATCGTCCACCGCCGAAGAAACGTCGACGCCAACGTCCGAAAACGTCACGAAGGAATCAAAAATTGAAAATATAAATGTCGCCGCCAGTTTCAGAAATATTCCGGGAGAGGAAGAAGCAAATAAAACAGAAACAAATAATGTTACCAAGAAAGAAGAAAAAGATAACGTTTTAATCAAATCGGATATTCAAACAGTTTATATTGCCTCCTCCACAACAGAGTCCACGAAGGTGAGTGACAATTTTTCTTCTAAAACTCCATCGAGATCGAGGTTTTATACTAAAATTACACGCCCAACTACGAACACGGAAAGCACAGTCGAACACAATCAAACGACAAACAGATCAAAAAGTAAGTTCAGTCTACCACAAGAAAAAAGTTCTCAAGTACTAGAAAGTCAAAATGTAACGACACACGGCAACGAACAAGTGCCCACCGAAAGGACCAGAAGTAGATTTACCCTTCACGAGGTGGAGAACCAAAAAGCGAAAGAAGATTACGAACAAGCATCCACGGAAAGCACGAGAAGGAGAGGAACGATGAGGTTCGGTCAGCAAGCAAATTCTGCACAAAGTGGTGGTTTACACTACGATGACGGTTCATACCATCCAGATTTATACCAAGAACGCAAATTTAGACCCGACATTGCGATCGAAATTTCAGATCTTTCCTCTTTAACGTCCGCCGATTTGTCAATTAAGGACGGTTCAAGGGGACGGTCGCACAGCAGACGTATACTTCCGAAACAACAAACCAATGAAAATGTAGAAAATTCTCAACAAGTTTATAATAAAGAAATTATAAAACCTGTTCAAATTAAAGAGATCGAAACAACAACTGCAAGTTCCCCCAAAGCAAGAACAATAAATTTGCCAAAAATTCAAAAACCTAATTCGTTATTGAATCGGCGATTAAGGCCGAATTTGACCGTTAACGAAACTAAAGTGACAAACGGACCGAGACGTATAAATTTTGAAAGCGTAAGCAAAAATAATGTAACTCCTAGCGTAGCCGACAAAACGACGGTTAAGAGAAGACTGCTAAAGCGTGTGAAACCGACATCACGGTCGACTGCTTCGACTACCGCTTTCACATCTGTTCCGACTACTGCTTCCACATCTATTCCGACTACTGCTTCCACATCTATTCAGACTACTGCTTCCACATCTACTCCTCAAACTATCGTTACTACTTCTCCTCCAAGTACCACTGCTTCGTCTTCGCCCTCGACTACCGAATCTACTACTCTCTCGACGACCGCCTCAGAGTACCTTTCCACAACCGATTTCACGACTTCTCCGGCTACTGCCCGTACTCGTCTCGAAAATAATAATTCTGTAATCGTAAACAACGCAAACGTAAGTGTCGAGTACGAAGACGACGTATACAAAACTTCGGAAGAAGAAGAAGAAAACATAAAATTGTCCGAAAGTAATATAAGAGAAGCGAGCGAAGTGAATCTTAATTCTTTTAGCGACAAACCGCGTCGAAGAATTGTGAAGAAAATAATTGAGGGCAAATCGGCGCAATTAAAATTTAATGCGTTAGAAAATTTGGAACCGTCATCGTCGACAACCGAATCGCAGCTGACTTTGAGAAGAAGAACAATTGTTAAGAAATTACAGACGGTAACGCAACCCATTTCGAGCAGTTCGACACCGGGCACAAAAAAGACGATTTTAAAAACTGAAGAAATACCAAATAATTCCGCCCAAGCTGGAAGACGAACGGTCTTGAAAAGATTGCCGACCGTGACGACGGAGGCGGTTTCAACTCGTGCGACCAAGAATGGTCGTACACGTAAAATAATTCGTCGCCTAAAGGTACCGGCGTCTTCGGATCAAACAACGTCTGCAGAAGCATCTTTGGAAGAGGAAATCGAATTTAAAAATGAAACGCTTCCGGTAGAAACGACTATACGAGACGAAGAGGATCTTACCACCGAGTTATACGTCGATTCGACAACGGAATCCGATATTTTGACCACAATTTTTGAGGACGTAGAAAGCACGTCGCCCCAAACCACGACAGCCAAAAGTACCACCTCCATATATTATAAAGCTAAATTCAGTAGGCCTCCATTTTTGAAACAAAGAAGTAGATCGACCACGGAAACGAGCACTCAACAAATTTCGACGAGAAGTAATTCAAAGAATAACGCGCTCTCGCGTTTCAATGCAAGGAGGAAGAGTATATTGGTTCCGAAAGATACAAATAAAGTAATATCTACAACGGAAAGCATTCAAAATGTAACGGAATCGAAGGTCAATGTCACCACCACGATCGTTCCGACAAACGCATCTGTAACGGATTTAACGACTGGCATATCGGAGAGCACGACGTTATTTGATGTAATTCCAACAACGCAAATTGATTTAGAATTCACTACCGACGCTTCCACGGAAATAGAACCGTTCGACGAAATTAAATTCGTGACTGATTCAATTCTCGAGAAGGAACTAGCGAACTTGATAAAGCTTTACGAAGAGCAAAGATTAGCGAGCAGCACCACAGAAAATACAACAGTAACGGACAATAATAATTATTCCACCCAAATTACAAACTCGACATCACTAACGGATAATATCGCGGATATTATAAACTCGACACTAACGGATATCGCCGCCGAAATTCAAAAGTCAACCGCAACTGATAATTCCACGCCAGCTCAAAACGCAACAAAGACCAAATTAAAACCTAACCTTCTTTTGAAAACGCCTCTACAACGACCAAAATTTGTACCCAAAATTAAAACTCTTAAATTTGAAGAGTCTTCCGTCGGTGGCCAAAATTCGTCCAACGATTTCGTTGATGTTATTCGCGAAACCGACAGTAAAGAAACAGAAACAAATGAAGGACACGGCGAACGGACAACCGTTAACGGTACAGAAATAAATCAAGAGCCAAGATCGACGACAAACCATCCGTTATTTGCCTACAGATTCGTAACTACGCAAAAGCAAGAAAACTCAACAGAGTTTGAGATTTCGAACGGAAGTTATATAAACGTAACGGAAAAAAATAAGGTCCGCACTTTAGCGGAAATTTTAGAAACAGAAAAGTCGAACGCCGCCAAGAATAACGGCACCCGTATCAACAAATTCAAAAAGATTTTAGAAAACGAAGCGTTCAAAACTTCCACCACGAGACGTCCATCGTTTAAACCTAAAAATAGAAAACGGCCTCAACCGACGACCGTGATAAATAAATCCATCTTGGCAACACCTGAAGAAACGAAAGATAACGATTCCATTAATTCGGAAGAAGATGATGCCTTCGCCGAAATAAACGATTCTTTGACGCACCAAGGAGAAGAAGAAACCGAAGATGATGTAACGAATACTTCTAACGAAAGCGGCGACGAGATAACTAAAAAATTGACGCTTAATAAACGACCGGCGTTTATACCAAAATTGAGACCGTTAACGAATCGAGATCAGTTTGATTTGTCGAGAGGGTTCGCGGAAGAAGATGATTCCGATAAAATAACGCAAAGGTTTATACCAAAACTTCCTACGATTAATCATAACTTTAAGCCGTTACCTCCGTTATCTGACCTCGAGGCATCGAAAGAGAACGAAGAATCTACGATAAGACAGAAATTTGTACCTAAACGTCCTACGTTCAAGCCAAAATTCAATCAGTTGACGCCAAATCGAGATGACGTCGATGAAGAAACTGAAAACGAATTGGCAACGGAACATCAAAGCGTTTTTGAAACGGACACGGAAGTAACGGATGACGGTGATGACAGCAATTTTGATGGTGAAAATCAAGAAGACGAAAATTACGATGACACCGCATCGTCGCAACAATTTCCATCTAGAGAAGGCTTACTACGGCCAAAATTTGTTCCCAAAAGTAAAATTTTAATAAATAAACCCCAAGACAAAACAACCAACCGATTTGTATCAACCAGTTTCGGAGCGAATCGGAAAAATGTTAGTAAAAAAGTAAATAATCCAGAATTGCAATTACAAACTTTGGTTCAGACCGGAAATGCGAGAAACGCTCTATTTCATAAAACCCGAAAAGCAAACACGCCGTTTGTGGGAATCATAAGGTCTTCGACTACCGCCAGCACGACCGAACAGATCTTAACGACTGAAGAAATCGTTGACGCAACTACAATTACGTACGAAGAAGAACGGATAACGGAAGAGCAACAAAGATCATCAGATGACATTCAAAAGGCGAGTTTGCAGGAACCGATGCAGGAAAAAGTCGCTGTACTAATACAAAAGGAAAAAAATCCTAAAATATTACACGAAGATCGAACACAAAAAGTTCAAGAACAAGTGAAAGCGGAAGGTAAAGAACAAGAGGTGAAAGAGAGACCAAAACCAATAGGACAAAAGATTTTAGAAAATCAAGCGCAAGTCTCCGAAACGACTTCGGAAAAACAACCCGAAACCACGGAACAATCTTTTACGTTACACCACATCTTCGCAGAAGCTCCGAACTCAACTCCATTAACCACAACGGAAAAGGAAACTTTCGTCGAATTTTCTACGCGAGACGCTAAAAAACTAGAAAGACTAATCGAAGTAAATCGAATAGTCGAGGTGTCTCTGAAGGAAGGCAAATTTAAGCATAATTTAATGGTAGAAAACGAAGTCACATTGGGTCCAATTTTGGACAGAATCGGTGAGATAAATCGAGTCACGGTAATTAAAGTTGTCGATCCAAATGGCGATCTAAAACTCATTCTTAAACAAAACGACACCTCGAGCGAAGCGGCCAAAATCGAAAAAGCAGAAATTATCCAACCGCTCGGAAAGCTAACCCGATACGGGGAGAAACTGGAAGCTTACCTGCTTCCGGCAAAAAGTCAAGATTTAGAAGACTTGAAATCCAAAATAGAAATTTACGGAAAATCCATCGTCAACAAATACACGCCCGTAACTACGAAACCACCATTTAGTGCAGAATTTTCCACCATAGCATTGGAAGGTCTCTTCAAACCTTTTACGACCGAAGATCCATCCACAGAAGATAAAGACGAAATTCTTGAAACCCAAAACGCCAATTTCGTGAACATCCGAGTTTTGAAAGATGAATCCGATCGAGGGACGGTATTAAGTAAACCATCGGATGTGGAATCGAGAGCGCGCGTTGTGGAAATCGCGCCTGAAATAAATTCAAAAATAATAAAAATAGCTCCCATTACAATTTCGTTCTCCAGCACTCATACCGTGAACGAAAGCTAAACCCAAATTTATTATTGTTTCCTCACCAAGTATCTTGATAAAAACTGGCACCACAATTTTTACCACGATGCTGAGCTTTCTTATATTAATTGTAAAAGGAAAGATAATGTAAAAAACGCTTGTTGATGGTTTATTATTGTCTTGTATATGCATGCAAATATTGCACGCACATCACACACACACCCCCACCCAACCCACACTCACTCTGTATATAGTAATTTATATGTTATATTGCACGTGTATTATATTCCGCACTAGGTAAATAACTAAAACTTGGGGTTTTCCAATGTCGTGCCATATGTTGTTGGTTGTAAGATAAAATATAAGTAAGGCAATAATAGCACACGATTCATCAATCGGTTTAAAAATGCTTCTTGTGCTACTATATCGCCTTTAGGGTAGTTAGAATAGAAACTGTAAAAATCGTTTTCTTTGTAAAAAGTAGTGATACGTCTTAAAATATAATTTTATTGAAAAATCTTGGATTTATTTTCTGTTTTTCCTAATTTGCTGCGGGTTGGTTGTGGCATGGAAAGGTTAATTTTCTTTTACTGACGAACTAAAATGTGGTGATTTTTGCATGAATATAAAAGAGAAGAGAATGGACACAACATTGACTAACCACTTTGTATAAAATGCACACATAATTAGTAGAAATGTATTACAAATGCGTTTCGCTCCCCCCCCCCCCCCCCACCGCCCTTTGCACGCACATCCTTTGGATAAGAGAAACGAACACTCCGCTGCACCTACATAGTATATTTGTCCACATTTATATTTAATTGAGAGGGATAGTTTGAGACTGAGACGAGGTGTAGACGTGCCGACGCACGTAAGCTGAGTTAAGCATACAAAATTTGAAAGAGAAAAAAAACGACAAATTTTAGGTAAAACAGCCCCTATTTAGAAAAGCCACAAGGCGTCCCGTTATTAGAAGCACCACAATGCGTTACAAACCCACCGTTTCGATTAACAGACCCATCAGGAAACGAGTGACGCCGATAACCAAGGTCGAAGGTAAGAACTTGAATGAATGAGCGATGATTAAAAAAGGTATCCGTCATCCTACGTTGATAAACATTGAAATTCCTTAATTTTTAGACACGACCACCCAAACATCCCGAAACATATCGCGTTTTTCATCTCGCAAGCCCTACTTTCGGCTAACGACCATCAAAAACCTCGATCGTGCCATTAAAAACTACAACACCGATCAAAGTATTCAGTCGACAAACGAAAAGCCATTAGAAAGCTTTAAAGAAGACGACACCACGAAATTGGGAGAATTAGCGACGGTGCTCAATCAACTCCAACATACCTCTGTTAGAACTACACCAAACTTCGCTAAAAGTTATTCTCCTAGTCGACAGAACGATGGTAAGTAAAGAAAGTCAAAAATAAATAAGTAATTGCATAATAAATTTTTTTAGTGTCAGAGCTTCCTTTGTCCAAAGCGCCCATAGTTTATTTACCTTTGAGCACCAAACAGCCGATAGTTTACAAAACCGTTCCGGTTTTACCCCAAGTTTACCCCACCACCGTTATAATCAAACAGCAAAAGCCAAAACCCTTCGAAAAAGTCTTGGCGAGCGCGTTTGAAGACAACAAAAATTATGACTACTACGATGAAGGCGTGACGAGATTTGTCCAAGCCTACCCGCAAAATGGCAAAGTTTTGATTCATCCTTCGGGAATCGTTCAGTGTTTGGATCAAGGAAATTTTCCGCATCCCAACTCATGCAGAAAATTTATCTATTGTGCCAAAGTCGACAGCGGCGACATTTTGGGATGGGAATATACGTGCGCAAGAAATTTAAGTTTTGATCCTATTGGTGGTATTTGTAATTGGTCTGCAGGATTGGGATGTCGCGAATAATATAGTTTAAAGAGAGAAAGAAAACTTGTGCCACGTTGTAGCAACGATATTTTTTATTTGACAATTTTAACTTATAAATAATTTGTAAAATTAAATTAATAAATTATTTTAGTAAAACTTGAATACGTTTTTAGAACATCTTGCGACGCCCTTCGATACCCAATGATATTATGGCATCGTTCTATTTTGACACCTTTTTAGAAAAGCTCTAAAAAAGTTTTAATAGTTAACAAAAAGAGTTTTTGTATTTCATTACCAATAGAAATCGGGAAATTTATTAAAATTTTTGCAATATCGAAAGGAAGTTATTGTAACTCATTGGCTTAGATGACAAAAAAAAAAATACATTTTAAAAAATCTTTTTTATTAGTTTACATCTAACGCTAGATGAATATTCATATATTAGAAATAAAGTACATTTTTTATATTACAAAAAATTGCATCAAAGCAAGAAAAATAAAATTTGAATCGCCTTACAATCATAACTAATACTCAAAAAAATTTCAATTTTTTTTACAAAGATTATTAATTGTTAACTATGTAAAATTGTTGTACTTTCCGCTATATAATATCATATAAACAGAAAACATAAAAACTAACTATTTTAAACATACACACATTGTGTGGATGTGTCTCTCTCGTACATATAATTATGTGAATTTTTTTTAATTAATAAAATTATGTTAAATATCTTTGTCCCGATACATTCAAATTAGCATTCTTAAATCCATCGAATCAAACAAAGTTGAGAGGGAGAAAACAAAAGATTCTCGAAAATCATTCAAGAGCGTCATTCAAGGCACGGTCATTCAATTGTTCAAACAACGCATTACGGCCAATAAATATTTTATTATCCAAAAAAAAAAGAAACTGTGATTATTAACCTCACCAAAAAAAAGGTGATCAAACAAAACACATCTAACACATCTTTAAAAAAAAAAGAAAAAAGAAAAGGTAAACACCCGAATTAATATACAAAGCAACTAATAAATCTACCATCCGACAATGAAAAAACTACAACAGATTTAAAAATAATTGTGCACTGGGGGAGTAGAAAGTTTTTAATTGAATTCATTCACTTAAGCTGTGGGTTCCCCTTGAGTGTATTGACCATACGGTGGGGCGTATTGTTGTGACCAACTTACGTCTTGAGAATACTGTTGCCCGTATGAGTCTGATTTTTCTGTTGTTGTACCCACGGCTCCGTCAGCAATGGTTTGGGGTTGCCCCTAACCAACATTATTCTTTTAAAAAAAAACAAAACATTGTTACTTTGGCTTAAAATGAACCTGTGATTATTTTGCAATTTTTCTTCGAGCTGAGATTGGTCAAATCTAAAGTGGCCAATCCCATCTCTCGATATAGTAAAAGATCCACAAATCAAGAAAAAGATTACAAATTTGCAGCACTAAACAAAGTGTATTTACTTTAACAAGAAAATTAAAAAAACACACCATGCACCACAGTTGTACAAAAATTTATCAATACCAATATAATAAAAAAATTAAATCCGCAATTTGAAAGATATTATAAATAGTTTTCGGTAAGAGAGCTTACAGCTGTTAATGATATCCAATAATCAAGACTAAATTAATATCTTGTAAGAAAATAAAATAAATAATGCAACTTTTCTCTGAAGAAAGGGAAACATTGAATTAGAAAATTTGGCTACTGGATCCAACAGATCTGAAAGTTTAAATGGAAGTGAAGAAATCAGATAACGTCAATGTACCTAACTTGCAACAAACTTACTTTTCCTAAATGCAACCCTATAACAAAACAAAAAAATCCAACTCAAACTCCACCTGCACTTAAGGATATTTATTTATCTTTGTCTTTTCTTTGAAAAAAAATGTAGAAATGTATTTTGTTGTAAGTTACATGAAATATTATGTAGCAAGATTGTTAAGTACATTGACCGTACTTTATTTAGTTCCCAAATTAGCAGGAAAAATTTTTTTCAAAAAGCATAAATTTAGATCACAAAATGTCAGTTTGAAAGACTGTTACAACTCAAATTTTTACATGAAGCAGAAGCAATTCATCAATATCTTTTGTTGAAAATAATCACTACCCATACTTCGTATATTAATCCATTATTATCAAATTAATGATATATTAACAATAACTAATTCGTAAAAAAATTAATTAATAATAAATAAAAATCTCAAATATTACTTTTTCGGTTGATAAAAACTACTGATAAAACTGATAAAAACTAAAAACTATAAAAATTGAAAGCAATGCAATGAAAAAAAATCTCTGCATTAAGAATGCACAGAATAATATAATGAACAAAACAAAAAGCTTGAACTCAAATTTACACAGATGTTAACTAAAACAGGAAAACAAAGATCAAATCAAAAAACCAATACAACAAAAACTTTTGGTTCCACAAATTAGCAACAATTAAAAATGCGACATTTACAATCTTCCAGAGAAAATTGAGGTTTACAGTTTACAAAAAAGGCTCTGAACAATTTAATAGGAAAAAGTTTTTGTCCCTACAAATCAGCAAAAATAGTTAATTAAAAATGTGGCATTTTTGAAAAAGAAAATTCAGCACAACAAGGCAGCTGAGAGGTTGGGAGGCTGAGACTACAAAATTTTCTTTGCAAGAATTGAGCCCATTAGCGTCAGTTAAACTGTTTCTCAATTTGCAAATCTATTTCTAATGATAATGACTAAGATCCTTTTACGGGCAAGTTCACCTGACGCTTAGGACCTCACATCATAAACCTCATCTTGATTTGTTTAAATTATTACCTTTAGTATTCAAAATATTTCAGAAAAATCTACCAAAATACATCGCATGCAACATCAAGAAATTTGTTCTAAGCTCCTCACCTGAGAATTCCAATTTTGAGCATATTGGCCATAGTAATTCCAATTTGGATAATTATACCCTTGCCCGTATGAACCGCTTCCGCCACCGCCTTGCTGTTGCTGTTGTCCATAATTGCCCTTCCATTGTTGTGACTGGCCACCCCAATTACCCTGGTTCCAACTGCCTTGACTCCACATCCCTTGTTGAGAGCTATTCCAGCTTCCTTGATTTTGCCAAGAGCTACCAGTACCTCCTCCGCCACCGCCACCATTGCCTTGCCAACTAGCCACTTGGTTTCTACTGCTTTGAGATCTTGAATTGCGATTATAACTGCCACTGCCAGAGGTACGATTCCGATTGTCCCGACTATCGGATCGCTCGTGACGAGGTCCTATGAACAAAAACAAGTGGCAATAGTCCTCAACATTCAAAATTGTGTCGTACTCACCTGAACGGTTATTGTTTCTGAAATCTCGCGAACTGTTGGAAGATCGACTGTCCCGACGAACGTCGCGATTCCAACTACCCGGTGGTGGACGACGATTTTGCCAAGTACTTTGTTGGCGTGACCTATTGTTACGATTACCATATGAACGATTGTCACGGTAACCACCACGATAGTCTCCTGAGGAATAAGGAATACTCAAGTATTAACAAAATTTTGACAAACACCAATTTTTGCTTACGTCTCGACGTCGTGTGATCCCACCTGTAGGGATGGCCGCGATTATCGCGGTAACTGCTGTTTCTCTGATTACTCAATGGTCCAAAGCCTGCTTCGCGTCCCTGATGGTTGTACTTCTGAACCAAAGCTTTAGCATCCTCTTCGTTCAATTCGACATAGCTCACCTCTTCTAACCAATCTCCTCGTCGTGGTAAATTCATGTTGGCTAAAAAATTTGTCAAAATTGGACGTTTATCATCAAGTTGGTTCGTTGTGTGCGCAACAATTTCGATTGCAAATAAAATAAGTCAAAATTGTTACGCATTTTTGTACGCGAAAAGTAAAAAACTGAAAAATGCAAGTTTTGCCTTTGATAAGAAAAACAAAAAACGCGTCAACAATAAAAGTGTGTATGTAAATATTTTGTTATAATGTAAAAAAAAAAAAGATTTTGTTCTTGTGTGTACCTTTCATTTCGAGTATAGCTGAATCGGGAACATCTTTACCGTCCTGTGCTTCTTGCAGAGCTCGTCGTTTAGTCTGTTCCTCGTCCGCGACAACAACAACCACGGCACGTCGCTTGTAGCCCTCGAACAACCGCATTTTGCGGCGCTGGGCTGATGGGAATACGTTTGTCTGCCACAAGGCTCAGCATTATAGTTATGTTCGTATTGACAAGTTCCTCATTATTCAATGATGAGTTATGAAGGTCAAAACGCTTGTTGCCTGGTCGTTGCATTATTTAAATGAAAATCCACAAGCTTGCATTTTTTCGTGGCGCCAAAGAAATAAAAAACGCGAAAATAAACAACGACAAAATAACAAACGTTTGACAAAAATTCCTTCTAAATAAACAGACCGTGGCATTAAATTATTATTAAGTGGTTTATTTAACCATTGTAATTTTCTTCTTCACACACGCATTCACACATTAAACCTAAAACGTACCTTACATGCTGGTTTCCTAAATATTAAGTTACAAGAAATTTAGGAAGGTGTAAAACGCAAAATATAAGTTGCGATGGTTCAAATGTCAAATGGCTGATTTCTTATAAGTTTACAAATCAAAAAAGTTCGTAATCTTCAGTCAATGGAATAATCCATAACTTCCTAGATCTTCTTCACACACAAAAATTGTCCTAGTTTTGATGCCTTAAAAGCACCCACAGAACAAATTTTACAGTAAATGTTCTTATATTTAAAAAAAATTATAAATGGAAGAGCTTCGTGCAAGAACCGGATAAATCCATATTTTGATAAAATTAACTTTTCCTTATCCATCTATGCATTTCATTTAATGCATCTAAAAGCATTTAATTTTAAATAAATACGCAGTATTTATTTTTCGATTTTCGGGGGAAGAAATTCGCCTATCAGCACAGCATAGGAACGCTGACTGATCATCACAAGCGCCTACCTAACTGCATCAGAGCACATCACCTTCAAGGAACGTGGCGTTTCCATTTAAACACATATAAAGAAATGTGATGATGTGTGATGATCAGTCGCTGTGCTAATAGATGAGTTAAAACTGTAAAGCATACAAGTCCACTCGACTAGTTTTTGAACTGAAATATTAATCAAAGAAAACATAGCTGGGTTCATAAAAGCAACAATTTGACGCAAAAACCAAACAGGTTCAAACTTTGGAAGCATTGTAGGAGGCTTTTTTTAAAACTTTTTAGTTTCATAGTTTTGTCCATCATTTTTACCATTATCAAGCTAAAATAATTTCGGTTTGCTTATAGAAGCAAATTAAAACTTATACTTATAATGCTTTACAATTATTGTGATTTGTTCGATTCTTGCACAAAAACCTACTGTATTGTTTACGTCGATCTTAGAGCCAATTTAGTGCTGCCAGGTCCAATGTAATTTGTCACTAATTTTTTTTTTTAATATTTAATGAATTCACCTGCGGTTGTCATTCGATGCGTAAGATTCATAAACCTAAAAGCCTTACAATATTCATCTTAAATAAAAATTTAAGTATTTTTCATTGGGTGAATGAGTGGCAATCGTGTTTTAGTTACAATCATCACAACTTTTCAAGATAAACACTTTGATTTGCCTAACCAAAATAACTAGAAATTGAGTACCGAAAGTAGACAAAGCTTTAAAACAGCCTCAATGTAATTTTCACGCCAGAAATCAACCATCCAACACCCGACATATCCATCTGAGCCCCCCTTAAATAGAATTTAAATTCGTCACGCCGTTTTTTTTCCATTCCAACATGTTTCGCTATTAAATTTCCACACAAATTGGAAACTTTGTTATAGTAACATTATGAGACGTACCTTACATTTTTTCGTAAATTTGTTAGATGATTCAATCAAAATCCCTACTATATAAATTTACGTACCTTAAATTGAAGAAAATAGTCGCACAAGAGAATACTTACATTTTAAAAAAACCACTTTGTGTAGTAAATTAACGCCTCGATTAAAACAAAAGCGCATTTGTCCACTTAAAAGGAAAAATAACAAAATGTATTTAAAAATTAGACAAATGCACTTCCGTTTGTTTTCTGAAAATATCTTACGAAATGCTTACAACGCATCTCTTCAATATTTTTTGATAAAATTTGCAAAAGCTGCTTAAATCTCACCTGGTCAATTATAAAATTGCGGCGTCGAGCGGCGGCCACCTCCACCAAAACGTTCACACACTTCATCAGACGATCCAAAATAACGTTCCAACGTCCTTTATAGCTGTTTTTAAGTGGATTTCCGTTTACCTGCAATAAAGTAACGAGAAAATAAGCGTCGCTTATTTAAAAATTTAAAAAAGCGAAACTTACCGTCATTTTTTCCAACAAATGACTGTTACCGATGACATTGTACCTCTTTTCGGGACTTTCTTCCACAAGCTTTTTCACCCAAAAGGTTTTACCTGATGCAGGTAATCCGCACATCATGATCACCTAAAAATTATAAAAACTAGAGAATTTTTAATTTTAAAGCGCGAATTTGTTACCTCGCATTCGCCACGCGATTCAGGTCTCAATGGGCCTAAAACTTTCTCCTCGATCTTCTCCAAGTACAAATAATCAATGAGTTCCTCGGGATGAGCTGTCCAAGGTTCTTCCCCTGCTCCCAAGTTTAACTCAAACGAACAGTTACGGGTAAGAATGTGAGGGAAAAGAACGAATTCTTCGCCCAGTTCATCCTTGGGTATGGTTTTTGCAACGCCTAACGACTCACCATTGTGGGTGAAGATTAAAGTCACCGCATCTTCACTTATGTCCTGCAATTACATAACAAAAACTGTTAATGATCAAGAGAGATGTAACGGTTATCTAACATAGAAAACCTTTTATTTCATTATTATACCAAGTGCTGAATGAGTTAATCGAACATGGGGTACTTAACGTGCTTTTGAAATTTTTAAAATTTTCATTTATCAGACTGGCCATGTAATAAGTTCAATAATAATAATAATAATTACATTGGAAATTTACATGGCAAGTCTGATAAATGAAAATTTAAACAATTTCAAAAGCATTTTTTGACTTTTAACCCTCGAGGACGCGCACTGGTGCAAATTTGCTACCAAAAAAATATATTTTTAAAATAGGGATATTTTGAGTTGACCGACGAACTTTTACGATTGAGTATGTTCATAGATGCCGATTTTAAACCACATTTCAGTATAAAATATTCAATTTTTGTAAGTGTTGCAAATATAATAACAATTTAACACGTTTGGTAGCAAGCAAGAAGTATTATTTCTTTACATCTTTTGTTCGTGCTTTATTCTAGGTAAAATTACGTTTACTTTTATGTGATGCATATCAAATTACATATTGTTTTTACACTTATTATTATAAGTTACAGTAGAATCCGCTTAATGAGATCACGGATAATGTTATCAGTCGGTTATTGTGATCATTTTTTTTGGAAACCGGCCACGTTTTCTTTCTTTTTTTTTTTCTATTTTGTTCTAATCCAAGTCTTCTAAAATTCGCCTTTTTTTAAATTTCGCTAATTGTTATAGGTTATCAATTATCAGCTAATATTATTGAAATGACCTTGGCCCAAAGTGATTACATTAAGCGGATTATACTGTATTAAAAAATAGGTTTACACCAATAAGATGTGACACCAGTGACAATTTTGTGTGCAAAGAGCACAGTAATATGAACATTTATGAATAACGATTGTACTTATTTAAACTCATCTGTTGAAAATTAATTTTGTGTATTTTTGTTCATATTTTTAATGAAAGCAAATAAATATTCATTTATATATTATTTATTTGGGTTATAAATAAATATTTAATAAATATTTTTGTGAATTTTCTTCGTTTTATATGCATATTCGCGGTGGTAGCAAAATTGATACCACGCGAGCGCCCATGTAAAAAATGGGACGCGCGTCCTCGAGGGTTAAGTAAAGCTAGCCACAGACCGGCGTACATGTGTGTCATGCAGGAGTGTCATTCATGTGCGTCGTGCAAGTGTGATGGTGTGCTGTTGCCCCTACACTCTCATGCTTGGGTGTCACACATGTAGTTTGAGCGTCGACGATGAATGATGAAAACGAGTTGATAATTTTATCAGTGGCGTATGCATGCATGATAAATAAAATAAACTATTGTAATAAAAATTTTAAATATGCGCGAGACACTGAATTAAATAAATTTTATAGAAAGGAGTGAAGGTTGTCCACAGACCGTCATACATGGTATGAACGTTGATGTGTGACACACCGAATTCAAGTTAAATTGAAAACTTGTGCGTCGCGCATGTATGTCACTCTTTTGGCCACAGACCATCGCACATCAACGTTCAACCGGTGTGACACTCCTGCATGACACACATGTACGCCGGTCTGTGGCTAGCTTAAAAGCTAGATGAAATCTAATGCTCTTATCATTCGTAGTTTATATTTCTGCATTACCTTTCATTTTTTTTCTAAATTAATTAAGGAAGCCGCAATTTGCATAAATAAGTTTGTACATGTTAATTTCTTATGTTCGGCTAACTCATTCAGCACCCGGTAGATAACTCATGTGAAATTGGGCAGAATAATATAAAAGGTGCCTTTAGACACACAATCCTGGCACGCGGCTAGGATCGAACGTCAGGCACGCGTTCCAGGCATGTGTGTCTAAAGGTAAGGAAACGCCATTCCACGCGCCACGCCTTGACGTCACAAAATATTTTGTTTATTATTATTTTGAAAAAATAATTTAATTTGTGCGAGTAAATTACCTATAGGTACCTCAAGTATATAATTACTTATTATTATAACAAAATAACTTAAGTATATACGAAAGTTTTTAAAATAATAATAAAAAAAATATTTTGTGTCAAGGCGTGGCGCGTGGAATGGCATTTCCTTACCTTTAGACACACACCTGGCGTTCGATCCTAGCCGCGTGCCAGGATTGTGTGTCTAAAGGCACCTATAAGGTTTTCTACAATTAATTGTTTTTTTAAAGTTGTTATGAGTTTCCGTAACAATTATATAAAAAAAAAAATACCAAGCTCCAAAAAAAATTTTTTGATTGGAGGTAATAATATTTTTCAAATATTGTTTCAAATATTAAAATTTTGAATATTTTCTTACCAAATAAGCACCAACCACATCTCCAACGGCAAATTTTACTCCATAATCTACAAATTCTTTATTAGACACAAACTTTCCAGATGATTCATATCCATAAGAATGTTCTGCCTCTCCCAATTGCAAACCCGAACTGAGCACAGACCATCCCACACGGAAAATGTGCTTAGGAATCTCCTGAACTGCCGTTTCTTCCACTTCCATAGCTTCAGTTTTAGTTTCCAAATCCTTATTTTCGCTATCTTCCACTTGGTCCTCTTTTGATTCTTCTTTATCTTCTGTCATTTTCTTTTCTTCGTCTTCTTTTGATTCCTCCTTAATTTCTTCATCAATTTCGATATCTTTCAATTCCGCTTCAACCTTACTTTCTTCAATCTTTGGAGCTTCTTCTTTGAGCTCCGGTTCTTCAACTTCTTTACTTTCTTCCTTGGCTTTAGTTTCTTTTTCTTTGTGATCTTCATCGATTTCAACTTTTTCACTAACTCCTTCTGATTTGTTTTCTTGATTGTTACCGTTTGTTGTGTCCTCTTCTTTTTCTGCATTCTCTCCAGATTCTTTGTCTGTTGTTTCACAATTTGAATTTTCTTCCAATTTCTTATTTTCGTTTGCGCCGTTTTCAGATCGTTTCAAGCGTTCGTTGTTACCACCTCTGCCTCTATTTTTATCGTTGCGTGAAGAACTTCTGTCATTTCTACGATCACGTCTTGACCCGTGACCGTCGCGCTTTTTGTCCGAATGTTTCACCAGGTCGTCCCACTTTAGTTCTTCCGTGATTTTAACTTCAAAACACACCTGGAAAATTAAAAATTAAATACTTGAATTAAATAAAACATTAAAAATTTACCTTTCCTGAATTAACGCCATGAGTAGCCCTTACACCAGCCCAAGCATAACCAAACGCACCATCGTGTAATGGTTTGCCGGCTAAAAATGACTTTTTGTCAACTTGTAAGTGTAGATCGGAGTCATCTAAAAATAATACTTAAAAACTTGAAATAAAATTAAGAAACCAGTAACTTACACCAGCTCAAATAAACTTTCTCGTTATCCAAGACTGGTTCGTCTTCGACGATTGGTGTTTTACTTCGCCTCCGTTGGTACCTTTCGGGGGACTGACTGGAACGTCTCCTCTTTTCACCCCTTGTTGATTGTTCTTTCGATGATTCACTCGACTTCTTATTTTCATCTTCATCCATGACTTTGTCCTCGTTTTCAATTTGCAAGGTTTCTTCTGTTTCAATTTTTTCGTCACTCTCTTCCTTCATTTCCTCGTTCACTTCAGTTTTTGAATCCTTTTGAATTTCATCTCCTTTATCTTCAAGTTCTTCCATTTGAGTAATTGTCTTACTTTCTTCTGCTTCTTTTTTATTTTCATTAATTTCCTACAATTGAACTTGTTCAAGTATCTAAGTTTGACAAAATTGAAACACTCACTTTAAGTTCTTCAACAGGTGGACATGACACTTCCATTTCTTCCTCTTCTTTTATGTCCGCTGCGTTTTCATCCACTTCGGGTTCGCTTCTAGGTTGTTGAAGGTCCTCCGCTTTATCTTCCTCTTCTTTTTCATCTGGCGGTACATTTTGAACCGTGTCTTCTGCTATGCTCTCTTGAGAAGTGTTTAGGTCTTCTGTAGATGTGTCCGCAATTGATGTATCGGGAAGTTCTTGTCAAATAAATAAAAATTAAATTTCCCTCCAAAATATACCAACAACTTAACCTAACTTATAATGTAACAGATTGTCAGTATTAAAACTCTCAAGCTTAGAGAATTTTAAATAATTTTGCGAGAGTTGGTTCGAAAACCACATTTGAAATTTTCGATCAATTGAACCATGAGTCACCCAAAATAACAAAAAAATTGTTAAAAATCGACGCAAATCAATTACCGATGGCACTTATGACGTAAAACTAATGTTAAAAACCAAGCAATAAAAAAAAAGTACCTTCTTGTAATTCCTTTTCCAACGCATCCTTAAGGCGTTTGACAAGGACCGGTTTGTTGCCTTTGGTGTCCAAACCTCTCGCGGTCAACTCCGACCGCAATTCCACCACTTTTAATTTAGCCGGATCAATCGTACTCATTTTACGATTAAATTATTTTTTCTAAATATTAGACTATCTTCCAAAATAACACAAAATAGCTGTCGTACAAAATCATCAAGCACAAAAATGTACGCGCAAAATAAGCAAATGGCGGCCCAACTATCGCATGCGCATTACGTAACTCATATTATGCCGTCAACACAAAATAAAGCACCGTCTACAACACATTATAAATTTCTTTTCAATCGTCTGCCGAGAGAAATAAATGTAAAGTAAAACTCGCATTTTTGCCGATCAAAATTTTGACGATTTTTTAGTATAAATCATTACAGGTGAATTTTTAAACTCTGCGGCAAACTTGTTCGGTTATTGTTTGAGTCACACGAAATCGATAGAGAGTGGTTTCTACGCAACGCACCTAAATAAATCGAAAGATCAAATAAAATTCTAGTGTTTAACATCGCATCAGTCGCAAAGAAAATGGATGAAATTGAAATTGAAGATATTCCAGGTAAATTTTATTTAGTTTAACAGTCGAAACGCGACCACAGATCCAACATTTCAGTGCCAATCAACAACGATCTCGAAAGACGAATAGCCGAAGCATTTGAAATTTTTGATCATGCCGGCAACAAAACCATAGACGTTCGTGAGGTAGGCACCGTTGTGCGTAGTTTAGGTTGCGCTCCATCCGAAGCCGAGATTCAGGAAATAATTTTAGGTGTAGAAGAAAGAGAACTGCCTGGTTGTGTACACTTGCGCTCCTTTCTTCCTTACGTTTCTCAAATGATAACGGAGCATAGGTGCGTCGTCGTGCTTGCTCCAATCGAATATGTTATAAAAAAATTCGGGATTTTAGATACGAAACCGCTTCAGCCGATAAGATTCTGGAAGCTTTTCATGTACTGGATCCTCAAAGACTTGGTTACATTTCCAAAGATTATTTTGTTCAAGTGATGACCGAATATGGGGAACCATTCAATACCGACGAAATTGAAGAAACATTGGAAATTACCATCGATCCTTATTCTCAAAATATTCCCTACGAATACTATATTAATAAACTTATGGTGAGTTAAAATAATCCCCTCCCCCAATTTATACTTTTCGACGTTTCCTTGTGAGTAGTACGATGCACCTGAAGATAGAAGCGCTTTCAGAATCGCCGATGCGATTGAAGCCGCCAAACCCCCTCCTCCTCCTCCTCCCCGAACCTTTTCAGAACAAATGAGGGATTTGCAAGATCTTCAAAATCAAGAAGAATGAGCAATTTTTGTCCTTAACTTTTGTTTTAATTTTAGATCGACTAATAAAGAAGAACACAATCTCTTTTTGCGGATCTTTCAATTTGTATGCTATTGTGACTGTTGTTCAAGTTAAATGAAAATAAAGTTAAACAAATACTATAATATATTATTGAGTTTGAATAACAATTAAAATTAAACTAAAAAATTTTAATAAAAGCAAAAATATCGTATCGTTAATCCATTCGTCCGCGTCAGTGGTATAACTCCCGACACCGACAAGGGTATCTACTTCATAAAATCTTACAAATGTCATAAAAGCAAATTTTCATACAGTGTTTTTTTTCCCAAAAGCTCCCCATCGGCTCGGCACTTTTCCGCACCCCTCAGAAGTTTGGTAGTGAAGTTTATTATTTTGGTTTGATTTAAAAAACACATCCAATATCTGAGGCTATGAAAGTTAATTTATTAATTATAATTATTAGCTCTTGAAAATACAATTAAATATGAATATCAATAACGAGCTAAAGGGTACAAATAAATCTTATTATATAAAGTTAAAATGATGCAGAATATCGACCCTACAGCTTAATATAAATATTAGATGGAAAAATTATATTGGGTTTTTTGGGTCCTTAAATAAAAATGCCACTAATATAATTTTTCCATCTAATATTTATATAGAAAGTTAATTTATATTATGATCTAAATAATTTATTTACTTTTGTATCAAAAACATTTTAATGGACTTTTGAATTACGCAACCTGGGGGGAGGTAAATTTAATAAAGCTCCGTTTGTTTTTGTTTTATTGCAAACTTTTATTTGAAAGCAATAAAAGACGGATAATTTATTTTTATTGGAAACTGTTTAAATAATTTATTTTAAGTATTTATGAAGGAAATCGGGGTCATTCCTAAATTACTTAAGGGGGGGGGACGAACTTAAACCCTTCTTCTGCCCTTTTTTGTGGCCAAAGTTGTTACAAATTTTTTTTAATGTTTGCAACTTGATCTGGTTTGCGCCTAGGCTTAGGGCCACGGTATGCTAACTTCAAACAAACTTTAGTATCATATTTCAGCGCCATCTATCCGGCACAGCGCCCGTTTTTTAGAGGTGGGGGAGACAGCGGCAATTTTAAAATATTTATTATTTCATTTAGGGCCGGTTCTACCAACTCTGGTTAAATACTTTAATCATGATTAGTTGGGGTTAATCATGGTTAAATGTAAAAGTGTGTTCCACCATCTATTTATTTATTTATTTATTTATTTATTTACGGGTATACCAGTTTACATAAAAAAATACAAAAACATTTTTTACATAGAAAGTATTAATTAACATAACTTGGTGGTGTAAGTCAACCACCAAGCATAATATCAATATTCCACATTATACATCGCTTGAACTCTTGAAATGACGGATGGAACAAATCAAACTTTCCGATTTTCTGTAGTCTGTTGACAAGACGGATCATTCTTGAAATGGGGCTGTGAAGGCCATAATTCGTCCTATACTGACATGAAACAAAGAGGTTCTTATGTCTAGTGTCATGCAGGGAAACCAATGGTTGGAAACTATTTGTCAAGCGTTGACAGGAAAATCCACCATTGATCAGGCGATAAGTAAAACATAGGTCAGCGACCGAGCGTCTGTATTCCAACGACTGTGTGTTGCAGGCAATTAAACAGTTGGAGCTAGAGAAATTTTCTGCTGTAAAACCAAGTTTAAAGTTGAAATATTTGAGAAATTTTCGCTCCACCGATGCCAATCTACCAATGGAAGTATGGTAAAAAGGAGACCATACACATGACGCGTACTCCAATTGCGATCTCACGAGAGAGAAGTAGAGAATTCTGACTGTATTAGCCGAAAAGTATTTACTTTGTCTGTGAATGAACCCAAGAGTGCGAAGTGCCTTGCCACATATTTTAGCAATGTGGCTGTTATAAGTTAAGCCAGTGTCTAGGCAAACGCCCAAGTCATCGATCTCCGAGACACGATTAAGAATCTTTCCATTAATAGAGTAATCAAAGGCATTGAAACTATGCTTGGAGTACGATATCACTGAGCACTTATTAAAATTTAAGTTCAGATTGTTGTTCTGACACCACCGATTAAGATTATCAAGATCCGTTTGCAATAAATAACAATCATGATTTGATTTAATTGCTTTGTAAATCTTAAGGTCATCAGCAAACAATAGATAATTGCAGTACTTAATATACTGGCCAATGTCGTTAATGAACAGCAAAAACAGTATCGGACCACAGTGAGAGCCCTGTGGAACACCTGACAACACTGAAATATCAATCGAGAGAAAACCATTTATGCGCACTTTCTGTTTGCGGTTCATTAGATAGCTACTAAGCCATTGGATTATCATTGGTCCAAATCCTAAAGAGGTAATTTTAGAAAGAAGAGAAGCGTGTGATACACGATCAAACGCCTTGGAAAAATCAGTATATACAGCGTCCACGTGCATGTGATCTTCGAATGACTCTACGATATCGGTAACAAAAGACAGCAGGTTCGTAGTAGTCGAACGACCAGGAAAAAACCCATGTTGGTTAGCCACTATATAGTTCTTGCTAGCATCCATCAGTTGAACTGAAACCAAACTATCCAGTATCTTGGGTATAGTAGATTGGATAGAAATACCCCTGTAGTTTTTGATGTCACCTCGGTTACCTTTTTTAAAGATGGGAGTTATGAAACTCTTTTTCCAAATACTAGGAAAACGACCACTGGACAGCGATAATTCAAACAACTTGAAAATTGGAACCGACAACGAATATTGACACCTTTTCACAAAGTAGGCAGCAATTCCATCTGGCCCACAGTTAAAATTGTCAGGCAATTTTGCAATGGCCTCGAAAACATCTTCCACTGTGATTTCAAATGATTTACGGTTAATGACATCGCTCGAGACATACCTGGAGTTGGTGGCATCATCGCTCGAGTACACATTAGAAAATTCCTTAGCAAATAAATCGGCGCATTCTTGACCAGAGGAACAAGCTTCATCACCAAGAAACATGGAAGTTGGATATCCATTGACCTTCTTGCAGTCATCAATATACCGCCAGAATGTCCGAGGATTAGCAGTAATTTCTTCTTCGATGCTGTCGATGTAACTACGATGAAGAATTAAGTTGAGTTTCTTTGCACGATCACGAATTTCGCGAAACTTTTGGTAATATTCATCATGACGAGTTTCTTTGAATTTCTTATGTAAAATCTTCTTTTCAGTTACTAGGTTGATCAACTCCTTAGAGAACCACTTGGGATACTTCGAGACCACTACCCTTTTTCGGGGTACATAGGTATTGATGATGGACCACAACATTTCATAAAAGTAATCAACATCCTTGCATTGTGATAGCTTGGACCAATCGATTTCCAGCAGGCAATTATTAATTTCATTAAAATCGGCTGATCTATAATCAAGTATATGATCAACAGGTTCTAGATTTGAATGTGATGACTTGATACCCTTGACACTGACTGTGTAAGCAGTATGATGAATTGAAGTGTTTGATAATAGGTCACTAGCCACAGATACAGACATATCATCGATATTGGTAAAGACAAGATCAAGCATAACACCTCGACTGTTAGGTATTTTGTTCAATTGTTCTAGATTGTGTAACGACATGCAATCACCAATCAATTGAGCCTTCTTACATACGTTTCCACAGCTTATCAAATGAGTGCTATCTCTAAATCCATTAGCCTTTGGAAGGTTAAAGTCACCACAAACAACTAATTTCGAATCAGGAAAATGATCCACAATATCATCAACAAGACCACAAAATTCATCGTAGGCTTCGATACACGAGTCAGGAGGTAAATATACAGAGCCTAAAATAAGGTTGCCAATTCTTAAAAAAAGGGCTTCGACAGTTTTCACCGTATCGATTCGAATACAATGTAAGTCTTTGCGAACAGCAACAAGTATACCTCCACCCCTTGCTTTCGTACTGGAGTTAATTGAACGGTCACAACGAAAAATATTATAGTTAGAAAACTTCAGTTCACTAGAAGAGATGCCATCATCCAGGAAGGTTTCTACGAGTATTATTATGTCATAATGACAACAGTTGACATTGTTGCTGATATCATTTATTTTGGTTTTGATCCCACCGCAATTGTGCATGTATAGATTTAGATCTGATATAGAACCATTAGGTTTTTGAGGGGAATCCAACCTAGAATTAGCAGCATTTAAATCAATGTTGGGAAAGTTACTTCCTTTTATTTAATCATGGTTAAAGACGTTTAATCATGGTTAAACAGCCTTCAAACTAATCGCCCGATTTTGGGTGTTTAGGTGAGTTTAATCACGGTTAATGGTCTGTGCATGCGCATTTCTTTCAATTTATAGTAAACGATAGGTACTGTTGACATTTTGAACATACCTAGCCTAAGTAAAATGATCTCTTTTGGAAATACATTTTCGATTTGATTTTCGAAAAGTATAAAAAAAATATTTTATAATTATTTAAACTAGTAAACCTATAATATTTTTATTTTTATTATAATAATTGTTTATTTAATAATTCGGTTTGCAATTTTTCATAATTAACCTTTGGGCTAATCTTAGATGTTCATTTTACTTTACCAATTTAAAATAAAAAACTGAAATAATAATTTCCAAGTTTAGTTTATAAAATTCCAGGTATATTTCTGTATTTTTCACTAAACCCCTACTAGACCTAAGTTTCACGTGACTATCTAGCAACTAACCAGAAGAGCGTTTGCAAGGAAATACCGAGTATACACGAATTCCAAACATTTAACCATGATTAACTAATCATAAATACAAAATGCTTGGTGGAACGCTTTGAAGTTAATGTCGGTCAACTAATCACGGTTAAGCATTAACCGTGATTAGTTAACCAACGATTTAATCAGAGTTGGTGGAACCGGCCCTTAGAATTTATAATTTCTAACTTTATAATCATAAAATTTCATTAAATCTTAACGTAATGTATTAAATAGCACTAATAAAGTGTATACATATACATTACTATAAGAATTAATGAAATTTTATGATTATAAAGTTACATTGTAATTTTGATGTAATTTTAAAATAAGACATTCCGAATGTGAACATGTGAAATATTATAGTAAAAGTAAAATTATTACTTACAAGTTAGAAAATTAAATTAAAAACTTATTGTTTTTAAAAATTTAGATAAAACTTTGCAAATAGTTGAAATATGAAAATTACATAATAAATAATTAAATCATAAATTACAAATTATAGCTTAAATAACCTATATGAAGAATAAATTTAAAAATCTAAAATCAAGTTAAATAAATCATTAAAAATAGTTTTAAATACTGAGCTTTCAGATAAGTGATCGTCCTTTTACAAAGTGTTTATTACAAAACAGAGTTTATTTAACCTGATTTTAGCTTTTTAAGTTTATTCTTCATACAATTTTCACAACTTAATAATAATATTTATATTTAAATAATCTATAAGTCAATATTAATAACTTGGCATAATTAAAGAACCATAATGTTAAAAACTTCAATAAAGCAAGTTAATTAAATGTTGCTGAAAGCTTAAAAATATAATTTCATTTTTATTAGTTTAATTAACTTGCTTTATTAAAGTTTTTAATATTATTTTTCACAAGTTAACAATTTATAATATATTTAAATAAGGAATGAGTGATAAACACCGTGTTTCTGGCTTATTACCTTCTCAAGTACCGCATACACATTTATTAACATAATAGTTCTCGATAAAGAAAAAGAAAGAAAAGAAAACATTCACATTTTCTTACTTTTGGTAAAACTGTTTTTGAAACAAATGCTCTAATGTCCGGTAATATATAGTTGCTTCAAAATCTTTAAGATTTTCTAAATTTTCAGTAATCTTGATGTCTTCATTACTGTGGAGTACTGGCTGAACTTCAACTAGATGCTAAAATAATAATTAGTAAATTAATATATGTAGGACATTTATATAATACACGTAAGTAATTACCTGCTGCACAAATTTCTTCAATGAAACTAAAATATCTCCTTCATCGTTTCAACAATTACTGCCTTCTGAACGACCCTTGCTTTAGTTATTTACCAACAAACTCTTGTAAAATGGAGTAAATGCAGCTACTGTTGGATTTGTAAATCTTACTTCCCTCTGTCTTACTTCTCCAGAAAAATTTTCCAAAACATCCTGGTTGAACGTCCTAGGACACATGCTCTTAAAACCAAAAACTTTCATGTTTGAGTAATGTCAATAAAGCCCTGAAAATTGCAAGATATAAACATTAATTATTTATATTAGAATTATTTATAAATTACTTCTAGCGTAGTAATCCAAGTTTTTATGGATGGTGGCGTGTGCTTCCTTATGAGCCCCTCATTCTTGTTTGTATCATCTGTATCGCTTAGTACTGCCATTGTCATCTTAATCAATAAATAATACCATCGTCTTAAAAATTCTAATAGCTCTCTTCCAAATTCAATATGATCAGATTTGTCGGTGACGCAGGTTCGTAACTTCTTGTCTGGAACTTCAACTTCGACATGACCAATAACGCTGACAAACAATTTGTCGAAGTAGTCGATCACTTTTGCAGTTTGTTTTGCTCTTGGTTTCAACTTTAACAGTTCACCATTCCACTCGTGTTACAAAACTAATACCAATATACCCATGTAATAGGTATATCACACAATACCAATATAAAATATCACAAAATACACAATCTTGCAATAATAACTGCAATTTATAGCTTATTGCTTTGGAAAATAAATTTTAAACCGTTTTAAATACACGTGGTAAATTCTAAATTTGCAAAAACATGAAACAAAATGGACGGTTGCTTATAAAGTAGTTATTGGTTAGGCAATCATCATTCAATCATGAACAAAGAAAGAGACAAAAACGGGTAAGAACGCCATCTATCGCTTACAGTGCCCGTTTTTCCGATGTATCACGAAGCCCCATAAGAGATCGCCCACCGTGCTTCCTAGTATTGAAAATTCCTATTCTGATTCCTATTATTTATTTGAGTTCACGGCCCACATTTCCTAGACTCAATATTCGCAATTTTTATTTACAATTAAAAAACCCTATATTTTTTTAACAATAATAATTATGGATCAAAAGGGTAGATAAACTTGTAGCACGAAATTCAAGAGTAGAAAAATATCGGTTCAAAGTTTACAATATTTTGCACGCCCCAGTCCAAAAGTACACCGATTTAATTTTGGCAAATAAAAAATGGCGAAAGTATTAAATAAGGGACGTAATTCGCTCTTGGGTTTGAAACAAGGTAACCGAAATTAAACTCAATAAATTAATTTTAATACAACCACTTATTGTTTTAGCGGTTAATTTGGCTAAGGTAAATGCGTCTACCTTAAAGGCTTACGAAACTTTACAAGTAACTGTCCCGAAGCCTTTCGTTTATCATGTCAAGCTGAATCGGCCCAAACAACGCAATGCTATCAACGTTGCAATGTGGTCGTAAGTTATTAGGTACCTACTTAGTATTTTGTTTAAATCGACTTGATTTGTTTACTTTTAGAGAATTTGGGAAATGTTTTAAAGACCTGCATGAGGATCCGGATTGTCGGGTGGTTGTGCTGTCAGGTGCCGGACAACTGTTCTGTGCTGGGCTCGATTTTAAATCGGCAATGGCAATGGGAGAAAAGTTTGCCGAAGTTGATGATCCGGGAAGAAAGGGTCGGTTAATTTATAATGTGTTGAGAAAATATCAAGAATCTATATCGCAGCTTGAATTGTGTTCAAAGCCGGTGTTGGCTGCAATTCATTCGGGGTGCATTGGTGCTGGAACTTCGCTTATAACGGCAAGCGATATGAGATATTGCACTAAAGACGCGTGGTTTCAAATTAAAGAAGTAAGTTTCTAAAATTGTTTGTTTATCGATAGATAAATCGAATTTTCGATAAATATAACCTCGGTAGGTGCTTCTCGGAATGGCAGCAGATGTTGGCGTTATACAAAGAATGCAAAAAGTTATAGGGAACGACAGCCTTTTTAGGGAATTAAGTTACAGTGGAAGGCAATTTACGGCCGAAGAAGCGTTGAGTTGTGGTCTCGTTTCCAAAATCTTTGATAATCAAGAATGGTAAACCCAAAGACCCACAACTTAGGTGGGTTTTTATATTTTTGTTTCTTTTAGTATGATGAAAGGTGTGTTTGAAATCGCCGAAGATATTTCCAAAAAGAGCCCCATTGCAACACAAGGACTCAAAGAAAGCATAATTTACTCGAGGGATCACTCGGTGCAAGAGGGACTCGATCACATTGTAAGACCGTTTCGTTGTCACACTTGCATAAATTGAAATAAATTTTATTTTAGGGCATTTGGAACCAACTTATGTTGCAAAGCGAAGATTTTAGCAACGCAACCATAGCGGTTGCAACTAAACAGGATGATGTGGTGTTTGCAAAATTGTAAAAGTGGCTACCGATATACCTTTCTTGGATGATTACAAATGTTTTATATTTTATGTAAAATACAAGATTTACAAAAGCTGCTAGTTTTTTTATTTGGTGTCCTATATCTTGGATTTTTCAATGTTAATGTGTTAAAGATAAGGAAAACTGCTCGTTTATGTATTTATAAAATAAAGAAAATGATTTTTGCACGATTAACTTATAACCCCTTAAATTGGTTCAATTAAAATGCCTAATACAGAAAAATTATTACGATGATTTTGATTCATCTGTCATCTTGACGTACATCATTTGTAAAAACAAAAAGTAACCATTGGCCGACGTAAAAGTAACCAAATAACGAACACACGACAACGTCATCTTGATGTGTGTGTCTTTTTGGGTGTAATGTTATGCAAAATTTAATATTTTGCCAAACGCATAGTGGTGTCGAACGAACGTCGTATAAGGTTATTCACAATGGTAATTTTTTCATTTAATTTTTAAAGTTTACTTAGGGCGTTGAGTTGACGTGTCGTGTTTTTAGGTGTTGATAGCCGCCGCAGTATGCACCAAAGCCGGAAAAAGTGAGCAAATTTTGCCAATATTCAACTGTCCTATATAAAAATTGTGTATTTTTAGCCATTCTTTCTCGTCAGTTTGTGGAAATGACGAAGGCTCGTATCGAGGGATTGTTGGCAGCATTTCCTAAACTCGTACCGGCTGGCACTCAGCACACCTTCGTAGAGACTGACTCGGTGCGGTATGTTTATCAACCCTTGGAGATGCTATATATGTTATTAATAACTACTCGAGCTAGCAACATTTTAGAAGATCTTGAGACTCTGCGTTTGTTTGCACGAGTGGCAAGTGGTTGCGTTTTGTTTGTTTCTCGTCGAAAGTGATTATATTTTGATTTTCTAGATACCAGAGTATTGTCGTTCTTTGGACGAAAACGAAATAATAGAAAATGCATTCAACCTTATTTTTGCATTTGATGAAATCGTTGCTTTGGGTTATAGGGAGAGCGTGAATTTGTCACAAATTAGAACTTTTGTGGAGATGGATTCTCATGAGGAGAAGGTATACCAAGCAGTGAGACAGGTAATTTGTTACATTCAAAGTTTTCCTATCGATCGTGAAACATTACAATCATTCTTTTAGTCCCAAGAAAGAGAAGCCAAAAATAAGTTGCATGAGAAGGCTAAAGAGTTACAGCGTAAACGAATGGAGCTGGCCAAGAAAGGTGGAAAACCCACGTTTGGCAGTAGTGGTGGTTTTGGCAATTCCAGTAGCGGTTACACCCCCACACCTTCTGTCGGTGATATAGCTAACATTTCAAACGATGTTAAGGCATCCACCTACACTTCTGTCCAGTAAGTTTTTTCATTTTTTATATGCAGGACTTTTCTGTAAAAGGTTACTATCTCAATGAAATTGTGTAACCGCGATGCCGAAAGATGTATCGTCGGTTCATTCTTTTTGCACAGCAGATATTTGTATTATTCGTTAAGGATTGCGATGCACGTGGTACTATCTCATTAATAACAAATCTGATTTCCTGGTGATTCGATATTCTTTTCTTTTACCAAGTACACAGGTCTAGTCAAATTTATTTGTCAAGTTCAATTTTAACTAAATCCTCACGAATTTATGAAAGCATTGAATGTAAACTAAGGATTCTAATTGATATGTTTGAAAGCAAGACTCACCCATCTATCAATAGAATTCATATGTCATATTTAAGACCAGGTTCTGGACCATAGGCTTATGTCTCATTAGGCAATCGCATTTTTCGGTACAAAAATTATATTCGATTAATGCAATTTTAGAAAACAAGTGCCAATGCGTGCAATGAAATTAGGCGGCAAGGGTAAAGACGTGGAGTCCTTTGTCGACCAATTGAAATCGGAAGGCGAAAATGTCGTAAACACGGTAAACAACGTGGCACAACCGGGTCAGAAATCCATTGCTATCAAATCGGAAATTGACGGGTAACTGACACATGAATAATTGTCGATGGCAAAATTTAATATTTTTTTTTCTTCAGAGTCCACTTAAAACAGGAAGAGAAGTTAATAGTTCGTATGGGACGCGATGGTGGCGTACAACAGTTCGAGCTTTTGGGACTAATTACTTTGCATGTAGGCGACGAAAAGTGGGGACGTGTTCGGGTGCAGTTACAAAATCGCGATAATCGTGGTATACAGCTGCAAACTCACCCTAACGTCGATAAAGAACTATTCAGGTTGCGTTCACAGGTGAGTCGTGTACCATTCTACTAGTTTGAGTTGTAAAATCTCCCACGTCTTTCTAGATTGGGTTAAAACAACCCGCCAAACCTTTTCCACTGCACACGGACGTCGGCGTCCTAAAGTGGAGACTTCAAGGCACGGACGAGAATTTGGTGCCATTTCTCATAAATTGCTGGCCTTCCGATGCCGGAGACGGTAGCTGTGACGTCAACATCGAATACGAACTTACCAGAACAGATTTCGAACTCACAGACGTTAATATTTTCATTCCTTTGCCGTAAGTTTATTAAAACTTAATTTAATTATGTTTAATTAATTAATTTGTTTCTTTGCAGTATAAGTTCTGTTCCAATTGTGGGCGAATGCGACGGCACTTACAACCACGAGCCCAAACGTAACCAGTTGGTTTGGTCTTTGCCTTTAATTGATTCTAGCAACAAGACCGGTGCTATGGAATTTTCCGTACCAAAGGCCATTCCTAACGACTTCTTTCCAGTTAACGTGTCGTTTAGTTCTAAATCTGCCTACGCACAAATCAAGGTATGCTAATAACGAAAAATCGCTTAATTTATTGCATAAACGTTTTTAGATAACGGACGTTTTACTCGTGGACGAAGACACGCCCGTGAAACACGTGGTCGACTTGGCAATGTTTCCCGATAAATACGAAATTGTTTAAAATGGTTTTTTTTTTTAAATCTAAGTTAGGTGAAAAGCGGAAGAACACTTTTATATCATATTTTGTCTTGATTGCAAATTTAATTTTGTACAAAATTTCTCAATGATTGTGTAAATACAAGAGACAATTAATCTGTAAGTTTAAAACCGACAACCCCTTTTCCTAACCAGAACATGTTACTTTAAGATTTATTGGTGTAGCGAGTATTAGAAAAAAACAATTACTTTTTGTAAATATTTTTTTTAAAATTTCTATCATTCTTCAAATGCAACCGCACACACGCGAATGAGTAGTGCCGTTTCGAGTGAAACAATATTTTACCTACTTTATTTTTGTAACCCCATTTCCCTTCCCTTCTGGCCCTCCTCACACTTTTTAGTTTTCATTAATG
Organism: Cantharis nigra; assembly: GCA_958510845.1. Taxonomy (NCBI): domain Eukaryota; kingdom Metazoa; phylum Arthropoda; class Insecta; order Coleoptera; family Cantharidae; genus Cantharis; species Cantharis nigra. Next base: position 119,319 of record OY294029.1, read on the forward strand.
TGTATCTGTTGCTTTTTACTTTAAATAAATAAATAAAAATTATTATATTTATTGCCAGTTGTGATTTTATGAGGCTTACTTAAAAATTCCGTCTCAAGTTTTGAGTTATTATAAACAACTACTAAGTTATTTGTATCACCCTAAAGGGCTGTCAATTAATTAATTACGTAAGGGTTTGGTGGAAAGGTGGAGGTATGGGAAATCTTACGGACTCTAACTTGGGGAGAGCGAGGGTTGACGTATTTACGGCGGCGCACAAATTGCAGGTACCGAGATTACAGAAGATTATGGAACCCATAAGAAAATATCTTACACAAGGACAAAAATATAAGTTACGCCTAACAGAAGGAACGTTGCTCTTAAATGAATTAAAACAACTATTAGTGTAATAGTTATTTTTTATTACTTATTTATACATGATAAAAATGTAAACGACCACGATAAGTGTTACAAATGGTTAGAACTCATAACCGGACCAGTGTCGTTATTATCAATTCAAACGAAGTAATTTGATGTTGGCAACAATGGGATTAGTTTTCATGTCATAAGGTAATATTGGAAGTAGTCCTAGTCAGAAGTAGCTTCTCGCAAAAATGAGGAAGGAATCCTAGACGATTAGTAGTGAAATAAAAACAATTATTAATCAGGTTGAATTGAATTTGAATGTTTAAGGGCCAATTGCACCAAATTCAATTAAAAAGAACTTAACAATGTACGATTATCAGCATGTTAAAGTGAATCTCCATTTAAATTTGATCATCATAAGAAACGATGTTGATGCAATAGGCCCTTAGTGTACTAATATTATTTACTACTGTTTTCGTGTTGCATTAAATTAAATACATATTTTATTCGATATTAGTAAATTCTAAATAAACAAATTAATGAAGATTAATTCTTTTATTATTCCTCTCAAAATTAATTTTCTTTTATATTTTGAACCGTAGGAAAGAGCTCACCAAGAATTACAAAAAAAATTGATTAGCCGTGTATATGATGTATAAAAAGAAAAAAATTTCAATTCAAAAATTTTAATAGGTTACATTTTCAATTAATTTGCAAAACAACACTATATTAATAATTTTTGTTCTTTGATTTTACATTAATTTTTTGACAAGGTTAATTATTTTTCTTTTCTTATTTTTTTTTTGTTTAAATATCACACAAAATATTGAAGTCGTTCCTCGCGTATTCGCACCGTGTAAATAATTATAACACAAAGACATAAATTAAAAAAATTGTTTAAGTAAATCTATGTAAATTGTTTAATGTTAAATTTCTTTGGTTAAAATGGTTGTTAATAGGATGGAATATTACACATGGAACTGTCCGAACATGGCGAACCGTGTCGATGACTTAGTGAATGTTGTAAGGCCATCGGTGTTAACCATTCTTTAGGAAGGCAGCGTTCCAAAAACGGCACCCAACTACTAAAATAAGCTAAACGATTCACCCATGGCGGAATATCTTTACCGCAAAGGATCTGGAAGAAAAATTAACAGGTTTAACAAACAAACTCTTTAAGTGAATACACAGAGAGAGGTAATTTCCAAGTACAAACCGAGCTTGGCATTGTCTAACATTCCGACGCTTCTTAGAACTTGAACGATACATTTCTATGTTCGAATGAAATAAAATGTCTTTCCAGGACAAAAACTAATAAATGGCAGATAATAATTATTCCCGTCAAGGTCCGTAGTAAAACTACAATAAAACCGGAAAAAATAAATAAACCAAAAAAAATTTTAAAAGTTAAACTCTGATTTACTTGCCCTCCACAAACAAAAAGACGGTTATAAAAAATGTACTCTCTCCCTAGTTACCTTAGTGTCAACAATTGATCTGCCAACGTACTGGGTTAATGAGTAATGACCATCTCAACAGATTATTTAAATTGTTTACAGAAACAAAGCTCAACCTAGGTTGTGTGAAAATTGAAGAAACTTACTTTTGTGCAGGCCCCCGAAAAGTGATTACAATTGTTGTTCATAAGATGATAGCGATCGCCCCTAAACTCTCTACCAAGTTCGCTAACGATACGTTTCACTCCATCTTCCGTGAAGTCTGTATAACCGATTTGTATAGATTGTCTAAAAAATGGCATAAAAATGAAAGCCTAGCAATAAAATAAATTTTTAGAAAAAATGTAATTACCTAAATTTAAATTGTTCTCCTAAATCCTTCTCATCTCGTGGTTCAATTTCAAAAATTCCTGTGAACGGAAATTGGTGTCCACCATATGCATATTCGATCCCATATATTTCCACACCCGAATGAAAAACACCCAAACCGATGTTGGCAGTATACTCGTTAACTTTGTACATGTCGTAAACATTAAGAAGCACCGGCTCCTTGGCCATGTTATTTGGTAACAATTCGTCCGAACCTGAATCTCTGGTCACATTCATACAACCAAATGGCAGGTTACACGCGATTCCGTTCGAGAACATCCTAAAACACATTACAATAATAAACAATCAAAATTATGACTCGACAAAATAAATAAAACACGGAAAAGAATTGATCAACATGAATATTCACAGCTTACCCTGAGCTTAAATTTGTATCACGCGCGAACCGAAATATATTGACTACAATTGAATTTTAAGTTTTGTTTAATTCATATAAGCTTCCGTTTAGCGCCTTTTAAAAAATAATTCGCCTAATTTCGTTAAAAAATATAAATTTGACCAGGATTTTAGGTTAGCATTTGTTGACTTGTCAAAATGACAGTGGAGGCTCAGGAACGGCCCGAGTAAATTTTACGCTTTTGTAAAAATTTAATAAACTACCGATCTGATGATAACTACTGATGATTCGTCTAATCATCAGACCCCCAGACCTGATTTGAAAAAGTCCAAAATGAAAAGTAGGAATTTTTAATTAAACGTGAATTAACCGTCAAAAAATGTTCGTATTAGCTGCATGGGTGGTGGTTCAATGCTCACTTTGTACTGAAAAGCTCTAGGCTTATTATACCCCGTTTTCCATTAAGGTGTTAAGGAAAGTTATTAGTATTTCGATTCTCAGTTTGATATGTTCACCAGAGGGCTGAGCTAAGAAATTCTGCCGAGTTCGGGATTTGAACCCAAAATTTCCGCTCATAACTCAACCATTAACTCAACTAGCGATCACACCAAGCCACCACTATGGTCTTCCGAAAAATGTTATTTTATTTGTAAAAATTTGTCTAGTTTAATTTTCGATGATTTGTGATTTCTTTTGGTGATTCAAAAATCATTTTTCATGGTTGGTGAGTATATACATACTCTTTGACATAGGTCAAATCTACAAAAAATAATAATATATTATATGAAAGTACTACCCAGCGGTACGCCACTGTTAAAATTAAGTCAAGTCACCGCAATTAAGGTTATGTTGTAATATCAAGAAATTTGCTTTGTTGTATTAAAATTCTGTAAAAATATAAAATTGAAAAAGATGACGGCCGTTGAAGAAAATCGCGAAAAGGCCCTCCAGGATTACAGAAAAAAGCTTCTCGAACACAAGGAAGTCGAGTCGCGACTAAAAGAGAGTAAGTAATTATTTTTGTCAAGTTTTAATGAAAAATATTTTATTGTTGTACTCAAAAATGTATCTTTAGTGCGTGAGCAGTTGAAAGATTTAACTAAACAATACGACAAGTCAGAAAATGATCTGAAAGCTTTGCAAAGTGTCGGTCAAATCGTCGGAGAGGTTCTAAAGCAATTGACCGAAGAGAAGTGTAAGTATGTGTCGAACCAAACCTGACTTTTCTAACCGACAATTTTTTTTGTTTAGTTATCGTAAAAGCGACAAACGGACCTCGCTACGTGGTTGGTTGTCGTAGACAGTTGGATAAGGCAAAGTTAAAGGCGGGTACTCGCGTGGCTCTCGATATGACGACACTGACCATCATGCGCTACTTGCCTCGTGAGGTGGATCCTTTGGTGTATAACATGAGCCACGAAGATCCCGGCGATGTGACTTATTCAGCCATAGGTGGTCTGTCTGAGCAAATTCGCGAGTTACGTGAAGTTATCGAGTTACCTTTGATGAACCCCGAACTTTTCCAACGAGTGGGTATTACGCCACCCAAAGGATGTCTTCTATATGGACCTCCCGGTACTGGCAAAACCTTACTGGCACGTGCCGTTGCTTCCCAACTGGACGCTAACTTTTTGAAAGTTGTTTCCAGTGCAATCGTAGACAAATACATTGGCGAATCTGCACGACTCATCAGAGAGATGTTTAATTATGCCAAGGATCATCAACCTTGTATCATATTCATGGACGAAATCGACGCCATCGGCGGTCGGAGATTTTCCGAGGGCACATCAGCCGATCGTGAGATTCAGCGTACTCTCATGGAACTGTTGAATCAAATGGACGGTTTCGATTCGTTGGGCCAAGTTAAAATGATTATGGCCACCAATCGTCCCGACACTTTGGATCCGGCTCTTTTACGTCCCGGTCGTTTAGATCGAAAAATTGAAATTCCTCTTCCAAATGAACAAGCCCGACTTGAAATCCTAAAAATTCACGCCACCCCGATTTCGAAACACGGAGAAATCGACTACGAAGCTGTCGTCAAATTATCCGATAGTTTTAATGGAGCCGATTTAAGGTAAAACTAGTGTACCTAATTCGATTTTTATAAGTGTGTTTACAATATTGCATGTTCCCATAACAATAAATTTTTGTTTTTTTAGGAACGTGTGCACCGAAGCCGGTTTGTTTGCAATTCGTGCCGAACGAGAGTACGTAATTCAGGAAGATTTCATGAAAGCTGTTAGAAAAGTGGCAGACAATAAAAAATTGGAAAGTAAATTGGACTATAAACCGGTCTAAGTTAGGCACAGTTTTCACATTTCGGTCAATAAATGTGTATTTAACGATCAAGGAAAGTTGAAGAAAATGTTTTGTGTCTCAATTTTTTCTAACTTACTTGGTATTACATTTTTTTAATAATAAAATTTATTTACTCGATCTTTTACATTTTCTCATGCAAAAACTTACTCGACTAGATTCACGAAAACTTTTGAAAAACTTATTAAATAATTATAAAAACTTATAAAATAATTTCTTAAGATTATTTTTTAAATAAAACAATCTTTATTTTTAGATCATAATTTCTTTGATAACAAACAAATAAACTTGCATATTTAACAATAATAATAATAAAAAAGAGGAATGAGAAGTTTTAAAGACATAAAAATATATTATAAAAGCTTTTATAAATTAAAATTTAATATCACACGGTAAAATTTCCGCCAACTATCACCCAGTCGTCGTCGTCCGTGCTCGATTTTAGCCTCGGTTTAGTATCTGGTTCTGTACACGATTGGGTCATTCTCAATTGTGGAATGTTTTTTATCGAAGCTGAAATAGCTCATCACTCTATCAATTTTTTACACAAAATTTTACCTCGACGTTCAAATTACTTACTTAAAAAAGTTTGCAAACTGGAAGTTGTGAATTTTTTGACAACGGATGCGTTTTGTTGAATCGGTGTAGGATCATTTTGTTCCGAAAGAGTTGAAGACTTTAATTCCTGATGTCTTTTATCCAAATTCAATTCTTTAACGTTCCAAGTAGGAGGTATGGAGTGCACTACTAGAAAAGAATTTTTTTAATTTTCCATTGGCATTCTCTTATTATATTGTACTTACCTGAAGCTTCAAATTTCTCCAAATTTTCAGTTGTGGTATCGGAAGCAACATTTTCGTTTGAAATACCAAGTGTGTGATTAATTTTGGATTTGCTCAAGTCCACAGAGCCGTTCCTTTCCGGTTCTCTATCCAGGGATTGTGAGTCCAAAGACACGTGCATATTTTTTACTCCTGCAAAAAATAAAGTTTAGCGCTCTAAGACACTTGGCCGTTTCTGTTATTGTACAATATAAATGAAGTTATTTTTAATAAATATATATTGTAGAATGTACTATTTTTGATGCAACAATGCCTATTCAAAAATTCACTTTTTTGGTCGTTGTCAGGCATTAATACTTACCAAGAGAGTGTAGTTGATCCAAATTTGTAGTTTTAATACCGGAAGCTATGTTTTCATTATCGATTCCAAATCCATAATTTAATTGGGGTTTAATGAAATTTAAAGAGCCATTTCTTTTCGGTATTTTATCTGTGCATTTTGAGTCCAAGTTCAACGATCGCTGCATCCAGTCGTCTTTTACTGCTTAAAAATATCAAATCAAAAATACTGCAGTATGTGCTTTACGTGTGTAATTTTACCAGTGCTTTCTGAATGCGAGGACTGTTGGGTCACTCTATCTGTATCGTCACTAATTGCAATTTCCTTATTGTTTTTAATCACTTTCACCTTATCAAAACACAAAATATCGGCTAGCAGTTTTTCTTTTTCCTCAATATCCTTGGCAATCGCTTCCTGACTCCTCAAATCTGGCTTAAATCCATACATACTAACGTTCATGAAGACACTCCTGGACGAGTGACTTTCGGCATCTGAACTAGCCGAACTTGCAGTTGTACAACTTCCTCTTTTATGACTCCTCGGTTTGTAAAGAATGTTATCGTCAAAATCCTGATGCGAAATTTCGTCGTACGCTTTCAACTTTTTGACTTTTTCATTCAACGACGTCGATTCGACTGCCTCCTCTGCGTTTGTAACAATTGTGATGTCGGTGTGAACAGTCAAATCGTTTCCTGACGGTGTTTTCGTGACGGTCGGTTGGATGCTCGCTACCTTATTCACTTTCGGCTCTAAAACGTTATTAATTTACGAATCCAAAAGATATTTTGGACTTACCTAAAAGATCTTCGGGATTTTCGGCAATTCTAATCAAACTTCTGTCGCCTTCCAAAATAAAAATTTCCTTTCTCTTTATACAAATGGCAACCGATATGATTTGTCTCAGGTTACTCACAATTGCTTTAGCCTTGGGTCCGTCAGGATTTGGATCCAAAACGTACAGTACATCGTTGTTATACGTCACAAGTAAATCGTTATAAGGCATCAAAACTCCAAAAGATGTTTCTCTTATTTTCGATTGTTTTAATTGTTTCGAAATGGGATTGATGAGTTGAACTTCGCAATCAGACATTTTAAAACTTTTTTCTATTATGTCCTGAGAGCAAATAAATGATCAATTAAAATATGAAAAGAGGAGATAGAATAAGAAGAAAGCTTACTTTAAATTTGAGCGTCTTTTGAACTTCACCTGCCGGATTCGAAATCCAAAGTCTTAACCCAGGTCTCGAGCAATATGAAATTACGTCTTTAGGATTTGGACTCTTTTGATGAAAAACACATCCAAATTTGTCCAATCTGAAAGTTTCATTTCTGCAATTTCTACGAGCTATATAATTTGTTATTTTAAACTTACACTTTCCTGTCTTTTGTACCGATTTGTGTCACAGTTTTCCAATCTTCTGCTTTGCTAATTATACTCCGATATTTCGTAGACACTAACAAACCTTGCGTGTTGTAACTCAGCTGAACGACGGGTGAAGCTTCGTTCAAAATATATCGTGAGGTGATAATGTGCTAATAATTTGCAAAAGCGTTAGAATCAATTTCAAATCCAATTTGAGAACTCACCATAGAAAAATTGACATTTGTCAAGACGACTTGCCCGCTTTTATCACCCGAAAACAATTTTGTTCCATTTCTGGACCATTCTAAGGCAGTAACGATTGTTTTATGCATATCCCCCACGGTGTACCTCTCCACTTGTTCTTGCTTAGGAAGCACTTGTTCGGGTAAATCTCTGGCGTGCTCCTTGGGAACTTGAAAAATGCTAACTTTTCCGTTGGCGCAACCGCATGCTACCATATAATCCACTGTCGATACAATTTTGACTATAGTTATTTCACTGCTTAGATCCTAAAACCGAAAGAGTTAAAAATAGCAACGCAATCACGTAGAGTTGTCAAACTCACCTCCCCTTTTAATTTTTGAATTACTTTCTTCTTCCGATCGTACCAATACAGCACCCCGGTGTTACTGCCCAACGCTATAAAATCCGAGACCACATCCACGCACGTCAATTTAACATAAACAGGAAACAAACCACTTTGAACTCTCAGGGGTAAGCAACCGAAGAGGTCAGTCAAAGGCGCCCACTCTCTCAAATCACCCATTACTATTTTTTATTCGATGAAAATTTACCAACATAATTTGAAATTAGACGAACAAAAACATATTTATCGTGTGTTCACGTTATCAGCGTTATCGTTGAATTGTTTTTTTCGTTTTAACATTATCGTCTTCTTCGTGCTCCGGTGCAGAGTACCCCTCGTACATCTACACCTCTATGTTCAGGTGGACGCACCAAACGGCAACTTAAATTTTTTTTGGATTTCCTAAACCAGAGGAATTATCAATTTGTTAGGAATTCAAAAGTAACCTCGAGATGACAATAATTATTATTGGAGTGATAAATAGAAAATGAATATCAGTGGTGGCACATCGCTTAGGATATTTGAGTCCACTAAATGCAAAAGTGTGTATATGCAAAAATTTCGAAAATGAGTTGTTGGTGGCGTTGTATTCGTTAATCGAATGCGCATCTTTTAAATATCAGTATATGCTTTTAATTACTATTTAGAAATCAGTAGATAAATTCTAAGTAGGAGAACATTAAATTATTCCTAATTCTTCAGTTGCAAAACTGTTCTATAAACATGGTTCAGATAAAAAATTGTGTGTATGCAATCTTTATACTAAAATTCTACGGTTAATAATCTAAATATTGGTAAAAAAATTATCATTGTGACTTCAAAATGCAATACAATACAAGACAAACAAAATATACTGGAAGAATCTTTCATACATTTCCTCATAACACTTTTATGTAAATATCTCAAAACAACTTGAATGTCATATACACACTTTTGCATCTAGTGGACTCATTTTACCAATATCCACCTTAAAAATATTTTATGTACGCCTCTGAGATTTTGACAAAACTGTCAAACTAAACTTTAACCTCACTCTTTTAAATGTTGGTGACACGATGAATTTATTAAGAAAATTTAAACAAAACTTAATTTTAACTTCTGAGGATAACCTTGTCGTTTGGCATGACGGTGTAAAAAAGGTTTTGAAAGTGCCCGAGGCACCTCCAAACCAAAAGGTCAAAAAAGACAATGTCGAAGAAGATAGAAAAATTTCTTGCGCTGTCGTTTCCAAAAACCAGAACTTCTTGGCGGTATGCCTTCAAAACAAGCAGCTGGTGGTATACGATGGCGATTTTAACGTGACAATGAACGTTTTGACTAATCGAAGTGTGAGCAGTGCGAAATTTGGTCGTTCCGACGAATTGCTGATTGCCGACAAAACTGGGGACGTTTTTGTGTACGAATTTAAAACCCACAATCAACCTCGCTTAATTTTAGGCCATCTGAGTATGCTGTTGGATATAACTTTGAGTGAGGACGAAAAATTTGTAATTACTTGTGATCGGGACGAAAAAATTCGAGTGTCTCGTTACCCGAACGCTTATAACATTGCCAGTTATTGTTTAGGGCACGGAGAGTTTGTGGTCAAATTAGAGATGGTCGATAACATTTTGATTTCGGCTTCCGGTGACGGAACCGTTCGGTTTTGGAATTATTTAGATGGACGGCAGCTTTACAAAATCAACACAAATGAACACAGTTCGAGGGAAAGTGTACTTGAATTTTGTAAAAAATTGGAAGACGTTCAAGTAAATGCTATACCGGTCAACGAGCTTCAGGTATTTAAAAATGATTCGGTTTTTGTGGGCGTAACTGTTTATGGTTCAAACGGTGTCCAATTGTACAAAGCAAATATTAAAAACGATGGAGAGATGACTGTAACGTTTTTAGAAACTGTGAAGACTTTATCGACGATAATCGCTTTTCACTTAAGCGAAAATTTGTTTGTTTTAAATAAGGACGAATTTTTGTGTTACCGTTTAAACGGTGACCTTCACACGATTGTCAGATTAAATGAGTTTGCCAATTTTTACGAAAGTTGCAAGATATGTTTGTACAAAGAAAATAATTTTAATATTTCCACTTACTATAAAAGAAAGTACGACAACGTGCAAGACTATTTGGAAAAAAAAAAGATGCGGTTGGAAAATGCACAGTAGATTATGTTTATAAATACTATAATTATTATATATTTTTTTTTTTAATAAAATGTGTTTATTCGCATCTCGATGATTTTTAAATTTTATTTAACGAAATAATCCTAGGTTAAAAAATGTTTAATAATCACGCAGGACGGTTTTTTGATAAAAATGTGGGGCCATTTCCAACAACCACTCTCGTTTAATCACCGTCAAATCTTTCATGAACAATTTAGCTCCATAAATGACATCACAAAACATTACCCTGGAAGAACAAAGTAAATTTTTTCAATTTCCAATCCAAGATTTACTCACCATTGAGGTTGGCGAATCGTGTACAATGCGCTGTCAGGATAAACGTGCAATTCGATATCGCCACGCACGGTTTTATAAACTCCCGAGTGATGTAAATAAACTGCATTGGGAAATAATCCTGTTACTAAACACTTGCAGACTACTTCGGTGTTGCCTGGAAATAAAAAATATATTTTTAATAATTATTCTTTAACTAAAGAAAATGTTCCACGTGGCTGTGACCTTCGTACCTCCACAAGAAATCAGCGGAACATCGTAGTTCCGCACCATTTTTTCCAATCTCTTACGTATTTCGACCACCCTCTTCAGCGCTTTATAACTTAAATAGTTGCGATGACAAAAGTCTTTTCCGTAATTGCTTTGAGCAAATCCAAGGAAAACGTTCAAATACGTCAACAAATCGCCTTCTACCACTTCAAAGTTTCGTTTTTGTATCCTAGCTCGGGCAACCCCGGTGCCCGTTGTGGGTTTTGTGAAAACATTTTCGACTTGCAACATAGAAACTATCGTCAAAATTTCTTCTGAACATCCAAATTCACCTAAGAAAAGCAAGGATTTATATTGGCACTTATTTTCCACTTTTTTTTAGTTGCTTACCAGATGTGAGCAATAATTTTGAGTACAATGGATCGAGAGCGAATTCGGCCATATTGAAACCCAACGGTGCGGTCAGTTCGCCTTGAATATCGATAGCGTCCAGCGCGTACAGAATTTCCAAAGCGCTTTTGATGTTCAATTTTGGTGGCGGACTCGGAAAATCGAACTTTAAAACGTTGTCGATTCCCAATGCTTTCAATTGTAAAATTGCAAAAGTTAAATTGCACCTAATAATTTCGGGCGGAGTTGTTTCGGGCAATTTTGCAAAATATTCTTCCGTATACAGACGGTAACATCGGCCCGGTTTCATTCTACCAGCTCTTCCTGCCCTTTGATTTGCGGAAGCCTTGCTAGTAGGCACGATCGCTAGGCTGTTTGTGTGAGTGTCCCGATTGAACCACTTCATTTTGACAAAACCCGAGTCGATGACGTGCACTACTCCGGGAATGGTTATGGATGTTTCGGCTACGTTAGTACTGATCACCACCTTTCTAAATCCGTCCTCTGCCCGCTTAAAAACCTTCATTTGATCGTGATAGGCCAGTGATCCGTACATGGGCAAAACGACAAACTTTTCCTTTTTACCCGCGCTTTCGATAGCGTTGGCGTGTTCTCTTAACAATCTCACTGCCCTATCGACTTCTTCTTGGCCTGTCAAGAAAGCTAAAATATCGCCCGATTCCTTTGACGAATTTATTTTCAAGACAACGTCGACTGTGCCTTGTACATAACAAGGAGTCGCTTCTGTAAAATAGTTACTACATAGCAGTATTGGAAATTATTGAGACATAACTTACCTTTAACGTAACAGATTTCAACCGGATATTGGCGACCGTGCACGCTCAATATAACCGCAGAGTCTTTCTTGGATTCGTTTTCAATGTTAAAGTACGTTTGGAGTTCTCGAGCGTCGATTGTCGCGGAAGCTACAATCAAACGCAAATCTCGACGTCTCTACAGATAACAACAAAAATTTTTACTTGTAGAAAATCTCTCTACAAATACGTTCTTGTAATTTACCTTTAGAATTTTTTTAATGAGCCCCATTAAAATATCTGTGTACAGGGAACGTTCGTGCACCTCGTCTAACATTATAGCAGAATAACTTTTAAGTAACGGGTCGGCCATCATTTCTCGTATTAAAATTCCTTCGGTCATGTACTAAAATTGAAGAAACGAGTCAAGAGAACTAGGAGAACTCAAATATATTTTAGGAGTAGGATGCATAGTCTATTTAATCCATAATTGGAAGGCCGTTGGTTAAACAAACAGACATAAGACCAAGACGATTTGGTGTGATTAGGATATATTTTATTTTCCACTAGCTACTATATTCTTATGAAAACGTTCAACTACTAAATTTTAAGCGCATTTGTTACATTGTGAAGCTATTCTTGAATAACTTCAATTATAGACCTACCTACCTTAATACTGGGCTTATTTGTGCAGGCATCAAATCTAACGGCATATCCGACCTTGTCGCTTTGAATTAAAGAACCCGTTTCGTCCGCCACCCTATTCGCTAACGAAATGGCGGCAACTCTTCTCGGTTCGCATATACCGATTTGTCCTGGCCATTCCGCTTCGATCATATACTAAAAGAAAAAATGAAGAGGAACGGGATGCCAATAAAAAGAATTTTCAAAGCGAATTGTTTATTAGCCCAAAAAAACTTTTAAGAGTAGGTAATAATAATATCAACATACATCAATAACAACAATAAATTTAAATTATTAGGTAAGTTTACAAGAGTTACACAATTTATATCATCACATAACTGCCAAGTTCCACTTAAATATAATAACATGAACAAAAAAAACAAGAGAGCTTGCGCAAACGTGCGGGGAAAATCGCGAAACCGCAAGTGTGCGCTAGCCCTTAAATTCGTAAATCTAATTTGTATACAAAAATAAGCGTTACGACACAACTTCAATTTTATTCTAAAGTTTTAGCTTACAAACAGGGATTACGAAAAATTGTAAATCCGCTTGTGTGCGCTCGCCTTTAAGTTCTAAAAGTCTATTAATTTATTTTGTTAAATAAAGGCAAGAATTTTGTTTGTGTACTTACACTGCTAATAATTACAAAAAGTGTCTTTTAAAAAGAGGTTTATTCGATAAATAAAAAATTGGGAGACGTCTCATACGCGTTTATAAAGCGCCAACTTAAATAATAGTAAAAGAAGGTACGAGGTAATCATAATAATTAAATTAGGACTTAGAATTGATTGTCTAAATTGGAAAACTTTGTGGGAGAAAACCCGCCTTTAAAGTGTCTCTTATAAGTTGCTAAACAAATACCCGTCTAAAGATAATAATATTAAGATGCCCGGTAAATTTTAAATATCTCCAGCGCAGAACCCGAAGCAAACTAAATTGTTTAGTAATTCGTACCGTTGCCGGTTAAGGTACGAAAAATGTAATTTTGCATGTCCAACAAATGAAATTCGGTGATGCAAATGGCGATAAATAAAATTGTAAAGCCGAGGTACTGCATGTATCGGAGAAAATCCCATAATTTGTCGCAAAAGATAGCCAACAATAAACAATGTATCATGTTGTGAACGTTGACGATTCGCCACAACCAGGCGACACTAAAAAAGAAGGAACTTTTGAAAATCACATCCTGGCGCATACCTTCCAAGATCGAAACGTCGTTACGTTCCAAAATGTCCTGATATAAGGCGATGTACCGATTCCATGCGGTCGAACTGATCAACAACTGAAGCGAAAAACAACAGATGATCCGGACAACTTTTTTCGTCGTAACTTTCGCTTTATAAACGACGCTCGTTTCGTGATCTTTGCAATCGTTGGTCGAAACGGTCGGTAGCTGAACGTAGCCTCGTCTCGGAGGATTATTCTTTAAAAACACAAACGTGCCGATCATGAGGGCGATGCAACCGGCGGCGTCGCACAGTCCGTCGATATAATAACCACTCGTACCGATCTCGGATCTCTCGCCCTTAATATGTCGTCTGGCGCGCGCCACGTGACCGTCCATGTCGTCCAAAAACGTGCGAATTTCGAACAAAAACGCGCCTAAACGTCTGTACGGCAAACTGTCGCTCGAAATGCACTTGGCGCTTAAAATAGCAACAAAAATATGAAAAATGCTGATCGCGTTCGGCGTTATCCAGCTGACTTGCGAAATTTTCAAAACTGTATCGACTATCGTCACTAGCGGCGCAAACAAATAATGATTCGTGTGATCCAATAATAACGCCTTAACCGTAACGTCGCACAGGGGCGAAATTTTGCAACCCAACCAGCTCACCGCCTCGTAATTCGACGTGACGTTATCGTCCATGTTGCGTTCGCGAGGATAGTTTTGTATACGCAAGAATAAGTTGCAATCCATCCAAATAAAAAATATAAACATCAATAATAATAACACGAGCAAAATCTTGCTCACCTGAGACGAAGGGCCTATCATTTTGTTATAAACTTGCTATTCGAGCTCGACTTTAAAAAAAATATAAATATCTGTTACTTAAACAATAAAAAACAATACAACAATAAAATAAAAAAGTTATTAACAAAAATTATAGTAATTCTCTTTTATTAAAATATTTAAATATGTATATATTTAAAAAAATTCCAATCCAAGTTAACAGGTGAACGTGAATTGATATTGGCAAACCTGTAAAAGAGGAAAAATTATAAATTTTTTCCTACAGTTGCTTTGGCTAATTCTGTCGGTTTGATAGCAATAGATTCAAGTATAAAATTCAAAAATAGATTTTCTTCCAACGACGAAAAGCGTGAGATTGCGATAAATTGGAGGTATTTTTTCTTCAATTTATTTTTTAAATCTCCCACTTGAACTCGGAACACCACCTCGAAAAGTATTTTGTGACATTCACTGAGAAGCGGGTAACACCGATGTGATCTAAAGCCCAAGATAAATCTGGGGGCTGTGGGGAACGCAATGGGAAACCACTCCATCAATTAAATTCCCTAGTACGTCAACTTGGCTTCGGCCAAATGATCGCCTACACACTGCATAGTGTATGGCACTATGAAGAACTCAACTTATTATCAACACAATCTAAAATGTTTGTGAATCAAACAGGGACTGGAGTTTATCGAATCAAAACCTATGCAATTCAGCAGAAAAGGTGTTGAAAACTGAAAGGCTAAAACACAAAGAGAGGTGGTAGAAAACAAGGAAAAATGATTTGAAAATCAAAGATTTTTGTTTTATTTAAAACTTGCGAGAAAATGTATGGATTAGTTGTTATGAAATAAAAAACTGGAGAAAAGTCTTGCTATCGGCATTAAAAGTATCTCTTGAATAACTTAAGTACATAAAAAATATTTTATGTGGTAAATCAAGACACTTTTGAGTTGGATAGAAATTCAAAGATTTTCAAAAATCAATTTTTGGAAGTAGTCGACGAAGAAGTGTGTGGAATATGATATGAGAATGTCTAATAGAGAAAAATACTGAGTGTTTATGGCACGCGTGTATGGTATAAAGGCAACAGCCCAGATGGAAATTATGGAAAGAAAAACTAAGAGCTTCGAGGTTCTGAAATCGCTTGAAAAAAGTTTATGCTATAAAATAGAATTACGTTTACTTATACAACAAAGAAGTTTCCAACATTCCATAAAACCAGCAGTCACCTTCGATTAGGGTTCCGGAAGAAAGCAACTCTTTGTTGAAAATAACTTAACAATACCATGTAGATGCTTCTTTATAACACACGTCCATATTTCGGAAAGATTTTGTAGGTAAATTAAGCCTCAATGGTTTGTCAATCAAAAGCGAAACATTTATGTGGTGTAAAATTAAACAGTTTTGAATGAAAATTTTAAAATTTTTGAGCTAATAAACAAGTCAAATTCAATTACGAACAAAATTCTTACCTGAGGAATTTGCGTGCTTTTACCACATCCCGTTTCGCCCACCAAAACGAGCGTCTGATATTTTTCCAGCAAATACAAAATATGATTACGATTTTGAAAAATAGGCAATCGTTGTCTTTGAGTTTGAATCGACTGCGATAAATTTTTGTTGTAAACAAAGTTGGTAAACTCCACCAAATTTGTCGAATCGTTTTTATCCACGAGGTAGTTTGAGGTGTCCGAAGGCTTTAAGAAGCGGGGTTTAAAATCACTCATTACGAATTCTATCCGTTGCTCGTCTAATGGATCCCAATTCGTTGTTGCGTTCTTCGTACAAATATGTTTTCTTCATACAAAAAATAAACAAACCAAGTTTAACGGTGGTAAGATACTTTTCTTGCTGCAAAAAAAAATAGAATCTTAATTCCGTCGTTCGAAAAGCGCCAGGTGTTAGTTTTGTTATCTCGCATCAATTAACACTTCACACCAATTACGCATTTATTATTTTTGAGTTTGATTAAACATTTCGAATTATTGTGTCTACAAAAGCACTGTCAATTGTTTGGATTTCGCAATTCGCTAACTTACCGACCCCGACAGAATATCGCTGACAGAAAAAGGCACATCCACTCGCAATTAAGTAAATAAATAAGTAAATGAAATTTTATAAATTTTAATTATTGACGAATGACATAATTAATTAGGAATGTGTGGGAGAGTGAACTTTGTTCTAAATTTGACCCAAATTTTAATTTACCAACAGATGGCGCCGCACGGACGAATTTTATAAAATTAACTTTTATATTCAAAGCGTGAAGCTGTTATTGAATTTTACGATTCGGCGGAAACGTTTAATTAATGAAAAATAAACAAGTTCCGAGATCAAATTTAGAACTTCTCCCATTTTCACAATTATTAAAATTCGTACGCATACAGGGTGGTTTTAAATAATTGTTCCCCAGTATAATGTTCAATTCGAGCCGGTCCTGTTCTTACTTTACTTCGCCAAACTGTTCGCCAATCGTATTTCAGATGTCAAGTAAATTTTTAAAAACCCAAAATTTTTGAAAAATTCTCACCTAACTTTCCGTCTTTTTGTAGCTTTATGATTTTGTTGTCCTTTTCCGATTTCTCTTTTTTGCCGACGTAAATCAAATTAACTCGGTCCAATTAAAAATTCAAATTGCACAATTAAACATTTTGTGCAATTAACATAATTGCGTAAGAAATTAACGATTCACGGTAGTTATTCGAAAAATAAGGAAAATCGCGGTACTGCCCACTTAAAATTCGTGTTGTGTTGGCATGTCAAAATAAAGTGTAGCATGTTCGTTGCAACGTTTCGGGCAAATACGAGGCATGATAATATAATAAACAAAGTTTAAAAAATAAAACAAAGCTTTATTATTATTATTTGTAAACATTTATTATACATTCGCGTGACCGTCGACTGCGGCGAATGATGTCGTGGTTAAACTTCAACGACAGTTTAAATCAAATAAAGGGACAAATAACTAATTTCGCCACAGGTGTCTTAAACGAAACGATCTTACAGGAGCAAGGTAAATTTTAGGATATTTTACGAAAATAACAGAGCAGTCGCTCGAATCGCAATTTGTAAACATAACCTAAAATTCTAAGTAAATTTTAAAATATTCTTTCTTGTTTTAGATGAGAAAGATTCGAAAACAAATGAAGATCCTGACGGTTCGGCGGAATTAAATCACGAGGTGAGTTTGTTTATTTTTGACGCCAGCGCCAAAATGGTCTTCGTTGTCTCCCCCTTATGCTTAATCGATGTTTTTAGTAACAAATGTTCTGCATATTGTGAAGTGTTAGGTAAACTTAATATAGAGACTTAGCATATTTGCTTTGTCGATAAGGGAATCGTATCAAAGTATCGATCAAACAAATGGTCATGTTTACTTTATTGTATCGTAGCAATAAAAGCATTAGCACTATCGAAAATTGTAAATCCTCGTATTTTACTAAAAGATAAAAGTGCGAGGCGTAAGATTGGACAGTTATTTTCTACGTGAAATTATTTTCAAGTTTAAAATGTTTGTTGCATATATTTATAAATATTTATGTTGCTAGTATTTTTCGGAAATAATGCTAGAACTTAATTCTATTCGTTTTTGAGCTTACTACATTCTGCATGCTTATTGAAAGTTTTTTAAATCATGATTCGCAAGTTAGAATTTTCAGTTTACGTTTTCACAAATCTTGTCTACGCAAAGCAATTTAATGAGTTATCCAGCAGGGTCTTGGAATCGTGTCGGAATCACATTCTTGTGGTTTAGCTTTATCGACAATCGTCAAATGATTATGAAGCAAAGTTAAACCTGAAAAGAATCATACTTTAGCTGTAGTTTCAATCATTTTATTGATCATCCTCGGGATAAAATACTGTAAAACAATATATTATTAACAATAGATGATTTTACAAATTTTAGTATTATGACACTTTATCTCGAGGATGATCCAAACTAGTAGATAAAAAGAATTTGTTTTATTGCAAGGATACATCTTTTGTCCACTGCTAATATCTACCTAGCACTGGGAGTCCTTCATCTTAAGTTTCAGTTTGAGAGGTACGAAATTAGTTGAAAAATTGATTTATGAACCGTTCAAATGTTACAGATCGGGATGGTTGGAATATATAGAAGTATAGAAGTGCAATCGTCAGACCGTTAATCTTAGTTGCGAATAATTATTCTATAATTATTATAAATAATAATTTACATTTATTGTTTGAATTAAAAAAATCTCTTAATCTTCAAAGAAGATCTCTCTACCTGAGAGGTTTTTGGTGTACAAGTGAAAGGAAATTTTAGGAAATAGGAAATCTGAAGAAATGCAGAAAATCTTAGGAATTCTATAGATGACCTCTTTTTTTGCTTTTTCAACTTTTACAAAGTTTGAATTTTTATCAAATCCTAACGGTAATTAATTAGGGC
Source organism: Cantharis nigra (assembly GCA_958510845.1). Taxonomy (NCBI): domain Eukaryota; kingdom Metazoa; phylum Arthropoda; class Insecta; order Coleoptera; family Cantharidae; genus Cantharis; species Cantharis nigra. The sequence continues at coordinate 138,098 of OY294029.1, forward strand.
AGGCGGTATTCCATCTAGTTCCTGTATGCTCTCTAGTCTTTTTCCTCCATTAGACACCTTTGTGAACAACATTTTTACAAATTTAAAAAGATTTTTTAGTCCGATTGATCCGATTTACAAAATCAAAGATATGCTAATGCATTACCTACTTACCGGTAACAAATGGCTGAGTAACAAAATTCCTCTCCATATTTCTCGATTCATTGCTGCCTTTTCCCAGTTTTCTTGCTTTTCTATTAATATTTGGTTGCGGCCTATGTTGTTTGATAATCGGTGTCGAGATCTTTCAGGTGGTCTCCTGTCAACGGTATTGTAATATACTATTAGGTGTAGACATGTTTTAAAGGGTTGACGATTTTTGCTATCCGTCTTGATGTAGGAAAGCAAAGTTAGAGAAATAGCTCGATTGTCGAATAATATTGATTTTCTTATAAAACTACGATCGATCGCTCTGACCACATTCGTTTACTTTCTTTAATTTTGTTATTGAATTTTGGTTTTTATTTTTTATTCAACTGCAATTTTTTTAGATAAAAGGAAACTTTCATAGGATTCCCATAAAATTGTTCACTCAGTTCTCCCCCTTTATAAATATAATATAATGTCAGATAACAAGGTAAATATTTGTGCATATAGGTACGTTATTAAATGTTATCAGCTCTTGCGATACGCAAGGATTATTTAGGAAATTAAAAAAATAGAATATTTAAAAATATGCCGGAATTTTTTCATAAAAACGAGAATTAAATTCCAATTAATTCCGTCGATTTCGTGATTCGAACCCGGAATTTTTGTAACTCTGAACCCTGAAGCAGGAATCGTTTAACATTTTTGTTCCCGTTTCCAGTTATCCTTTCCCGTCCGCCTCCTTTGTATCATTTTATCAAATAGGTAAAAAGTAAAAAGAAAGTAGTACGGTTCAACTGGACAGAATTTCGGCTACGCCACTGCGGACCCTCCAAAATTGAACCTTCATAAAGTGGTAATTTTTAATCAGAATCAACTAAACAAACGAAAACCATTATCTCTCGACGGCCACCTGATGGGGTGGGCGTCTTATCAACGTCGCTCGTGGTAACGCAAAGTGTCGGGCGTCTATATAAACGTAAAAAACCAAGCCATTGTCCATTTAGTTGTGATTTCGTTAATTTATGGAATAGTGGGTAAGTTTTGTGTGTCGCTTGCAAATTTTACAAAGCATTCCTGATTTCACAGCATTTGTTTACCAAAAGGGAGCGTTATCTGAGAAATTCGTTATTATTTGCTTACCCAGTTATCTCGGAACTGGTCGAGGCGGAAATAAACGGTCGCTTTTGTTTGTTGACTTATTTTAGAAATTCTCCAAGTTGGCGCCTTTTTCAAGAAATAAAAAGACGAGCGAACGGAGCCTCGCCTGCTTGCATCGACGGTTTCGATCGAGCTTTTATTTTTTGTACCTACTTGATAAACAATTAAACAACACAAAGGTTCATGGACTAGTTTCTCGTACATCAAAGTTTATACGTGCATGCATAAATTGTGAGCGATTATTTCTTATCACCTCCGACGCTTGCGCGCTCGCCCACATCGCCGCAACCGTTTCGAGTTTGTCTCGAATAAGTTTTGTCGAGGTAAGGCGCGTCTTTTGCAAATTGTTAGAGTAAAATCTACTTCGTACCAATTTTGCGTTAATTATAATATCGTACAAAGTTTGGTAATTAATATTTGTGCTCGGGCGTGTAAACTCCGTTTCTTTTGGCGCCGTTTTCTAATTAAAATTTGAAATCCGCGCTCGTTTTTGGACGCTGTCGACAATTACCGTGGGTAAGAATAAATTATCATTATTCCTTTTTTGCTTTTCAATTGTTCTACATTTTCATTGGGCATTTTGATTTAACTTTTTTTTTAATTGTTATTATTACGTGATTTTTATACAGTGTGTTGCGCTATCGCCGCGTCTACCTTTTTTCTAATCGCTGTTTAAATAAACTTTATCTTGTATGTGTTCCGGTGGGAAATGGGCTTGTGCGATAAAATATCGACGATAAACTTCCTTATTAACGTTCGCTGTATTAACATCACCTACATAGTTTCCCCTCCGGGGTTTTACCTAAACTTTTTTAAAACTTCCTTCGAGAATCGAATTTTGTTGTCGGCGTCAGGTGTCTCGACTTATTATTACGACGGGACTTGCGGTTTTTGTTGCAAAGTAAAACTTGAAACCTTGATGCAGGCAGTTACTAAAGGTGATAATGAAATAATGTGCTTACGTTTCGGATTTTATTGTAGTCGACGACGCGACGCTGGGGCCTACTAACTATTCACCGCGAACATGGGCCGCAAAAATAGCCCACGGGGTACCATCGAGTCCGAAATTTTCGAATTGCTGCCGAGTTATATAGGAAAACTAATTTTGGAAATTGGAAAATCTTCCCACCGATTATAATAATTTAAATATTTTATAAAAAGTTTTTCTGTGAAATCGATTTTTATATGAAAAAATACTGCTTCTTCAAAATGTTCAATTTGCATTGGTAACAGGCTTGCCCGAGTTTTTCTGTAAGTAACTGTACATTTTTCTATTGGGTTTTTGGGAATTTGGGAAAAAATGAAGATTTTTTCTAATTGGTTGCACTGTTAATGAGTTGGTGACTTAAAAAAGTCCTTTGCTAACATGGTTTTTTGCATTAATTATTAATAAAAGCACCGACTCGACCAGGAGTACTAAAATATGTGTTTGTTGGAATGCTAATTAAAATGATAAATCCTAATAAGTGATCGTTGTTGAGGGCAGGGTATATGAGTTTCTCCAATTTCAGCTTTCAATTTAAAAAAAAAACAGCAGCTGCATTTCCAAGTGAATTCTAAATTATTTCAAGACAAATTTTGCAAAATTGAAAGGGGGGGCACTCGATACCAATGATCATTACAATAGCAGTAAAGAAAATGGTCAACGTTATTGACCTTCGTCTTATTTATGGGTGCTAATCGCGCTTTTACCACGTTCGCGCTTATCTTGGCGTTTGTTTCTTTCTCCTTTTATATAAAAAATAAAACGAGCACAAAATGTTTCAACTTGCATTAATAACGTACGCTTTTCCATTGTCGACTGTGCCGGTTTCCTGTGACCCGCATTATAAATTGTGTAATATTTATGAATATGTAACAAACGTTTGTTCCAAGACAGCTGTAAATTAAGTGTCTAAAACACTTGTTTTGTTTTTCAAAAGGGGAACTTGGTCACCCTTGTTGCATTTTTAAGCCCGCCTCTATCCAACATAAAAAAAACCACTTCCTCGTGCCAAGTCGCAGTGTGAGTTTTGCAATAATTTTCTGTTGTTTATTTTTTAGGTCCAAATTCGACATGACGCCTATAAAACGACAACGGAAGAAGGTTTACGAAAACGGATAGAAGAGTTGGAAAAAGAGAATGGAGAATTGGTCGTTAGTTTGGAACAATTGGACCTCGACTGTCAGCGTACGACTGAAAACTTGTTGGTTTTGCGGGACGAATTGCGTGTAGATTACGACTCACTTAAGATTCGACACGAAAAATTGGAACTCGAACACGCAGGTTGTTCTACCAAAAATAACGATGCAGAAGAAAACGAAAAGTTGAGAGCGAAAGTCGATTCACTGGAAGAAAAACTAAGCGAATTCGAGACGTTTTTAAAACGACATGAAGATTTGAAGCTGGAAAATCAAAAATTAGCTGAGCTAAATTCAAAATTGAAAGACAAATCGAACCATCTTGTTCTCGAGTTGAACAATACTAACGAATTGTTACGTTGTAAGAAACCTGAAGAAGATTTTGAAAATTCGTCCAGAAACGACGAAAAGGTACGCGAGAAAATTGAACAGGAAAAAAGGGCGTTGCACGAAAGCTACGTGAAGATTTTAACGGAAAATGCACAAAAATATATGGAAGCGAAGAAAGATGAAGAAATGTTGTTAGTTTTACCGCAAGACGATTTGGCCGTAGAGTTTGGACAAAAAGTCGAAAATCTTCTCAAGCTCTTCCTGTACTTGAAAACCAAAACCGAATCGTTGGAAAATGAACTGTACGAAGTCACCGAAGAAAAGAATAATTTGATATTGGAAAAGAATTTCGAAATTGAAAAACTTTTAAAGAATTCCGAAATTTTAAGTCAGGAGGTTATCACGAAAAGTCTCATCATAAAAGACTGCGAAGCCGAGTGTGCGGAATTGATGAAAAACAATGACGCGTTGATTGCCGACTTAAAAACCTACCAAAATAACGGCGGACTCCAAACAATTTCCGAAAGCAACGAGGATAACCTTCTCTTGTTGGAAAGCGAATTGTTAAACGCAAACCAAAAAATAAAAGATCTGGAAATTACGATTTCCGATATCAATAATTCAAATCAGGAAACAAACTTGGAAGCTCAAACGGAGCTGGACTACATCAAAATGCAACTTAACTTAACCGGACAGGAATTGAACCGAAGCAAAGAAGATTATCATGAATTGTCGTTGCGTTATAAAAAGTTACAGGAGGAGGACTCAGAACTTAAGTTTACGTTAGAAAAAATAAAGTCCGATTATGAAAATGTTGAATACAAATGCGAAGAAACGAAGGTCAATTTTGAAGCAATATTTGAAGAAAATCAATTTTATAAGTTGGAAATGGACAAGTTTGACGGTTTGGAAGAGCAGAATAAGAAGTTTTTGACCGAAATTGAGTTGTTTAAAAATTTGGTGGAGAAATTAAGGCTTGAGAGTGAAGAGAACGAGACGGCCGCCAAGAATTCCGTAGAGAAGCTTCAAAATTCAAAAATGAACGAAACAAAGTTAAAATTACAAATCGATACGCTTTTTAAAGAGATGCAAGCTCTGAAGGAGTCGAATAAAGTATTAGAAGATGGAAATAGAAGTCTCGAACAAGTCGAAACGGAAATAGTTCGAGCACGGGAAGACCTTCTGGAAAGCGGTCGTAGAAATAAAAATCTTTCAGAAGCCAATCAGAATTTACTTCAAGATTTAGAGCGGACCAAATCGGAGTTGTCTAAAATGTCTTCGGAATTTTTGACGCTGAAATGGCAGGTCGAAAATTCTTCTGGGAAAAACATAAAAAATGAAGGAGAACAAGAGAAGGAGGAGGAGCATTTTCGTAACGAAAACATGGAATTACAAAATCGTTTGAAAGTTTTGGAAGCACAAGTCGGTGAAGCGGTTAAATTGAGGGACGAAATTATAGCGCTAGTAAAGGTCAAGCACGAAGAGAGCGATCGTTATTACAAAGAAATTCAACGCTTGACCCAACTTTTGAACATGGAAACCGAGAAATCGGAAAAAGTAAATAAAGCTTATGCGGAATTGAAACAAAAGTTTACCGACGAACGCATCGTTTTGGAGAGAGCTGTGAACGAGAAAACCGCTGCCATCGAAATGGAACAATCCGTTGGTAAAGAGTTAGAACGATTAAGGGTACACTTGGTCGAAATCGAAGAAACCTACACGAGAGAACTGATGGATGCGGAACTAAATAATAAAGAAATACAGGAAAAGCTAAACGATATTGTAAAGCGAGAAAAGGATTCGAGTTCAATTTATACTTCTGTCAGTATTAGGGCAAATCAGCAGGTGGAAACTCTGCAAAAGCAACTTCAATTGGTCACAAATCAACGGGACGAGCTCAATATCAAATTATCAAATTATGAAGATCAGAATAACAAACAGATTGCCGCCTTGACCAATTTGCAATTGGTGTTGGATCAATTTCAAAAAGGTAAGTCGTATTTTTGTTGATATTTTTTATGAGCCAACATGTCTTATCTAAATTTTGTACGTTTAGATAAAGACAACGATGTGACACGAGAAACGGAAAGGATACGGCGGCAAATTGGGGTCGAAAAGAACGTCCAGGAAAATTTGCACAAGGAAATCTCTGGTCTGAAGTCTCAACTGGAAGAAAGTAAGCAGGGTCTGCAAGCGGCTTCCAGGTTGGCCGATCAATTGGAGAAATGTCAACTGCAAATTTTGAATTTCAAAGAACAAGGTAAGGTGGCAAGTCTTGCTCTCGTGATCGTATCTAGGACTCACTGGAGACCGCCGGCTCTGGTCTCCAGGTTTTTGCTGTAATATTATATAACTATTTTATTGTTTTGTTTAATTAACTTTGATGGCTGCACGTGAAATATCAGCTGGTAATTCTGGGTAATTCAGATCTCAGAGTATCGACTGATATTGACACGTTCTGTTACAACTGCAAAACAAAGCCCCCCTAATATGTTTGGTTTATTTTTTGGAAAATTTTATAATAATGCAAGCCTGAGTTTGTCCGAATGCGCAGCTTATTTGTGTAGCACGAATTTTTGGCACTAATTTATTATTTTGTAGACGTTTTGCACTTGCACGCTTCCGACCGCGTTTTTTTAATCTCATTTGGTAACTGTGAGGTAATTTTGGACAACCTCAGTTTACTAAGTGGGATAAAATAAATGCGGTCGTTGCACCACCGATATTTTGTTTTTTGCACACAATTTATTGTTTTTGTAGCTTTTGTTTCGTTTCGTTGTTCATTTATTTAGTAGTTGCAGGAATTTTTGATCCGTTAGCATGCGGCCCGGATTTTTTTTTCTTGAAAATTAAGATTGTGAGTATTACATCAGGTACTGGTTTATTAGTCGTTGGACAACCAGTTCCTGTGTAACACTTCCAGTTTTATTTTCGCAAACTTCGCACGTTCCCGTAATGTGAGTCCGTTATTTTTATTTCTTCTCCCATGGTATTTTTAAATCGGTTAATTGCTTTTTCATACTTTCAGAAAAAAAACTTCTGGATCGGCTGACGAAAAGCGAGAGCGTTTGCAAGGAGTTGAGCACGCAAACCGACGCAAAAGTGGACAAGACGCTAATGAAAAATTTGATGCTGCGGTACGTCACCTCCAATAGCAACGAGGAAAGAAATCAAACCTTGAAGATATTTTCTACGGTTTTGGATTTTAATCGGGACGAGTCGGATCGCGTAAATCTAACCAAACAAAGCGGTGGCTGGTTGAAATTGTTGATGCTACCTCAAACGATCCCCGAGCGTGAATCCAACAATCAGGAGAGTTTGTCGCAAGCGTTTGTTAGATTTATGGAGAACGAGTCAAAACCTATGCAATTGCCCAATTTATTACCTTCAAACGATAGAGAACGTCGCGTAAGTGAAAGCGGAGTGGCCGTTGGAAAAGCTCAACCCCTTTTGAGCGAAATAGTTTTACCCACGTTTGGCGAATTCGAAAGAAGTAGAAATTCGGGTTCGATTTTAAAAGACGTTCTAAAAGATAACAGTTAGCGGGCCAAATAAATTTACATTTTAATCTGTTAAACAAAATTTATTGTTATTATTATTTATAAAAAGTTTGTGTGTATATTCTGTATTTTTGTTAAAAATTTTTAAAATATATTTTTGCAATGATTAATAGATTAATTTTATTTTATTAAGAGGGCACCACAAGTCGGTAACCGGTTAGCGATGTGTGCGTGTTTCAAGATGGCCGCCAAACATCTTACGTCTCCTGTGATCCTGTTAAAAGAATAGAAATCTTGAAATTCTTCTTGCTCACGGTCGAGGAAATAAATTGTTGTGGAATGTGAACTGCAGGCTTTCTTTCGCTTTCTGCGTACCTAATAAGAAATACAAAAATTTTGAAGGTTTATCAGCCGGGCGAAGTAGTCGACATCTTGAAATTTGTTTGTATTTACATAATATATCCTTTCACCTCTGCGCTCCTGATAGCGAGCACAAAAATTTTGAAATTATCACGCCAGGGCAGACCAAATAATAAATAACGCAAATGCCAATGCGTACTTGTTGGCGTTTATGTATTCCTGATACAGGAAACAAAAGTTTTGAAATTATCGCAGCATAGCGAAGCAAAATAAAATGCGTACGTTGGGAAGCTTTTATCCTTCTCGCATATCTGTGCTCCTAATGAAAATCCCAGAAATTTTGAAATTATCGCAGCAGGACGAAATAAATAAAGCAAATTATTATGTTTGCGATCTCTCCTGCTTTCTATGTTCCCGGTAGAAATAGGCGAAATTTTGAAATTCTCACACCGGGCCGTAGCAAGAAACTAATCAAATAAATGCGAGGTTCTGTCGCTCTCTCGCTTTATGTACTCCTGATGCAAAACACAGAAAAATTGAAATAATTTGATGCCCAAGAATTGAACTAACCTTATTGAAAAATCTGTTGCTAAGGGGATAACTTGCGGAGAAAAGGAGATTTTTTAATTTGGTTGTCTTTATGAACCAAGAACTTATACCTTTGATTGTAAAAATACTTTCTACAATCTCAAAAATATTGCGTTAAAAAAGAAAAACAGCTTCCCGTTTGCCCCAAGCGCTCGAATAAACTGAGTACGGCCCTGTTATTACATAATTATTATAAATAATTATTCTCCCGATTTATAACAAAATAATATTTTTGCACTTTAGCCGACCAAAGACATCCACTGGCTTATAAAAATAATTAATATTTATTTATGCGAGCCTATCACGTCTCTGGCTGATATTACGCCAGTTACGCTAAATTGATAACGGAATGTCTGCATTTCTGGCTGAACCAGCAAAAATATTATTATTATGCCATATAATTGCGTTTAAAATAAAATACCAATTAAGATAGTAGTATCAAAAGTTCAGTAATCTAATTTTAGCATGCAAACCAGTTACTTACAAAATTGCTTATACAACGTGTAATAAATTAATCAGCTCTAATTATAATTTTTTGAAAAAATAAAATGATGAGGTACTGCGCGTTTGTTATGTTATTATGCGGCGGTGAATATAAATCAAATAGAATGTTTGTATGCATTTTTTTCTTTCTAATCAATTATTTACAGGTCTGGTGCACGGAGATGTTCTCAATTTCGTGCGAGCGATCAAGAATCAGTTAAACTTCAATTATAACCAGGACAAGGAACGGGCATTGTTGGAAGAAAAGTGTAAAAGTAACGGAGGGCCGGAAACATTTCAAAATTTACTGGTAAGCATACGGTGGCTCGAGAAAGTATTCGTACACTCTCAAAAATCGCTTTCACAGCAACACTTATCAGACATTTCTTGTTGAAATTTTCATTCTCTTCATTTTTTAGTATATACCTAGAGATTTTTCTATTTCGTCGCACCGTTTTCGAGTTACGGGGACTTACAGAAGACTCTGTAAAATACAAGAAATTATTGTTATCTGCATCTGAGAAAACGGTGCGACAAAATAGAGAAATGTCAAAAAGTACAATTTACGTTCTTAACATAGGAGTGTACGAATACTTTCTTGAGCCACCGTGTATGTATAGTCGAGGCGGCGCGCGGCGGCGAGGCTTCGTTTTGCTAAAATAAATACCTTTCAGTCTGCCAAAGTGGAATTGGAATATTGCCTGAATGGCGCTTTCGGCTATGGAAATCTCTCCAAAGCCTTCGAATTGTCCCAGAGCGCCGAGGGCGCTTTGTTGGAGTACGTCGACGAATATTGCAACGCAATGACGTCGATAAAGGATTGCGTCAAAAATGCGGCCGCAATTTTTCAGAATTGTTTCAACGAAAAAGAAAGATTGAGTTTGAAATTTGTGGTCAACGTGTTCGACAGCTTGGCCAACTTTACCTGCTACAAAGACGGAGACTGCGTTATTTGTGGGTCCAGTTGAAACGCGCGTTTAAATTTCTCCATTTATTTTGAAATTTCCTTTTTAGTTTTCATTGCGGAAGGAGGTCCCGAATGCGTGTTGGACAAAAACGACGAATTGAAGAAGTGCACTATCGATATAATGCGAGGAATAGATTTAAATGACGTTCATCTGAGTACTATGCCATTATTAATCAACTACACGACGGTGTGCGAGTAAGACACTTGATTTTTCTCTTGAACAGTTTAACGAGATTCCAAAATAAACAATTTTCCATTTTTGGCATCGACTGTGCAATCGACTAATTTCTATCGTCAATAATAAATTATTAACTTATTTAATTTTTTCAGTGATTTTTCCAAGTTGCAAGCGTGCATTGTCAAAAATTTGGAACAATGCGAAGACGTCACTCCGGCCAACGTTATCGGTTCCTTGTTCACTTTTATTTTAAGAAATTATTCTTGTTAATAATAATAATAATAATTTATTGTTGTTCTGCATGTTGTGTTATTAAAATAATAATAATTATTTCTCCGTTTCCGAAACACCCTGTACCACGCTTTAGGTGTAGCGAGAATTGTGTCAAACGTGCTAAGTTTTGACGTTTATCAACCACAGCTGATTTGACGCACTATGTTTTTTGTGTGGTCCCTTTTGTTTATGTGGAATTTTTCTTAGACAACTCGCGGGCATTTTCTTCGCATGAATTTGTGACGAGTAAATGAAGGCGATGGAGGTGCCCACTGCGTCGAAGAAGAGTTACGGCAGTAAAATACAGAAACTGAGCTTGAAAAATTTGAAAAACAGATTCACAAGAAAATCTTGCGCCGAGAACGTGGAAACTAACGAAACCGAGCGTAATTTGCAGTCGGACAGTGATGCTTCCTATTCTTCGGGAAGCAGCAGGACTCGGGCTGCAAGCATTCTTAAGAGTTTCAAGAAGAAGTGCAAAGGGGCGGTTTTTGATTGTAAACCGAGGCGCAAAAGTGAAAATTTTGATTTAAACCATCAGATGATGTTTGCTCACAATGAAACTCAAATCCTGCCTCTAGAGACTGAACCAAATAGTAGTGAAATTAATGCCGTGCCACCGCCCGTTCCTCCGCGAGTTCCAGAGATGGAATCGACGCAGGTCGTGCCCGAAAGTATAGCGGTAAGTTTTCGATGAAACGAATAATTCGATAATAAATTGTTGTTTTAATAATTGCAGAAGGACGCCGACGGTGATCGCGGTGTTCGTGAAGAGCTGACCTCGTTGACGCCTTACGGTTGGTATTGGGGTGCAATTTCCAGACAAGAGGTAGAACAAAAACTCAAAGGTCAACCTGATGGCGCATTCCTTGTTCGCGATTCCTCCTCCACCAACCACGTACTGACGCTGAGTTTTCGTGCTTCCGATACTACCCTTCACACGCGCATCGAGCACAGTTACGGCTATTACGCACTTTTCACCCAAGAAGAGGGCGTCAAAAGCATAGTAGAACTGATCGAACAAGCAATTTATAAATCGAAAAGTGCCGTGTTGGGTTATTCGACGCAAAGATCTTCAGATTTACATCCGAGATTTGTGGTGCGTCTTTCGAAACCAATTTCCCGATTCAGCGAGGTGCGTTCTCTGCAATACTTGTGTCGATTTAAGATTCGCCAATACGTCAGCGTTAGTAATATTCCGCAATTATCGCTGCCTAAATCGATCGTCGATTATTTGCAAGACCAGTATTGGTAACACGATTCAGACGGAGCTACAAAAGAGTGATTCTACGAATCGGACGTTACCAATTATTATTATTACATTATTTTATGTACGTCCACAACGTCACGAACTCTCTCTAATCGTATTATTCCAGAAGACAGTTGTATATTATTTGAAAATGCCAAATTCACAACATTACACTGAAACGGTGCTCTCCATTACCGAATACTAACTTTTTGAACCATCCTGTGTGTGTTTGGGTAAAATAATTTGTCGCTCATTATTGTATTATTATTTGTTGTAATTTTTAAACAGAAATTACGTCAAATTTGACGAGGATAAACGTCAACTTGTAAAGAAAAAATATATCTGGGTTTTGTGCAAATTTTGTTATTTGTAAAAAATATTTTTGTCAGAAATTGTTACAGCAATAAAAATCGATACGTAAAGTATTATTATTATTATAATGATCAGTCGTTTTGTGGGCGTAAAAAACTTCAATTATTAAAGCATCGGGTAGATTCTTCGATGGAAATATAAAACCTTGTTATCTTGAATTGTACTTTATTTCTTAAAAAATTATATTCACAGATATAAAATTGCATCTGCATTGAACTACACATGACGATTCTTTCCATACTTGCTATCTGTTCCAGTTGAGGCCCAGCATATTTCTAGCCTGAAACAAATATTTGCTTGCTTTTTAATGTGATAGTAAAGAATATAAGTCCATCATTTGTCTACAGCTGACGTGCATAAATGAATTAAAGAGTTTTATTCTGAAATGATTATCTTTGAATACTACTCACTTGGAAGACTGTGGGAAGCTCTTTCTAATTTTAGTCAAAAATTACAACTCACCGTCGTGAAAGCGGACGTGACAGATTCGATATTTCCTAAATTTGTTAGATCCGATTTATTTAACAAGTCGTTGACTTGCATAAGTTCTTTTAATCGACTATTCAAAAATTTCCAAGTTTTTTCGTTATGTTCCGATTTATCTTGTATCAAGTACAACTCGGTTGCTTTGTAAACACCAGCCAGAGCGATCCGCCTGGCGTACCAATTAATCTAAAATAAAAACATATTCCTGTAGTAAATAATTCCGTTTCGTTCTTACCCGCTCACTTACGTCTACAGAACGATCGCCCGCATAGTAACAAATGTCGTCCACCATGGTGAGTAAGGTCGCCAACGAATTTGGCACGTTTTGCGGCAAAGACATTATGGCGAGGGCTTGGGGCCACCTGGATAAGTAAGGGATGGTCATTTCTAAACGTTTCTGAACCGCATCCTCTACAATTTTTCTTCCCGCCGGCGGTGGCGTCTCGTTTCGATTTTGTACCTAACAAACATTTTTCAATTCAGTTCCCGACGCCTCAACGCCAAGTCACTAAAAACTGACCTGTTTCAAATAATCGACTAAATCTTTGTTTGACCGTTTTTGAAAAAAATACACCAAATCGCCACCAGTACCCGCGAACATGCCGTGGGTGATGCCGTGATAGCCGGCGGCTTTAGCGCCCTCGGCTATTGCATTTTTCGACCATCCCAACTCCACTACAAACGGCAACGACGATTCCAATATTTTATTTCTGATGGTTTCTTCGTATTGTTCGTTTGTTTTATTTTCGCCACCGCCTTCTCCACCTCCCGTGGTGCTCTGCGACGACTGACGGCATCCCAAGTGTGACGGTCTGGATTCTAAAATACAAATTTAGCATAATTTAAGAGCGCAAAATTGAGGTCGAAAGAAATTAAACAGATTTGTTTTGTTTCTTTATTACAAAAATATGAAATTAAGAACAAATAATGACAGCGTAACGCGCGTTCAACATTGGGCCTCGTCGAGCAGTTCGTTCAATCTGATGGACAGGCTATCGATCACGTCCACCGTTAGCAGAGCCATGGAGTAAACTTTTTCTTGTTCCTCCGGAGACATCTTCATCATCTCGTCAACTTTCTCCTTCCGATTAGGTACACTCAGATTCAAATCAAATTGGCTCATTTCGTTGCTGTTTGCTTTTAAGAGCCTCCTCTTATTGTCGATTTCGTGTTTCATCGCCTTTAAATTATCACCAATCTTCCCTAAATAATTTCGAATTTCCTCCACATTATCCCAAATCTGCGTTACGTTCTTTTTATCTCTCGAAATTAAAAATCTCAAAAAGTTCATGCTGGCGATGATCGGATCGGAACCTTCCAAGACGTCTTCGGGTTTTTTGTGACTTTTAGTCTCGCAAAATATATCTATTGTTTGTTTCAAGTTTGAACCACGAAAATAAACGGACAATTCGCCCGTCGTTTCGGCCTTATCGAGTTCCTCCATTAGGATGTCTTTGTAGAGAGTAATCAGATAGCTCTTTATTCCGGGGTACGTAAGCACACTCATGAGGTTGTAAACGAGAAGATATCGGCCGCGAGTGGAGAACGACAAGAGAAATCGTTTAAAGATAGCTAGAGCTGTCGTCCGGTGCTTTTGATTTTCGTCGAAAATTATAACGTTGATAATGAGCATGCAAAAATCTTGACCCTCGCCGTTATCCAAAATATGATGACTTAACGTCCGTCCTTTGATTCTCTCCAGTAAACTTTCGGCAAAACGTAAACCATTCTTTTCTAGCGGCATATCATTTTTTTTACTTAGAAAATAACTAACAAACCGTAGGCAATTGTGGAAAATAAAAACCGAGTCGTAGACGTGTGGCAATAGTTCTGCGCACACATTCTCACACAAAACCAAGTAAAACATAGTTGCTAACGCTAAATCGGTCGTTTCTTTGTAATCCCGAACGCTTTCGTAACTTTTTGGATCCAACAAAACGAAGAGATCAGGTTTTAGTAAAAGAAGTTTTTCGATTACGTCCGTGGCGGCTACGCGTACCGGTGGATACTTGAAATTTAAAAAAGCAAAGGGCTCGTCCAAGAGGTGAATCACAAAGTTTAACAAAAGAGTTTTGGTTTCGCGGTCATGATTTAAGCCTTCTACGAGGACCACATAAAACTTCAGAAGCGCCGAGGTAATAGAGTTAATTTTTTCGACTGCTATGTTGTCGTCTTCGTCCATCAATTCTTGAACCAGATTGAGACCGTTCACGTACACCTTTACCGCGTTTAAGGCCCAAGCGATAGAACTATAACGTTTCTGAGGCAGCCTCAACGTAACTTTTCCCAAGTAATCGAGAAGGCAAACAAATTTAACTTGTTCGAATTCGCCCAATTGTTGAAACTCTTCGATGAGTTGAAGGAGAACGTCCATGGGGTCATATTTGATTGCTACTACGTTCATCAACTTCTTTAATGTTTCGAAACGTAAAGTGGAGAGATTGCAGTCGACGAAGCCGAGTTGTTCGATTATGCAATTACAAACGTCGCCTGCAAATTCAGATTCCTCGTGTTGCTCTACAATTTTTAACGCGTCGTCGAGCGAACCGTGCGTTACGCATTCTTTCAATTTTTCAATATTCATTTTTAAAAATCACCCACTGGAAATTTTGACACTTAATTTTGAGGTTATGTTAAACTCAAAATTGCGAATGTAGACCAATTTAAATTTAGTAATATTTCTATTCTTTCCTCTCGCGATATCGATCTACGTCTTCTCTTTATTTTTCGGTTATGTTTTATATTTTTATTTTCTAGAACCAAAATATTGATCGTTCAAAATATAAATAATAAACAAGGATTATCGACTTACATAATTATTATTACGCCGGATTAAGTTATTATCCTTATAACTTGATCGTAAATTTCATATCTGCTGTACGAATGAATCGCATTTTAGATCCGTATAAAGAAGACGTACATGGATAACAAGCATAAAATAAAATATAGTAAACATTGCAACATTAACGAAATAACTCAAATTGGCCTACCAATCTAGGACACTTAAAAAAATCTATCCTATAAGTTGTACTCACTTTTAAGGCCGTAACGTAAAACGGAAAGCAACGTCATCAGTGACATAATTTTAAAATTTTAACTTTTCCCCTACTTTTTCAAAAATATTCTTTGGTTGGTTGCAGTTGTAAATTTCATTACCAACATTTTCCATGTAGTAAAAGCAGTGATTTTCTATATAGAAAATCACTGCTTTTTGATAAAAGTATCACCTAGAATTCTTTTTGTATTCCTTTTCCGATGAGTAAAAGTTGCAGGGGGAGGGTTACCCAACCTATTCGTAAATAACCAAAGAGGTTATTTAAAATATTTTATTATTTTATATTTATATATTTATTAAAAAATAATTAAATTTGATGTAAATTTTATAGGCTTTTTTCGTAAATCATTGTAATATTTTTCCGTGAATATTTTTTCCTAAAATCAATTCAAAGATATAAAATCATAAAACTTTTTATTCGCCCTGTATACGGGCCGCGCAATTTTATTATCAACCGATGTTGGTATTACGAAAATTTAAGCAACACCCCAAAAACAATAAAAGTGACAGTGACAGTTCGCCTGGCTTATTTTGTGTTTTGTGTCACTTGGATTCCAAAAATTCGCAAATAAAATCAATGGAAGATGAAATTTTTTTGTTCGCTATCGATTCGCTAATTTGAAACAATTTAAAATATGTCCACCAGATCACAACTAACTAAAGATTTGAACGGTAAGCAGACCGGCAAAATCCACTCGGAAAGGGCACTAAAATCAGTTTCTCTGTTTATGTTCCTATATTTAGTCAAAAAGAGGCGTGTCCTCTTCTTTTCGCTCCCGAATTTAAATAAGTTTAATTAACGCTCGTCTTGAGATTTTCATTTACTTAATTGAATAGTGAGTCATGGTGCGTTACCGAACTGTCACACTTTTGCTAAGTGTGCTTCGAATTATTTAATTTAAATTTTTCACTCGCTTTTTTGTTTTAGAGAGCGTCAAGGTTCTGTTGGGAAAGCAAGTGAAAATTTTATTTAAAAATGTGGTGCGTCTCGAGACAAAAGGAGATAAGACTGAAAATAGGGTTTTGGTGAGTCGTCTAATTCTTTTTAATTCAAACTTAACAGCGATCCTTGATCCTATTATCTAGAGATAATTTAAAAAAATCGAATTTAGGTTTGTAATGAGCGATTAGTATATAAAAGATATGCGTGGTGGCGCCACCGTTGTAGCCAGTTAAAGTTTGACATTTATGATTATAGAGGAGTGACAGCCAGCTCTTGTAATATTTCGTTGTCGTTTTTTCGTGAATTTGTGTTACATTAAATCTCCAAAATGCCTAAAGCGGAAGTCGGAACGCCAAAGTACCTCGCTAATAAAATGAAAGCGAAGGGCCTACAAAAACTTCGCTGGTATTGTCAAATGTGCCAGAAGCAGTGTAGGGACGACAACGGCTTCAAATGCCATACCATGTCCGAGTCACATCAGCGGCAAATCCTCCTCTTCGCGGACAACTCCAAACGTTACATCGACGACTTCTCGAGAGAATTCGATATGACTTTCACCGAGATCCTCAGACGTCAGTTCGGAACAAAACGCGTCTACGCAAATCGGGTCTACCAAGAGTACATTTCGGACCGTAATCATCTGCACATGAATTCGACACGATGGGTCACCTTAACTGGTTACGTCAAGTGGTTAGGACGCATCGGAAAGTGTATAGTCGACGAAACTGAACGAGGTTGGTACATAACTTACATAGACCGCGATCCGGATACAATCGAAAACAAAGAAAAGCGTCGCAAGCGTATCAAACTGGACAAAGACGACGAAGAAAGAATGCAAGAATTTATAGATAAACAAATAAAATACGATCAGGACAAATTGAAAGACTCTGCAGTCGAGGAGCAAAAATTAAACGAATTTGTTAGAACCGGTGAGGAAGAGAAGCTCGCGCTAAACATAACTTTGACAAAACCTTCCACCTCGGTTGCTTCCATTCCCTCCCTAGACCAACTGATCAAGCTGAAAGAAGATACCGATTGGGAAACCAAGAGCATTAAGAGCATGAAAAGCACAAAGAGCGAGTCGCAAAAGAGAAAAAAAAATGCGTTAGATGAAATTATGGAAAAGGAAGAACAATTGAAGGAGAAATCGAATCGTAAAGATTACTGGTTAACCGAAGGGATTGTGGTGAAGGTGATGACGAAAAGCGCCGGAGAAAAATACTATAAAATGAAGGGGGTGGTTATCGAAGTTGTCGACAAATACGCGGCTGTGGTTAAGATGCTGGACAAGGGAGCAAAATTAAAGTTAGATCAACAGCACTTGGAAACCGTTATTCCGGGCATTGGAAAATTGATGAAAATAGTCAACGGTGCTTACAGAGGCCAAGTGGTCAAGCTATTATCGATTAACGAACGTAATTTCTGTGTCAACGTCGAAATTGCGTCTGGTCTTTTGCAAGGCAGAAAATTAAGCAAAATCGAATACGAAGACATTTGTAAAGTGTACTTCGAAGACGAGGAGCAACTGCAAGAATAAACTCTTCAAAAATGTAAATGGATTTGTACATAAGTGGTTTAACAAGTTTTTCAATCTAAGTTGCAGCAAATTAGCTTTTCTTGTTTCTTTGCTTAAATATGAGATAAAATACTAAGAGAAATTTGCAATCCCTCTTAAGTAAAATTGAATAATGTAAGAACCGAAACCTGGAGGTGACGAGAATTTAGCCGGATAAGTTTTAATATTTTTTTTAATAAATAAATAAACAAATAAAGAAAGTTTATTTTAAATGTTTTCGTTATTTCACTTTATACTCAATATCCTTATTCCGACTTTTTTGAAATGTTTAGGTATTTTCACCATGCCGCATACTTTTGCTCACCGCCAAAGTTCCCACCAGGGTAAGCACGCACCTAAGATGTTCCCATTTGCAAGAAAAATTGAAATATTTAAATTCTAGATCGATTGCCACTTTCATTACTTGGAAATACAGTCGCTGGAGAGTAAACGTGGAAATCAGTTGACTTTGATGATCAACGACAAAATTTACTCGTTTTTAGCTGGGGACGATTCGACCTGCACCACGGAAGTCGACACAATGATATCGGCCCTTGCCACGGCAATTAGGAACATTTTCCCCACCGTTCCTTTGCATTACATAATAAAAAAGGTAACCAATTTTTAAAAACGGTTTATTGAACTTGAACCACACAACAGAATCTCATGTAATAACCGGGGTCCTCGTGTCGAGCTTTCTGATCCGAATTTTTTCATAGATCGAAGTAATTCCAAACGCGCGTCTGCAACAACTGCGGGACGTCGAAGTTCTCTCTCCGAGTACGCGAGAAGTGGGTCCCTGTGGTGGATTTTCTACTCAGTACGCCTGTATGTGCGATTTTCACAACATGCCCTACCGCGAAGAAGTTGCCTGGGACGTAGACAACATTTACGTTGCCTTAAATACCCGAGAACTATGCCTAAAAGATTTCGATCACTTAGAGCAAAAGTAAGTAGCCACCGAGATATTTGACGTCCGCTTTAATCGAGTTTTGAATCGTAGGGATTTGGTTCCGATAATCAGCGCACTAGAATACAATACCTGGTTTACGAAATTAAGAGCGAATCATGTGCGATTGTCGCATGAGACCATGGATCGCATCCTGCACGTACTGAAAAAATCGTTAAGTTTAGAAGAACTATACTTAGATAATTTAGGGCTTAAAGCGGATTTTGTAAATAAATTGACGAACGCGGTCAAAGCGAACCTGGCCACCTCTCTACATACGATTGATTTATCCAACAACATGATCGAAGATAAAGGTGAGTTTGACTCGCTTTGGTTGCACGACTCACTAATTTTTTTTTAAGGTGCAATAAATTTAATTGGCTGTGTATCACGCTTAAATAAAGGGCTCGAACATTTAAACCTTTCCCACTGCGGACTGACATCTAAAGGCGTAAACCAACTGTCTCAGTCGTTCACCGCCACCAACATCGTCCACACCTCGTTGACGTACCTCAGTTTGAGTGGGAATAGTTTGAAAGACGACGTCCAAAATCTGTACAACTTTTTATCGCAACCCAACGCCTTGCGACACTTGGACCTTTCGTCCACCGACGTAATATTAGAAAATGTGAGTAATAAGTAAGTAGTAGAGACTAATAATTTTACCATTTAATTTTCAGCTCTTTGGTGCTTTAGTAAAGGGTTGTACCTCGAATTTGGTACACCTGAACGTTTCGAAAAACCCGTTCAGTAGTAAAAAGAGTAAAGAATCTCCGTTATCGTTTAAGCAATTCTTTACTAGTTCGCTCAGCTTACAGTATCTTAACATGGCTCATTGTAAGCTTCCTCAGGAAGCCCTCAAGTAATATCTCTTCGCCTCGCCCCTTGTTTTCTCCATCTAAGTCTAAACATTTTGATTCCAGGAACCTACTCTTAGGTTTGGCATGTAACGAGTACACGAAAGACATGAGTTTGGATCTGACAAGTAACGTGCTGGGCGCCCAAGGTGCGCACGTTCTCGAATCGTGCGTTCACGGCGTTCGTTGTATTTCCAGTCTGGATATTTCGGATAACAGTGAGTATAATTGTAACTGGCCTACCGCTTCGACCCGGAAACTATTGTTTCGCTTTTCAGACATGGATGTCGATTTGGCAGGCGTGATCATCGCAATCAGCAAAAATAAATCCTTAAAACATCTAAATATGGGACGTAATATGGCCAACATGAAAGCGAAACACATTTCCACCGTGATGGACTCGATTGTTCAAGTCATACAAGACGAGGAATGCGTCTTACAATCTCTAATCATTCCAGATTCTCGACTCAAGTCTGACCTGCACAATTTTTTAAACGCCCTAGGCGATAACAAGTGCTTGGAAACGATCGACATAAGTGGAAACTTGATCGGTGATTCGGGTGCGCGCTTGTTGGCGAAAGCGTTACAAATCAACAACAAATTACGGACCATAATTTACGATCGCAACAACATCACATTGCAGGGCTTCAACGACATCGGCTACGCTTTGGAGAGCAACCGAACTGTCCAATATATGCCCTATCCCATCTACGACGTCACGTTGTGCATGAAAGCGTCGGCCGATCGCACCGAGGCGGTAATGCGTAAAATGCAGGATCTCTTGAACAGAAACGCGATGCCAAAGAAATTCAACAATAATCGCAACTCGTTATTGCTCCAACCCAACTTCTTGCTAAGTTCCAAGCAGCAGTCCATGTGCAGGCTGATGGTACAAACGCAGGAAGCGATCAAAAACGTGACCAACGAATCGCTGTTGCAAAACAACGACGTCAATCACGCGAACGGCGTGATACAGGACGCTAATAATTCCAGACACCTTCTCGGCAAACTACAAGAGGTGGCTCAACAAAAAGAAGAACCTCATCCGCTCGGCGTCAAATTGCAACAGGCGGTGGGTGACATACACGGTTGCATCAACGACCATCTGCAGACCACAGCCGAAAAGATGCTGAAATCCAGCAAGGACCTCTGCCCCTATGTTCTGCGCGATAATCCGGCCGTTCAGAATATCAAAAAGGAGTGCAAGAACAAAAATCAAGTTACGGTCGAGTTTCTTTCTACGGTCATCGACCAACAGGCGGGAGTTGAAATTATGAGCAAATTAAGGTGAGGATACTACTTAAAAAGGTAAGAAATAATGTTTCGTTTTATAAAATTTAGGGAGGTGAGTTCTGCGATGGCAACATTAATTTCGGAACTGGTCGTCGACGAAGTGCAAGAAGCGCTTTTAAAGAGTTACAAAATTTTAATGGGAGACACGTCGGGTTTACACTTGGATTCGCCGCCGAGAAGGTCCCGCCTGAGTAGTTCCGGCTCATCTAAACATGGCGCCAGTGACGTCTCCATAACGGACAGCAGTCATCAATCCGACCACTCGCCGATGGTAAGTTCTAAAACGTTTCCATATTTAAAAATAAATTTATTTTCTTTGTGCATTTCGTACAGAAGTTGGAATATTTGAATCTCGTAAGTAAAACGTTGATTAAGCGGACCAGGGTATAATTTACGTGTTTTTTCTCTTAGGCAACTCCGCATCTGTCCATCAAGCGAAAGAGTCTTCACGGTCGCAAGTTGCGACCCAAGTCGGTGGTGGACAGCGTGGAAGGCTTGTCAGCCGACGATATACCTAGTTTATTGCCGTCGATACCGCGCAACTCGGAAGAAGAAGATTCCGTTACCGAGCTACCAAACGCCACGCACCAATTGCAGCATCTAGTCAAAGGTCGCCCTCGTAGGGCGAAGACGAGGGCTCCCACTCGTCCTCTAATAAAACCCTGCGAGTCGACCGAAACTCCCGATCTTGGTGAAGGTTTGGACACCTTCTTCAGGCCGGGATCTGTAACGCCCACTTCGGACGATTGTAGTTCTTTCCAAGCGGACGGAAGTCCGAATCACGATTTCGCGTCACCCGTTCTCGGCGATGATCGAAAAACGCCCAAATTGAGTCGAAATTCGCCACACCTGAAGGGTCTCCTAACTCCGACGCCCAGGTCGCGCTCTAGCGATAATTTGGAAAAATATTCGCCTTTGATCGGGCGAAAATGTAATTCCGACGTTTCGTCTCCTCTCGCTCGGAGATTTACCGGCGACAGCATGATGTCCAGAGAGAGCAGCGACGGCAGCATCGCGGCAGAAACCAACATTCCTTTAGATTATTCGTCGCCCAGCAGTACCCTCTCGAAGGGAATGTCGCCCGACAGTTGCAAAACGGGTCGGTAATTTTACGCACCGCCAAATGTCTTTGTTTTACATTTACTTCTTTTTTTACAGACGACGCCGACAGTTTATCTCAATCTAAATCGAAAGCGGCGCCGCCCATTGCACCAAAACCACGTCCTTGGTCGATGGTGAATTCGGAACCGCGTTCGGGGGATTTGAACCTCTTGAGTGACGGTTCGTCGCCGTGCAATTCGACCGGAAATACTCCGGATTCCGGCGACGCGCTAGATAGTTCCGAATCGTCGTCGATGGATCGACGAATTTCCAAAGAGAGCAAAACCAAAAAGTCGGGTAAGTAGAGGTCATCGGAGAGGTATTTCGCCTTTCTTCGCTCGTCCTAGGACTCAGCTTTCCGTGCTTTATATGTGGTTTTATAGGTTTTTTTTTGTTTTTGCTAAGGTACCTTCCAAAGTTATTTGCCTGTTGATGGCGACCTCAAGCTTTTTTTGCGCAGCAAGGTAGTCTTTTTGTTTTGTTTTTCGTTTGCGAAGCGTAAGAGTTGGAAAATTTTTAATGGCGGACTGTTTTAGGAGGCGAAAGCGGATGAGAAGAGGGATTCGTTTTTGTTATCCAATAATAAACGAAATAGCAATTATGTTACCGATAATGCGCACATAACTAGGTGAGATCGGCGGATCGCTCTGGTGGAGCCATCGAACGACGCTTTTGTAATTTTAATTTAAATTGGTAGCTGATGACGAAACTATAAACGCGACGTGCTTGGACTGCTATATTACAAAAATGCAACAACCACTCATCGTGCATTTCAAGTTGACGCGGTATTCGATATTGGTCGATGGCTTTGTAACAGATCTAATAGTGCAATCAAAACGTTTTCCAAAAATTAATTAGCGTAGGTTAAATTACAGTGCACTCCGTTTTTTATGTTTCATCAATTACTTGATCAAATTACAAATTGTGATATTTAATTTTTAATGTATTTTCCATTTCTGCTGTCCCCACGTAGGAATGTTTAAGTCAAATTTAAGAAAAAATGAAACAAACGAGTATCACGGAGGTTCGTGTTTTGGTAATTTTTTTCATCTTCCTGGCCTTTTAATCCGCCCACAATAATCGGCAAGTTTCCTTTTTACAAATGAAATGTTCTTATGTAAGATTCCTGCTCTCCATGTTCGTGCCTATCGTTTACGATCTGCAGCAGGAATTTAAGAAGAAACTCTAAATCAAAAGGAAATCGGCGAAACTTCAACTGGAATTGAAAAAATTTCCGTGAATACAAAATACGTTTTTGTTTCATTTTTTTCAAAATTCAGTATTTTAGCAATACATACAGGGCGGGACGACTTAAAAGTGCCATTTATGCTAAGAACCAAAGCAAGATATTCTCCCGCCCTGTTGGCATTTTTTTGCACGATCGAATATTTGTACATAAATTTATTTACAATTTGGAGTTTTTCATACTTTAAATTGTGCGCTTGTTTTTATTATTGGATCTTTGTTTTCTTATTATTACAATTAAAAAAAAACTATTTTTGTTAACCCGTGATTTATGGACTTAGTTGTATCCTCACGTTTATTATTCTTGTTTGTTCGTCTTAATAGTGTAAAGTTGCTTCCATATTTTTATGTATCGTTCATTTTTATACTCTTACTCGTCTTTTAAAAAAAAAATAAATTTGATGAAATTTAATGGTAAACGTGTTTTTATTTCTTTTATATAAAATTTTTATTCAATGGAACTAATTATAATATAAACCCGAATATATTATAATCCACATCACTAGAAATCCAGCAAACGACGTCATGAAACCTTCTTTTAGTAACTCCCAAGCACCACCGTACTCATCCTCGTCCACTTTTTGAAAAAAGTTAAAATAAACGTAGGTAACACCGCCGTTAAATAAAGCAAACCTAAAAAAACCAAGAATTAGTTTGGATACAATCGGTGAAATTACTAACCGACATTAAAAGTCCCACGATTCCCTTCAGAGGTGCGAAACCCCAAAGTACTCCTAGAATTATGCCCAACACTTGTCGTCCCCAATATATTACATCCAAAAATTCGTCCTAAAGCAAGCAAAATTGAACAAACTAATTAAACAAATTTAGTGGACTTACTTTATCGGGCCATTCGGAATTTGCTTTAATCGCACGACTCCACACCGACGCTATGTCTTGGATTTTGGAATTTCCATTTCTTTCTACAGTCTTGGTTCTACTGGTCATTTTTATTATAAAGGAACTTAAAAAGGAGGCCAAATTCACGAGCGATTTGATTAACACAGATTTGAGGTTATGGAAGTGTCAGGTGACGTCCTTGTGATATTTTGGACGTCGACCACGGTCGTCAAGTTACGTTTGTTTATTAAATTTTTATTGTATTCCACTTTGTGAGGGTCAAAATGTGACCAGATTAAGTAGAAGGACTACGCCTGAACCACAACACCCTGAGCAAAAGTTACGGTTCCTGTCGAAATCAGATTGGAACGGGACAAACAAACTCAAAATAAAAGTAATATGCTTTATTAAAATAAAGTGGCAGAATTATTATTTAAGCAAAATATTATCCAAGTTAAAAATCGTTACGTTCGCGTTCTCGGGGCATCAGATGCTTCAAATCCTTGGGATAACATATATAAACATCGACATACGTTACAGTGCTTCTCAAAATGTTGAGCACTTTATTAAACTGCAAATCGTCATCGGGTGGATCTTTAAACATATCGAGGGCCAAGTACTGATAAGCTTGGTCTCCAAATTTTTTATTAATCTTGTTCACCTCTTGCGCGCATTTTTGAACGTATACATAATCTAGAGGGTCCTTGCTGGATTTTTTTACTATGAAACCAAATATGAGATGATCTCCATTACAAGCATCAGTCCGAACGAGTTGCCCTAACGCTCTAGGCCCACGTTTGTAATCTGGAAGAATGCGAAACCTTTTATCCAGTTCATCGATAGCGCCGTCGACAAAACCGTTCTCCGTGCCGAAGTAAACGATCATGGTACCGGCTTCGATTTCGACCAAGGGATAAGAGGCGTTGAAGATCTTGCATTTTCGAATAACTTTGCGAGTGGAAACGGCGTTTTCCTCCTAAAAAAAATGCCACACTTACTTCCTCTTTCCTTTCTTTAGACTGTTTTTTGTTTGCTTGTCATTTTTAAGCAAAGGCAATTCCGATTTCTGTTGGAGTTTTTGTTTCGTTTTACCGTGATTCTAAAAAAAGAAAGAAAAGTCGTGAAAAATATTCGCAACAGAAATCGGATAGCAATCGGCTGCAAAAATGCAAAGTGCACCTATACTGACCTGTTGGAAATTGCACACAGTAATTATGACGTCGGTGTCTTTAAAAATGTGCTCGATCATAAATTTCACGGTGCTCCACTCCAAACGGTCCAAACCACAACCGATTCGTGGTATGGCCACCTGTTTGACGTTATTTGCTTGCACGTGCTGCTGCATCTTTGTCAACGAATTCCACATGGTTTGTAGAGTTGGTTTGCCACTAGAGAATTTCTTTGTAACCAAGTAATAGATAAAACGAGGAGGAAAACTTAAAATTGCCAAACCACCTTGCCTTTGCTTCTGATTGCTTAATTCGCCGTGCCTCTTGAACTGCGAACTAAAAAACAATTAATTTAAGTACACAAAAATTATTAAACGAGATACCTGAACTGCACTGCAATTCCGCTACCCATATTCAAATCTTCGGCTACGCAATGAGCCAATGAATAATCTTTTGACATGTTGAACAAGTCCTGGTTAATTTCTATAACTTTGGTGTACTCGATATTACCGGGCTTATCCACAAGCTTCATAAAGTTGTCGTATTCAACGTCAGACTTCTTCTTCGTATTTCTGTCAAAATCATCATAATTTGGTTTAGTAACTCGAGAGGGTTTTTCATCTGCATTTGTTTTGTCGTTGCTACCGCTCGGCGTTTGAACACGTTTGTTATCGTCCCTTAAACTACGAGTGATTTTAACATTCGCTTTGTGAATCTCCAGCTGTTTGTCAAAGTCTTCGGGCACCTTCGAGTCCCAAGTCTCCTGTTCTACATTTACTTCTGTATTGTCCGTAGCACTTACGACCTCGCTTTTTTTCGCTTCCTCTTTACTGACAGTTTCACTTTTCTGCTCCTTCTTCGTTCCGTCACCTTTTTTGTTCACCTTACTACTATTCGAATTCGAGCCGGTAGAGTTACCCTGTGGCTTAACCTTCCTAGATTTAACCATTTCGAATAATCGAAGCGAAGAACGCTGCCTGAAAGCATTACGGCATAAAATTAAATATAACCTCAAAATTTTAACAAAACGTCGTTAAGCAACAAAATCGAAAGTTTTGTAAACGCGCGCGTTGACAACAAAACCACCTCAACGTCGCAAGCAGCATTTTTCCAAAAACAAGTTTGACCTTGAGAAAATTATTTTGTAATATGAATCAATTAAATAATAAATTCTTCGGCGTGTGGTTGTGATAAGAATATAAAAATAAGAAAACTTACGGATTCGAATATTTTCCCCAAAGTATTACACCCGAAAAGTTGTGTGCAATTAACGCCCTGCTAGATTTACAACGGACGTCCACGTGGTAGCTTTCGAGCGAACGCTATGAAAAAATTCGCTTGCACTTGCACATTGCCAAGTTTTTGACCTCGATATATTAACAGGGGGGTTCACCGAGTTGATATGAATCATCGGGTTGCGTCATCTCGACGTACGTCAAATTTTCAAAATATCCAGAACCGGACTCGAAATACATTTGTTCTTCCAATTCTTTAAAAGGAATTCTAGTATTCATATAATAATCTGCATGGGAATTCTAATAATAATTAACAAAATTCCATAATTCTCCATTCCAAGCCTGTGGGAATCTCGTTAATACATTCATCTGCGTCAGTGATAAACAAATAACGGATAAGATTCGTCAGGCCAATTTACGGAACGTTTAGGCAAATTATTAGGCGTTGGGTATCCGGAAAACTTACTGTTTGAATTCGCACCCACTTGATAAATATAAATATAAAAATATCTTGTATATTATTTTCGAGGACCCGGTTTTCTCATTTGTTCCAATTTTCAAGTAACAAACTCGGTTAGCGTTCGTCGATAGCCGGATTTGGAGAAAATCGATAAATTTTTAAGCGAGAGTAAACACCTCGGCGTAATAAGAAAAATAATGGGCGATACTTGTGAAATTCACTTAGAAAAAGAGACTTACAAGCCTGGCGAAGTGGTGAACGGAAGCGTCCAATGTAGTTTCTTGTCCGAGACGACGATAAAAGGAAATTATTTAATTTTTTTGAAAAGATTTTTCAAAATTTTATGGAAAATTTAAATTTTCAGCTGTTCGAGTTAAAATTAGCGGCATCGGAAAGGTCTCCTGGAAGGTGAGTCGGTATTCGTACCAGAGAGCCCAAGAAGTTTATCTGGACGTCGAATTAAATCTTATATCGGGTGAGTTCGCAAAACATTTGGACGTCCAAAATAATGTGGATAATAATCTGTTTTAAGAAGATCAAACTACGACCGCACCGGGACAGCACAGTTATCCGTTTACTTTCACGTTGCCGTCGCCTTTACCGTCGTCGATGGTCGACGGCAATCCGACGTACTTCAAAGACGTCGTTTCGTTTATGGTACCGCTGGTGACGATAGACGTCCACTACGGATGCATCGAGTACACGGTTCAAGCCACGATAGAACGTTCGTGGGCTTTAAAATTGGAATCGTCCACGGGCTTCGGCGTTTACTCTCACCAAAGCATCAAAGAGATCGAAGGGATCGAAGTAATCCGTGCGATTTACGTGGTAGGTACAGTGCGACGAATAATTTGATCTAAAATTGCAGAAACCCGTCGAGGTCAGCAAGGCCATAATTCCTCCTTCGATTTTGCAAAAAGCCGGACCGATCACGGTGACTGTGAACTTGAAGAAAAGCGGTTACGTTTTATCCGAAGACGTCAGTTTCACCTTGACGGTTAAGAATGCGTCCACAGTCAACATCCAGTACATTCAATTCAAATTCGTCCAGGTACAATTGGCGGTCAGCCGTTTTTGCGAAAAAAATAAATTCAAAATCTTGCAGGGTTACGTTTTTCAAGCGGAAGCGTACACCAAAAGCATGGATTCTTTCGTGAGCGACGATTTCGTCATCAAAGACGGTTCCATCGAGTGCGGTATGGAAATGTCGAGAAATTTGGTATTAAAACTCCCGGCCGACATGTTTGTCGGTAATTTTGTTCCCAGTAATATTATCAAGAATTTTTGGGAATTACGCGTAAGTCTGTCTCGCTCGACCATTACTCCTATTTATCCTTTTATCTCTTGCAGGGCGAAATACATTTGCCGTTTCCGAATAAAGTATTTACAGTTCGAGTTCCTCTGAGCTTAGGATCGACTTAATTGTGTGTATTTAAAAAAATCTTATTTGTAATCTTAAATGTCTGGACAATAAGTATCTAAATTGGTAAATGTAAATTTATGCCAAACCTTCTCGAAACCTCTGATTTACGCTTATAATTTCGTGGTCACATATTTTCACATTTTCGACCAATTAAAACTTGGATAATAAGAAAAAACAATATTTTTGACAATTTACAAGTCGGCGAGATAATCGTATCCGTCTAGGATCGAAGCTATGAGAACATGATGAAATATTATATTAGAATGCAAGATGTTTCGGTGCCTTTATTGTTTCGAATCCGAATTAAAAGATTGAGATTTTTCACGTCCCCAAGCAAAACCAACTGACCTTTTTTTAAAGTTGGCACTGCCCAAATGCAACTACCAATACCAACTCTTGTACTATATCACTCGCACCGCGTGTATCAAATTCGGGTTAACTCGACGACGGTTTCGGCCGTAACTTAATGGTCACCCTGTATAATAATTAAAATTATTTGGTTTGTACTTACTAAATAATATAAGGCAGCATTGTAACAAAAACTGAATGTGAAAAAAATAATCCTATTTAACTATTCTTGTCCAGAAACTCTTGTATTGTTAATAAAGCTGTCTGTATCTTTTTCGAAATTTTTTGACATCGAAACCTAACCTCAAAATATTTAAGACCTTTGTTGTGCGATCATGGAAACCTCGAGCGAAAAGCCAATATGCGTGATAGTGTTGGGTATGGCGGGATGTGGTAAAACAACTTTGGTAAGTTGTCTAACCTCGGCGGGCGACAAACCATACGCCATAAATTTGGATCCCGCTTGCAAGCGGTTACCCTTTTTTGCAAACATAGGTAAGATAACCTTGCACAAGTTACGCATCGAGGTCTAATATCTTTTTTCAGACATACGTGACACCATAAATTATAAGGAGGTCATGAAAAAGTACAAGCTGGGACCGAACGGTGCCATCGTAACATCTCTCAATTTGTTTTCGTTAAAGTTTTCCGAGGTGGAAGGTTGCATCGCAAAGAGCGAAAAGAAACACTGTTTCATTGACACGCCGGGTCAGATAGAAGTATTCTTGTGGTCTGCTTCGGGTGACATCATAACCAAGACGTTATCAAGTAAATTTCCCACCGTTATTTTGTACGTGATGGACATGGACAGGAATACGTCGCCCGTCACCTTTATGTCTAACATGCTGTACGCTTGTTCGATCTTATACAAAACTTGCTTACCGTTTATAATAGTAATGAATAAAGTAGACATAGTGGACAACACATTGGCAATTTCTTGGATGCAAAATTACGAGACCTTAAGGGAAGCACTGGAAGCCGAGGAAGGTTACATTAGCAATCTTTTGAGTTCTTTAGCCATAAAGTTGGAAGAATTTTATAAAGATCTCAAGTTCTGCGGCGTTAGTGCCGCGACGGGGAAAGGAATCGAAGAATTGCATTCCCTGATCAACGATGCCGGACAAAACTACCAATAGTGAGTTGCTCTCGATTTTAATTCATTTAAATTTTACTTTCTCCTTTAGTCCCAAAGCTGCAGAAACAAAAACCGAAGATGCCAGCACGTCCAACCCGCCAGGATTGTCCGATATTAATTTAAAACGTTCCGAGGACGACAGCGGTTCAGATTCGGAAGGAGAAGAATTAAACCCACACGGTGAGTAACTAGTCTTTTTTCTTATGGCTGTCATACTAATTCAGATTGAAACTGATTTTTAAGGCTATATCATTAAAAAAAAATAAGTGCATTTTCAAAAAACTTTAAAAATTATAAACTGGAGTATTTCTGTAGTTATTTGAGATTGCACCTGTTAATAGTCTAGCGAGGGACATAATAAGTAAAACGAGAAATTAATTGGGTATCGTTTAAAATTAAAACGAATCATAATCGTACTACTTGCAGATATCGGAAACGCTGAGGAGGAAGAAGACAACTTTAGAAAAATTGTCATGCAACAAAAGTTAAAACAACTTGAAAGGGCGAAAGAGGCGGCCACGAGGAATAGAAAATAATGATTGTAATTTTAAGTTGATTAATTTTACTATTTTTTGTAAACTCCGCTCTTTGTGTAAATAAATTTGTTTATTTAAAATGTTTCTCGTTCGTTCGCGCAAAACTTGTGAATTTTTCGGTTTTTGGAACAGGAACACAGAATGCGCAAGCCGTCACGATTTGCATTTTGCCATGTGACCACTTCTGTCAAGTTATGAAATCCTGATAGAAAGCAACAAAAGTGATGAAATATGATGAGTCAACTGGCGTTTTGAAAACATTGTCCGCCAAGTGTGTTGCATAATCTAAAAGACAAAGTCAAAATTTGAAAATTACTTTAATGAACACATTTTGGTATCTAAGCATTAGTACATAAAAACATTACATCGAGAATATTATTGCCAATGAAAGATTTTCCATAGATGTTTCATGTAAAAGTCGACGCACCAGAAGAGAACCCTGAAAACGGCAATTGCAATACCCAACAAAATTTTGACAAACAGCAACAAGGCTATCAACATAGAGTCGATTACTTTTTCCGTCAATCTCATGAATCGAAGAAAAGGACAAAAGTCCATAAGTTCGGTTATTAATGTTTCTTCCGGTAAAGTGAACATCAATTTGGTGTCGTTTCTCAAGTTTTCGAATATCATTTTAACATTGATTACTCCATCTTTTTCATAAATAACGTACGTTTTCCTTTCGTCAACTCCGATACTGATCATCATGTCGTTTTCTAACATCTTAAACGATATGCCTCGCAGTTTCTTCTTTTTTTCTTCGAAATTCACATTACATGCCGGGCACTCTTTCTCGTCGTATAAGTCTGGACGATCGTTGAGCATATTCAGTACGGGTTCGAATTCTTCCGTCAAGGCATCCCAACCCAAATGTGAAGTCTTGACGTGCGTCAAAGTTGTCTCTTTTGGAATAGCTTTAGATGCTGTCGAATGTCCAATTTGTATCAACTCCGTCACTACGACAAGTGCTAACCCAATTGTAAATAAGAGTAAAGAGCGCCGATACTGTAATTTCATAATCTTATATCTGAGATCTTTGTTCCTTCCCAACAAACGAAGGTACGAACAACAGTATAAGCCCTCTTTAGAACGCAAGCAGGGCACTTTCCAACTTACGTCGTCGGAGTAAATAATTGATTTCTTAATATTTTTATTCAAAAATTTATCAGATAGGCCGTCGTTATTTTTTGAACTCAAAAGGTATTTAGAAATTGGCTTGTACAGTGCTCCAAGCTTTTCGTTTCTTTCCTTAAAGATCTGCTCCAAGTTTTGTGTTGTCGGCAAATAAGGAAGCACCTTTTCTTCTTCGATCACCTCGAATTCTTCTCTCAACAAAGTCGGCGTTATTATTCGTTTATTATCAAGATTTTCTTCTTCATCTGCTTCTTTGACAGAAGAATCCGAATCGTCATCGCTTGACTTGTCGCCACAATGTAGAGACTCGATATGGTCGATCACTTCAAATTCCTCGGAAGTAGACGATTTCTTCATTTCTTCTGGTGTTTCTACGGCGTACGAAGGTTAAGAAAAAGATTTATAAAACGTAACTTTATTACCACCTTTGATGGACGAATTGCAAACTTCATCAGTTAAATCAGCCCAACTCGAATCCGAATCGCTATTTTCCTGATTCGCAGAAATGCTTGCCATAGCTAAAGATATATTTAGTAAATTGAAATAATATATTTTTAAATATCATTATCGCTACCTTAGGAATAATAAAAAGAAACCCTCGCTCTCGTTCACAAACTTTAACACCCCTTCGCCATTTTGGCCAAGATTCATTTAACAAATAGATATTTAAGGGTGGGAATTTTTGGTTATCATAACCGGATTTTCTTTGCATAAGGGATTTGAAGTTTCTAGTTTGTTGATCGACAATAATTGTTGTACAATCGATATAATTTGAATAAATTTAGTTGAATTAGATAATTGGGCGAACGTAAATTCCGCCAGCGCTTAATACAGAGTTCTTCTCAAGATATCCAATTTTGCTTTTGAGGAAGGGCAAAAAGAAAATAGAGTATTTATTTTTTAAAGCTATATAATATAATCAATTTGAAATTTTTACAAAATGAGAAACCAAAAAATGCGACCTACCTTTGAGCTCCGATGATAATAAAAAGAACTCACAGGGAGTAAATTTGACTCCTTCGGGTAAATAACTTATTCTAAAATAATACACTGGAACACATTCGTAAATAGTTAGCCCAAACATGTTTTTCGAGAACCAGGCATCAAAATTATACACATCCAGCTATTCATAATTATTTATTTATAAAAGTAATTCAGTCAAAATTATTTTTTTTATTAAATTTAAAATATTATTTATTATATTAACAGATCGCACTAGAAATTTCAGCTCTCTAGGATGTGGGGAAGTGGGGTCGATTGATTAAATTCAAAAATGTTGACACAAATACTGCAGTGCTTAGTTAGATAGTCCTAAGTGCGAAATTTGGCTATTTTAAGGTAAAACCATATTTGGGAAGAGGGACAATTTTTCGATCTTGTTTTCTTAGTTAGAAAGTCCTATCTCTTCAAATAAATGTGTTACGACGCTATAAAGAAATATCCTATCTATAGTTCAGGTGTAATTTGCTGGATTGAAAGTTAAATATCTCAAAACTATGAGATTAGCTAGCACTTAGGACTATCTAACTAATCACTGCAGAATACATCCACATCTGTGATTCTGGGCTCTCTATGTAGGTATAATTTTAGTGTATGCTTGAGCAAACTTCATATTTTTCCTCTTTACAAGAGCAAAAGTAATATGTTGGTTGTATGATCCCTCGATATTCGCTTCAGAGATTTTATGTTCAAATGCTTCTTCTTCTTACCGTCAGTGCTGTAAAATTGAAAAACAAAACTTTAATTTTTTTAACTTAAACAGAAAATATTTTATTTACTTGTCTTATTAGGTTTCGTCAATTCCTAAAAAGATTGTAGCCGGCAACAAACAAAACTTGTCAAAATCTTCCACGTAAAATTCCATGTCCAGTTTGTCTATATCGACCCCTACCGTCGAGGGATTCACCGAGAGGAGACAGTACTCAAACTGTTGCGGTATTCTCCTGTAGAAACTGCTCAATCGGTTATAAAAAGCTTTGAGTTGAGAGCTGTCCTCGCTGATCAGCCTCTTGACCTAAAATGTAAGATTTTTTCTTTTCGTATTAACTTTTGCAAAAAATAAAGACTTACGATGACGTAAAATGTTTTTGTTAATACGATTATGGTGAAGAATAAGTTCTGACAGATTTTTGCTTCCAAACCAAAACTCCCATATAATAGGCTAAACAAATTACTCAGCAAGCGTTTTAAAATTGCACTTTGTTCCTAAAAAGAATAATTAAATTAGATTGAGAACTTTAAGGCAATTTGAAACCAACTACCGCCGAGACGTTGCTTTCAAGATTTTTAAAGTCGGAAATTAGTAAATCTCTTTCGAGATGCTTGATTTCTGTCTCGTAAAACTCTCTGTCGTCTTTGATCTCTGCAAACTTATCGAGCGGCACGATCAGTAGCGTGATCGTAAGGGAATCTTCCAGAATTTGTAAGACGATGGGTGATTCGGGCAAAGTGTTGTTAACCATTCGCCCTAAAATTTCGGCGGATATTTGACTGACGACATTGAACTTTGAATTTTCGGGTAAAAACCGAAAGAGTCGAAAATAAATGGAAAAGCGATCGTTGATTGAATAGATGCGTTTCTTTAAAAAATTTTGATCATTTGAGCTGAGATTAATAGAGGGATGATCCTAAAATTTACGACGAAATTATAAGACTTGGTGCGTCGCAGGATGGCAAAAACTTACATAATACAAATTGTAGTGCACGATGCTGGCGACAAAGTACTTGGCGATGGTTTGATGATGGTGTTTGGCGTACTTCTCGTTGATAAAAACTTCCATGTTTCGCGAAATGATCTCCTTCTCATCGGCCAAGAGGCCCATAAAGAGAAAGTATTGGCCGTCCATGAGTCTCAATTGAGCATCGCAAACGAGTTTCATCAAAATTTTCGACGCCACGAAACGCACGTACGGCGTTTTACTGCAGAGAGCGCTAAAGAGATGCGGAATCAATGGATCGTAATATTGCAGATGCCTATAGAGAAAAGTAATAATGTGGAATTAAACAGCTTTCAAAAAGAAAACTCAACTTACACGTTACAAAAGTCGAGGAGGCCGTACAAAATTTGCAGCTTAACAAAGTCGTTTGCATCGGTTATTGCCGTGGTTAAATTTGTTACGCATTCGTGCACAAAGTTTTCATTTACGAAACAATTTCTTATGTACAAACTCATGCAGAGGGCCCAAATTTGTTGGTTTTCTTTTAGATACTCTGAAAAAGAGAAATTTTTAAGGGTCTTTTTTATTTACATTTTTTATAAGAATAAATTTACCGCTAAGTTCGGACTCCACACTTGCAACGATATTTTTCAGTAGGGCAAAATTTTGTGACGAAAGCACAAGATGTCTTAAAACAATCAATTCGTTTATGTATGCGACGTCTCTCATAAAATACGAATAGTGGCCCAGCTTCCTCTCCAAAACAGCTGTCAATTTCTTTTCTAGACTTTCCTGAAAATACTAAATTTTTCAATAAGACACGCTTAGCTCGTTTTTCGAGAGTTTACCTGACTGGTGGATACGTCCCAGTTGTTATCGTCCCGAATCAAACGCGTATAGGACAAAATCAGCGTCATCACGTACTTCACACATTGCCCTGGAAAACTCTGATCGTAAAAAGCTTCGCTTACGGTGTAGCGCATGTTACGAAAAGCGTTCACCTGTGTGGTATTACAATCGTTTACGCTCTTCTTCTCCAACATTTTATTTAGTGCATAAACAGTCAACGAGAGGTCCGTGCTGGAATAATCTAAAGTGGCCTAAAAATTAACTTGGAGGAGGGAGTAAAGCAAACTAATGTAAAATTTACCATTAGAAATTTCTTTATTTTCTCCTCCAAAACTTGGTGGTCGTCGTATTTCACAAAATACAGCAACACACAGAGAAGTTTTAGTGCAGGCGTGCGACAACCGTTTTCGTTTATTTTGTTCTCCAGCAGAAAACGCACCGAAGTTTCGGTTAACAAATGCAAAGAATGGAAACGTTCAAATATTCCAAGGACATCAAAATTATTAGAAACGAGGTAATTTGGAATCGACCACATACAACTATCTTCTTGGACGTCAAGATTAGAAAAAACTAGATTGTACAATTCCTGAAAAATTTCAAGACATCAGTTATTATCGAAGGTAAGACCACCTCTAGTTGTTTTACCTTAGCAAAAACAGCGGAAGTCGCCATCGGATGGAAAATTTGCTTTACAAAGATGCTCAAAATGTACATCACTACATTCGATTTGTTGGCGTAAAATGTCAGTAGCTTTTTCAAATACTGTATACAAGGTTTCAGATCGTTAGGCGACGCCTGGAAGCACACACGGCGAAGACTCTAAAAGAACAGTGTCTACTACTACTATGACTCCAAGTTCGAAATAACAGAACTTACATTCAAATTTTTCGTGTTAACCGAGTCTTCTAAGAGTATGAAAGTATTGCAGATTAACTGTACGTAGAGCACGTTGGTCGACTTTTTGTTCCATTTCGGGTCCACAATTTTATTTAAGACGTAAAAAATTGAAGTTTTGTTTATGTCACCGGAGGTATTATTAATTATGCGCTACAATTAACGAAAAAGTAGTTTAAGTGAACTAATTGCAGTACAAAAACCAACCTTAAGTACGTCGTGAGACTTTTGATCTTCGGAAGCCCGAGTAATAATCTTTAGGGATTTATTGCGCACTTCTTCGTTGCAATCCACCAACAACCGTATGACGTTGATCAAAAATATTTCCGCTTGAATTTGTCTCTTGGTTTCACTTTGGGACTCGAACGAATCGTGTAACAGCAAAGTCACCAGATTTAAGGAGTTTTTTCTAAATTCCAAATTATCACATGTCATTGCGTTACAGAAAAATTTTATAAAGTTCTGGTAGGCGTTCAGCGAGAGTTGCCTTATAATTTTAGCAATGGCCTGACAACAAATAAAGAGGTTTACAACAACAAAATAAGAGGTTTGCTACTTACTTCGTGTTCGTCGTAGTTTGAGTTATAGCAAATAAATTTTAATAGATCCGTAACCAAACAAAATTCCTCGCAGTTGAACTTTTCAAAATTTGTTTTGATAAAGAGACGCACGTTGGCTTGATGAGTCACCTGAACGCTTCGGCTTCTGCTATCCACCAGAGAAGTTTTCAAACTACTGCTTAGCGATAATAAAATAGGAAAAAGCAATTTTTTCGCATTGCCGTGTTTACTTAAGTTATCGACAATAACTTGCAAGCTTGCAAACGCCTTGTATCCAATGCTCGTACCGCTTTCCTCTAAAAATTCACCGTAAATTTAATTAGAATATTTAGAAAACGTAAGTTTAACAAACCAACTGTAATTTGTTGAAACTCCTCGTTGGTGCAATAGGTGAAACTGTGTAGCACCGAAATGGTAGCATTTAGTGTATCTTCGGGTAAAGTAAACTTGGTTAAAAATAACTTGAAGTGATCCATCAAAACAATGTCTCCATTAACGGCATCGGAATCTTTCAAAATCTTCAAAATTTTCAAGTATATAGGGGCATAAAAAAATACCTTGCCCGCTATATCTAACGAATTAAGAATAAAGAAAATGCTAGCTACGTATAAAGAACAATCGACGTTGAAGTCTTCGTTGTCTAGAACGTAAATGATCAAAGTACACACATACTTGTCGTCCAACTTCTTCCAGTCGATTTCATTCGGCTTTGCTTCTTTCAGTTTTTCAACGCAATTTAACAAAAATTTGCGAAAGTCTACAGGTATGTGATCGCGATAGCGATCGCGCTCTTGGAGTTGCAGTGCGGTGGTGGAGGAAACTTCTTTTAACGAACAAAAAAGCACTTCTAGATATTTGTGACAACGTAAGTTTTGCTGTTGGTCGCAAATGTACTCCACAAAATCCATGATTCAAGGAAAATGTAAACATGTATGTATAACCTCACTTTTTAGTTTGACATTTACTTGTTGACTGGCAGTGGCTGTTGTTCTGTCTTTTATCTGAGAAAATTAGTTTTCTCGCATTTTTGTGGAAAACTACCCCCGTCAGCTTTATTTGCGTGATGGAAAATATTTAAAATTAATAGAGAAGGAAGAAAATTAATGTCTTTAGCACGGAACTATAATTTGGAGATTTATTTTAATTACTACAATTTTTTGATTTTCAAAATTTTTTTGAAATAAACAAAATTGCTAACAACTCATGATTATTTAAAAAGTGGGGAAAAATCATCTTCGGCGGACGTCTAAAATGACAATTTGAAATTTCGCACGGTGCAAAAGTGGGCATTATATTAAGCGTCGCGACGACGATAGTAATACGCGCCGGTATTGATTTTTGGCCGTTTTATGCACGCAAACGTAAAATTAACCTTAAAAGCAAATAAGGGTCCGATAACTGTGCCAGAAAATAATAAGAAATTGAAAATTGATGCTGGAAAATGGAGAGCGAAGTTAAAACGGAGATCACTTATAGCGAAATTAAATTGGAGTACGAAAAAGCGACGGTGAAGCAAGAATTCGATATAAAAAAACTTAAAGTTATAAAATTGTCCAACAAATACTTTAAATGTGAATTGTGCGATTACAAGACGCCGACTGTGCACACTTTAAGACGTCACTTCATTGTGCACAGCGACGAGAAGCCGCTAAAATGCGAAAAGTGTTCGTACAGCGGTAAAACGCCGCAGTCCTTGCGGGGTCACGTGCAGCTTCACCACAGCGAGAACGTCGTGACGCACAAGTGTGAATATTGCGATTTCAAAACGGAATGGGGTAAGGAACTAACATCTCACAAGAAAATTCACGCTAGAGAAAAACGTTACAAATGTAAGTTGTGCGCGTACGTGTCGCCGTACAGTAGCGCCTTGTGGGTGCACACGAAAAAAAAACACACCGGCGACATGCGTTTCGTGTGCCACATTTGCGGATTTAAATTCACGCACAGTCGCGGTTTGATTCGGCACGCGTTCGTCCATACGGGGGAAAAACCGCACGAGTGCGACGAGTGCGATTTTAAAACCGCGCGTCCCGAAAGGTTGGCGATTCACAAGAAGAGGCATCAAGTGACCAAGGTAGAATTGATCGGTTGCGAATTGTGCGGGTATCAGACCACAACGACCGCAAATTTGAAGAAGCATTTACTGATACACTCCATAGAGAAGAATTTCAAATGTCCAGAGTGCGAATTTTGTACCGCCAACAAGATGTACTTGAAAGCTCACGAAAGGGTTCACGTCGAGAAGGCTTACATATGCGCGATTTGCGATTTCAAAACCGCCTACAAGCAGCACCTGGCCGAACATGTTAGGCGTCACACCGCGACCGGCGAGAAGCGCTTTCAGTGTTGCGTCTGCGATCGCCGCTACACCCGACGCAACACTCTCAAATCTCACATGAGAACCCACACCGGCGATTATACTTACACCTGCGACGTTTGTTCCTACAAAACCGACACCAAATCCAAGTTGGAAAAACACGGCATTATGCACACCGGCGATAAACCATTCAAATGCGCACAGTGCAGTTATCGCAGCGCATTTAAGGGGGCTCTCAAGCTTCACACAATTTCGCACAGCAACGTTCGACCCTACGAGTGTTACCATTGCGCTCATAAAAGCAAAACTAAAAACCACATTCGGCTGCACATGAAAATTCACAGCAAAGACAGTAGCCAGCAAGAATGAACGATGAGCTTTTTACCAATATATACTAATATCTAGTCAGTTTTCAAGTTTGACTTGCGACCCAAGTGTTTGCGTTTTTTATTATATTTTTGAATCGTAAAAGATCTGTTCATTATTATTATTATTATTATTTTTAGTTTGTGTAAACGCACAAGACAATAAAGAGCATCAACAAATACGGATGATGGTTTATTGGCAATAAATTAAAATATTTACAAATAAAATTATAAAGCTATAAATACAATTTACAAATTATGTCCTAATATTTCGAATTTGTCGAGCAAATGCAACATGTCGGAATGCTCGAGAGACGAATTTTGAAAAACAATTCTGAAGAAATTCGGATGTCCTTTGTGAGCTTGATAGGTCACCATCATGGTACCTTCTTTCATCATTTTTTCTTTCATTTTCGGCGCGACCGCGTGCAATTTTGTATTAAAATCCAGTGATTTTTCTTGGCCGCGCAAACTGGGCGGCAAATACCAGAAGCAGACGTTGGCGAATTCGGGTCGATCCAAAACCATTCGAAACCCGGGCCGCTGCTTCAAGTTTCTGACGAAACAGCCGACGTTGTCGAATACTTTGTCTACGTGCTTTTCGAAACCCGACTTTCCTTTCGCTTTCCACATGAACCAAAATTTCAGAACGTCAACTCTGCGTCCGCATTGGACGTGTTTGTCTCCGGTGTCGTAGCTGGTGTCGTAAAATTTGTCCTTTTGGAATAAATAGGCTGCGTTGGCGGAGTGCGCTTGCGACAAAAGGTCCTTGTGTTTCAACAGCAGAACCGAGCATTGTTGAGGCGCCGTGAGAAGTTTGTGAGGATTCCACGTCACCGAATCGGCCCTACATGCAAAAGAAAAAGAATAAAAAATTTCGTTAAATAGAGCGCGACCTATGGGTTCTGTAAAGGTTTCGTGATTTTTGTGATAAGATATTTTAACAAAAATGTGTAAATAATAATTAATTAGATACCTGTTATAATAATAATTTATGCTGCGAAGGTCAAAGGACGCAATCGATCGTTTGATTAATTGGGAAACCGATTTCGTCAGATTTGCAAA
The DNA here is from genome assembly GCA_958510845.1 of Cantharis nigra. Lineage (NCBI taxonomy): Eukaryota > Metazoa > Arthropoda > Insecta > Coleoptera > Cantharidae > Cantharis > Cantharis nigra. The sequence goes on from OY294029.1 coordinate 178,277, forward strand.
ACGAATTGTGGCCTACCGCGGAATGGGGGCACAATTTATATATTTAGGTATTGTACTTTACCTTGCTATTCCGTTAAGTAAGTGACGGTATTTTTTGGACATCAAAGCACCGCCACCCCATGCGGCGTCCACGTGGAACCATAAATTGTATTGTTCGCACACGTCGGCCAACTCTTCCAAAGGATCGAAAGCGCCCAAAACCGTGGTTCCGGCGGTCGCGCTCACCATAAACGGCGCCGCTCCTTCTCTCGATGCCCTCTCGATTTCTTCCACCAAGTGCGAGACGCACATTTTTCCCAAATCGTCCGTGCGAATCAGATAAACGTTATCGGAACCGATTCCCAAAAACGATGCCATCTTCTTGATCGAGTAGTGCGCCTCGTCGGATGTAAACAACACCAGCCTTGGAAGTCCGGCCAGACCAACGTCCTAATGAAAAGTTTATTTACTCGAGCTAATTTCTTTTACCACTAGAAAGTTGTTAATTGACCACGGAAGCGCGAGTTTGTTTGCCCGCCTCAAACACAAAAAATTCCTTACCTTGATGTCGGGTTTGAACTTGAATCGTGCACAGCTGACGGCGTACCCGTTGGACATGGAACCGCCGGGACAAAAAATGCCGTCGCCCTCGCCGTCTGGAAAGCCGACAATTTTCCTCATCTCCTTCAGAACTACCTCCTCCATTAGGGTAAACACCGGCGACACCTCGTACGTATAAACGCTCGGATTTAAAGCGTCGGTTAGCCATTGCCCGACCAAGCCGTAAGGATCCAAAGAGGAAAACAGCTGATTGACAAAATACGGATGGCCAGTTTTGACGGAAAAATGAATGGTATCCTTAACCAATTGCGTCAATTTTTCGTGTGTCGCACCGTCTTCGCCCACGCGAAAATCGAACAGTTTAAACAATTCGGCCGGATGGTGCCATTCCAGAAGCGGCTTGTTTCGCCGAGTTCCTTCGAAAACGGCGTCCTTCACCAAAATTTGGAAGCAGTCGTTTAAGAATTTTTCGTGCCGTTCCTTATCGGGCGCACTTTGAAACGTCGCTTTTTTCAAAACCGGCAGTTTGGTGGTGCACGAAATTTTGAGGCCGTCGGAAAAATTTGTCGGCGATAAATATTCCTCGTCCGAAGACGTCGGCGAAGGTATAACCTCGTCCATTTCCTCGCCGCCAAATTCTTCTTGACCGGTGGCTGGCATTTTACGATCCTTCGATTACACGACTGAATCACAAATGTTGGAGCTGCACAATCGTCAACGTTTTAAGAGTATTTGGGTCACGTGTAGAGGCCTTGTTGAGCCAACTTTCGCTTAAGGCGGCCAAATTGACCGTGGCGTTAAATATTGCGGTTGTTTCCATCGTCGTCGGGGGATTTCTCCCTTCGGACTTCTCTCGAAATCCGGCACGTGATACACGCGGAAAATGCACCGGCAATTTCGGCTTAAGACCGCAATCGACGTCCCGGGGTTTTTCAAGTTTTCACTTTTTATCGAAAGCGTTTGCCTAATTGTTAAGTAACCTTAAGAATTTGATGACCTACACAATTTTACTTGTGGTTTTTATAAAATAATTAATTAATTTAATGCATTAATAATTTCCGACTTTCGATATCGAGGCTAATTGGTCAAGCGATTTTACATGGTGTAACGGTTTGGTAGCCCAAGGCTCTCTTGTTAATTACCAATTATCACTACGTACCTACTACACCTATTTACTTAACGCTACTATGTAATTATGCTCATGGTAGATGGATTGTAGAGGCAACGGCGGGTAAAAGACCAATATCCCACAAAAAAAACAGAATTTTTAACTGAGCTGATTGTTACGTTTTACATTTGATCTGCCTCCCCCTTCGCAACCAGTTTTCCTTTATATTATAATCAAAATTCGCTCCCCCAAAAATAAAACATCAAGTCAAAAATTGGACAAAATGTTGGGAATTGAATTACCAATTTTGATGATGCAATTCGGAAAAAAGTAACATAAACCTGATTAACATTAAAATTAAAACTTTAATTAACATTAAGGTATATTATATGTGTAAAAATTAGTAAGAACATCTCGATATGTTCGTGATTTTGTTCATGATTTTCAATTATAATTAACATTTAAATCGCTTCTTGTAAGCACGCATCATGGGCATGCATGGTACTCACATTAAAGACCTTCCTTATGCTTCTCGGGTATCAACTTTACTTAGCATAACAGAAGATCTTTCATGGAGCAGAGTTAATTCCGCACGATTACTCTAACATAAATTTAATTGAACAGGAAGAGGCGCACAAAGTGTTAAGAATAGGTGGAGGAAAGCGCCTCATGATCGCCGTGCCACTGGTTTTTGAACTAATTAACCCGAGAGGGAATCGCTGGGAAAACCTGATGTACAAGCAAAAGGAAATCTGAGAAAACTGGAGAAATTTGAAGAATCCCTAGAAAGTCTTAAGAAATCGGATGAAGTGTAGAAAACCCCAAGAAATATTATTGTATAGGAAATATAAAAAATCCTAGAAAATTCTATGTAATTTTAGAAAACCAAGGAAATCTTAAGTCTCGGGTAATCCTAGGAACGTAGAATATCGTAGGATATTTAGAATATCTCCAGAGTCACACGAAACATGTCATACTATGTAGAATGAAAATAAAACATCAGTTTTATTACAATTGCAAAGAAGTACATTTTTAAATTTATTTTAATTATTTATATATTCAGATGTTATATAACTCCGTGAACTTGTCCCCTGCACCTTGACCTTTTTATTTATTGTTTTAAACTATAATGCTTGATAAATAGTTTAACTTAAAAATTTGGTAGTCAATGACTATATTTATTATATTATATTGCTATTCACCGAAGGATCAATCTAAAAATTTTCTAACCGCCAATGTGGTTTGTGATTTAGTTGGACACTCCGGTGAGCAAAAACACTCTGTGGTTAAGGTGATTTGATAAGCATTCGTCAGTTGGAAGAAAATGGAAATGGAAATTGTTTAAAATGGTTCTTTTTTCCAAAAGAAATTAAAGAGAACGGTCACTATCTATTATGATGATTGTGTATCCTTAAGTGCGGTCCAGACGTAACCATATATCTGAAACGATTACTGTACACATAGAGATGTGAATTGAAATTTAAGGATTTGTCCAGACATTCACATTTCAGTTTATATCTGCAACCAATATGGGGTGCATATTTTGTGGATCGACAGTATTATAAAGCTAGAGTCAATTTACTATTTCGTCGCCATACAAGCAAAAGTGACCAACTGCATAAATGGCGAAAATAATATACTTGACTAATTGAGTTGATTAATGCTATAATAATAAAAGAATAATTAAAATTTTAATATAATAAACTATATTAATTGTATTATGACTAAAATTATTGAAATTTAGCATTAATTGTCTGATTTTATAAGAGATATTTAACCTAAAAGCTGCTCTCCTGTAAAACTCGAGTTTTGCAGTTAGTCAATTTTGCTTGTATGCCGACGATTTATTCAATCCGTGTGGCTAAAAATACAGTTAACCCTTACTCAAGACTAACTCCAACTACATTATTCCTTTTTTGTTTAATTTAATTCAAGATTTCAAGTTTGAATTATGCCAAACGCTTTCGCTATAAAAAAACTCTTGTGGAAATATTGTAAATAAATGTTTATAATTTATTGCAAGCTCCTCGTTTATTACATACGATGCTTTCTGCATTAAAAAGCTGCATGGCGGAACCTAAACATTGATATTAATAAAAGGCACAAATTACTCTGTAATCACAATAAAGCAAAAAACTTCAAATATCTCATAATTATAAATAAAAAAGTTTAAGTCCGACAGCACGAGCAGTGTAACCCCCGTGCCCTAATTATTAGTAAATAGCATTAAATGCGAGCAAACCGAAAAGGAAAGTTGATACTAAAACCCCCATGGAAACTTTCGATTGGTTTGCCTTATCACAAGTGAGTCATTTGACAAACATCAACCAAAGAAAGGCTGAGTAAAATTAGTACATTCGACCCTGAACGCGATAACAAGATAGATGACCTAATTAAAGTGGCCTAACGGTGCAGGATGAAAAAATCCAGCACAATGATAATTTTAAGCATCTTTTATTTTCTTATGTACAATAATCGTTTATAAAAAATATACACATGGATAAACATTTACTACATATTTAAACTTGTTTAATTATTTATATGGTATATAAAAATAATAACAAACATTCTCTGATATGCAATTAACGATTCATCGTTTGCTTAGTCAATGGTCATGCATTAAAATTAAAAACGGTCCCGCGCTTTTTTGACTTATCGCTAATAAAAAATAAAATATTGTTGGCACGCTCAAATTACATTGCACCTCGTCGAGACTACTTAACAACTGCGAGATAAAATTAACCAAAATAAGCACCGCAATTCGAGCAACGACGATTTTTTAAAGCTAAACAACATAAAATTCCTAACGGAAAGAAGAAAATTGCACAAAAAATACCTAAACAAGTGTAATCGTCTTCTAAAATTCCGATACGACAAGCAGGGCAAGCGCCAACCATAATAATTTCCGGTGGCACGATTATGGTCGTGGTTGTGGTGCCATAGTTTGGTCCTCCAGGTTGAGCGTAAATGGGTGCATTTTGTCCTCCGGGCTGAGCATAAACGGCTGCCGGAGGGTACTGCTGGTACGGAGGATCTAAAAAGAAAAATTTAGCAACTTGGCCTAAATAAACAAAACTTTATTTACGTGGTGCAGCTGTCGGCGTGTAAGGAGGCGGGAGATCACCTAAAAGGTCGTCGTGCTTATTAGTTGAAAAAAAATACAAATGTAAAATAAATACCTGCAGGATAATTGGGTGGTTTATTGGCATAAGGATCCATCGTAGATCAACGGAAAAGCAATTAAAACGAATTAAACGTGATTTTGATATCGTCAAATTTGATAACACTAATAATAATTAAATGACACAAATAGTTATTTGACGTTTCACAAGTCACGTGTGTAAAGGCGCATTCACAACTACAGGAACAAGAATAATTCTTGTTCGTATAATAATTATTATTATACGGTGACACGAAGAAATACCTCCAGAAAGGTATTTTTATCATAAATTAACTCGCGCACACACGTAAATATTTTAACTTTTAAAGTAAACACATCAACGTGAACAAAGCACAATTCAAAATTTGAGGTTATGTCGCTCACTGTCGTTTTATTTGACACCCTTGACATTTACAAAACATTTGTCTAAATTTTTAGCTAAATTTGCAACAAATTGCGCCTATTTTACATTAATTTCTAGTGCGAGTGTTTATATTTATTGTGGAAATGTATTCTACAGAACGTTTGTAAGATCCTTTCGATTATTTTCATCGATTATTTCTTCGTTACATACACACCACGTCACTGGCGATGTTGTACAATAATTGGACAACTTTAAAAATGGAAAATAAATAAATTGCGCACTTTTAAGGTGGATTATTTATAAAATGCAATCTAATTCTAATACCGGCAAGATGTTTATAATACGTGCATTGGAAAAGATTCTCAACGATAAGGAGATCAAACGCTCCCATCATTTGCAAATTAAACGTGCTTGCGAAGCTGCCTTACGTAAGTTGCGTTTTGTATTTTTTTTTCAGGTTGAAGTAAAGCTTAACTTTCACGCCATATGTCAGATTTAATTGGTCGTAAGTTTGGCAAAAATTCCTTATTGATTTAATGATAAGTCGTACTCTTATCTTGCTGAATTTTCCTTGTGTGCAACTGATGCTTGAATTGTGTCTTGGCCAAACGCCGAACTTCTAAAAGCGGCTTTATCCCACTTGCCATTTAACCACTCTGTTTTTTTTCAAGTATCAAAAAATTACTTTTATATATACTTACAGCCTTACTAATAATAATAAAATACAGTAAAGCAGACGATCGTTAAACTGAAACGACCACACCAGCTGTCTGGTTGCTAGTCGGAGGTGGGCAAGATTCCTTGGATAATAATTTTTATCTACCTACTTTTTTTATATAACTCAATTTTTATTTAATTAATTATGGCTAATTTAAGTTTCACGAGCAAAGGAAGAACTTGATTATAGCAGTCTCCCTTTGAAAGACAATGAAAACTGCTGCAGTGTAATTTATCTACAAAAACTGTTTAAAATCTTAAGTTCAGTTCAGACTGAGGCAAATCTTGGCAGATAATTTACATATTACATATTCTTCTTCATTAAGCGCAATGTAATTTAATTAATTCTTCTCGATTTGCTTTTTAATTGGTTTGTCCTAAATATATATATTTTTCTAACTTTTCTATTTATATATTCCTGCTAACGCTAATTACTATGATTGATGTTGTTAAACTTGTTTTTGATTTGTCTTAGACACACTTAATTTGTTTGCCATTTTCAGGTGGTTTTCAATATCAGATGTTAATTTTACTTGTTCTGCTTTTAATTTTTTGTCTTTTAAACTCTTCAGGTCCTATCTTTTCACTTACCTTTAACCTTTTCGCTCCGGGGATTTTTCCTTTAAAATTGACCTCACATTTTAGCTGAATTTCATGACTTAAATGAATGAACTTCTTATGACAAGTCACCACTCGGAGTGCTGGTCCATATATGGACCACTCCCGGAGCGAAAAGGTTAAGCAAACTAATAAACTAACAAAAAAATAATTAATTAGTACTAGATACAAACTTTAAATTTGAAAAATATAGGTAGTTTACCATGAACACGATGCATTTTCCTTTTATTGCATTCAATGCAAATCTCAGCTTTTTAAAAATTACATATAATTAATTTTATTTTATAAATAAATGGTAGATTTTAATTAATCTAATTTTGCACTAAATTCCCTGATTGATTGTGTTTTCCTTGCAGAGGAAATAAGGAAAGAATTAAAGGAATCCAATTTAGAAGAAAAAACTTCCGACATTTTGCCCGTTCCACGAAGCGGAGACGTAAATGCATCTACAACCGAGAAATATTTTTTGCCGTTCGAATTAGCGTGCAAGAGCAGATCTTCTCATATAGTTGTCACGGCGCTCGACTGTTTGGAAAAACTAATTCAATACGGGCATCTGACTGCAAACGTTCCAGATTCTACAACGTCCGGAAAATTATTAATCGACAGAATTGTCGAAACCATCTGTTCCTGTTTTACCGGACCCCAAACCGATGAAGGTAAGCTATTCCTGCCAGATGCAGCGCAACTGCTCTAACCGTAACAATGTTCTTTAGGGGTTCAATTGCAAATTATCAAGGCTCTACTGACTGTCGGAACGAGCCAGCATGTCGAGGTCCACAAAGGCACCGTCCTTCTGGCGGTGCGTACATGTTACAACATCTTTTTAGCCAGCAAAAATTTGTCAAATCAAGCGACCGCAAAAGCCACCTTGACGCAAATGCTAAACGTGATATTTAATAAGCGCGTCGACGACCTGATTGACGAATCCGAAAGCCACACCAACGATTCTAAATCGTCTGAAATTAAGGAATCGAGAAAGGATTCTTCTTTGAGTAATTCGGTCACATCGCTCAAGGACGAGGAAGTTAAAACTAACGAGGAAGTTTCCAGTTTCACGATCGTCAACGAAATTATCGACGGTTTAATTGACGGAGCCGTGAGTTTTGTCGATTCTAAACATAATCAGGATCATTATCCCGAGTCTGAAGGTAGTTTAAAGTCGATGAAACGAATTCCTTCGCAAGAGAGCGTGGATACGCACAGCGAACAAGATTCTTCGGTTGTTACAGCTAAATTTCCGCATCCTTGTCAAGAAGACGCTTTTTTAGTATTTCGCGCGTTGTGTAAGCTGTCGATGAAACCTCTACCCGACGGCACTCCCGATCCTAAATCGCATGAACTACGCTCGAAAATTTTGTCGCTACACTTGCTGCTGTCGATATTACAAAAGCCGGGCGCGGTATTTGAGTCCAACGAAATTTTCATAACTGCAATCAAGCAATATCTGTGTGTAGCGTTGTCGAAAAACGGAGTTAGTTCGATACCCGAAGTTTTCGAATTGTCCCTCGCCATATTCGTCGCTCTCATTTCGAATTTTAAAATGCACCTGAAGATGCAAATCGAAGTCTTTTTTAAAGAGATTTTTTTAAACATCCTAGAAACGTCCAGCTCTTCGTTCGAACACAAATGGATGGTGATTCAAGCGCTGACAATTATTTGTGCAGACGCGCAAATCGTCGTCGACATATACGTAAATTACGATTGCGACCTTTCCGCCGCAAATTTATTTGAAAGACTGGTTAACGATTTGTCGAAGATTGCCCAAGGGAGGCACGCTTTGGAATTAGGCGCTTCTCCAAATCAAGAGAAAGCTATGCGCATTCGCGGTTTGAAGTGTTTGGTTTCGATTCTCAAGTGTATGGTGGAATGGAGCAAAGATTTGTACGTGAATCCCAACCTCTTGTCCACGGTGGGTGAGCAAGTATCGCGAGAAATCGAAACTGTGTCGCTTAAATCGCGTAGCGGATCGACCACAAGTTTGCACTCCAGTGCCAGTTCTGGTGGAAATAAGGAAGTGTTAGACTCTCCCGAACAATTGGAAGTTCTCAAACAACAAAAAGAGGTTGCAATCGACACAACTTTTGACAAATAGCAATTTAACCACAGACTACTTTCTTTTCTAGGTTTGGGAAACCGGCATCGATATGTTTAACCGAAAACCTCGGCGCGGTATTACGTTTTTGCAAGAGCAGGGTCTTTTAGGGAGCAGCTATTTAGAAGTAGCGAAATTTCTTCACTCTGATGAACGATTGGACAAAACTTTTATTGGAGATTTTTTGGGCGAGAACGAAGATTATTGTAAAGAAGTCATGTATGCGTACGTCGACCTAATGAATTTCAGCAACATGGACATTGTGGCTGCTCTTAGGCACTTCTTGGATGGATTTAGACTGCCCGGGGAGGCTCAAAAAATCGATAGGTAAGTGATTTTTTAGAAATCGAGAAATTTAATATATTTTTTTTTTCGATTAGATTGATGGAGAAATTTGCCAGTCGCTATTGCGAATGTAATCCTAACAACGGTTTGTTTGCTAGCGCCGACACTGCATACGTCTTGGGTTTTTCCATAATAATGTTGACGACGGACCTGCATTCGCCCCAAGTGAAAAATAAAATGACCAAGGAGCAGTACATCAAATTGAATCGCGGAAATACGGACAGCAAAGACGTGCCCGAGGAATATTTGTCGCAAATATATGACGAAATAGCCGGGCACGAAATCAAAATGAAATCGGTGGTGAACAAGCCAGGCAAGCACCAGATAAACAGCGAAAAGCGACGTAAAATTTTGTGGAACATGGAAATGGAGGTGATATCGACGGCCGCGAAAAATTTGATGGAATCCGTTTCGCACGTGCAAGCGCCTTTTACGACCGCCAAGCACTTGGAACACGTTCGGCCAATGTTTAAGATGGCTTGGACGCCGTACCTGGCAGCCTTTAGTGTCGGTCTTCAAGATTGCGACGATCCTGAAGTCGCGACTTTGTGCTTAGAAGGACTCCACTGTGCCATAAGAATCGCGGGAATATTTCACATGACTCTCGAACGAGACGCCTACGTTCAGGCGCTTGCACGTTTCACATTATTAACAGCAAATTCGCCTATAATGGACATGAAAGCGAAAAATATCGATACCATCAAAACGTTAATCATCGTGGCTCACACCGACGGCAATTACCTGGGAAGTAGTTGGTTGGACATTCTCAAGTGTATCTCTCAATTGGAATTGGCCCAACTTATCGGTCAACAGATACGACCGCAATTTTTATCGGGCCCAGGTTTCAAACCGCCCGATCCTAGTTTGCAAGAGCACATCGGTAAGACCAGCTCTCAAAGCATCGTAGTCGCAGTCGATCGCATCTTTACCGGATCTACGTGTTTAGACGGCGACGCGATCGTCTATTTCGTTAAAGCACTTTGTCAGGTGTCCCTAGAAGAATTGGCCTTTGCAAGTCATCCGCGCATGTTCTCTTTACAAAAAATAGTCGAAATATCCTACTACAACATGGGAAGAATTCGGTTGCAATGGTCGAGAATTTGGCAAGTTTTAGGAGAACATTTTAACGCCGTGGGCTGCAATCCCAATGAAGAAATATCGTTTTTCGCCGTGGACAGCTTACGGCAGCTGTCGATGAAGTTTATAGAAAAGGGCGAATTCTCCAATTTTCGTTTTCAGAAGGACTTTTTGCGACCCTTTGAGCACATCATGAAAAAGAACGTCTCACCGACGATACGCGACATGGTCGTCCGGTGCATAGCGCAAATGGTAAATTCGCAAGCCAACAACATCAAATCGGGTTGGAAAAATATTTTCTCCGTGTTTCATTTGGCCGCTGGAGATCAAGAGGAAGCGATCGTCGAATTGGCGTTTCAAACTACCGGCAAAATCATAACGGATTTGTACGACAAGCAGTTTTCCGCGATGATTGATTCGTTTCAGGATGCGGTCAAGTGTCTGTCAGAGTTCGCCTGCAATTCGCGCTTTCCCGATTTAAGCATGGAGGCCATAAGGCTGGTTCGAATTTGCGCTCTAAGCGTACACGCGTCGCCGCACCTGTTTGCAGAACACGCGGGCATGGAAAACGACGCGTCTGTGAGCGAAGGTGATCGCGTTTGGGTGCGCGGTTGGTTTCCGTTACTCTTTTCGCTTTCCTGTATAGTGAATCGTTGCAAATTGGACGTGAGGACGCGAGCACTCACCGTCTTGTTCGAAATAGTAAAAACCTATGGAGATTCGTTTAGTTCGCACTGGTGGCGCGATCTATTCAGAATTCTGTTCAGAATCTTCGACAACATGAAATTGCCAGAGCAGCACACGGAAAAGGCCGAATGGATGACAACGACGTGTAATCACGCGCTATACGCAATCATAGATGTTTTCACGCAATATTTCGACGTTTTGGGACCTCTTCTTTTGTCGGAATTGTATTTGCAGCTTCGTTGGTGCGTTCAACAAGATAACGAACAATTGGCGCGTTCGGGAACAAACTGCTTGGAAAATTTGGTAAATTCAAACGGTCAGAAATTCGACGACGTTACGTGGGACAAAACGTGTCAGTGTATATTGGATATTTTTAATACGACCGTGCCTTCGAGTTTGTTGACGTGGAAGCCGGATTCTTTTCAAACGACGGCCGTAATCGAAAATGGCGATGCCGGCGTTCGGCACGGCATCTTGAAGAGAACGGTTATGACGGACGGAACTAATATGGATAATGCGATTTTGTTTAATAGTTTGATGATAAAAAGTGCGGTGCAGTTAGAATTAATTCAAACAATCGACAATATTGTTTTTTATCCGGCGACTTCACGTAAAGAAGACGCGGAAACTTTGGCGTTGGCGACCGCCGATATGACGGGAAATGTCGCGTTGGCCGAGTTTCAGCGAGAGGAACAGGGGATGTACAGGTTGCTCAGTTCCAATCAGTTGATCCAACTCACGGATTGCTTGTTGCAATCGCATCGATTTGCCAAAGCCTTCAATTTGGATCACGAACAGAGGAATCTCCTGTGGAAGGCGGGCTATCGAGGTTCGATAAAACCAAACCTCTTGAAGCAGGAAACGCAAAGTTTGGCGTGTCTGTTGCGAATTTTATTCAAAATGTACGGCGACGATTGCCGCACCAGTCATTGGCCTTTGATACAGACCCGGTTAATTTCCGTGTGTCAAGAAGCTTTGGAATATTTTCTCCAGCTGCAGAGCGAAGCACACAGAGACGCGTGGACTTCTCTGCTCCTGCTTGTCCTTACCCGCATTCTAAAAATGTCCGACGACAGAGTAAGTGAAACTTATTTTTTGTACTATGCAATCTCAAATAATGACGCTCTTATTTCTTGCAGTTTGCCGCCCACGTTTCGTGCTACTATCCACTCTTGTGCGAAATCGTGTGTTTTGACTTAAAGGCCGAATTGCGTTCGATACTCAGGAGGGTATTTTTGCGCATAGGGCCCGTTTTTCGTATAACAGTGACTTAGCTCTTACGGTAAAATGCAGTATTTAGATTCAATTAAAAAGAAGAGAAATAGGATTTTATTGTTGTTACAACGCATTCTTGTACAAAGGTTATTTTATTGTATTTTTCTTGTGGTTTATTTTGTATAGAGAAAAAATTTTAAATGTGATATCGTTGGGACGTGCTTTCGATAAGCGCATAATTTGTAGAAATGAAAATGAAAAAGTACAGTTATATAGGAAACAAATTAGTGGATCAACACACAAATTTTATATTTAAAAAATTCTTTGCCTTATTTATTTTGTTCGTTTTTATTTTTTTATATACGAATGAAAGTTTTTAAATAGAAAATTATTCTTATTGCTAGTTAGGGAAATTCCCGCATTTAAATGTTTGTAAATATTACCAGTCACTAAGAAGTTTATAAGGACATAGTTAAACTTTGTAACCATTATTTTGATAGTATATTTTTGTTGCTAATGTCGAGCTTAAATAAAACATATTTAATACAAATTTTTATGCTCAATTTTCTTCCCACTCTCTACTTATCGCTTCCGATAACTATCATACTTATCCGACGATTGTAAAACTGGCCCTTGGCTGTTTTAGTTTTTAAAGAGTAACGAGGGTGGAGGTTTCTTCATGATTTGCTTCACCTCACATGCAAAAATTAAAGGAGATTATTTAGATATTTTACGCCTGGAAGTTCTGCAACTGCTGATACTCGAAAGTTCAAATTTCGTTTAAGAAACTACAAAATTTGTTGCATTTAAGTAACAGGAATACATAAAGTAAAAGAGATTATTAGTTTTAAATTTCTCTTACAGGTTCTGCACTCCTGACACCCGAGTAAATTTCGTTTAAGAAATTACAAATTTTATTGCTTTTAAATAACAGGAATACATAAATAATAAAAGATTGTTTTTCTCCTGAAAGTTCTGCTTTCCTGATACTCAAAAGTGTAAATTTCTATTAAGAAATTACATAATTTTGCTGCTTTTAAGTAACAGGAATACATAAAGAAAAGGGAGGTTTAGATTTTAATTTCTCTTTCAGGTTCTGCTCTCCTGATACCCGAAAGTGTAAAATTGCAAGGGAGTACACAAAGTAAAAGAGGTAATTTATATGTTTTACGCCTAGAGGTCTTGCAACTGGTGATACTCCAAAGTGTATGCAAATAAGGAACTTATTGTCGCCATCTAGGAACAATAACGTTAAAAAATTTATAACCTCAAATTTTTAAACCACCAACCGGTCATGAATGAATTTCGCTTGAAATTGAACTTGTCCAAGTTTTTCAACGATGTTCGTGTGTCTGCCTTCATTTTCGTGTCGTCGGATATCGAAACCGTCGGTGATTTACAAAAACACATTTCGAATTTGTTTAAAATTTCGGACGAACTGGTCCTCTTGTGCGACAACCACTTTCTACCAGCCGAAGAGACAGTAAAGATTTTGAAGGAAGATGAAGTAATAACGTCAGTAATAGAGAGTTTCTTGTTTTGAAATATCTTAACAATTATATTTCCGTTTTTAGGGTTATCGAAGGTGGTGTTGGGAAAGCCAAGAAAGTAAAGAAGCGGAAAATTAAAGAAGACGATTCTCTTTGCGAGGCGGATTTGACGTCAAACGTTCAAAACAAGATTGACGGTTTAAATCAGTCCGGCGAGGTTGACGTAAGTCTTATCGAGCCCGTAACTTGGAATAAACAGAAGAAAAAGAAGCAGCAGATTAATGAAGTTGGGGCAGTCGAAAATGGTTTAGGCGAATTGCCCGAGCTAGCAAAAACTCTAAGCAAACAAAAGAAACGGAAGCACTTCGATGGGGCAGTGGATGAAAAAAAGCGTGAGTTTATTTTTAAAACCAGTGTTGTATCACATAGAAAAAAGGTCGAACCGATGCCTATTTCATCTGTCGCAAAAGTTGTCAAATCAGTTAAGGTTTTCGATGATAAAGGTTGGCATTTTGAGCCAACCTCACAGCAATCGATTACTTTTATTCAAGATAACATAGAAATTCCCAAAAAAAACACTTTAATTGTTGAAGAAGAGTTTCCGGCAGCAGAAGAAGTACTTCCAATAGCAGAAGAACCTTGGTCATTTCAAGAAGGACTCGAAAAACCACTCACGGATACATTGCTGGAGGAACCTGAAGGAATGGATACAAATGAAACTGAACTACCAATAATTGTAAAAGAAGTGGAAGTAAAAGCACAAGACAAAATAATCATAATTCATTCAAACGAAAAATTAATTACTGATTCTGAAAGTGTCACAAAATTGCAAGATGAAAGTGAGGTTGAATCAAAAACTGAAAATGAAAGTTTAAACGACACAAACTCTTCCGTTTCAACAAAACGCAAACGAAAACGCGTACGCAAGCGCAAGACAAAACCAAAAACCGCTACTAACGAAGTAATACCTACTCCGGCTCCCGTTTTTAGGACAACTTCCAATGTAAAAAATATGCACATAAAGTTTGACGACGATTTGAATCCCACAGTGCTGTCGGAAGCTGTCAAACCTGTTCAGGAAGAAGTGGTAGTACCACCTTCTGCAAAGATGGAAGAAGTATCTCCACTTTGTCCTGAGGTGGTCGAAAAGCCAAAAGAAGAAGAGAAAATAGAAGATGAGACCATTTCGTTGGTTGTTAATCCGACAGAGTGCCGTAAAGAGATATTGAGTTATCCTATTATGGAAACCAAACCCAAGGTTAACGATATAATTGCATTTAAGGTAGCATAATGAATTGTTATTTTTCCCAAAGATTCTAACATGTTTTGTTCATTTTCTTTCAGAAATACGTTTTATCAGAAAACTACACTCCAGAAATATCCGACTTTCTCATTGCTCAAGTGTATTCATTTGACGTCAAGAACCAAGAGTTGGTTTTGGATATTTTGGGTAAGTAAATCCTGTCTGCATGGAAGCGTTTAAACTATTTACTTTATTTAGAAGGAGGAGAGCAGTGTGCCGATCCAAACGGAAAATTTAGCTTGATCGATCTCGAAGAAGAACCGGAAGATGTAAATCGAATTGAAATGAAGTGGTGCGAAATGATTGAACCTCGACTCGTTTATCCCTAAATTTTTAAGTAGAAAGCATGTAAATATAAATATTTTTATAGATATTATGTAAATAAAATGTTCGTTTTTAACTTTCAAAGATGAATTTTCTCGAAAACCCAATTTTGAATTTAATCCCTATAGTGCCATCTACTGGATTTGCTTTGAAACATTTTAAATGATAAATATAATATAACCTCACTTTAAATGTACATGTGTCACAACAACAGCAAATTAATAAAATGTCTCGAATTATAGTGCGGAATTTACCCAAAACCGTAAGTTTACCGAAGTTCATTTTGTGCGCGTCTTTCACATTTTTATTACGTATCATTTTTAGATCACTGAAGAAAAACTCAGACAAATTTTTGCTGAAAAGGGCACCGTAACAGACGTACAATTGAAGTACACGCGAGATGGTAGATTTCGTCAGTTTGGATTTATCGGTTATCATGACGAGAAGGAAGCCGACGAGGCGGTCAATTTTTTTAACAATACGCACGTTCAGAGCAGTAAAGTGTCTGTCGAACGATGTGCTTTGTTAGGAGACGACAAAAAACCAAAATCTTGGAGCAAGTACGCGAAAGATAGCACGGCATATAAAATTAACAATCGTGTACCTGTAATAGACAAACCGGTGGTAAAAAAGAAAGTGAAAAATGTGGACAAAACCAAACAACGGGAACTTTTAGAGAAGGTGAGTCAATTTGAAATTTTACTCGTTTCTTCTCTTATACTGAAATGATCATTTCGTTTTTTAGTACAAAAATGATCCGGAATTTGCACAATACATGAATATTCACGCTCCTGACGATGTGGAAAATTTATTAAACCAAGAAGACGAATCAAATGGGGAAACATCAGATTCGGACGAGGGAGACCTCGTTGGTGGCAAAAACTTGGCACACGCAAAAATATCCGACGCCGATTACCTCAAGTCTCTCACAAAACCATCTTCGGAAGGTGAAGCCCCAATAATGAAAAAATTCAAAAAGAAGCAAAAAGACAAAGTGGATCTTTTCACCGTAAAAGTTACAAATTTACCATTCGAATTTAAAAAGAAAACTATTAAAGATTTGTTTCGAAATATGTCTCCTTATTCGATAAGAATACCTCGTCACATAAAAGGCATTGCGTTTGTCGGTTTCAAAAACGAAAAGAACTTGAAGCGTGCGCTACTTAAGGATAAAACTTTTGTGGAAGGTCGGCGCATTTGGGTGACGCAATACGAACAACAAAAAGTGGAACAGGAGGAGGTCGTCGATCCGAAACAAAGCAAATGGAAGACTCAGGAAGAAGCACTCAAAAACGAGGAAGATATCGGCGAATCGGGTAAAATTTTTATAAGGAACTTGTCCTACACCACCACAGAAGACGAAATTCAAGCGCTGTTTTCCAAATACGGCACCATCACGGAGGTGAATCTACCCGTAGATTTCACCACGAGGAAGATGAAAGGTTTTGGCGTTATCACGTTTCTGATTCCCGAACAAGCGGCCCTAGCTTACACCGAACTAGACGGAACTATCCTTCACGGTCGAATGTTACACCTTTTACCTGGAAAAGCGAAAGACATAGAAGAAGAGGACAAGCTGGACCCTAAAAATTTCCAAAAATTAAAGGCGCAGAAATTGAAGGCGCAATCTCAAATTGGACACAATTGGAACGCTCTGTTTGTGGATTTAAATGCGGTGACCGACGTCGTTTCGAAAGCCTACGGAAAAACTAAGAAAGAATTTCTTGACGACAATTCGGCTGCCGTTCGTTTGGCACTCGCCGAAACCCAAATAGTAATGGAAACCAAAAAGTATCTGGAAGGTGAGGGAGTCAATTTGGACGCGTTTAGTGAAACTAATCCAAAGCGATCGAAAACCATTATTTTGGTCAAAAACTTACCAGCCGATACCGAAATGAACGAGGTGAAGGAAATGTTTGAGAAATTCGGCGTCATCAATCGTTTAATCTTTCCACCTAATAAATTGACAGCTTTGGTGGAATTTATTGAACCTTCAGAAGCACGCAAAGCTTTCCTCTGTCTGGCTTATGGAAAATTCAAAAACGGACGTATGTATTTGGAATGGGCACCCATAAATTGTTTGGGTGAAAAACAGAAACAAGAGGAAACTGAAAAACTCGAAACAGAAGAGACGCAAGTGGAAGAAGAAAAAGAAGAAGAAGAAGAGGGGGAGGAAGAAGAACCCGAACCTGAAACCACTTTGTACGTTAAAAATTTGCACTTTAGAACCACGGACGACCAACTGCATAATCACTTCAAAGGCTGCGGAAAACTTTGCTATGCAAGAGTAATGACAAAGAAAAATCCTGACGATCTGAGTGGTAAATTATCGATGGGTTACGGTTTTGTTAGGTTTTATCGTCAGGCGGCCGTAACGAAGGCGTTGAAAAACTTGCAAGCGTCGCATTTGGACGGAAAAATGCTGGAACTTAAACGCTCGGAACGAACCCTACCGTAAGTTGGTTGCTGTCTCATTTTTATGAGGCTACATATTTTTTTATTCCAGCAACGACACAGTAAAATTGCGCAAAAAGAACAATTTGACCAAACAAACTGGCACCAAAATTTTGGTTAGGAATTTACCGTTTCAAGCGTCCCGGAAAGAAGTGGAAGAGTTATTCCGGGTGTTTGGTGAGCTCAAAAGCGTTCGCTTGCCAAAGAAATTGTCAGTGGGAGAAAGCTCTCATAGAGGATTTGGTTTTGTCGATTTTGTTACGGCCACGGATGCTAAGGTGAGATTATTATTTAAATATAATATAATTTATAAGATATAATAACTAACCTGTATATCTTATTACAGAAAGCCTTTCAAGCTTTGAGCCAAAGCACCCATTTGTACGATAGGCGACTGGTACTAGAATGGGCAGCTACCGAAGAGTCGATCACGGCAATTCGGAAACGAACAGCCGATCATTTTCACCAAGACGATGTGATCGTGTCTAAAAAGAGCGTCTTTGAGATGAATAAAGAAAAGGACCCATTAGAATAGTAATATGTCACTGTAATTATTATAATCATTACAGTGGAATTGTTGTTATTGTCGTTTTTAATTTAATATAATTTTATTAATAATTAATAGTAGTTAAACTAAGTAATCTCTGAGCCAGTTGTGCGTGTATGCGGATTATGATTTTATGCAAATTCCAAATACTAACAGGATTTTAGAAGAGAATTGAACTTTTGAGTATCAACAGTTGCAGAACTTCCAGGCCTAAAATTAGTAAAATGTATTTTTAAAAAGATACATTTTGATAAGGGGACGTCCATAAATTACGTTAGGTGTTTTTCTTAAAATGTAGACCCCCCCTCCCCCTTGGTGAAATGTAACGGGACCCCTCCCCCTCCCACTCTATCTTCTCACGAGAAAATAAAAAAAAATTAACTAAAAAAACACTAAAATACAAAATGTTATCTGTTATAATAATGTTATTCTCTGAATTAAGAAGTTGACGTGAGATTTTGATTGACCCCCTCTCCTCTTAAATGAGATTTGGTGAGATTTTGCCGGACCCCTCCCCTCCCATTTTGACCTCACGCAATTAATGGACGTCCCCTAAAAGATACAGGTCACTCTAGAAAAAAAATTAATTTTATTATTTCAGGATGACCCCTCTCATGGGTTACAAGTAGGTTATCGACAAACAAGAGATTGTCATATTTTTATTAACACCAATAAACTTTTACCATTTTTAAAATATAACAATAATATTTAAAATATTTTTAGTTTTGGGCGCCACGTCGACAACGTCCAAGTTATGAGCATACACACCCATTCGGAAATTGAATTTTACGTTCCAATTTGTTTCGTGTAACGGCAATGTCGACGGCTTGTGACGTTTTAAGACCCCATTTGTCAATTGGAAGGCGGTTAATGCAGGTCATTCTGAAAATAAACCCTCGATTGAGATAACATACCAAGTAAATGAAACTAAATTGACTGACCTTCCCCCTGAGATGTTGTGCAAGAATTTCCAATAACTGTTTCTAAGCATCAGCGGTTCCATCATACCGGCATGAAACAAAATGGAAGTGCTGAAGCAGTACAGAAATTCTGTAAACCTCGGAACGTTTGGAACAGCTCCTTTTTGTATTCCCACGTAATAGGTGAGCTAAAAATTTGTTTGTAAAAATTGAATATTAACTGGAAAATTCCTGTACCTGTATCATTTTCCAAAACAAGTATAAAGCAATCGTCGTATCGGGATAATAGATAAACGCCGTTCCAGCCGCAAAACCTGCTGGGAGAGCATGATAAGAACTATCTTGACCCGAGATCCTCCGCAATAAGCAATTTACAAACTAAAAATTAATTTATTTTATTTTTTACTTATTACACCGTCACTACTTACTTTAAAAATAGCAGAAGATCCGCCTAAAGCAATTCCCAAATTCAGGATGTCCTTTTTGAACAAAATATCGCGGGCGAGTTTAGGCGACTTGATAATTTTTTGTAAATTCAAAATCAATCTCAAAGCGACCTGTATGCTTAGACCTACGCCGAAGGTTTTTTGAAAACCCTACAGAGCAAAGAAGAACGTGTCTTATTAGATATTCGGAGTAGACGTTTTTTGAGAGCCTACCTGAAAGACGTAATGAGTGCAGCTGTGAGGATGCAAGCAAACATCGCTCTTGCCAAAATTTTTAATCCATTCTACGAGATCCCGATAAGCTCTCAACGCTTGCTGTATCAAAAGGAAGGTGGACGGTTTTCTTGGTGACGATTCTGCTGTGCTGTTGTTGTTTGATTCTTTGCTCAGTTTATTTTTTGTATCTTGTGGAAACTGCTTTTCTTCGTGCGGTCCCACCAAAAACCTAAAATATAAATTTTAGTTTTCCAGATTCAAAAATGGAAAGAGGTTCTAACTTGAGAATACTAAAAGTTAAATCGCTTCTTTCGTTTGCGGAACCTTTGTGTAGGCCATGCTTATAATGGAAAAGTAATATCGACAAGGAAAAACTAAATATGAGAACTTGGCCGTACGGAACCGGGGAAACCAGATTCCTCGATGCGGCCATGTTCCATACCGTTTCGGTAGCCACGTTGCTAACGTATAATGCCAACGGCAATCGTCTTGATTCTCGTTCTACCAAAATTGCTACAATACTTGCAAGAAACGTCGGAACCGTGATAACACTTAAGAAATAATATCGTCCCAAAAGGTTCCGCAACATGCAGGAAAATAACATAATTCCTCCGCTGGTGACGCTGAGAAAAACGGTCGACTGAAGGATGCCCAAAAATGTGTTCCTCAAGTCTTTTTTTTTAGGAATTTTGCGTTTTGACAATAAAGCTAACTGGAAACAAAAATATTGTAGAGGCATGAGGCATGCAAGAATCGAGGACGGAAAACGTCAATCTTACATCGTATGTACTTTCAGTACCTGTATTTGTTATTTAAAAGGAATCACGTTAATTCTTTCATGCGCGTAGATTTTTGATAAAAATAACATAAAGAATATTATTATTTACATACTAGAAATAAATATTATATTTTATCAAAACTCAGCTGTAAGTTGTGTTAAAAATAATCAAGTATTAAAGTGCAAAAGTCAACAAGCAATAATTTTTTTAATCAATTTAATAATTTCTTTTAAGAAATTAATGGGATTCCCATTTGAGAAGAAAACTAAATAATTTTTTCAGTTCGGGATTTGTCTCAAACAAATATACGAGATGTTTCCGCCACTTATTAGAAAAATTCTTAATTTCTACCTTCAAACGATGGTCAATTGGTTTTTATTCTCTATTTACTTCTTTCTTTATTTTTTAGAGGCGTCCGGGCACTAAAGCACTTTACTGCCGGCGGCAGGCGTCACTATATATTACTTTAATGCCGCCCCCATCTCCTTGCTATGATAACTTTTACTTGCAAATCCGTGAGGGCGGAGATGTAAAATTGACGTTCAATCATGTTTGCGCACACAAAACCCTACGACAAGTGGCTTACCAAATAGACGGTGGAATAAATCCTAAAAGAGCCGAGCACCGTGGAACAAAAACTACCGCCACAAGCCCTAAGACAACTGTCCGTCCAGGGATGCACCATTTCTATACAGTCGGTCCCGATGGGCGCCAGTTTGCTTAAAACCTGCGTCATTATTTTCAAAATTCCCCCAAATTAAGAATATAGTAAACACCACCGTTATCATTCAAGTCGGTAAATAAATCGATTGGAAACCTAATCTCCCCTCGTAATCTCTGATATAATAGTTTATCTAGCAATTTGAACAAATTATGTACGTTTTCGAGCGACAAACAGGTACGATCGCACGATTGTATTGCTTTCAACTGAAATAAATTTATACGATCCCGTCCATGAACTTTGTAACTTAATTTAGATTTTAAATTTACATTTTTCCCTAACGATTCGTAATAATAATAAAAATAATATTACTTATGTGATTATAAAATTTATTTAACTCGTTTATCGGCTGTTTTACTTAATAGAAACAAACTTTTTTGTTTTTTATTTTAAACAGCGCACTTGATTCGTCACGTTTGCATTAGAGTAGGTAAACAAGGAAGTAATTAGAAAGTTAGGTATTTTAAATCTACTTTTACTTTTTGTGTATAAAATTAATTATGCAATAATGATTATATTATTATGAATAAGGAAAGCGGCGGACGCCTTCACCATATTTAAAAGTTTCGAATATTTTGGTGTTTTCAATATCCTATTGTATAAACAAATTACTTGATCCGGTCCTGTGCGCCGATTAAAATTGTAATTTATTTAGTTTTTGTGTGTTTTTAAAAATTGAAAATAAATATAACTCTGAGTATTTCTTATCAATTAAAGTTTTTTATGTTTCCTAATGTCGAAATTATCTCAGAACAGCTTTATTATTTATATTGGATAGCATCAGAACCAATGGCGTTCTTGGAATAATTTCAATTCGAGATTACTCTGTATGTACATTCGATTTGTACATACTTGACGCATCAACATAATAAAATTTTTGATAGAAATAAAAATTATTTTCTTCCCCTGGCCCCCATTCCCCGATATTACCTATAAAACTATATTTCCAAAAAATTGTAAGTAGGTAATACTTTTTGTATGCCACTGTATTTGTCTTGATCGACGTAATTAAAACGATGAATACAAGGTTGACCTCTTGATCGTCGAGATTTTCTAAATTTGCTTGATTGAATGAAATTTATCAGTTGATATCTTGAGGGTTCATTAAAATTTTTATCGGGTCCGTACTAATTTTTTTTTAAAACCAGAGTTTGAAAAGCTATGCCAGTGATAAAATCCGCTTTATCGTTGTGTCCATGACTAGTGAAAGTACAAGTTTCGATTCCTGGTAAAACTACGATGTAAAAATTTCCCACTCAGTGTCTAGGCGGCCTGGGGGCAAGATACACATCGGTGACGTTCATATTCCTAAGGCGAAGGGGAAGCCCCCATTTTCTGAAAAATTACGTTGGTGATTACTGCGGTCTCATACCACCCTTTCTTTGAGAAACTAAGAGTGCCACTTTTCACCTCGGAGAGGAAGGCACTCGAAAGAAAATTCTGCATAATTTAAAACACGAGATGGTTTATTTAATTTAATGTTTAAATTGAAAATGGCACTTGAGCCCTTTGTTTTCGAAATTAAAACTCTAAAATTCTGCAAGATATACAACCCACATTACATGACCGGCGCTCACCAAATTTAACAACAATAGATGGCGCGCAATGTCAAATTATGTTCTGTGGTTGTGTCGAAATTTGAAGTGCGTGAGAAAATGTGCGAACCAGAACCGGAAGAAGATTGGGAAATTTTTACGACGCACATAATTAACGACATCAAGCAACACGTAAAATTAGTACAAGTTTGCAAAAGTTTCCCAAGTGATAATCGTAGACAATATTTTAATTTGACAACTCTAGAAGGTAACGATTTTACCATCCAAGTTTCAGTTGCTGGTTATAAGATAATTGGCAAATCGCACGAAAGTAATAATTCGGACGACAAAGGTGATGTTTTCGAAACGCACTACGGGTTATTGAATACAATCAGCGAAGAATTTCGTAATTCTTTCGGTAATTTGCTGATTGACAAGTTGAAGGGATTGAGTGAGGTTATGTGAGAAAAGTTGGCAACAGTGAATGACCTTGTTATGACCCAAAATAACATACGCAACTTCAAAACATTGACTGATGACACATTTCAGGTAGTGAGTGCTTGGTGGTGCGAGATAGATTACGATTTTTAAAATTACTTTTAAATAATTAATTTATTCGAGTGTGTCCGGGCGCATTAACTAAATGTTCGCGAGCGAGTGCCTGTTCACCTATCAAGTCTTTAACGTTTTTCGAATTTTCTTGGAATTTTCCATTGTGTCGAATTTTGAAGATGATCGGTTTATGTAGAATTTAGGTGAGTTGCTGGTTAAAAATATTTGCATGATTAATTTTGAAGAAACTTCTGCAGTCGTTAACGTTAGATTTTGAGTATAAAAAACTTGAGGGCATGGACACGCTAATCCATGTAGGTTTATTCTCAAAAGAAACTAAATTTAAATATTGCAGGAGAAAATATAGCCTTTGTAGTAACTTGATTGTTGAATCAATTTTAAGAGAAACATCAGCAAAACTAGGTTATGGTGTTTTCTCCTCGCATTTATTTCTTTGTCAGAAGCAATAAAGCATTTTTTGAATCTATTCAATTTTGTTCAAAACCAAAAGAAATTCACTTGGACGAACAGCCCCCAAATTTCTCGCAAGGGTCAATTTAATTTGTCAAAAGGTCTGGTGCAGTGATCGCCAACCGTTCTGCAGTTTGACCCACCCGCCCCCCATCTGATACTTAAAAAAAACATAATTATAATTTGTCTGTTTCGTTTGTTTACATTTTGAAATTAGTGTTTATTTAATTTACCACAAATTCTGATAATTTTAACGATAAACCTAGTTATCGTCCCCTTAAACAAGGCGTCAATATAACGAGGACCCAATTAAAGTTATCAGAATTAACCAATTTCGTCTGATAACATTTTTTTTTACTACAAAGGCAGGGTCGGTGGCATTTTCTGTACAGTTTTCTTTTTCTCTTCGGCTACCAGTCTATCTTTTCATTTTTTTACTGTGGGCACTCGTGATGCCGAAGTGAGTGAGTTAGAGATTTATCAGCAAACTGTATCGAAACCAAACAAATGCCTTAGGGGTCGAAGGACTGTTGTGCGATCAAGAGAGGTGTGCAACAAGGATGTGTGTAATCGGAGAGAATCTTCCAAGAGCCACTAGGAGGAGTGTTAATCTTTAAAAGAACAAACCTCCTGATCTTTTACTTTTCATTCTCTTTCGTTCCCTTGTAGGGTACCATAATATTATATTCTCTGTGCTGATGTATGAAGTTAAGTCTTAAAAATTGGACTTGAACGGGAGCGTTTGGCTCTGGCTCAAGATTCCTTGTCTTTGAATTGTTTACCTTTGGACCCACATAATTGGTCAATTGGGCGAAAGAAATGGTCCACAAATACGATCGCGGTGGTTCAAAATGGAATTGACATCGAGAAAGGTGAGAATCATGGATCTATGCGTATGAGCCCAAAACTATACACCAGGCGACTGAAGAAGCGATTGAAGCGTTCAAATTACATGTTTTCGAGATACCCAGGGACGTGTATAAGAGGGTGGTTTTGGGGGTTCAAATCCCCCCCCATGGGTTAAGTAATTCTAAATAATTACTACATTACAAGAATTAATTTAAAATACGGACATATTATGGCAACCTTTTTTTTTTAATGCCATACCCCTCAAATGACCAATGTCTAACTACGGCCCTGGAGATAGCCACTTCAATCGGAGTGGAAAAAGTGTTTCAAAAATTGGTTAAAAAGCATCCAAATGGGTATTGATCTTCACGAAGAATATTTTTTTAATTTTATAATTTGAAATAATTTAAATTATAAAGCCAATTTAGATTTAAAAAAATATTTGTTCATGTGCTCCAATCCCGAACTTCCAGGGTTACCGGGTCCTCGTTTAGTTTCAATAAATCGGAGTCGGTCCTGCTCTTAAAATTTAGACAAAATAAGCGAAATTCCTTTGTAATTAGGTCACTTAAAATAACATAAACAAATAATTTGTCCAAATTGTTTGTTTAGTAAACTTTAAATTGTAATGTGGTTAATCACATCGCTCATTGAAAAAAATTGCCGACGCATAAATCATTCACATCGTCGCGATTTGATGTACAGGATGGAACAACTTGAGGTACACAGTTATTCTTTGTTTTCTTCACGAATCGCTTAACCTACTTGATCAGTTTGTGAGCAAATTGCGATTCACGCCTTTCTTCGACTTTTTTCTCTGAAGAAATGGGTTAATACATTTTTAAGTGCAAATTGGAAGCGATTCCGCTGTGTGGAGGAGGCGAATCCAGCCCCCCGATCTCTCGGAACTGTAATTAGCAGACGACGCAATGGATCAAAGGTAGCCGAGAGGAAAACTTGACTCGAAAACGATTCTCATTGTAAAATCGCTAATTTTCTACTAACATTTTATTGTCACAATAATCTCGGAACGAGTTTGTCGGCAAATTACAGTCGGTCGGTAGTACATCATCACTTTCCGTACCAAGTACCTACATCGTTGTTGCACATGGTATTTGGCCAAAGCAATTTGTTGATATTTGATATTGGTCGTTATCGTTAATGTTTGATTAGAAATGTCCGGATTAATTTGGAGCAGGCGATAAATTCGGTGAGCAATGCGCTCTCGTAATCTAATCGAACGTCACGGCTAACATTATAATAATTTTTTAAAAGCTTTTCATATTATTTTACTCATTGTTTCAGGTTGATTGACATGGATAGTTTGCATGTGAGCACATCGGCACAGCAGACAAGCAGTAAAACTTCTAGCAGAAGTGCATCTCCTTGTCGGCCACGCTCTGACCATCCTTCGCATCCTCATCACACGAAAACGTTGAGCCACGGATCGGCGGATAGTGCGAAGGTAAATTTTCTTTTTTTTTTCTTTTCGCGAAACCTTACGAGAAATTACGTTAGGACTGGTCAGGGGAGAACACCCGGGGGTGTGTCCGGTGCCTTAATTAAAATAGTTTCGAGGGTGCAGCCAATATTAGTCGGTTAGTTTTTATTTATTGTTTTGTTTGGAGGTTCAATGTCGACGATAGGATCATTAATTTTTTTTATGGGTTCCATCCAATCAAAATAATATGATGATATAATAATGGCAACCTTGATGCGTTATCGTAACCGCTTTTCCCTCCGTTTTATAATGTTTGTCGAATAATATAATAATATGATTTATAATGTAATTGGGGAAAAGTGGTGATTTTTTCTAGTGATAGAAATTATCACTCAAATTATCTAAATAGGATTTAGTGTTGTGGTTTCACGCGAGTATCCTAATGGGGGTTGGTTAATTGCTAAAATCGGTTCAAGTACGTTTGTCCACGTCATGCTATTTTATTCTCTACACCACGGGGGTTTAGTTGCTAGGCGAGAAAATTGTAAGATTTTATTGTTGGGAGAAATAAGAATTTTTAATACCATACCAGAAGGAATGCAAATCCTTTATTTATTACGGGGTTTTCAGACGGACAGTCGGGCTCGATTGCCCTGCCAGACTTCTAAATAATATTAATATTAATCTTCAACTTCCGATTCGAATTCCTTAGCATAACACCGAAACCGGTCATGCAATAAGACTATCGTGAGCCATCTTTTTGACGGATCCATTGCCTGTCGAGGGAAGACTCAGTCCACATCCTTGGCGCCAGATCATGGCCGTTTTCGTTTATACGATTTTGAATTAAACACTGCTGTATATCTACAAAATTCTTCACTGTTAAAGAGGATAAAAGAAAGCCGACTTAAGGTTGGTTGGTAGGCATTTTTATTTTCGGCTTTTTGACATGGAATCCAATTGATCCCCAATGAATGTCAAATAAATACTAATTGCACACTGATTACGAAATAAATTTTTAATTTTAATTTGTAATCTGGTTTGGTTCCACGTCACACCGAATAATGACCTCAACAATAATAGCTATTTTGTCGAAAGGTTAACATCAGTTTTTTTGAATAACAATTGTTTTGATTGGTCATTTCCATTTGCACTCGAGCCGCCCCAACTCGAAAATTAAGGATCTAGAAGAAAAGGAAGGAACTTAAATGGTAGTAATTTTTTCTGGAATTATCAAAATGCCTTCTGTGATTTTATTTTCTTTGTTTTCGTGAATGTTCAAAGAGCACCACAGTTTTAATATAAACTCTAATTCGAATCTTTGTTTATTGTTTAAATTGTTCTTTGGTTAAAAGTTTATTTTCAAACTTCTCCAACTACATCGTTCGGAATGTTCTTTTTCCGAGTTGGGAATTTTAGGTTTGTCTTCAAATACGTTACCTTGATTCAATATTCAAAAGTTTCACGATTCCAACCGTGCATGTAAATTGTTATCAAGCGAAAAACTAGGATGTTCCGATAATCGATACGGGTCAATTCGATTAGAATTTATTTTTAAAGACAGTTGTTTATTTTCTCATATTAATTACTCAAAAGATTATTACCTTGAAGTAGTAACCAGTACGTCTCTGTATACGCCGATAGATTTACTTGTTTAGTTCGTTATAAATAGAGGAATTCAAAAGATAGGTGTACGTACTACCAGATTTTACGTCGACGCCGCGCGTCTTTTTTTAATTCGCACCCCAAGAATGTTCTGTCGATGATGCTGTATAAGAATGTTAACAATATATCCAAGGCAAGAATGTGGCGTAATTTTTTGCTTACCTAATTTTTGTGGCCTTTAAACTCTCACGATTGTTTGAAAATTGTGCTTCCTTTCGCATAATTTTGCCTCTCTTCCGGGAGGGATGGGGGGGGACAAGTGTTTTCTGTTGTTTTTGTGGTACACGTGCACCCGATCGGTGCACATACAAGGTGCAGCTTGAAATCGCGATCGACACTCTCGATTTATCATCGGTCGGTTGCGATGATTAATAATTTTTTTAAACGATTCTGATTTCTGATAATTAAAAATGCTGTGCTATCATTCGTTTGATGAATGTACGTTCTAATTATGTGCTGAACTTTGTTACTGCTGTTATGTGTGTTGCTTCCATTGCCAAGAATTCGAAGGCTAAATTATAATTATTTTAATATTTAGTTTTATTAGTATCAAAAATTAGGTGATATAATTTTTTTTTTTTAAATCGCACCAACAATGTCCGGGCGGCTCGATAATAATTGATATTTTTGTGCTTGCAGTCTCAAGATGGTGTAAGCCATCGGACGACCGCTCGACACCGCTCTCCAACCACCAGCTCTCACAAAACCGACATGGAGGACACGCCGCATTTGGTCCAAGAAGATTTTGTCGCCCCAGAAGCGGACGATTCGGATATCGCTTTTGGAAATTCCTTCTTGTCAAACGGTAGCTCCGAGCATGTTCTTCAGTACGACGAGGTCGATTCCAGCGCCGCAAACACTCGAGCCAGCACCGCAATAGAGCACTTGAACAATAAAATAAAACGCACCAGGGACTGCATACGTCTCGAGCAAATGCTACGCGATGGTAACCACGTTTTTAGAATTCACTACTATTCGATATACAAAATGATTTTTTTAATTTAGATAACGTAAACGAATATTTGCAACTGGCCGCAAATGCAGACAAGCAACAATTGCAGAGGATCAAGGCCGTTTTCGAAAAGAAAAATCAAAAAAGTGCACACACGATAGCTCAATTTCAAAAAAAGTTAGATAATTATCAAAAACGTCTGAGAGAATTCGAATTGCACGGAGTCGCACAAACTCACAGACCTCCTCGAGAAGTGCTTAGAGACATGGGACAGGGACTGAAGTAAGAGTCTCGACTTTTTTCTTTATTGGACAAGTTGACTAAACTACCCGTTTTTCTTTTTTCCAGGAACGTAGGCGGAAACATCCGCGACGGCATCACAGGATTTAGCGGTTCGGTGATGTCAAAGCCAAGAGAATTTGCTCATCTCATTAAAAATAAATTCGGAAGTGCCGACAATATTAATCAACTTTCGAGTAAGTATAGACCACTTTTGGGCGTTGCAATAATATACAAAATTTTATAAAACGAAATTTCTGTATTTAATGCCACAACCTTTGGATTTATGCAATAATCGATTGTATTTGTGAATTACTTAGTGGAAGGTAAAACTTAGTGGTTTGAAACTGTAAAATAACTTATTTTGATTTCCTTTAGTTTTTTGAAGTAAATGTAAAACGAATTAACAGTTTGGTTGTGGATTTTTGGCTTAAATTTATGTTATTTCACTTCCTCGCCCGATTAGCGTAGTTTGTAGATTTGTAAATTTCAAAATTTAAATTGATTACCTCGAGTCGGTGCATTAGTCGGAAAAGAAACCAATGCACTATCTCGTAAACATCACAAAAATTATGATTGGGTCACAATGTAAATAATCCGAAATTTAAAATTGGTTTTGGTTTTTTCTTATTTTTGCTTTAATACGCACTACTAGTGTATGTGGCATGGCTGTGCACCTTGCACTGTAACCTCGTGATGTAATTCGTAGCATGGTACATAGGGCCGGGCGCGACGGGATCGGATGGAGGAGCTCCGAGCGGAACCGGCGGTAGCGACAAGACTGAAAAATCTCATCACGGATCAGCGACATTGCCTGCCAACTTACACTCGGGAACTTCCCAGCCTGCCATGAACCAAACCGTCGCCGGAAAGTTTCCCAGCGAGGAGGGCAGCGAGTGTAGCAGCGTGACGAGCGAGAGCATCGAGAGGTACCATTCCCGACCGCAAGAAGGAGGAAACCAAAGCGTAAGCTTTAATTTGAAAACAATACTTGCTCAACTGCAAACGCGACAAGAGGAGATTGACCGACTCAGAGAAAAAGTGGAAGCCACCAAGCCGTTGGAGCAGGAGGTGCAATTTATGCACGCCGCCCTGCAGGTAAGCACTTGAAGTTTTGTTAAAAAAAGATTTGCAAGTTGACGGGGGATCTTGCAGGACGAAAAATTCAGGACCGAGCGTTTGGAAGAACAAATTAACGACTTAACCGAATTACATCAAAACGAGGTGGAAAATCTTAGACAAGCCATGGCGGATATGGAGGAGAAAGTGCAATACCAAAGCGACGAACGTATAAGAGATATATACGAAATTCTGGAACATTGTCAGACCAAGGTAAGCACCGAACGGGAAAAGCAAGATGTCTATAACTAATTTCTGGTTTTAGATACAAAAAATGGAACACCAAGCTGCTCAACAACAACAATACGTAACGCTAGAAGGTTTAGACAATTCGAACGCTAGGGCTTTGGTCGTAAAACTCATCAACGTCTTGCTGACTGTTTTACAAGTGGTCCTATTGCTGGTCGCCACGGGGGCCGGAATTATAATGCCTTTTTTACGCACCAGGTGAGTTTTTTTGTCGCAAAATGCCAAGATTGTAGTCGAACAGTTGGTTTTTAAAAATTCATGCCTTTTTGTGTTTTTTTAAATCTTAGGGAAATGAGTAAAACGGTCATCGTGACCAAAATAATGGATTATCCATCCGAAAGTACGCATTTACCGACCTCGAGGTCCACAATTTTGACGAGGACAGTTTCGAAAACATGACAACCGGTAAACTCTCTTTTTTATTTTCTCTAACAATGTTTGTCCAGTTTGTTTTCGCGTAATGATCAGACAACCGACTTTTCGACTATAGGTGCATGTGTGTCGGGATGTGTGTGTGTGTGTGGGTTTATGTAGTCATCTAACAAACGCATTATATTTGTTGCTTGCATCTTCATTGTATGTGCGCATCACTTGCAGACGTGTTCTCCAATCCGAATGAAGAAATGTTCGAGTGTAGCACTTAATTATTGAATGCTTTTTTTGTTCTGATTGGAGAGCGTTTCTGAAATGAAAGGTAAATGTGTGTTTGCAGTGTCTCTGTTTAAAAAGAAAAATGAAAGAAAATTATAATGCATTGTCTTTTTATTTGGAAAACAGGGTGAGAATTCTAACGACTGTCACTATCGGCTTGGGAGCTCTATTTGTGCTGAGGCAGTGGCCGGAGGTGCAAGATATTGGCAGTCATGTGATGAAACGTCTCAAGGACATGCTAGATCCTGTCAAATAGCATCTACAGTATCGGTCTTAGTAAATTTTTAAACAAAATATTGTAGGTAGTTTTTGAAGAATTATTTCCTGCATCAGTGAAACTTTTCGAATGAAAAACATGGTAGCTAATTAATTAAATGATAATAATAACGATGAGTACGGGATACTTTTTAACGTATTTATGTGCTTGACTGATTTTTCAATCCAAAGTGTGATTTTGATTTTAAATTCTTTTAATTTTACTTTCTTCATTATTCGCGTCTCCTACGTTTTATAATATTATAAATATACAAACCTGTGTGTACATAATTCAACTGTTAAATTTTCTTGTTGATGATTATCTATGGTTATCGATCTATGTGCGCGTTTTTCGAATTTTCTAACAATTATTTATTACCGTTTGTTCGTGACTCTTTCAACAATTCTTCTTTCTCGACCTCACCCTCTTCTCAAGATCCCCTCGAGCTTTCTTTTTACTTTAAAATAGAAAGCTATTGTACACTTTTTCGTCCATTAGGCTATTAGGCATTTTTATAAGATTGTTGTCCACTAGTAAAGCAAAAAATTTTTTATTTATTTTCCTGTTCTATTCAGGGTTGGACTAAATTTTCGCACGTCCAAATTTTGTGTACAAGCATGTGCGCGTGATCGTCGAATGTTTGTATTTCTTACACATTTTATTATTGTAGCGTAAGGTTTTTAAAAGAAATTTTATTTATAAGGTGTCTTAGCTTTATTTATATTTTTGTAGTTTAAATGGTATCGTTTTATTTATATCCTTTGTGAAACAGTGCAAAAGAAAAACTCGTAAAATGATTAAATATAGATGCAAACTTTTAAAACACCTTTTGTTTTTAGTAATTATTATACTCTCATTTCTTTTATTTTTCCGTTTTCCATTTTCCATTTCCGTTTTATTTTTTCCTTACATTTTACATTTCTTTTACATAATATATAAAGTAACGTTATAACGTTGAACTGAAGGTAACACCAAATTTGAATTTCACCAAGTGAAAGAAAGTTGAAAAACTTGAAAACTCGGACAAAAATTATACTCAAAAATTGAGGATCTAGTTAGACAAACAAATCATCCTTAAAACCTTGCATACTTAGAAATTATAGTGACTCAAGATGTAGCTTGAATAGGGCCTCGCAGCCGGTCCCATCTTCCCACTTTATCAATGCAGCTTCCCTGACCTGGCATAACACTTATGACATCACACATTTTGACTGATGTAAATTTTGAAAGATTAAAGACCTTTTTGAAATTTAAATGCAATGGAAATTCACTTAAGTACGTACTAACCGATAAGGACCATCATAAACATTATTATTATGTTATTTGTTGATCAACTCAAATCGTCTGTCCTCATTTGCCCTCTCTCTTCCTCCCTCGTGATGGATGCTATTAAATAATCATAATCTATAATACTATATTGTTTTTTTATGTAATGATTGAGATAACACCAATTCCTTATCAATCATACTTTAGACCTAAAGAAGGTCCAAAATAATAAATTTGATTTGATCTTATGTCGTCGTTAGTAGTGCACTACTGTTTTGCCAAATTTTCAACAAATAAAGATGAGTTTAAATAAATTAAGAATTGGTTTTATTGGCGGCGGAAAAATAGCGCAAGCTCTAGCCAAGGGTTTTATAAAAGCTGGTAAGCCATTGTTTAATTTTTTCTAAATTATTTTTGTTGAGACTTTTTTCTCGAGGTTTTTCCAAAGGCGAAAATATCGTTGCGAGCTGTCATCCTTCCGACGTTGCATCTGCACAGGCGTTTCGGGTAAGTTCTTTTTTTTTAAATCGAGCTCGAGTCTAAATTTAAACTTTAAAGGAACTGGGCGCTAAATCGTTTTTCGAAAATGTTCCCGTCGTGGATCAATCTGATGTACTAATCGTCGCGGTGAAACCTTCCGTCGTTTCGGTGGCACTAGCAGATATAAAAAATTCCACCGACATCAAGACCGATAAACTCTTTCTGTCGCTCGCAATGGGAGTATCGCTGAAAAAACTGCAACAATATCTTCCAACCAATTCGAGAATTATGCGTGTAATGCCAAATATGCCGGCACTGGTGAACAGCGGAGCGTCAGTTTTAGTTCGAGGTTCGGCAGCCACCGACCACGATTTGGCAATTGCGAAGACTTTACTCAAATCGGTGGGAACTTGCGAAGAAGTGACGGAAGATATGTTGGATGCCGTCACGGCTTTAAGCGGTTCCGGACCTGCGTATGTAAGTTGTACCGATTTGAAATAAAATCGAAACTTCATGGTGGAATGATTTTTAGGTTTTTGTTTTAATCGAATCTCTGGCCGATGGGGCCGTCAAAATGGGTCTGCCACGCGATTTAGCGTACAAATTAGCTTCCCAAACAGTTTTGGGAGCTGGAAAGATGGTGAGGGATACGAAACAACATCCCGCCGTGCTTAAGGACGACGTTACGTCTCCTGGAGGGTCTACGGCAGCTGGACTTGCTTTTCTTGAGGCACATGGTGAGTTGGCTACATCGCGGATTGTTCTTCGAATAAACTTTTGTGTTTTTAGGATTCAGGGCAGCCATTATTGGTGCCATTGAGGAAGCGACTAAAAGATGCACGGAAGTTAACCAATTTCAAAAGTAACTGACATCTTTTATCATATTGTTATATCTCAAGTTTTCCCTAGGACTTTGGTTTTGTTTAAGATGCCAACCGTTTTGTTTTTAAGCGCTAGTATTTTTGTTGGCGAAATTAGCTCACTCAACTTGGGTGTACTGGCAACAGTTAATCTTCTCATTTTATTCCGTAACAAAATAAGCTAAGACTGATGTTATAGTTAGAGTTTTATATAATTTTGCAAAATAAAATGCGAGAAATATTTGAATTGTACCTTTGTTTCTTTTAGGCACACGGGAAATTGAAGGAGAACATCATCGCGGTATGTTTTAAAATTTTTATAAATAATAGATTCGTTGTCATTGACTTTTCGCATCACATAGCGTGCAATTTAGATTAACTAGGTTTTTTCGGTTGTAGTAGGAAAATTCAATTTAATGTTTAATTTGTTTGTATAAATTACCGTAATTTGTAAATACCGTAAAAGTTGTATTTACTTGTTGGTTCTGAAATCTTTCGAAATTATTGAATACAAAATAAATGCATAATTTATTTAATTTTGTACAATAATAATAATAAATATTATTAATGATGTAACCCTTGATAAGCTCAATCTCATATACATATTTTATGGGATCTTCTGCTTATGGGCTTACGGTCGTTACCGAGGATGGGAGAGTATTAGATCTTGGGTGCGGCGTATAGGGCTTTCTTATCTACGTTTATTTCTAACTTGACGGGAGTTAAAATCTATGAGCCTTGTGGAACGTAGAAGAGTTACCAAACCAAGTGCCTGGTTTTGTCCCATCTCGTGGGTGCCATGGGCTTTGAATCACATTAGGTGTATTACATTTTATCTTTACAGAGAGTCTAGGCTGGGGACGGGCAAGGAAAGTTTTTATTTCATTGTAGAAAATATTTTAATTTTTGAAACTTCACTGTAAATGTGGGAAGCAGTGCATCTAATATTTAAATTTGTTCCACTTCCATTGGAATCGAGGTGCGAATCATCAAGAATTTGCGAGGAGATGAAGCGTAAATGATTGATCTGTCATAATAAATTATTGTCAAACTTTAATTAAAGAGGGCCGGCCATTAATAAAAAAAATTTAATTTGCAAGCTGTAGTAAATAGTTATAAATCGCGACAATTTTCTGGATTGGAAGGAAAACCTCGAACAAATTTTTATCAACGGTTACAACATGGAAAATGATGTAGCTTGCGATGACGTAGGTATTATAATATACCGGTAACAGCTGATTTTGACGTTGGTCATCTGTTTCTTTAGATGCTCTTTTGTTGCGAGAAAAAAGCCAGTAGACGCGTAAAAGTGGTCGGTAAATGTTGGTTAACGGTGCGTTTTGGTGTTTGTGCGGTTAAAAGTGGTACAAAAGTGCAATTTTGAATAATTGGGCTTTGTAAAATTTATAGGCGAAACGCGGTTGCGCAATAGAATCTCCCAGTCAGCTGAGTTCATTGTCAAAGTGTATCGAACGAGCCCCCACAAGCGTTCAGTCCTTCGATGTTAAACCCGCGGTGTGTACCGGCTAAGTTGTAACGTTTTCAAATCCGTTTAATTAAAACAATAACCAAATTTGTGCAATAAGAATCCGACTTTAACTTTCAATTATTCATTCGATATAAGAAACAACAACACACGGTAAGTACTTTCACTTTTTATGGCCTTTTTCGTGTTTTAAGGTTAACATTCTCAAAATCTGCGCATGCTGCCCCACAGGAATATTCCACCAACGAATCTAAAAAAATTGACCGGTTCCCTCGTTATTTTTTTACCGCAGTTAGGAATTCGCCACCCCGCGATTGATTTTTCCTCGCTTTCACGATGCAATTTATCTTAATCCAGTTTGTTACCCTTTAGTAACCTAGGTTAGTGTTCAAGGATAAAGAGATTTTATACTTATTATCCTTTGTCTTTTAGGAAAAAGTCGAAAAGCAGCGGCCGGTCGAACATTTATTAATCCACGAACAGCTGTAGTTTGCTCGGTGTCGGCTGCCCCTTTTTTATTATTTATTTATTTAAAACTTAATTTGCATAAAAAATCTAAAATTAGAATTTTACTCGATAAAATCGTGGATGAATCATTGAACGAATAACGAACGTGTGTGATTCAAAATAAAGGTTGCTTTGTTTAACTTTTGTTTTTCCTTCCCGCGCCCGCTTAGATTATAAAATGGCAACGTAATCGTAATACGTTATTCAGATTTTTGGGACGATTAATTTTCGGCCACGTTCCGGCTTTATCGAAAATTACGATCGACGAATTCCAGTGCATGAAGATTGCGGGGATTTACCCCACTTAGTTGCGCTTATCTATTAGCATTTGGGGTGAACGTGGAACCGAAACGAATTTTTGTGTTTCAAACGACCTCGAAACGTCCGGATCTACCACTTTTTTTTATTATTAAAATCGTCCAGTTAATAACACCGAAATTTAGAAGAATCGAAAGGCTGCTGCTTGTTTTCCGATTTTCCGAAAATAACCGATTTGGGGGGTCGCAGTTGTTTCAACCTCGAAATAAGAATCGCCTACCGGTTTTCGCGATTTTCGTCGTGTGAAATTTAAAATTTTCCTGCAATCGTATCGTTTGTTTATCGCATTCTCTGCCCTATCACTTTCATTACATAAACTTCCGAGTTAAAATCTCGATAATAAAACAAAGCTCGAAAAGTTAACAAAGCGAAAAACGATTTTCGCTGACGTGATTCTTGAAAATTTCGTGTCTTGGGTTCGCATGCCAGGCAAAAATAAACGCAAAAATTTTTCAATATCAAAATAATGGTGCAATAATTTCGTAGAAAACTATTCGTTTCTCCCCCCCCCCCCCCGGCACACTACCACAATCATTTCTAAATTAATTTTATTAATTTCTTGTTGCTGCCCTGTCGTCCCTTATGAAAATGGCAATTGTTTCATTTTGCAAGTAAAAAATAAGATGGCTATCTGATGAAACGTTGACTTTTTGTTGGCCGCCCACATTTAATTAAAGTGTTGTGAGATGACATGGCCCAACCATGACAATTCGGGCAACACAACGCCGCGGAAACCTCATTACTTCGACCGTAAGTTTTACGATGGCGTTTTGTTTTTTAATTTCGGAAAAACAAGTGCTCAATTTTGTTGGTTAATTGAACCGGATGATCCGAAAACAATTAATAAGTAATAAAGTGGGTCGTGGCACGCCCGCGAGATATTTGATAAGATAATTCACGAACAACAGGTAGAAGAAATATAAAAATGTAAATTGAACTAGCGCCACCTTTCGACGTCGTTCGGCTCCACCGTATGATTGACTTTTAAACATTTTTCGATATCTCGGCGAAATGTTGAAATCTTAAATTAACTTTTTTATACTTTTGTTGTACACGCATAGCGCAAAATTGCGTTACATTCGTTTAAAGAAAATCGGGGGTACCATGGCGTGCGGGTTAGGATAGCATGTGCTCGGGGATAGATGGAAATAGCTCAAGTTCCGAAGTTAAACGTCTTCTCGTTTTTGTATCCGTACGCATTTTTTATTAAATTAATTTACCGCAAAATCTTTCATGCAATAGTAGTTTGTGCAGCGAGTGTCGAAAGTGGCCTTTTGCCACTCGCGTTGTTATGAGGGCGAGCGATGGAGTCTCCTCCGAAATATTAATTAAAACATGAATTGTAGGTTTTTCTTGATCTAATAATTATGTTTACCTCGCCGTTTGTCTTTAGATTTCGCATAATTCATGGGATTCCGTAAATTTTTCCATCATGCTTTCGTGCACAAGCTCACAGCTGATCGTGGTATGACGTCACATGCACGCTATGTAATAAGAATCTACTCCGAAGCTAAAAAATTTCTCCAAACACCATTTTCGATTTTTTACCTTGAATTTCCATTAGTAATTACTAATTAAATAGAAAATGACGGTGCAATTAATTATAATTAATCTAAATTAATCATTGTGTTTTTACTAACAAGTTCGGTCGTCACGCGACCTTAGGATAGAAAATACGAGCGAGAGGAATTAAAAATATTTTAGTATATTTATAATAGAAATTTTTCGACCATAATTTGCTTCGGCCTGACACGAATTGATTGATATATTTTTCACTTGGTCATTTATATAGCATTCACGAAAAATTAACGCACGTGCGAATGAGATTATGTCATCTACATTTTTTCTGAAATCTGATTTTTTAGAAAATCAAATTTGGCTAGGAAATTTTTTGCATTTTGGCCAAGTTTGACTCTCGCAACAGCGGGGCAACCGAGGGAATAACTGGATTCGCCACTGGTTATGACAAATTAAAATTCTCACGTCATCGGGGATTTTAAATTTCAATCCAGGCATGACGTAACAAGTATTAGATGACGTGCAGCGGATTTTTAATTTGCCAAAACTTGGAAATCCAAAGTTAATTTATAAAGAAATTATAAACCACCAGTTTTAATAATATTTTTTAAAACATTGTTTCGACCAATCTGATTGGATCCTTGCTTGCTTAGATTAGGGGTGGCAATGTACGACCTGCGAAGGGATTTCCAACAAAAAGTTAAGTTAATTTCTTTGTTTCTAACTTCAACATTAATAATTAAAATTGAAGAATTTCAAGACAAAATTGATTTTTAAGAATTTAGCCTCCCTCCCGTGAAATTTCGTACGATTTTTCATCCCACCCCTGGCTTAAATTCCATTTCCAATGTAAATTGAACATTTTGCACCGCTTTTTTTCATATAAAAATCGATTTTACAGCAAAACTTTTTAGAGATTTTTTGTTGAAAATTTCATTGCCTTCAGTTTTGTTTATATGCATTTTTTTATTTTGTCGCGCCGTTTTTGACTCAGAGCGACTTAAATAAGACTCTCGAAAACTATGTAGAAAAATCAAAAGTTTTTGTTTGTAAATTTTATTCTCTACATTTTTGCTCCTCAGTCAAAAATGGCGTGACAAAATAAAAAAATGCATATAAACAAAATTGAAGGCAATGAAATTTGCAACAAAAAACCTCTAAAAAGTTTTGTTGTAAAATCGATTTTTATATGAAAAAAAGCGGCTTCAAAATGTTCAATTTACATTGGAAGCATTAGAATTAGAATAATAATTATTTGAGTGTGAAATTGCATAACATTTTTGTTCGGCCCCCGTATTAACGAAATTTGTTTTATCGGAAAACCTTAATATGTATTTTGTCATTAATATTATCTTAAGTGCCACTTTGAATCAACTAATTGACTATTTATGTTCGTATATAATTCCGAAATTATTGTGTGGCTCGTTAAAAATTTAATTACGAATTTTATTAATTAGCGAATTGGCTGAAACGAAAATATGGTATCGAGGTTATTTTTAATGGGAGCAATATGGAGATGTTGATTTTGCTGTAATTTGACGTTAGAAACTAAAACGGTAGAGCACGGATTTCAGTATCGGTGGCGAAAGTTGTATGTTCTCTCTCGGTGTTGTGTTGTTTGGCAATTCGGTTACTCTCTCAACAGGGCGGCACCCTCCTTTATACATTTTGGGAACCGATCAGGTTCCGACAAAAGAAAACGCAGCAATATTTATTGCTCAGTTGTTTAGAAGGGACTAGTAGATCGGCTAGTAGGATGTCACCTGACGTTTACTATTGGAAACAGAAAGAATTTTTGACTGACGATGTTTTCTTTTGTTTCAGGTCTAACAAAAATACTCATCACCAAGATTTTGCCACTCAAACATTTCAATTGCTGAACCAAAAATCAAACAAATAAACGGCAGTATTAATATTAGAGTATTAACTAAATTATAGAAACATAACAATTTATTGAAAATTATTTTAAATTATTAATTTATTATTAACTAATTTGCCTTATAAAATGTTCGTCCAAACGGAATTTACCAAATCAAATAACAATAACGATTTGAATGGAACAAATCGCGATGCGGCCGTGGATGGCTACGAGGAATTGTTTAAAGATTTAGATTTAATTTCGCGTTTTTGTGTGCCGATTTGTTCGCGCGATAACGAAGTTCGCGAGGTGGCGTTGGATGTAATCTCCAAGACCGTCGAGGGATGGCTGGACGGGGTTGGTAGCCCGAAACATTATCGCTTAACGGAACGTAACCATCATCGTAGGCAAAATGCTACCAACGGATGCGCGTGTTCCGATATCGTCGGAAATACTGTCAACGATATTCCTAAAGAATACTTAGAATTGGTTACTCTACATTTGCCTATCATTTTGAGGTTATCCTTAAGTTGCCCCTTCGTTAACGTTAGAGACAAATGCCAACATATCTTGGACGTAGTGGAGGTGAGTTTTTCAACATTTCATTTAATATCTTTTCGTTAGCCAATCACAACAGTTACTTACTGCCGGTACACTGACAGAAAGGTTTGGCTCCAATGCCACTTCCAGGTTTTCAGTAATTTTCCATCAAATTAAAATTACCCATGCCATTTCACCTCATCAGTTGTAGGAGATTAAGGCAGCACTTGCGTGCTGCTACATGCTCTTTTCTATCCACTTCTGCCTTGCCTTGCCTTGGTTTGGTTATAATAAACAAATTGTGGTTATAATAAATGCCATCTGCAAATTTTATTTAATATAAACAAAATTTGCTTCTAACAACCAAACCTTTCTCTCAGTGTAGATACGCAGTGCCGGATTTACATATCTGGGGGCCCTAGGGCACCAAAGAATCGGGGGCCCTCTTTGTATTAGTAAAAAACAAAAACATTAATTATTGCAAATTTACTAGATAATTTATTTTTACAGAACAAGGCTTTATTTTAGATTAGATAGGCATAAAGTTTTAAAAAATGCATTAAATCTTTATTTATTATATTCTAATAAGGCAACTGCCCTTTTTGCCCTAATGTAAATCCGGCACTGTAGATACAGTGGCGGTCATAGTGCAAGTACTTTTGGAATTTTGAAATTTATACGATAACTCAATACAAATAAATATTACACACATTTATCCAAAATATTATTAACATTACAAGTAGATACATAGGTATTTTTATGCTGGTTCATGTAATAAATAAAAAATAAATTTTAAGTTTATCTACCAATTTCGAAATTTCTGGAATGTTCCAAATACCTGTCTTGACGTAAACCGTAAAGTAGGGAACGGGGGATTCCCAATAGATGGGCTCCATCTATTTACCATCGTCAGAAAACGCCGTGGTGCACGAACATAAATTTGTTGTTGTACCGAGCGAAGCAGATATTGAAAAAAATTCACGACACGACATTATGGTGAACTAACCTAGATTATCTACATTTTGTATCTCTCGAAACCAGTTTTTGATTCCCCATACAACTTGCTCGAAGTACTATTTTTTCTTGGAGCCATCTCTGCGTTTTGTTTCTCGTCCACCTGCATGCGTCCGAGCTGTGCTTTCGAAATGATCGTTTCCCTTGGCCGCGGACGTGGAAGGGTTAATTACGATAATTAAGCCGATTGAAGGGAAAACAAAATTACGATTTGTATTCGTCACGCTGCTCCTTCCATTAATTACCACCACAAATCGACCCTTTTTCTCACCTCCGTTCCGTAATTACATGAATTTCTTTCGGGCTTCGGATAGGTGGCGGAAACGTTAATAACATATAAATTTTTTATATACGAGGGACGTCCAATTAGTGGGCATACGCGAAATTTCGACAAATTGTATTGTGGTGCTTAAATAATTTAGTTTACAATTTAGGCGGCCAAATTACCGTAATTAACATTAATAGTAATTAATTTTTTTTCGGAGCGCTGCTCATTAAAAATTGAAATATGACACAATTGTTTACATGCTGTGTGTGTTTAACTGAGTCACGTTAATTACAGGTTTTGTATTACACTCGGTTATATTATTTACATATTATTGAGATTAAATATGAGATAATTGTATATCTTGGTGCTGTAATTTTTAAACAAAGGAATCGCCTTGTAAATTTAATTTTTTCTGCGCTCTTCAAACAATGGCCTGTCATCTTTAAATTGTTGACCGTCTCGATTGTATTTAATTATTATTTTTGCTTCCGAATATAGCGGAACGCCGCTTGGGTGCTCCTGGATTCTTTGGCTCCCAGTTCGTGGACGGGGGTCCACCACACGCGGTTTTTCTTGATCGCACCAATCCGTTCTTAAAAATTAAATTTACTTTGGCGAGTTTACGCCCATCTCGCTTCATCGACCCATCCGACCGCATAAATATAAATCCTCCACCAACCACTATGTTGACGGCCTTACAAATTTGAATCGATGATTATCAAAACGCGTTTTTTTAAATCAGAAACAAAATATGTAACAATATTTATGCGTTCTGTGATTTACGATTTTTATGCGTCGTCGTAAATTACTCTTCCTATCTTAATTTTATATCTCGTGGTATGTAAAACGCATGTAACTGTACTGTGCGAGCGCGCGGTTGACGGGTCGTTTAAAAAAAATTTGAAATTAAAAAAATTAACAGCGTCGCGTCGTTACGGTACATTAACTTTTTATTTATCCTGTGAAGCTTTATCCTATGTCCATGCTTGTATTTGCACAAATAGGTTGTGCCAGCACTAAAAATAACACGCGTCTGATTGGATTAACGAGATTCGTAAGGGCATTGTTATTATTGACGTAACGTCACTGCGCTGGTTGTTAGTAGATTGCCAAGCTTTCCTTATACCACTTAAA
Organism: Cantharis nigra; assembly: GCA_958510845.1. NCBI lineage: Eukaryota > Metazoa > Arthropoda > Insecta > Coleoptera > Cantharidae > Cantharis > Cantharis nigra. Next base: position 220,671 of record OY294029.1, read on the forward strand.
TTTTCTCGCATTTTTAGGCTGTTAACAATTTTATAGTTTGAAGTTTATTAAAATTGTAAGGAGGTCGTCGCAGCTTCTATTCTAATATCGCGAAGGAAGAAATTACTCTTGCGCGATTCATTCAGATTTATGCAAACTCAGATGAAAACAGGTTTATTAAATTGCAAATGCTTCTTTTGATACCCAATTCTCCTGTATACTATATACACGAGAGCTTTTTGAACTTTGTTGCTCGCTAGTATGTTGTTTTTGTTGTTTTGCTCGCAAAACATATAATAATTTCGGAAAGAATTTTCTTCCAGCAATGAGCGGCCGTCGGTCTGCCATCGGTCGCACGAAATTCGTCTATTGCGTTCGCCGGTAATTTTCCATTATCCTTCTCGATTATACAAATCGATTAACGTAAGGGGAAATATTTTTACTAAACCCTACATAAAATAGTACGATAAAGGGGTTCGATTAGGAGGTTTCGTGTCTTAATAGTTAATCGATAAGCACTCCATTATTAAGTTGTCTCTAAATTTGGACACGACTTGTATATTACACCTCGCTCCGCTCCGTGCCCGTACTATCCGAAATATGAAACAAAAATAAAAAATTTCCGAATCTTATTTCTGAGCTGATTTGCGTGACCAAGCACAGTTAGTTTCCCACCTTTAATAATGCATGTTATTTTCCTGATATAGTGGCACAATTATCGGTTAGATTGTAATCTATGGAAATGTATTTCTATAAACAAAGTGGGCGGTTTGTAGGATTTTGTCCAATTTTGCACCACCGAACACTTCACAATTACTGCCGTACGTACGTACTCGGTGAAACTTACTTCTAACAATTTCTAATTGCATTGAAAATTGTTGTAGCGGAAAATTGCATTTAGTAACGGAAACTACTCGAAAGTTGTTTGCACAAGTTTCCATCCAACTTGGGTGCTGGCAAGAGCGACGAGATAATAACTTGCAACTTTTTAGCTGAATCGTTTTTTTTTTATCTTCTAGTCACTTTTGATTTATGAAGCTCTAATGTTTTTTTAATTAAATGCGAGACATTTGAATTTAAAACTGCCCTTCCGCCATGATGTTCATCAACAGCAAGTGTCCGGAGGAGCTTGGTTAAGCTGAAAGCCTTCTTTGATGATCTCGTCGAGTTTAAAGAGTTTGCACTTCCCAAAGGTAGATGTTTAACGGCTCGAGGGCAGCCATCGCACGTTCAGGTTGCAACTGTTGAAAGTTTGCCTTTACAAAATGAACTGCAAATTTTCAAAGGCAAACAATTTGCCAAATTGTTGTTAACAAAGAACCAACCGAAACCTGTATGAGGAAACTAAAACTAAATTAGGCTTGATTTTATTTTTTAAAACATCCCTGATGCCGCTCCAACTCGAAAGATGGGATCTTTATTTTTAGGATTAGCAGTGTACGTGTGTGCGTTTTAGATATACATCGTCGACTATAATAATTGTTACGCAAGAGTTTCTCTCACGTTAATTTTACATATTATTTGCAATCTCCTTTTGTAACGAACGCATTTTGGTATTACATAAATAAATAATTTTAAAAATCGGCAGTAGGTCAATAATAGAAAGTGAGGCTAAGCGGTGGTAACAAGTGCATTCGTTTTATCGTCGGTCCGTAAGTTTACCTTCAAACGATTATCCGCTTTTAATTATGGGTTTAGTTACTTGCATGTCGTAAAATTGAAATTATTATTTGTTAAAAACTACTGCCGTGCTTTCATTAGTCGCCCCATTAAAAATTGATAGTTTTTAAAAGTGCAATTTGTTACTTTGTAGTTTAAATTAAATAATGATAGGTCCCCTTGCCTTTTCGTGAATTCGCGTTACGTAAATCGAGGTAAATGATGATGAATAGTTTGAGCCAAACCCAAAAATTAGATAATTGCGTGATGAAATGAAAACGTCGTTGTCGATTAATCATTGAATTTTTTAAATCACCCTGTATATGTGTACGGGATGTTGCAAAACTAGGATCGATTATGCAAATAATAATAATTATTATTGTACTACTTCGTTACAATAAATTTGAATTTGTTGCCGTTTGAAGAGGAAAACTTGGAAGGAAGGAAATAAAAATTTACGGACTTGTAAAACTCTGCAATATCCTTGATTAGCAATTTTATTTTCCTAATCCTGCTTAGTTTATATTTTAACGGCCAATAAACGCGTTTTTCGAACTGGCAGAATCCCTTTCACTTCTTGCGAAAATATACAAGAACAAACTTGTGGGTTAGTTCTACGTGTGATTGTTTCGATTCACTTTGTTGTTTATTATAACCGTTACCTAATGACTATAAATGAACCAAGTTCGATGGCCTGGAAAGAGCTACTGCAGTTTTGCTGTGCTACTCTCTTTTTTATTTATTTTTATTATTATTAATACAATTTGCAAGCGAACCTTTGTTTTAATTAACATTTTGTTGCGTCACCCTTTGTTTGTATGTACGTCGAGCACGAATTGATTTCCAAGCATGATTTCTACACTCAGAGAAAACAATTTGTGCATTTCCTAAACGTTGGTTTGTAGCAGGTGTTAAATGGTTTCTCGCCAGTACGATTTTATCAAATCCATTTTAACGCCCGGTTACGATAACCCAATCGGGCGCAGAGACGCATGTAAACATTTAATCAGATAACCTAAAACGAATCGTTCTCTCTTCTAAATTGTGTTATCGACAGGCCGACACTTACACAAAAGAAAAGCTTCCATAATTCTTAAAACGTGCAGGGCCTACAGCCCGAGGGAAAAAAACGTAAAACTAAAATTTTATTGTAAATCTCTTTAATATCGCAAGAAGAATGCTATTTCGAATGTCGAGATTTATTTGCGTGTGTCGGTGTTATCGGCATTTCAATCTTCACATAATGCGAGATCGCGATACGTATTTTTTAACACATTCAACCTGTAATAGGAAAATTTTTTATCTTTGACATGTATCGCTTTTTTTATTAAAAGTGTGTTTGTGTGAGTGCGTAAAGGGCATAAACGTTTATGAAGCCGTTGACGCTGGGAGCGCGCGCGATATCGTAAAAAATAAATTCACCGCTAAATGTTTATATTTGTTATGGTTGCATGGCGGTGGCAGGAGAGGCTGTTACTTGAATGGATTATCCGGGGGTTAACACCCTAGCACTCGTTCGGTGCTATTTCATGTTTTCCTTGTCCTCGACATTTTATTTCCAGAATTTTAAGTTTCCATTTTGTCATAAATTATTATTATTATGCGAAGGTTGCCCGAGGACAGTCTTTGAGTGTTGATTTTCCGACTTTTTCTAATGGTAATTTTTATTTTCAGAGACGTGGACTACCGATACCTTACCCTTTAATTCTTGGACCAAGTGCATACATCGATCCAGATGAGGTGAGTACTTTTTAATCTCAATTTAATCGTAGCGAAAAGACTCGCCCAATTCAAAACTATCGATCGTCTTTTGTTAGTGTTCTCTAGAGATCAATTTATTTACAGTAAATGTAACGTATCGTTAAAATGTCATTATCACTTTTATACTACTCGCTTATTCCGATATTAAGTCGGCGTATTCTTATCGCAAATGAACCTTTTGGGTGAGCGAAAAAGAGGAGGAACGGTGGCTATTTGAAAATTTTAACAAATACGATGGCTTGATTTGGGGTCACCCATGCTGGTAGTTACAGTGAGTAACGAAAATATCCGGACACTCCTATGTTAACGATGTAAATTTCACATTTTAAAACCTTATTTTAATTGACATATAAAAATCTCTTTTACAGCAAAACTTTTTGGACATTTTTTGTAAAACAATTCGTGGTCTTCAATTTTGTACCTATACATTTTTCTATTTTGTTGCCCTCTTTTTGACTGACAGCGATTTAAACAAGACTCTGTAAAATACAAAAAATATTATCGTGTATATCTCAGAAACGGTGAGACAAAGTAGAAAAATGTATAGGTATGAAATTGAAGAAAATGAAATGCTTAACAAAAAATGTTGGAAAAGTTTTCCTGTAAAAGCGAGTTTTGTATGTCAAAAATTGGTTTCAAAATCTGAAATTTACATTGTTAACGTAGGAGTGTCCGGATATTTTCGTTACTCAATGTATATTATTGCCTTGAATTTTCATAATCTTTTATTGCAACGAATTTTCGACAACGAGCTTTATCAATTTTGCCGTGTAATTAATGCTAGGGTTCGAAAAGGGGATTATTGTTTGTTGTCGATGTCATCAAAAGAGCGTAACAAGAATTTTATTATATTTGACATGACAATACTTCGAAAGCGGTGATTATTACATCGACAATAACAACCGGGTACGTGTAGCTGCTTGTTAAGTTTAAATAACATTATTTTGGTATAAAGAACAGATAACAATACATTAAATGTATAATCATGCAAACACGGTAATCAAAGCTCGTGCGGTTCTCTCGTTTATCATACTCCTGTCGACAACTTATTAGATTAACGTTCGTTCATAAATCCTTAAAGTTTATTTCGTTATATGCATTAATTGGACTGTTTCTTGTGCGATTAGTCTGGACAGAGTCCAAAACCAACGCTTTAGTTTCAAATAAAATTTTGACTCTCGGCGTTTACACTTTTAAGGAGGGATTCCTTCCTGAAGAGAAAATCTCACGTGACCGGGCGAGGGATAAAGATGACAGTTGCAGATGTTTGCAAAATCGGCCTTCCTCTTAACCGACCGGCATTAATTTAATTTTCGCGATTTTAACTTTCACGGAAGGGACTAATCGAAGATCTCATTATTTAAAATTTCGGTGAGCAAAACGAATTAAAATTTTCCAATTTGTAACGTATCATTAACCAACGAGATGATATTGCAATGTAGTAACTGCGAGCCAATTAAGTCGATGGATTTTGCTCTATTACGAGGCGCCTTCAAAAAAGAAAAGCAAAATGTGCTGATCGACTGCGCCAATTTGTAAAACCTGCAATCGAATATTCGAGTTCTTTTGTTTTATTATTTAAAATAAGTCGGGTATGCACGTACAAACGAGGCTTCTCTAATTTTACGTAGTAGATTAATTTAATTACCAGAAAGCGGATTATTTAATTAAACGTCGAAGCGTCGTTTCGGCTACTAATTAAAATTTGCATGAGAAAAAATATTTTCCGTTTTCCAACCCAAATTTTGTGGAAAAATACCATAAATTAAATACCGACACAATTTTAGTATTTACGCTTCGGGAGTCACCAATTATCGAGATTTGTACTTTTGATTAGAAGGTAAACGGTTTAATGGCCACGCCCCCGGGGGTTTGTTTTTCGCAAATTTTACAAAAAGTCTTTTGACCCAGAAAGAGGTAAATTATCGCTTTGCAAGCGCAACAACTGAGACTAATTACTGCTAATATGTTAATTTCCAATTGACAATAAATAATTACTCATTGTCAAATCCGGAAATAAAACTTCCACGTCAGTTTGAAAATTAAAATATTAATTTACAAGCCACCGACAATTACATTTTATTCCGACCGAACGAATCGGAACACAATGCAATATTTATTATGTCTAATTGACTAAATCAGTGGTCTTCAACCTGCCTTCCCTATTTCGCGGACTACATCATAGAAAAATGGTGACAGTTTTTAAATTAGAAAAAAAAATCGTTCGATCAATCGGCTTTCGCGAAGGAAGCCAAGTTCGACGATTTTGGCTATTTCAATTTAATTATTTCGTTTCCGGTTTTCCTGATTTACTTCTTCCCGACGTACTAAATCACAGACACAATTTATTGAATAAACCGGAAACTAAAAAATGACGCCCGCGCACACGACCTCTGCGGAAATCGCGAATCGTGTTATTGCCGAAAAACCGATAAACAAATTAAATATAAATTTTCGGTCTTCGTCCCGAAAAGTAAGGAAAAACCTGCTCTATTTACTTTCACGCATCTCATTTCTATTATATATAGCTACGAAGGCAGTAAGTTATTGATCGTCGCTTTACGCACACACGAAATTAAACAAATTTCTATTTCGCGCGCACAGAAAAAATGATACTTTCGCTGACGTTCGGTCCTTTTAATTTTATCGCGAGGCGAAAATAGTATCCTAAAGCACTAAGAAGGGTCCGGGAATCTCACTTGGATTTGAATATTCGGACATAAATTTAACCCGAGTTTCTGCGTACGACGTGGGTTACGCACTTTACCTCCTCTTACCGAAATAACCGTCCCCTTTTTTCACGATTAAAAAAATTAGCCTACTTGGAAGGCGGAGGGCGAATAATGTTACGATCCGCTGTAATTCGGAACGAAAATTGCGTTGTTTCGAGTAGTGCCATCTGTTTGTGAGTCCATAAAAGATTTTTTAACGTCGTCTTAAATTAGCATCTCGACGCAATCTTGGCCGAAACTTGTCAAAAGAAAAGTTTCACGGTAGAAGCTGAAAAGTTTTACCTACTGTACGAAACGTCCACATATATATCATCACTAACAATGAGATTAAAAGTTCGTTTTTACTTCTTTTAAGCTAAAGTTAAACAATACGCCGAGATGGCGAGGCTGCACGGGCAGCGGGGAGAAATAAATAAAATCATGAAATAATAACGTACGAGGACGGGTTTGGTCTCGTAAACAACATGCAGGTTCAATTATCTGATAACGAAATAAATTACGAAATTGAAATTTATGTCCGGTTGTTACGATTTTGTTTGGTTTGTAACAAAGGAACGAAAGCGAAATTGGCTCTGCATAAATGGATTGAATTCAAAAATTTGTATCTGCCGGAAAGGCCTGGAAATTGTTGAAGATTAAGGGTAGGGAAGAAGCGAGTAACTCGATGAAGCTACAATAGAGGGAGAGAGAGTCACTTGGAATGAATGTTACAAAACAAGAATTTCTTACATAATATTTGACTTTCGAAGAGAGACGGGAGCTTTTATTTTAAATTGATTAAAGCAAACTACAAACTTCCATCATTAATTAATTTTATGATTACATTTTAATTAGTTAATTATTGTTTACGCTGTAATTTAGAATGAATAATTACAAGTCAGCCACCCATTATTTAAAGCGAAAATTATGAGGTACGAATTGGAGAAAAATGGCCGTTCGTCCTATATACGCTTGCAAACAACAACTACCGGCAATTTTGCCAATACCTCTCTCGGCATTTCGTTTATGCGTTTGGAAAATTTAATTGAATCCAAGTGTGTCGAAACGCAATTTCCATGCGAGCATATTAAATTTATAAGTATAGAGGAAAAGCAAGAAGCAGGAAATTGCCATTTTGCGATTTATGTTTAATGGCGGTATCAGAAAATCAATCACGCCAGGTTTTAGTATTAATAAATATCACTTACGCCTACAAATAAACTTTTTTCTACTAAATCTGCAAATAAATCATAGACCCAAATCACGAAAAGTGTTTATTTATTAAAAAGCCACATTGTTTCTCTTCTTCGGGTGAGCTAACCGGCCCATCCACCGGTGTAGGGCCTGTTTTTCGAAATTCGATTTGGCAGATTTTGCATAATCGGAGTAACAACTATTATTGTCGTTGGCAATACTGTCGTACAATAAGTTTATTTGTCGTTAGACCAAGGTTAGCAACCCTGACGTACACAATCAGTCAGCATCAACATTCCTATGCGCTGGTTAGAATTCCGTCAGCAAACAGCTGTTCAACATAAATAAATCGACCTTTTTGTCCTACAAAAGTTTTTTTCTGCGATGCGTGTGCGGGTTTTGTTCTTCCACTTCCACGAAGTGTAATAATTTAATTTCTTGATGTGCTTATACATACTTGTTGCCATGCGAAAATTGCAAACAAACCGTGCAAAACCTCCACTTAACAAAGCATAACCCAACGATCGTCGAAGGACGTGCGGACTCTTTTTTGCGTCACCTTTACGTGGGCGATTGGATTTTTTCAAATTTTGACTCGAGGTCTTGCATTTTTTGTGCCAACCGGGACGGAGGTCAAATTGGACAAACTACATTCGTACAAATTGGACATGATTGCATGCTTCCCATTCGAAAGAATTATGTAAGAAGTACCTACCTCAATCGTCTAATTCTAAATTATCTAAGCCCGGCCCTGACCTTCGTAATTCGCGAATAATTAGTATTACGTCAAGATTAACAATAACATTGACCGTGACTTTGATTGGCACACCTCTGCAGTGATCTCTAGCGCACCAGCGGCAAACAGTCTGCCATATTATTAAAATTGTCAGAGCGCGGATTGCTAGGCAATTAATGCGGAGAATTTTTAAAACTATTTTGTTTTGCGTTTGGCCTGCGTTGCCGTTAATGCGTGATGGATTAGTCGACCTTTCGTTGGTCGCAATCGACCGCAGCTAATTAATTTGATTGAACGAAGACTTGAAATGCTTTTATCTCGCAGAAGTTTTGACAAACGCGAGGAAAGGGATAAGTGAGTCATTCAGCTCATCCTACTTTATCGAAAATTCTTTTCTTACAAGGATGAAACGTCGTACTTGTCAGAAAACGAGATTTATTTTCATCGAATCGCCGAATAGCAGGTTAGGAGCCCAGATCAAAACAATTGTCAATTGTGCTACTCAGCCTCCACCCCCCCGTTTCAGGAACTTTGGGATAAAGTCTAGCTTATTTTCTACTTTCGTTTTTATTTATTCCGATACACAGACCATCCGATGGGTGATCGAAAATGGTTATTCTTATGGTAATATGTTTCCATTTGTTTTTATAATAAAATAAATTGAAATTTTATGAGAGATGCTCGGTTGATGATTTTAATTTACCGCTGCTACCGGTTTCTCTTGTCGTTTGTGGCTGCGAATTATGGTTTATTATTCGAAACCTATCGTAAATTAGATTTTCTAGTCAAGTAACCCGACGGCACACTTTCTTGCTGGCGCTGTTGCACTCGAATGCAAAACGAGCCAATAAATGTCGCTTATAATTCGCTAACGGTTTATGGCCAGTTCACTTAACTTTCCTAACGTTAATAATTATTAATACAAGTTTATTTTTTGTTGATACAAAATTTCTTACTGGCACAGTAAGTTTTAATTGGCCAAGTGCTGCTACCAGGGGCGAACTGGTTTTTTAGGGCATACAATTTTCATTATAAGTCACTGAACCCGAATAAGTCGCAGAGCATATAGCATCGGGTCACGGGGCCTTTCATCGGCTCACCTGCCCGAAATATTTTGGGCCGATTAGAGTGTGGGCTCGAGATTAAATAAATTTGATTGATAAAAAAAATGAAAACTTGTCACTTACGAATTACTTGGGTATACAAAAGTCGTGAAAAAAAAATAATAAAAATTGATAGATTTTACCCTGAATTATTTAACAAACGCTTTCATCATCAATCAACGTCGAGACGCTTTGAGCAAACTTTGTACTATATTAAATTCCACTTAACGTTTATTTTACGGCTTTATAATCCAAATTTTTTTATTAAACGCTCGCAAAATTTTTTGTTTTGATTTAGTTAAGCGTCCTCTGACGACTGCGTCCGGTACCATTTAATCATAATAAACGCCATTAGTTTGATAACAATTTTATTTCTTTATCGATGCTGTTAATCGATTATTATCGATAGAAGTTTAAACAAAACTTGTTTACAAATTTATCTTGCTATTTACGGAAGACGATTAAGATTGTTATGTAAATAACGATTGTCCATCTCACTTTAACGACTTCGTTTATAAACCATCAGCCCGCACAATGAACAACTCGAAAGCTTTCGGTCCGCACCCCGTAAACTTACACCACCGCCGCCACAGGTCTTTTAATTGGTAAGTCCAACGAGAAGTACATACCAAGGTAACAAAATCATCAGCATAACACAAAAAAATGCTGTCATCCCTAACACTAAACTGGTTTTTTCTAGCTTTTCCGGCCATTCCTTCACTTCTTGTAGTTCGTGTTCGTTTCTATTAAATTCTTTCACTTCAACGTCGCAGCGGAATTTTACCCTTAAAAATTGTTTTCATTAGCGTCACGCAAGTTTTCACTTTTTTTCTGCTTACCTCAATTTGGAGTGTTCGGCCTGATCACGTCGCCAGAACAAGGAACCGGAATTTCTGCGGTCCAAAATCCATTGAGGTTCCGGAACGGAAAGATTTTCCATTTTCACAACTAGCTTCTCTAAAATTCCAATCGATATTGTTTTTCGTCCTGAAATTTATATAAAAGTGATCGTCGAATGTAGTACTTATCTCAGGACAAAGTCTGCATCTGCGTTGTGGACGTTTTCCTTGTGTTTACGAAATTTTAGAAAGTTTTCATAATCTGCAATCGAAAATGAGCGTTAGCAGTGTTGCACTCGGTGAAAATGAGACAAGGGTCAAAAATGTATTTCGTAGATAGAAAAAACCCTGAACGTTGGTTGTAACGTCAAGAACCGGCTCAAAGTAGAACTCACTCGTATTATATGGGGTCAAGCCTGAAGCGCATTTACATCTTATGCCGACCCTGCCTAAAATTACAATATTTCATCGTTCGCAAAATTGCTTTTCTGGTGTAATTTTTTTTTTAAGTTTTCCACCAACTCGCACGCACTTTAACGAAGTTTCGTTCGCCATTAAAAAGTTTTTGTATTTCGTAACGAAGTAACGAGTTTCTCTTTTGCACAGTAAATTACCTGTTAGTTTGATATGGACAGAATCGACTTATTCGTAGGGTGATTTTCTCGTAAGCTCTCCTGTTACTATAGAGACTAGAACTCGCCTTAAAACCTGTCCTATCAGAGATTTATCTCGACGAGAAGGTTTACGTTCAAGTGCGTAAACTTAAATCAATTTTTATTGTTTATTGCTCTCGAAACTAAACACCCGAACCGTTTCTACCTTTACAACCAAATCATCGTTCCAAATTTATTTACTTCGTCGTCGACTTTCTCTAATACTTGAGCGGTCCACTTTTTTAAAACGGAAGTTTTTCATTCGTGTTTAAAATTATTTTAGAACGCTATTGTATAGGCTATAGGACGACCTCTGGTTTGATATGTCACATGACATGGTTACTGCGATTGAATTTTTAACCCCAAACACCGTTTCACCCCATCCGTACCCATCTTCCACTCGAGAGAACAAGCAAACCTACCTTGGCCGTGTTGATTTTTTAACCAAATTTAATTTCACTTTTGCCGACTCAATCGCACAATAATAATGGCGTGTCACTAATGAATGATCTTGGTTAAGGTGGATTGGGTTTGTGTTAATTCAACGCTCATGCGCCCGTGTGTGTGTGTAATAAATTTCCATAAACCAGCTAGTTTTATTGCTTATTATCATAATTAATTTTCTTTTCTTTTTTACTTTGTACACTCGACTGGACGAGTAGTGCGGCCGGACTCTTAGCTCACGATCCAGAGGTCGTTAAATCAATTGTTGTTACGTCGAAGTGGAGCAAAACAAATGCAAATCGCAGGCAAATATCTATAATTTCCGAGTCGTCGAGATAAAAGTGGCGAGGAAGAAACAAGGAAACAATTGTAATAATTTGCGTAATGGATATCTACTTATTCGGCTGTCCTCCTCTCCTTCCCTCCCACGGCTTCCTTGTGCAAGTTTGGTGAAACTAGGTACATTATTCCTTTGTTTAATAAGTTACGGAACTTGTGCACGTAGTAGGCAAGTGTAATTTAGTGCGAACGCAATTATTCTACCGGTAATTGAAAATAAAGCTACACAACGGTGTACTATTTCAGAACAATAACGGAAAACAAAATCGCTTTAATTACGAACTGACACGACCAAATATCATCAAACGCTCTACATTTCGTCTAATAACTGCAAATTATTTCTTCTCCTTTTTTTTCGATCTAAATGTTCCGTTTGAGCGCTGGTTAACACGCACCGGGCTTCAATTCGCGAATTGCATTTTCAAGAGGTAAGAGGCTCCCTAGTCCACTAACCAGGTAATTTTACCTGACAAATTTCTGTGGCAAAATCACGTTTTTTGCAAAATAACTCAAAATTTTGAGCAACCTATTGATTTTTCGAAAAAATGAATCAAAAAGTAGATAAAATTTCCTACAAAAGGCGCCATTCGCGTTTTTACTAGTTTTTCGAAAAATTCAAATTTTATGATTTCTCGAGTGAAATAAAGGTTTCCATACCGACGGCAACGGGTAAAAATTACAGCCTCTGGTCAGCATGGAGTTTAAATTTTTTTCAAATTTTCAAAAAAAATGAACCAAAAAGTCATTTTGTAAGAAATTTTATCTTACTTTTTGATTCATTTTTTCATTGCTACAAAAATTTGCAAGGTAGACCTCCTTTTTTCGACGTGGTTACTGGACTGCTCGTCCAGTCTTTGTAGATATTACTAGAAACTCGAAAAAGCTGGACCTACCCATTTACCGTGCGATTCCCAAATCGCCAGTTCTTATTTTTACAATTTATTTTGATTTCGCGTATAAATTACTAAGCCTTGAGTTTTGATTTTGCAATTTTTACTCTCAACATATTTTAACAATTTTGATATAGAAAATTTTCTTATCCCCTGATTGCGTTTGGCGTTCCTCGAGTTTAGAAAATGTCTTTAATTTTCCGTTCCTTTGTTTAAAAATTCACAGACGTTCTCTTTTATCTACCGGCATTTTTTCTCTCTCTGTCCAACGTTTTGTTACGCCGCTGCATTAAATTCAAATATTTGCTTATTCTTTGATGTTGACAAAGTATATAAATTGTTATCACTTATCAATCTGAGAATTTTCTGAATTGTTTGGCTTTGACGATAAGAACATACCAGGACGAGTAGGGTTTTAAGTGAAATAATTTATATTACAAAAAACTTGCACAGCAGTGAGCATCTTTGAACAGCGCACAACAAATCTTCCAATATTTATAATCAAATGTCAATCGGCGGCGGTGCTTCTTGCCGTTTCGATTTATTGCCATCGGTAAAATTTATCGTGCGAATTAAATTAATGTGTGTCGTCTCAAATTTATTTTTATTTCTAAATTGGAAGCGCCTGGGCGATCGTTTTCGACGCTCCTTCACATAATGTTTTTTAAACCTACGAATAACGAAAACCAAGTACTATATGATATATTTTGTTGTTGTATGATATCTTGTGATCGTCAGTTCTAATTTTGTATTTTTGTTTCAGTTGCCACCCTTGGGAACATACAATGAAAAGGTGAGTACCTAGCTGTTTTCTTTTTGAAATTACCCCGTATGCGGTTGTTTTTGTTTTTTCTTCACCTTCGGCGGTTTCGTAATTTTAATTTTTTCGGAAAAGCATAAATTTATGGGGTCGGGTCAGAAATGTTTGTTTAGTTGACGATTTTGTAGAACTCTATTTTTCCATCGTGACAATTTAACCGTCAGATGTCGCCACCGCAATTGTTTATAATAATAAATTTTGTTGTTTTTAAAAGTTTCAAGGATAAACGCGAACTCATCGTTCCATAATTCATTGCTTATTTTAAAACACTTCCTGACTATTTCTCCTTGACTTAATTCTTTTATTGCACAAATAAATTTTGTTTTTTATATTCCGTACGGCACATTATTGGCAACAGATTTAAAAATCGCGAATTACAGGGCACCGAAGAGGCCAAATTAAGAGCTGCGAAAATTTTTAGTTCCACTTATCTGGTTTTGATTACTGTTTTTGGTTACGCGTAAGGACATTGATCTGCTCTCAATTTTTTATAAAAATATTTTCTCCCATAATCGCAGCATTTCCTTGTTTATTTTAGTTAGATTTTAATTTTTAAATTAAACTTGCCGATAAGCCGGCGAAATAAAAAATATGTTCGTCGATAAACCATTGGGGCATATCGGGATAATTTAATAATTTATTTAGATACTTTTTTCTTTGCAAAGAGACGGACGTTTTGACCCAATTAACCCTCTCTCAAAACGACAAGACTAGATTGCGCTCGTTTATTCTAATAAATTAAATTTACGATAATTAATTATAATTTATATTTTGTGATAAAAGAAGCAATGCAAGTACAGAGTACATTATTAAAACTGTAACAGGAGACTTTTGCGATTAAATTGTAATCACAAACTTGTCATGTTTACCAACAATGATCCTGACAAGTTTCGGCTTCTTATCAAAATCTGGGTCGCAATTGAATTATTATTATTTTTTTAATTATGCTCGATTGTCGTATCGGACAAAAGATGGAGACTCTTATAATTCCTCAATTTTCTCGAATCTTTGCCACTTGATTTTTTATTCGTCGAAATTAATCTAATATTACAAAGGTTTTTCATTTTGCAAAATCGTAAATCGAGATCGGGCATTATTAAAAAAAAACTTGAGCTTTGAGTTCGGAGACACTTTCGGACATTAATAATCGTTTTCGTCGTTTGTCCGATTAATCAAGAATGCTTTGTTGGATTTTGAACAATACGGCTTCCTTTTCGAAGGATATTATTTATTTGTTGCAGTCCTTCAATTAAATTAATTAAATTGTATTTAATTTGGGAGAGTGGCGGGCGGTCGAAATTTAAAAACTAAAGAAAACTGCGATCGGGGTGGAAACGGTTGTGGAAGTCGTTAAGGGTGAGGTATCCGGTGCGTGTTGCGGTTTATCGTGGTCATTTCGAGAACGGCCGAACGGATTTACTTCAGATTTTATGAAAAATAAATAATAAATTAGGCAAAATTTGGCTTGTGAAAATGTTTCCCGATTCTATAGACTTTCTGGTGGATCCCCGTAAAGTTATTTTTGATTATCCCAAGTTTTGCTTTTTGCGCCAAGCCGTTAACGGTAACGAGGTGTACCCAATTGCCCGAAACGCACTAATGAAAATTTAAAGATAATTTGGAGATAAAATTTATTATATGTAAACTTCCTCGTGCCTAAGTGAAACATAAATTTAATATTAAGTTCAAAATGCCAAGTATAAAGTTATTTCAACAAAGCGAGGCGTTTTATATTTGTATTTGCTAACTCCACGAGGCATCAAGGACATCGCTATTTTGAATAAGTTTTATCATCCTATTTGATGCTAATTTTTACAACACAGCACCAGCAGTTGTATCGTACGGTTTTTCTATTGCGACTATATAAACAAACAGAAACGATGCTAGGACGTTGGAGCAAAGTAGTATATTATTATTTTTTTCATATCGGCTTCTCTAAACGCATAATAACAAAATTATAAATATTTACTAGACCGACGTTTTGTTATCGGCTTATGTAATATTTTTGTTGTAGAAATTTTCTAATCGGAATGATATTCGGTAAAAATATCCGTCGTCGTTCCTTCGGGGAGGAAGAAATTTTCAAATTATAACCGGGGACAACCGCCCTTGCTTTTTGATCACTTGCCAACGCCTTGGTAACCGCATTTGATTTTTTCCACATTTAAACAACTCAAATCGCGTTTATCGATTCGCATTTTTAGTAAAAGAAGCGAAATAATAAAAAAGCGAAACGATTGCACTTAGCGCGCGCGACTTCTTTTGTTGCTTTTCAGCAAATTCACTCTAATTCCCGGGTTATTATTGTTTTGTGCTCTGGTTGTTCCGACTCTCCGATAAATTCTCGTCGTTAATTTTTAATAATTTCATTAGCGTAAAAGAGAATTTTCGACGAAACGAAGGGCCCCCGCCGGGCACTTTTCGGAGGGCAGAGGGAACAAATTTTTACGTGCGGGATTTAATTTAATATTTTCGCATTTTTTGACATAAACGACTTTAACAAGATAAATTGCAATAAACTGAGGGCGCCTTCAATATTGAAGTATAATTTTTCAGGAAAATTTTTAATATTCTCAAGGATATCTTTTTTCCTTTCATGGTTTTTTTTAAAACAAACTTGACGTTATTTAGCCGATGAAAAACTACACTAATGAACCGAAACGCCACGTTTATTTTTCCAAGCGGGATGAATTGAGATTTTCAAATTAAAACGAAAGGTCAATTTGCGCCTCTCGATCGTCACGATTTCGTTGTCTAATTTTTAAATAATTAAAACATTAGTTACTTATTAATTGAATTGATTATTTTAATTTGATCATTTTTATTCGATTGGCAACCACTCCTGATTGGTTGAATAACCAACAATCTAAGATTATTATTTTTATTTATAAATTACTAGCTGACCCGGCAGACGTTGTCCTGCCCAAATGTATTTAATTTTTTTTACAACTTTATTATTCAAGTGCTTTAGGGTATACAATATTTTGTGTTTTCCCGTCTTCAGCAAAAGCAAATAAATTTCGTGGCTGTCCGACTCGTGAGCATCCAACATACAACTGTCCATGTGAAAAACATGGATTTTCTAGGTTCAATCCGCATACTTGCAGTGATTGACCCTGTGCCTTGTTGACGGTCATCGAGAATGCAAGTCGAATGGGGAATTGCAGTCGCTTGAAATCAAAAGGCATGTCTGTGGGAATAATGGGAATGCGTGGAATGAGCACATCTTCTCCATTTGACTTTCCGTTAAGAATAGTAGCTTCGATGACATTCGGCATCAGTTTTTTTACAGCGAGTCTTGTTCCATTACACAATCGGGGTGGATTAATGTTCCGCAAAAAAATAATTGGCACTCCGATTTTAAGTGACAATTTGTGCGGTGGCACACCAGGAAGATCCAACGAATTTAAAAACTCGATTGGATAGTTTACAATTTCGTCCGCGTTCATGACGCTGTCAATCGATTTGTAGGTAACAGAATCGCCTGTAATTTTTTCTTGAATTGCATGGTTGATTGCATTGACGTCCTTGTTTTTTGGTGCTAAAATAGCACGTTCGCAAAGCCATTTATGATTTTTATAATTGGTGACAATTTGCGGAAAAACTTTGTGAATAAGCTGTTCGATGGATGGCACAATGACGCAAAAGTTTAACGGAAATGAAATGCATTTTGTGGTAGCATCAACTGGTACTTTTCCTTCGCCAATGTTCAATAGCTGGTTTGAGAATGTATCCGCCGACGCATCGTGCTGCAAATGTACGCGCATATTGGTTTTTAATGTGAGTTTTTGCACATGTTTCCAAAGATGCGATGCTTTGGGGCAAGCATTGAGAGCTCATCAGCTGGTGTTGATTTAGGAATAATTGGAAGAGTTTGTCGAAAGTCGCCAGATAACAGAATTAGAGCGCCTCCGAACGGTTGTGCATTTGATCGTAAATCTTTAAGAGTTCGATCAAGTGCTTCAAGTGATTTCTTATGAGCCATGGTGCATTCGTCCCAGATAATGATCTTACAAATCCGCAGAACTTTAGCCATACCAGATCCTTTCGAAATGTTACATATTGGAGCTTCCGAGAAATTCATATCCAATGGTAATTTGAGCGCCGAATGCGCAGTTCTTCCACCATCTAATAATGTAGCCGCAATACCTGATGAAGCAAGAGCCAAAGCAATTCCAAATTGAGATCGAATGTGAGCCAATAGTAAACTGATAACAAACGTTTTTCCAGTGCCTCCAGGCGCATCAAGAAAAAACAGACCACCTCTGCTATTCGACACAGCATTTGTAAGTGTATCGTAGGCCAATCTTTGTTCTGAAAACAAAAGTTGTTCGTTTGCTTCAACAACTGCACGCAAATCATTAGTATTGTACTGCCGTTCTCTTACTAAATCGCGATCAGAAAGATCCAATAATACTGAACGTTGTGGCGCAATCATGCCAAGTTGAATGAGTGCTTTGTTGTTGATGGTTAAGCATACGTCTTCTATTTCGATCAGAGCTTGATTAAAAATATTGTCCGAAAACACAATGGAATTGTCATTATGACGGTACGAACACGATGTAAAATGTCTTCGCTCAAATCTTCTCTGAATTTTTCCCACAAATCTTTCGGATTGGATGGCGAACATGTGGTCAAAATGATGGCAAATAATGTTCGAATTTTTCGCGGATGACAGTTGGCACATGCATCCGTCAATGTTGTTTCCCAGTGTTGGTCGCTTTAGAGCAAATGAAGCTTTTGGCAAGCTTCTCTGTACGTTTGGCATTCTACGCCATCGACCGTTCTCAAATTTGAAAAAGACGTAGGGCCTATGACATTAACTAACGGCATTCTCAAATAGTAACACTCGGCATTATTTGGATGTACTGTATAAATACGGCCCAATGCGTCTGACGAATACAGATCTCGATAGCCTTCAATACGCATGCCTTGCTTACGTCGTTGGAATCTCTTAGATGCAGCATTCCATGTATAGTACTTCGGAACATCTGCGTACAATAATGTTTTGGCAAATACATCTTCTTCACAAAGCGCAAAAAATGCTGTGAGTGTTGTGTGCGCTGGTCCAGTAACAACGTTTCGTGCAGTGTCTGCCGTGAAATAGATTCTTTGTCCATTTTCAAGATGAACACTGAGATGAACAACAGTGGGATAGCGACTGTGAATTGGAAATATATATTTGTGTATTATTTTATTAAAAGATTTAACCAATCAGGTTCCAACTTACAACTCTCCTTCTCTCACCCCTTCGGCTTCCTCTTGTAATAATTTTTCGAAGGCATTGAGCGATATCGACAATTCCTCCTGCTGTTCTTTCTTCTTTTTTAAATAGTCAGCCGCCAATTCTTCATCAATTTTTCGTTTCCGAATACGCTGCGCTGCGACTTTTTTTTCGCAATCTTAATATTAAGACGGCAGTTGTCGCTTTCGCAAAAATTTTGCAATATCTCTGTCAAAGATTGTGTAAGAACATTGGTGTATTCTAATTTAACTTGCCAATCTTCATATTTAGCAAATGACATAGCCTTCGCTAAAGTCTCTTGTATAACCATTTGAAATTGTGGTGACGACATTTTCTGATTCTGATTGTTTTCTTTGCTGTTTTCTCGATTTACGATTGCTACTCACTGTCGTTTCACTTGAACTTGTGTTTGTCTTGTTGACTGATTCCTTTTTGTTTATATAATAAACTATTTAGGAATAGTCTGTTGGTAATAGTCTGCACCTGAAGTACAGGGATTATCCCTTCTTTAGGATTTTCTTCCTCCAGGGGGGTCTCGGCCTCCTCAGGGGGGGGCGAATTTTTTTCTGGCCGGTTTCTTTTTGTTTTGTCCCCTGGTTGGTCGGATCCTCTTGGGTATTTTCTTCCGTTACCAGGTTGGTTTTCTCCCCTGGTTGGTCGGATCCTTTTAGGTATTTTCTTTCGTTACTAGGTTGGCTTGGCTGACTTCATTGGCGGGAATTGAGTTTTGTAGAACACGTGGATACGGATCCAAACTCGATTTCATTTTCACGGTTTCGAATTTGAATTCGAATCTGTTTGGCCAGGGTAGACCACCCCTGATGGCGGGTAGTTTGCCCTGTCCGGCGTACAATAATGTACTTACCCTTTATTAATATCGCACTTGCGATGTTACACCACGTGTTTACTCCACCGCTGTCAAACTCCGAACTCGAACAACTCAAATCAACTGTGAACATACGAACAAACATACGGACATTCATTTTTATATCTAAGGAGATGAAAGGATTAACGACCCTGTATAAAATAATCCGATGACGTCATTGGTCGTCACCTCGAAGGTCGGATTTTTACGCGAAAATGAATGCTAATGCATACTATACTATGCCTATAACCTTCCCGCAAGTGTTAGCAATAAATTGGCCAAGTTTCATCGCAATCGGATCAACGGTACGGCAGTGCATAACATACGAACAAACAAACATTCATTTTTATATATAAGAAGATTTGAGTGACCACTGATCGGTAATCAGTGTTAAATTAAGACCTTTTCTCCTGGCTAATGAAACTTTCGGGTAGGGGGGGCACAAAATTATTATTTTAAATTTTCATATGCTTCTACAAATTTTACCGTGGGAGGGGCAGAGAATGTTTAAAATATTTGACCTATAAAATTAAAGAATTTTTTCATAGAATTTTTCCTTGTCTAGTCGGTGCATTCTTCCAGGAACTATAAAATATTTGACCTATATATGAAAAAAAATTTTATAAACAATCCGGTGCATTCTTCTAGGAACTATTAAAATATTTGACCTATAAATGAAAAAATGTTCCTAGAATTTTTTATAAACAATCCGGTGCATTCTTCCAGGAACTATTAAAATATTTGACCGATAAAATGAAGGAATTTTTCATAGAATATTTTATAAACACCCGGGTGCATTTTTATGGGTTCCAGGAACTATTAAAGCTTTTAAAATATTTGACCTATAAAAATGAATGAATTTTTTCCTAGAATTTTTTATAAACAGTCTAGTCGTTGCATTCTTCCAGGAACTATTAAAATATTTGACCGATAAAATGAAGGAATTTTTCATAGAATATTTTATAAACACCCGGGTGCATTTTTATGGGTTCCAGGAACTATTAAAGCTTTTAAAATATTTGACCTATAAAAATGAATGAATTTTTTCCTAGAATTTTTTATAAACAGTCTAGTCGTTGCATTCTTCCAGGAACTATTAAAATATTTGACCGATAAAATGTGGGAATTTTTTCATAGAATTTTTTATTTACAATCAGGTGCATTTTTATGGGTTCCAGGAAATATTAAATCTTTTAAAATATTTGACTTATAAACGAATGAATTTTTTCCTAGAATTTTTTATAAACAATCAGGTGCATTTTTATGGTTTCCAGGAACTATTGCTACTTTTAAAATATTTGACCTATATTTTTGAATTGGGGTAATGTTATCAGATTTTAATTTGACATTGGATTACCTACCATTTTTTAGATTGAAATATACCTCTGATTGGTTATCGATTCTAAGCCTAAACAAGGTGGAACTCTGATGACCGCAGTTCTTTAGTACAATTATTATTAATTATTATCCAACGTTTAAAGAAGTTTACATAATAATAAGATTGAGCCGGTATACCAACACTGTTATCGCTTTAAAAATTGGATCAAATTTTTTTAGAAATTATCTCGATACAAATGCACCTTCGTCATCCTTGAAACGATAAGCCGTTTTATGTAACTTAGATTTATTGCTGAAAATACGAATTGGCTAATTTATTTTTGTAAAATTATCGACAAAAAGTGATAAGCAAATTACGTAACGCGCCAATGTGCAGCCTTAATTGTTATTAATTAAATTAAATTTGATGATCAGGATTTCGTCATGCTTCGGAATTCTTTGGTTATTTCAAAATAGTAAACAGAAATAAAACATCGATAAGTTTTAGTTTTTCCGAGAAATCGCCGCGGGCCTGCTCGCTTCTTTTAATAATTAGATAATCCGTCTGATGTTTGTATTTTGAAAATTGTATCAGCATTTATTTTCGTTTGCATAACAACAATAATGACGGACGTATACCCCGGTTTGCATCAGAAACGCACTTCTTCCCAATGGTCGAATAACGACGGCCGTTAATAGCGGCAAAAAGCAGAAATTTATTCTACTAAAATGGGTCAATTAAACTGCACAATAAATTTATACCTCGGTAGGTTCCGCTAGGACGAGTGTGAAAAGGCGAAACGGTAGAGTAATTGCGATGATAAGCAAAGTTAACAATTTTAAACAGCGGAGCCGCCCGTCGACTATTTTGGTGAGGAATCGCCACCGTGACCAATTTACATGAGATAGTCGATCGGTGATGCACACACGTGTTATTGTTGTTGTTTCCGACATGTTGGACAAGGCCAAGGTGAATCGTTTGTTTCTTTCGCGTTTTTTTGAAATTCAAATTAATTATTGGCGCCATCTTTCGAGCAAAAACTCGAAACACGTAAACAGTATTTTGTAATTGCTCAAGTGAAGCTTCTAAAATATAAATTGATTTCATTAATCAAGGTACACGTCCAAATTGTATATCTACGTATAGCAAATACAAATGGGAAACAATTAACAAAGAATAATTAATTCTACATGAATAGGCCAAAGCAATAACAATGTATCAACGTCTTGCCGAAACAAAGGCCGAATCTTGACAACAATCTGTAGTAAAATTTTAAACAATGGATGGAACGGGACTAGAGCACTCGGAAAGGTTGAAATTATCCAACAAGTCGAGAATTGGGTTCGATTTATTATACACGCACAGTATTATTCGGTTGGATAGCTCGCGAAAAAAAGGGGGGGGCGCAGGGGTGGATTTTCTATAGAAACAATTTATTTCTTATGTCACCAAAATGATTATCATTCCGAAAATTTCAATAATTCAGTAAGGTCCGATCATCTGCGAATAGAGTTGGACACTCCTACACCCAGAAAAAACTCATTGGTCAATTGAACTAAAGAAAATAGTTATTTAACAATTTGCTGAATATCACTGTAATCAAACAAGTTGTATAGTTTAATAGAAATTGTTTGAGATAGTTATTTCAACCAAGAACAAATAGTTAAGTTACAAAATATGTAGTAATCTAAAAAGTAGTCATTTCAAATATCATAAGTGTAGATTAACTATTAAATATTTACATCTATCAACATTTTTTGTAAGTTTAATACATTTTTAAGTCATTTAACTAAAGAAATTGTTAAACAACGTTGAAAATGTAATATGCAACTATGAAAATAGTCCAATTACTATTAAGTTTAGATGATTTGACATTTTTACTTGTTGCAGTTTTTACTTTTTCAATTAACTATTTTAATTGTTGATTAATTTAAGAAATTGTACAGTAACAATATAGGTACTTGTTAAATTTTATAAAACAAACTTGATTAGATTATAATATTAATAGTTACTGCACTGAAATATTTTATAATTAAACAATTCTAGTCTGTTGTTGACAATGAAGAATTTTGCCAATCAACATTTTTATGTTTTGAATTGATCTCTGTGTACATCACAACGAAAGTGTTCTCTGATGCACCTCTTGCAAAATTATAAATTAAAATCTCAGTCTTTTCTGGTCTTTACAAGTGATTATTATTTAGCCTTCATTATTTTGTAAAATATTATCTTAAGTAGTGTTTAAACCTAAATTGTGGAATTCAAGAAACTGTTGGTGACCCATTATTAAAATTGCTGGAGTCATTGTCAAAATTGCGATGTAAATACAATATAAAAGCGTTATATCGTATTTGTGTTTAGATTTGGTTAACGAAAGAAAGCAGTTTCGCAAAAAAAAACTGCAGAATGGTGTACCAAACCCACCTACAGTTGAAATATTAAAAAATATAAAGTGTAAATCAAGTATGCAAATAGTTATATTACCAGCCGATAGTAGCTAAACAGTAATTATAGTTAGCAAACTAAATAAAAAGATTATTAAACATATTAAATAGTCAATCTACCATAAAAAAGGTTATTAAAGTAGGAAAATAGTTACTGTACAATTAAAATAGTACGGTGACATATTTAAGTTGTGGAATAACTATTTTGTAGTTAAATCAAACTTTAATAAGTGTAGAAATTGATATCCTAAGATATGGATAAGGTTTAACTATTTTTTCGTCGTTGAATTAAACAGAAAGAGTTAATGGCTCATTTTCATATGCTGTTTATAGTTGATTTTACCAACGTTTTTCTTTGGGTGTAATGCTACCAATGTAAATTGAACATTTTGAAGCCGCTTTTTTTCATATAAAAATCGATTTTACAGCAAAACTTTTTCGACATTTTTTGTTGCAAATTTCATTGCCTTCCATTTTGTTCATATGACTTTTTTTATTTTGTCTCGCCGTTTTTGCCAGACAGCGACTTAAGCAAGACTTGTTAAACACTAAAACTATTGTCATCTATATCTCGGAAACGGTGCGATGAAATAAAAAAATTCATATAAACAAAATAGAAGGCAATGAAATTTGCAACAAAAAATGTCGAAAAAGCTTTGCTGTAATATCGATTTTTATATGAAAAAAAAGCGGCTTCAAAATGTTCAATTTACATTGGCAGCATAGGAGTTTCCGAGAACTTATGCGAGCCACTTCCAAACCCTTGTATAACATAAAGTCATCCAATTCTTACCATAATTTCATTAAAAAAATTTCCAATTTCAAATCCGTGAGTGAAAACGACGCCCACTTGTTTAAAATCAAACAAATTTTAAGGACTTTCGCTTCTTTCGCGGTTTCGATTCGAATTTTCGCTAGATTGCGGATAATTCCGGCAAGTAAATACATTTTTGAGGAGAGCTTTTATACAAAGGTTTTGATAATTAAAATTAAGTAAGCAAATAATTCGAAATCAAAGGAACGGAGAAGGATTTCAGTAAAGAGGGCTATTACTTTAATCCTTTATCACGAGTGGCAAAACCTTGCGGTGCTATCGGCGTTATATTCCGAAACTTATTTAGTTAAGACACATTTAACTATGTACTAAGCCCGAAATCTCCTTAAAATTTATTTTAGTCGCTTAGGCAAACAGCGCTGGAAAACATTAAGTTGTAGAAGTGTTTCGCGCGATTTCGACAGAGAGAGTTTGTTATTTGGAAGATCTCTCTCCGTCAAAATCGGATCTTATTACCAAATTGCGAAAACGCACCCCGTTTATATAAAAATTTAATAAACTCGGCACGAAAGCAGGGAGGGGACGACGGATAGGATAACAAATCGATTGACATGTTGAGCAAATGTTTTTAAACGAGCAGCTCCCGAATTTGCCCTTCTTTCCAATCCCGGCCTTTCGTTAATAGACCTTCTTCTACTCATTAAAAAAAACACAAAAAAATTAATTACTTTCTAATGAAAGCGCTTTCGAAATGTTAAAAAGTTGTTTTTACCACGACAAAGAAATGCTGCATAATTAAAGATGTTCCTTCATAATCCTTTTCATAACAGCAATCCAAACAAGAGTCGTCTTCAAATTTATGCACGCCCCCAAATCCTAATATTTCATTTATATTTATACGAAACTACATAAAACAATAACCCTTCCAAAAGGTCGGTAATCACGCACGTCGAATTTTCGCGTCCGTCGTCCGATGGAAAAATTTCAATGACGCATAATTCCCTTTGTCATAGATACTAACCTGTGCGTATGTCTATCTATTAGCAATTATGTTGATAAAAGGATGATATAGGTTACTAAAAATTATGCATTATCAATTTTGTAACACTCATGTGCCACTAATTATTTTGTTTATGAAAACTAATTTCGTGACTCACTGTTCGATACTCATAAATGGAATTTTTTTTAGCATTAAAAATGCACTGCGGCAAATAAATTTTGTAATCCAATAGCTACACACACACCCATTTTCACCAAAACCAAAATGCGTAAATTAAATTTTATTTAATAATAATAGTCAACTTCATATTTGACATTCAAAAATATTTTAATTGATAATTTAATTTAGTTGAGTGGCTGTTTCGCCAGTGTCCTGTCATATTTTCCCAACAATAGTATTTTTTTTTAAATACACCAATGCAGTAGTACTGGGTATTTTTATATTACAAAGGTTATAGGGCTAAAAGAGCTGGCCCGGCACTGCTTTCAGCATGAGAAGGAAACTTTTGAAAAAGGCAAACTACTAATCTAAGTAACAGTAAAATTCCAACATCAAAGCAACAACCTCTCAAACCAAAATATGGAATCGTTTCCATGGACGTCATTCAGTTGACGTCTATGATGGGAACGTGGCCGATATTAATTTTGATGATAAACTATTAATCCTAAATTAAAACTTCATAATTTTGTGGTCCTGTTTATTTCAAATTTCGGTGGAAAGTTTTTGTCTTTTCTATTTTTTATTATTATACCCAAGGGGTAAAATCCTCAAATATCCAGAAAATTTTGTGTACAGTTATTTGGAAATCTCTGAATTTCCTTGGAAATTATAGATATTCTTTTGATTGAAACTAATTTAGAAATTAGTGAAATTGGGACTTTCTCAAATTTCCCTTTAGTTGTACACAAGAGCAGATTCAGGAGAAATTCATGGGTGAGGTAAACGAGGCTCGGGAGGGTAAATCATATTTTTTTGATATAATTTTTAAGTTTTAACAAAATTTAGTAATTATTCTGGTTTTGATGGGGGACCGTTACTCTATTACCTTCATTTGTTGGAAATCATCGGAATTCCTAGTCCTGTGTACAAAATTATTTTCAGATATTTACCCTTTGATTATACCAGGCATTTTTTATTAAGTCGGTCGTAAGAATTAAGTTCTGGATTTGATCGTTTTCAGCTTTTATCCCAGTTTGCTTCTTTGGGGGTTTTCAGTCTTATAACTTTTACAAATGTGATGTTTCATCTTAATTTTGAAACTATCTTGAGCGGTTCGCGAGCTCCTTTTTACCTTTCGTTCCTTGCGCGAGGGAATCCCCGTCTTATTTTTTTTAATAATTAAAAAACTACTTTATTTTAATGCATGAAACGAAATGTTAAACTAACACGAAAGTTTAATTATGTCGGAAAATAATTTTCGTCGATATAGTATGTTGCACAGTTTAATCAGCACCTACTCGAGAGTAACCTGTTAATGTTGTAAATTCGAGGCTTAATTAATTAATCTTGTCTGTCAATATAATTTGTCCTAATTTAGAGGGGATTATGTGTTAAAAGCTTTTATTAATTGAAATTCAGATTTGTGTTACTATATCAATTATTATACCAGGAGGCATCGCAAAGTATCTGGGCTATTTTTTGGGATTAATCAAGCAAATTTCTGTTCGAAACTAAAAGTGGAATTCATCCATCACGTTAATAAATTTTGGAAAATCCAGGAGATTTAGATCGACTCAAGCTCTTAAACTTTAAAAGCTCTGGGAGCTTAATATCCGACTATTAAGGACGCGTTCGGTAATGTGTGCACAAATTTTATTGTTGTTGAGAGGGAGAAGAAAAACGGGGACCTATTTGAGAGGGTGTTACAAATCGCGAGTTATGGCAGGCTCTCGAGCTATTTGATGGTGGCGAATGGGGCGACCTTGACCCCTTGCACATGCTGGGGTAAGAAAGACGACTCTCATCGTTACTAATTAATTTAATAACTACAACAAAATTTTTCTATTATATTAATCGCGCCAATGCTATTTTTAGTATGCAGTTCAACGCGGGGTCACTATTAAATAACCGTTCGTCTTTCGACGACGATAAGCTATATTTATATATAATAAAAACGTTGGTTTTCCTCTAAAAAAATTTTTTTTCGTCGATGGTGCAGGAAACGGACGGAAACTTTGGGCGAATCGATTGCAGGGGTCTAATAGTTTCGCTAACAACTTGTTATCTTTCAATCATGATTTCCCGCTTGTATTAGTTTAACGGGCCCTTCTGTGCCCCAAGTTCATAATAACGTGGCAAACCACCGGCGAACTATAAATAATAAACACCCTTCGGCTTGTGAGGGCAGCCGATAATGTTAATACTGCACATAGGCTTTAGTTATTGATTTATCGTATACGGGGTGGGGTCGAAAAGTAATTTTTTGTTTTTCAAAAGTTTAAGTGTATAATTATTAAAACTTGGTCCTTTGTGAAAACAACAACAACAATAATAATAATAATAATTATAATAGGGTCGACGACGCCGACACCGCATAAAATGTACTTTATAAGTGACTTATTTATGTACCCCGGAAAACTTTATTGTTTACAACGCTGAAGACCATACTTTATTATCCCCAATTGTGTGTTACCTATGCGTGTTGCTTGTTACGACCTAATTTAATGTGCGACCTTTTCTACAATTTGCGTAAACCTAAAATATAAGTTACACTTTAATGAATATACCGCGGACTATATTATTATAATCTTATCTTGTTATTGTTTTATGTCGGCCGTAAACTCGTCCCTAAGCTTATAGGGGGGTGCAGCTCAACCGAGAAAATTAGTTCAACCTGCAGCATTGACTGCCGATTTAGCTAGTGTTTAGCACCAACACTTTAATGCCAGGTCACGCACGCTGGAACCTTTCGCTTTCCACGTGTGATTTTTTTAAAACAAAAAACTTTTGAACGTTTAATTACTGCGGCTTCTGTTGCGCGCTTTATTTAATTTTAATTGAAAAAGTTTCATAATTAATGTGTATACAGTTTCGTTGTTATTTTCTATATTTGCCTCGTTTCAATTATAATTACTTCACTTTTGTTAATATTTCGTTTGCTCAAAACCCTACGGGGGAAGCACACGAAGTACATGTTATTTCAATTTTACACATCGTAGAGGGTGCGATTACTTTTTTTATTATTTATGATTTTTAACTTTCTTTCGAGTCGAGAAATTTTAAAATAACATTTTTATAAATAGCATTTCAAAATTCTATGATCGGTGGTAGTGCGGCAGAAATAAATTATGCAAAATTTCTGTTTGTCTTAATAACTTTTCTTTTATGACTTTTGATCAATCGCACTAGCAAACCGAAATTTTGTGTTGGATGCACATTTATCACGTAACATCGATTTATCATCCGTTGTCGCTAAATCAAGCAAAGTAACATAGGACGGATAAACTCGTTTTTATAGTGCAATTGCATTGGAAGACATCCAAAAACGTCATTTTGTTTTTTATTTATTTATTTTTTTTTATAAAAGGCTAGGTTAGTGAACCGATTTGTTGCGCGCGGTGTCATGCTTTCCGCAACCGGGGTGTAGTTGGGACAATTTTAATTAAAAATTGAAGTCAAAAATGAAATATCGATGCGGTGGCGACATTGTTTCGGATTATTTTTAATAACAGAGCAGTCAAAGGAATATTTGGCCGAGTGCCAAACATTTTTATCACTTTTAAAGCGAGGATAATTGTGTATCTACAGTTTGTTATTTTGTAAAATTTATGGATCGTTAAAAAAATTATAAAATATTAACTTAAATTCGTGCCAAACTACTTACTTTTCGAATCCACCTCGTAATCGGGAGATAATTTCCTTTCGCACGCAGTTGCCCCGTAAAGAAAGGGAAATTGTAAAATTGAAAATTACTTTTAATTTCCTCAGTAGTATTTCGACTCATTTTTGAGGGATAAATTATATTCCCGAGAAGAAATTGCGGAGACAATTTCGTACAACATTAAGATAAAGCGAAGTCGATTTCGTGCCAGAACATTTTCAGCTGCAACTAGATTAGGGCGGGCAAAAATAGTTAATACGATGCATTGGTCGATTGCTGCAAATAAACATCAAAGTCGAAACATTTTTGTAACCTCTGCGATTTCAATAGCAACACTAGGTGGCCGCCGAGAAATTTTAATCTTACGATTTATTTTACTTTTTCAAGATTATTTTTGACACATAAAAATCGATTTTGCAGTAAAACCTTTTCGACATTTTTTGTAGCAAATTTCATTGCCTACAATTTTGTTTATATACATTTTCCTATTTTGTCGCCTCGTTTCTGACTGACTGCAACTTAAACAACACTGAAACAGGAAAAATATTTTCATCTCTATCTCGGAAACGGTGCGACAAAATAGAAAAATGTATATAAACAAACATGTAGAGGATGCAGTTTTCAAGAAAAAATACCTATTAATTTTTTTATTTCGTTGCACCGTTTCTGAGATACAGTCGACAATATATTTTGTGTTTTACAGTTGCTGTCAGTCAGAAACGAGGCGACAAAATAGAAAAATGTATAGGAACAAAATTGAAGGCAATGAAATTTGCAACAAAAGATGTCTAAAAAGTTTTACTGTAAAATCGATTTTTATGTGTCAAAAATGGTCACGAAATGATAAAATTAACATTGTTAACTTCTTTTGAGAGTAACTGTATATTCTTTAACCTAGTACGCCACTGCGTATACAAGGATAATCGATAGCGTCAGTAGAGGGACTATGACAAAGCTGGATCGGTTTTGCTACCAAGCGAGAAAATTACCTAATTAATTTTCAGTACCTATAGTTAATTTTTTTGAAGTCAAATTTTGCAGATCCTGTATATTCAAATTTTTTTTTGACATTTGGAACGGCAAAGAGAAGTCGGCTCGATCGATTGGGTCTGTATATTATAACATTAGCTTTTTGTTAGACTAGCGTTATCCATACCAATTTTTTTTATCAAGTGCAGTTTGCGTTCACATCACGTATTTGCTAAAAGCATTGCAATCCAGTTCCGATTTGGCTTGGTGTGGAAAATTGTGAAGTTTATAAATGCATGCTCTTTTATTAAAAGCTTTCTGCTTTTCTTGCCGTATTCAACCGCACGCTGTTGGCGTTTAGGGAAATCATGTTTCGACGTATGCAAACCATTCAGATGGAAAATTATTGTGTGTACCAACCAACATTTCACATTTTACCGAATTCGCCGATCGACAAAATCTTTTTCCTTTGCCTACATTTCGCATTGCGACGCGCGACAGAAATGGAAATATTAATTATTTCAAGGCAAAATGGTCTCTTTATTTATTCAGTCTTAACAGGTAGTTGAGCAATCAATAATCGTGTGTGTGTTAATTTTATTCTTCATAAATTATTAATTTTTTTGTAAATAAATCGACAAGGCTTAACCATTGCGAAAAAATTTTTGCACTTTGCGATCGCAATATCCGACCCTGTATTTTGTTACTCGATTGACAAACGAAAAACAAATCACCGATCTTGGCAAAATTTTCCAGCCAATCATATTACGATGTCAAGTCGGACGTTTCTCCCTTGTGACGTCAGCTAAGAAACAAAGGTATTTATTGTTTTGTTTTTTGCATTTTGTTTTGTTTTGATTTTCTTGAGTTATTAAGAAAACCAAAAAATAATTGTACGGATTTAGTGTTTCGATATCAAATTGAATACAAAAAAAATTAGCGCATGGGTCGTTAACTCTAGATTAACGCAAATTGGGTCAATAAACTATTACGTCTAATAGATATAATTTTAAATTTTATAAACTCGTCCGTTCGACTAGAAAGCTGAATAGAACGATTTGGTGCGCGTTTTTCCATATTTGAAGTAAAAAATCTAAATTATTAATAAGAATCTGTTAACTTGTATGGTTAATCTTGTTCCATTTTGGATGAAGGATAAAGAAAGCGGTAGTAGCCGGCATCTGCGTCTGATATATTATCATGAATAATGCAGTCGAGCAAAGCGCTCTCTCTGTGGGACCTTTTATAGCAAGCCTCAGTCCTGTTGGGAATTATCCTTTGAATAAATAAGGATGTTGAAACGCGTGTCTCCCGTTAACCTTACACAAGTTTGGATCTCGACTGATTGAATATTTATAGGCGACGACAACTCACTCTTATTTAATTTTATCGCGCGCACTTTTTTCCTTCCTAATTGATCCTATTCCTTTTCTTTTCCGCTTCCAATCCTTCAAAAATGAAATTCGTTCACGCTTGACCAATCTTTATTCGAATAACTAAAAGAAATTTATCTGACCTTTTTCCGATTCGTTAAATTTAAATTGTAACTGCTAGTCCAATCTGAAAGGAGATTGGACTTGCAGAATTTAACAAAACTTGTGCTGCCGCGGCGAAGAACCTGCCTTAATCCAGGGCAGTATTTCAGATCTGAAAAAGGAGGCCCATTTTTTGAAAGAATCTCGCAGATCTCGTAATATTTGTGTTTTGAAGCTTTCAAGGCAATTTTACGTAGTAGGTTTGTTGTTCCGCACGATAATGTTTTAATCTTTATGTGAACAAACAAGGCAGACATTAGAAAAATAATGAATTATTTATTCTTGTATAATTTTTTTTACGTTAATTGAACACTTAGCAACAAACTTAAGTGGTAGTTTCTTTTCCGTTCATCTCATTAAACGAATGCGGTTTGTCGTTTCTCTTTGCACAACCGATACTTAAATGGCATAATCAATGTGTACTTTGTGTTCA
Organism: Cantharis nigra; assembly: GCA_958510845.1. Taxonomy (NCBI): domain Eukaryota; kingdom Metazoa; phylum Arthropoda; class Insecta; order Coleoptera; family Cantharidae; genus Cantharis; species Cantharis nigra. The sequence goes on from OY294029.1 coordinate 252,203, forward strand.
AAAAATTGGAATATTTATAGGAATTATTTTTGTATAAATCGAAATGTATACATAAAATTGCGTCAGCGACTTGCAATTTTCAAGTAAACAGAAATATTTTTAAGTTGTTTGGATTTGATTACGTAATTTGTTTTTTAATTTAATTTCGAATTAGGAATCGAGGAATATTCCAAAATGTACAGGCGTTTACTCGAATTTGCGTGGGCAACGAAAAAAATTCGCCCAAGAAACCAATAAGCCACTTTCCTGTTTCACTTTTTGATTTATTTTTCAAGTTTTAAAATTTTGCAATATCAGATAACCTTGCTCTTATGGCAAAACTCTGTACCGAACGCGATAAACATGCACGATTAAACGTTCCAGTTCGTTCCGTTCGTTCTCCTTGTTTTTTTTTCTCGACCGATTGTAATAATCTTTACTAATTCGTTTGACCATTAAAGTGCATAAAAGAATTAATTAGTCATTAATTTTTATCTAAAAGCAGAAACAATTTAGATAAGCCGAAACACTTGGCCGTAATCTACCGCTTGCGGTAAAAAATAAGTTTATTTTATTTTATTTAATTGCAAAGTTTGCATATTATTATGTATTTCCGAAAAACTTTCTAGCCGATAAATTCGTGCATTGACTTCGAAATTGACGCAACCGAATTATTTTGATGTCATTTGTTTATTTGGGGACGTCCATTAATTACGTGAGGCGATTTTAGCGATTTTTCGACCTCCCCTCCCCCTCGAGTTTTGGCTCGATCCCCCCTCCATTAATCTCACGTGAGATTGTTTGTTTTACCTTCTTAATTTAACCAAATTCTCGCAATTTTACAGTTTCTGCCGGAAAAAAAAATTACGTGATATTTGCTGAGACCGCCCCCCTCTCCCCCACGTGAGATTCGGTGAGATTCTTCTTGACCCCCTCCCCTCTCTAAACGTCTCACGTAATTTTGAAAATCACGCGATTAATAATTACACTTTCCCAACCAATGAAGTTGGCGTCGGCCAAAAAAATTTTTAAAATTCAGCATAAACATTGTGATGGCTTTCGTCAGCGAATATTCGGCTACTCTTTCCCATAGCATCTGGTCGTCCTTGTTCCTGCCGCGTCGATTAATTTTCTTTGCGAGATTTATTGATTGCTTTATAATATTTTTATCGTGCGAGTTAAAAATAAGCCAACTTGTAAATCTTTCTCATTATTTGATGTCTTACTGTGTTGAATGATTAAACTGTAATTGATTGTTTACTTGTGTTATTAATATCGATCGGCGACGTCACGCTTTAAAGCAATATTTTAGGAAGTTACATTTTGACAGGAAACATAAATTTTCTTAAGCCTGCCTTTATCAAAATTTAATGACCAAGCACGAGTCCTTTTGTTTGGCGAAAATCTCGACGAGATAAATTTAATGAAGGTGTGCGTAGCTCGTCGACTTTGTCGAGACTAACTGGCCATGTCCGGTTTCTCGTTCACTTTATTTTCTCAAGTGTTATCCGAAGAGATTGCTTTGTTTGATTATCAAATAAATAATAAACGCGGGAGCAGGGAAAACGAGTAGTAGGCTCTGATTTTTTAGTATGTTGTTTGGGTAGTCCCTCTCTGAAGTTGTGGAAAAAGTGTGGCACACGAAAAACCGCGAAATTTCAGGACTTTTTTCAAATTTTGCTCTATATCTCCTAAACTATGCATTCTTCCACGAAACTCACTTTATACGTTTTTGAAGAGCATTAAATTTGTGACAATTTAGGTCGAACCGGAGCTCTGTAGATCAATTAGTTACCGAATTACAGCACTTTGAAAATATGCAATTTTTTTATAAAATGAAAATTTTAGTTTTAGACGTTATTTAGACCGAAATTGCGGCTAAATCATTGATGCTACGAGTAGAACTCACAGGATAGAAGCTGTAGCCAATTTAATTAGCTTCAAATTTAGCACAAATCGGGGTCTGTAGGCCACGTAGTTCTCTCAAAATCTCAAAAAAACCTATATAAGGTAAAATTTCGGTCTAAACCTAAAATTTTCACTTGGCCTATTTTCAAAGTTCCGTAATTCTGTAACTAATTGACCCAAGGAGCTCCGGTTGGGCCTAACTTGTCACAAATTTAATGCTCTTAAAAAACGGTCATAGTAGCTTTCTTCGAAAAATGCATAGTTTAGGAGATATAGAGCAAAAACTGAAAGAAGTCATAAAATTACGCGGTTTTTCGTGTGCTACACTTTTTCCACAACTTTTAGAGAGACTACCCTAATGAGTCCAAACAACATACTAAAAGATTATGAGATGCATCATGTTTTGTTGATTTATTGTCGATTGTGACTGGGAATCCGAATTTTCGTAGCCGCACCTCGTACATTACTGTAAAAGAACCAAGTTAATTTATTATTTCCTGGATATTCGTGGAAATATGACTGTCGAGATTTTTCATTTTCTCGTGCGCTTCGAGAATTTTTCCAGCTTTGATAAGAAAATATAAAATGTGAATTTAATGGTTTCCAAAACCCACGCGCGCCTCATTATATTTATAAGATTGTAAACAATCAAATCGGGATTTTTTATTTATACATTTTTGCAAGGTCTTCCTGTTGATCGCAAATTTTCTATTTCAATTTTCTATTTCTATTCGACGTTGCCGGTGCGTGTGCGGCCCCCTTTACTGCCCGGCTTTAAATTTGAATTTCAATGCGGGCCATTACTCATCCGATTGTTGTTGCATGGAACAATGGAAATTTGCAATTGACCCATAATTTTTTAATGGCTTGGCGATTTCTTGAATAAAATGAAATTAAAAGTTGGGAGATCAAGAGGTCAAGAAATGGATCAGAATTTGACATAATTATCTGCACTGCACACATACTCACGTGTATGTATATATCTCTCGGTACCGAGGTCGCATACTGATGCTGACCCGTGCAAAAGATGTTCCAGTTAAATTGAATCTAATTTAAGTTATCGCACGAAATATCTCATTTAGTTTTCGCACGATAAACCCGTTTCTACATATTTATTTAAATTTGTTTTAACAACGGAACAGTTTTTAACAAGATATCTCTCAGTTTTACAATAAAATCGAATTCTATCTTGGTGGACTGAACCATTAAGAAAGGAGAAATTTAAAAATTGCATTATTTGATCCAACTAATTTGTTCGGTCAGATTTTTTAAGAAGCAATTAACCCTTAAGTGGCCAAATTTGAATGTCGATTTTTTATGGTTCCTTAACAAGGAAGAGTCTTTGTATTGGTGCATTGAAGAGAGGTAATAAATTTGTTTTATTTGACGAAATTATCTAATCGCTTCTTGCTCTTTGGACTTGGACATAACGAAATTTTTGCTTTTGTTCGAAATAATCGAGCAACATAAACTTTAATGTTGCTTATTTTATATTCCTGCCCTTCTTCTTTTGTCTTTCCATTTTCTTGCTACGCGGAGGTGTCATTATTGACACAAATAAGGTAATGTTGTGGAAACTTGACAGGTTACTTACACCGTAACCGCATCCGAAGTTGCTTTCTCGACTGTGAAGTGAAAATTGCACGGTTCGATCGAGGCTTGCTTTGCGTTTCCTCGTCTTGAAAAAATCTGATGTGGCCATAGATATCGCATATATTTACAGTGACTCGCAAACGTTCTCGAAATCGATTTTACAGTAAAACTTTTTAGACATATTTTTTTGCAAATTTCATTGTCTTCAATTTTGTTCATATGAATTTTTTTATTTTGTTGCGCCGTTTTTGACTGACAGCGACTAAGACAAGACTCTGTATAAAACACAATAAATAGTGACTATATCTCGGAAACGGTGCGATAAAATAGAAAAATATATAGGAACTAAAATGTAGAGAATAAAATTTACAAGAAAAAATGCTGATTAATATTTTAATTTTGTCGCACCGTTTCCGAGATATAGATGACAATATTGTTTGCATTTTACAGAGTCTTGTTTAAGTCGTTGTCGGTCAAAAACGGCGCGAACAAATAAAAATATTCATATAAACTAACTTGCAGGCAATGAAATTTGCAACAAAAAATGTCTAAAAAGTTTTTTCTGTAAAATCGATTTTTGTATGAAAAAAAGCGGCTTCAAAATGTTCAATTTACATTGGTAACATAGGAATGAAATTCGTTTAAAAAAATTACAACCCTGTAATTCCCCCTGCCCGAACAATTGAATCGGTGCAATTAGAATGTTTGGGGTTCTTACAGTCATGCAGTCTACGGAAATCTAACTATAGTTGTTGAGCAATTGCATTTGAACATGTAGAAGTGGTTTTTTCATTGTTTGTACCTTTTTAGTGCATTGACGTTTGTTGTTACCAGGCGCTTTGATCAGCTGATCTAACTCGTACAATGGTTAATGCTCGACCAATCAGCTGATCGTAACACCCCCACCTTGCAACAAGCCGGTTCTATGATTATGTAGATGATTTGAAACATTCAGTTTGTTGCTTCGCAGTGTAGAGTTTAGTTTACGATAACAAATTATTGACCGACATACATTTTCTTTTTGTGTTGTCAAAAGTAAATAAATGTACAGTGAATTTTCATTAACGCAGTGATCGAGTTGGTGTTTGTTTTTCGAAAATTCAATTTCTTTTCTTCTCGTGTCAATGAACACAAATTATCTTTCTTTACATTCAACAAGTGTTTTGTGTATTAAGTGTAGGACCACTTGTAATTTTTGGATTCGTCCAAGACGTTAACGTCATAAACTGAAAATCAAAAAGCTGTCAAAATTCCGGTAGCAAGGGAAAATCTCGATTCGGCCCACGAGGGGACCACAATGGGCCACATACAACCCTGCGTAAGTTACTGTTTGTTTGTTTTGATTTTTGTTTCACCATATAATCCTTATTTACGGGACGGGACAGGTTTTTGTTATTTTTGCAAAGTGGGCTGCAATCATATAAAACTTGTTTTAACGCCTACTAGACGAGTCTTCTTCAATTCCAGTAAAATCGTCGCGTTTTCTTAGAAAATTGCGTCAGCCCAATTGTGAAATATGCGGTAATTTATTGGGGTTCTGTCTTAAGTGGGGGTTGAAAGTTTTGAAAATTTGATAAAAAATTCCAGTAGAAAGTTTTACAATCCCAAACCGGGCGGTGTACTTCCGGTAAAATTGAAAATTACGTTGGGGGGCATAGAATAGGCAGTAAGAAGAAAGGAATTATTGGAACCACCTGTTCGATTCCCAAACAAAACAGAGTTTGTTTCGGTTTTTTCTTCTCTGTTTTTGTAATGCAACGTTAGAGCAGGTTGTACGCACCAGGGTAGTTGGTTGGCGCCGGCGTGCGAACTTTATTTTAAACCACAGGTGGTCTACTTTGGTTATTTTGGCAATGGTTAATGATAGTCGTTAGTTTCTACTTGCTTCTAGGCCTCTGCATGGGCAATATGAGTTTTTCTTCAAAGTTACAATAAATTATACTATAGCAAAAGTTCTCGGACACTCCTATGTTACCAATGTAAATTGAACATTTTGAAGCCGCTTTTTTTCATATAAAAATCGATTTTACTGCAAAACTTTTTAGACTTATTTTGTGGAAAACTTCATTGGCTTCAATTTTGTTTATATAAATTTTTTTATTTGGTCGCGCCGTTTTTCACTGACAATGACTTAAACAAGACTGTAAAATGTAAAACATATCGTCACCTATCTATATCTCGGAAACGGTGCAAAAAAATTAAAATATTAATTGAGCATTTTTTTTTTTATTTTCTACATATTTGTTCCTGTACATTTTTCTATTTAATCGCACCGTTTCCGAGATATAGATGACAATAGTTTTTGTGTTTTACAGAGTCTTGTTTAAGTCGCTGTCAGTCAAAAACGGCGCGACAAAATAAAAAAATTTATATAAACAAAATTGAAGGCAATGAAATTTGCAACAAAATATGTCTTAAAGGTTTTGCTGTAAAATCGATTTTTATATCAATAAACGCGGCTTCAAAATGTCGAATTTACGTTATTAACATGGGAGTGTCCGGATATTTTCGTTACTCACTGTATAGATCGGGCGATCTATTTTCAAAAAAATTAATTGAAATTGCAAATTTTTATTGCATCTCGCATTTTTCGTAGGTATTTTTACAGAGTTCCCACTGGTCTGGCTAATCTGGAAAAGTCAGCGATTTAAGATTTCGGTAATTTTGTCATCGGCGAAAAATCGGGGGATTACTCATTTTTAATGCCAAGTCAGGGAAATTTAATTTTAAAATTAAGATTTTGTTTACTGTTTTATCTTCCGATTTATCGAAATGCCAAGGAAAATCTGGAAAAGTCAGGGAATTTGATTAGGAAAATTCAATAGGAATCCTGTTTTACCATTACCAGCAGTATCGAATCCTGCAGTTGATTGGTGTGATCGCTGGTTAAGTTACCGGGTGGAAATTCTGGGTTCGAATCTCGAAGTCGACAGAATTTCTTACGATGTGGATTAAACAATTGGAATCTTAGCTTAGTTATGTTTAGCTTGATCATCTGAAGAAACTCATGCGAAATGTGTCATTTTCCACACTAGTTACGTAATATACGATAACATTTATACTACTAAATACTATTATTTTTTTATGCATTGTGCTTTTCATTTGTTGGGAAATATGGAAAGGGCCTATCGGAAGGCTAAAGCGATCGATTTTCATTTTCGTCGCCGCGTTAATTAAGTTCGCGTCAGAAACAATAATTTTGTCTCCTCGATTGACGTGTCTATTAAATTTACACTTTGGTGCCCTCGATTAATTTAATTCGTAATTATTGTCCGTACTAGAATTACTCGAAAGTCTCGATTATGTCTTTCAAGGAGGTTCTGTTGTTTTTCTCAAATAAAATTCTTCCCACACGAAGAAATAAATTTCACTTGGCTATATTATTCGTAATAATTGCCGTTTTTTGTGTGACCTACATTGGCGGCGAAATCAGAGGTCACTTAGAAAAGAATAAATAAAACTCGTTTTGTTCGAACTTAGGTTAATAATCGAAACGTCCTGTATATTTTTGTAAAATGCGCTGGCTCCTAATGGGTTCAAACGAGCGTGAAATTTTAAAATGCCGGCGCGGCTTCGGTGGTGGAAAATTAAGCTGACATAATTTTGTTTTTCGCATTAGTGCGGTCTCTCTCTCCGGCGCGTCCTTCGAATCTTAATTCTTCAAGATGATATCAAAATGTTTTTTTCACGATGCGAATGCATGGATAGCTATTTGCTGGGGTCATGAAAAGCTCGTGCGTATCAAGGCCGCAATCATAAAAGTTGTCGCGATAATTTGCAAAACGACGCCCAAACAGCGTTCCCAATGGCAATAAAATCGCTAATCAGTCCTAATAGGTAATCATCTTCATATTATTTTCTCTCTTATCAATAAATTTAAAAATCGACCTTGTGGACATTTTCATGAGATAACCTCTCGCAAGTCTTGCTGACTGTTACATCATTCCGTATTATATTTGCGAGCAGCACGTGTAACTTGGAAAATGTATCAAATTTATTTGATTATTATGTCACCCACTGCTTGTCCAAACAATTTCATTTTTTTTTCTCTCCTAATGGACGCTCAAGTGGTTTGGCCTCGTAGCTTCCCGCAATAGCGGGCCATTTAAACGGATTATTACGTTTACACCCTCCCCCACCCCATGCTGAGTGTGTGCGTATCTATTTTTATTATTCCTGCGGTAGGAACGACGTGGTTCGATTCCCAAACGGGAATGTCTCGTTTTACGATTATATTTTAAATAATTCGTTTAATCTATTTGTTCCAATTTTCTTATCGTGCGATATCAAAGTAGACACAACAAGGAAGAAGTATAAAATAAAAATTCACACTCGACGCTCGATTATCTCGAGTTTTTCCACGGATTTTCTTTTCTAAGCGAACCCAATAGTAATGATTGATATACTTTGGCTAGTTTATGCAAAGTCAAAAGAATTCTGGTATATAAATAGCAGTGATTTTACACGTTCTGGCCGAGAAATCATGTTATATGGAGAAAATTGAAAAATAAACATTTTATATTTTTATTTCGAGTTAATTTGAAACTTGAAGGAACTTTTGTAATAACCGTATACATACGCAGTCCAATTATGAAAAGGGTCATCTCAGGAACACACACACAAAATGACAAGATAAAACGTTGTCGCCATAATAAAAAGTTTTCCGAATATGCGGACAAAGTTGAAATGGAAATTTTTTCCAAATCTAATTTGTACTGATACATAAAACGTTTTGGAATATTATTATTGTTAACTTGTTAACATTTTTTTTGGTGTTGGGGTTGACGTGAACGCGAAAGATCGCTCGTCGGAGCAATGGTTGGCAATTTGGATTCGAAGTGGCGAAAAATTTTAATTAAATAAAATGCCAATTATTAATCAAAGTGATAAACGTTTGCAAAATCGCGAAGGTTGCGTTAAGAGTGATAAAATTCTAAATAAAGACCGCAAGGACAGAATGTTTTTTAAATAACCAAATTAAATAAGTCTGTCATGCAGAATATAATCTGTGTCTCGAGCGAAGCGAGCATTTTCCGCGGGGGGCGAGAAAAAGATAACAATGGTTGCGGCGGTGTAAATTTACAATAATAATTTTCGCGTGCTCTAATTTCGTATTCAGCCCCTTTTACACACACGTGTAAGCATTAAGAAAGTTTAACCCGTTTATGTACGTTAACTAGTGCGTGTTGCGTGTTATGGACGGTAAAATGAGATAACAACAACGACGGCGGTAGCTGCAGCAGGATTATTCAAAAAAAGCCTTCCTTCATCTCGGTTTGTTTGGTCGACTGTCTAATAAACACAACCCCCCCCCTCGTAATGGTAGTCGAGGAAATGTCGGAACAAATTACACGAAAACAACGAACCCTTCCACACCACAAAAGCTTCTTGGCTTTTTGGCGGTTTCGCGTTAATAAATTTTCCAAATCTAAATCATCATTGTAGTCGGGTAAATGAGATGTTCCAACATCTGCTAAAATCATCCAAGAGGAAATACGAGAAGAGTGCGTTTGCAAGATAATAGATATTGCCATTTTCGGGGGATTTATGAATCGCGGAACACCCTTTTGCTGCTATGCCTTTCCTAATCCTTCAAAAACTTTCCTGAAATAATTCGTACGCGAACTTCACACCGAATCTTTAAGCTCCAATATTTCATTTCGATTCAATTGCAAATTAGCAATATCCAATCACAGAAAATTGTTCAACATCGGATGCGACATCGCATAGAATTGGTCCCCCCCAACCGTAACATCCATTAAAATTTTGTGATTGTAATTTTTTGTTTTGTAGCTGCCTTATTCATTATATTCAGATAAATGGAATGGTTTTTCAAAAAAATTTTACTCAACAAAAGTTGTAGTCCGTTAAATTTCCAATTCGGAATGGGCATTAGATTTTTTGAAGAATGTTTTAGTTTAAAAGATACAGGGTTTTGAGAAAATACAAAATAAAAAGAAGTTCAAATTTTTCAAAATTTTTCTACTTACTTTAATTCATAACTCGAAAGCCATTGATTTTAGACAATATAAGGTATGAATCTTTTTTGTAGATTATTTCACGCTCTTTAAAAAAGTACTAAACCATTTTTCTAAACAATCAATATTTTCGGAGCTATGAGCATGTGAAGGAAGAATTTTAAAAAATTGCTTTAAAGAAGCCCAACTTTTTTTTTTGGTTGAATTTGCCAGATACCTTTAGCTCCTCTCACTCTCTATTGCCTTCGGCCCGGCCGGTTTTTCACTTTTTTATCGCAAAATTTACGTTCATGACTGTTAAAAAAATAATTTTAATTGGAACAAAAAATTCCTTATGTAATAATCTTATTTCGCATTGTCAATCAATAATAATAATTTATTTTAATTTGTTGATTTAATTATTCTGGTAGCATTTTCGTCCTTGAATTTATTTTCAATTTAAATGTTTATTTTCGTGTTGGTCCGTCCGTAAGGCATTTTCGATCCATATTTAGAAGATTTAGACTGCAAGAGGGGTCGCAGTATTACGGCCAATCCGAGCGCTTCTTGCCGATTTTATTCAATTTCCTATGTTTTCCGGCCTTGTTTAAAAAAAACAATTGCGTACGTTAATTACCGTGCGTTACCTTGTTTCCAGAATCTCTTATTTTTTTCCCGTCGTTTCTACGACCTTAAAGTTTCAAAAGGGAAAGAAAGTCGAGATAAATTCGCTCTTTTGACCTGCGGCTGTTTTCCTACAACTTCTTTTTTCCAAACACGAAAAAGCAACATTTTTTCCATCCTAATTAATTGTAGTTTTATTTTTAGCTTGCGTTATTTGACGAAAATATAATGATTATTAAATTTTGCGATTATCTTGTTGTAGACATCGTTATCAGTAACCCTCCTCTTACTTTCGAGTGATTTTATCTCTGCTATTCTATATTATTATGAAGGACGTCGGGAAATTGAACTGCTAGGGACAACGATAAAATAATTAATACAACGAAAGGGAAGCGCCGTCGTAGTCACCCGAACCTTAATAGGTTTAGCGTTGATAGAACATATTTCTGTATTTTTTTCTTCTTTTTGATTAATATGTTTTAAATTTTAAAGTAAAACATTTCGTACTGTGTCAGCTCACCTTTAACTCGAATTAATTAAGTGTTTTATTATGTAGGTTAAACCTTACATAACTGATATGTTGTTTGTTTTTAATATTTACGATCAAAACCAAGCCCGTATTATCATCTAACCCACTTTGTCGATTTTCTATTCTATTTTTTGTTTTTTTATATAAAAATTGCTTTTGCGCGCTTCAAACATAAAAAAGAAAAGTACCGGTTAAGGCCCGGCACACACGGTCCGGCGATCGTTTCTTCGACCCCTCGCTAAGGCCCCCGCCGCTCATTTGTTATTTTTAAATTTTTCTAATCGAAGCCATTGACATTACATTTATCTTGTTTATGCGACGAACTTTTGAACTTTCCAATTGCTAATGATTTCTCCAATTTTGAATCAAATTTATCGATCGCGCAATTGGACGAACGCAGAGCAATGTTTTCGCTTTAATGCCAAAACACGTGTAGATCTGTTTACTTTCGGCCGGTTTGTTTTGCGCAAAACTTTCGAGTTTATTTTGGGAAAAAGAATGGAATCTGGCGATGGATGGATAGAGAAAAAGAGGAGAGGTAGATGACCCGCCCGCCGTGCGCCCCTCGCGAAGATTCGTTGGTGGAAAATAATTGAAGGATTTATTTATATCGTCTCAATTGCGTCGACCCAGCTAAATAAAATATTACGAATTTTTAATTAAATTATTTTTACTCGAGTGTATGTTGTTCGATGATGACGCGACCTATTTTTGATCGAAACTGAACAGCTAAGTCTTCGGTGCCAAAAATGTTGTTACGAAGCAGCTGTTTGACCTATGTGCACGCAAAAAAGATTGCTTCTGGTATATTTTATGCAGAATCGCATCCCAATTATTTTTTCGTGCTATCGAGTTTTTATCGTGCGACTCGGGTCGTTGAACCGTCCACTCGAACGACACAACATGTCCCACTCGTCAAGACTCTTGTTTGCAAAATATCTTGAGGTGGTTGGTTGGTTTTTATTATTTTTAGATTTTGTTATCGAATTATGTTGTTGGCATCCGCATAGTTGCACGAATTTTTGAACTCCTGCTCGATAACCTTTTCAACCTATTTTTGTCGCTCCTCCAAACTTGGTTGGAATCGAACCGCGGCCACACTTGTTGATCGATCGATTATACTCTCGATTACGGAATTAGCGCCATCTAGCATCTCCTTGTTTTGGAAAAAACTCGATTCGATATTGTTTTCGTCAGTGGCGTAACAAGCAAGTGAGGGACCCGTGTGCGAAGTTGTTAACGGGGGCTGCTTTTATAAAAGACAAAAACAATTTGTATTTAGGACTTTGACTTGAATTTGTTTTTTCATCAAATATAATTGCTGGTACACTGGAGAGTATTCCATACCCCCCAGCCACCCGGTTTGAAAGCCCAAAAGAGTGTATATACGTTTTGTGATTCTTTGTAATTAAAAGTTTTCACTCTTTCGGAACAAATATATTTATATGTCAGTTGTATACAATTCATACCCATCATGTACCGTAAAAATTCGCACCGGGGGGTTTGGGGGCTGTGGAACACCCCCACAGAATATGATGGTAAAATAATTTTTATTTTTTTAAGAAGAGAATTTTTTTAAGATTGAAAAGGTCACATTTCAACTGGAGGTCCTTTTAGCAGGGGGGCCCGCGTGCGTCACACCCACCGCGCCCCGGTAGTTCCGCCCCTGGTTTTCATATTGTGGCAGATGTTTTTTTAAAAATACGACACAAGAATTTATTATTGTTCTACGGAATGGTCTGAAATTCCTCGAGAAATATCGTATTTCTTGTTATAATGTAAATAAAGTATTGTGCCACCTGTTTCCGCATCCTTGTAACAACTGTATTACAAAACTTCTGCAAGGATATACCATCGCACCGCTTTTCTCTCTTTCCAACCTCGGCGAACAGTTTTATTTTTTCGCATACATAATTTATGTTTTTTTTTTGCTAAAATTACCCTCCCGGCCTTGATTTCTTGGCAGATTCGCTAACAAGGAAGTGCTTGAGTTTATTGCGCACAAAGAAACTTGTCGGATGCACCCCGTAGATTTGTCGACCGGACGCTAATTAGGAAACACCTTTTTTAATCGCATCCCTCCTCCTCTTCGCCCTCGCTCCGGGTACAGATAAGAAAGAGAAATTACGCTATGATTACGGACGAAGAGGGCTTCGAAAACTTTCTCGTACCAGATTTCACCGCTTCGTTCTTGTTTCGATTAAAATAAGAAGGAAGATAACGTGCCTGCAATTTATCGCTGGAATATTTATAAAAAATACACGTGCACAAATATTTGACATCGATAAGATACCCAAGTTCGCAGAAATTGTCGTTCGATTCCCGGAATACTCGAAATTCCCTCCGCATTATTGACCCAACCGACGATAATAAAAATGTTTATCGATGTTGTTTTGTATAGTCTCAACGCACCCTTGTTTACATTAAATTCTCTCTGCAAAATGGAACTTGAAAAAACAAAAATTAAGATCATTACAGAACGCCGCCCCACCCCTCCGTCCTTTATGTTTGTTCATTATAATAAAAATGCCGTTTATATCGCTGCCCCGTAAAGAATTTAAATGGAAAAGTAAATTAAATGTTTTTGTTAATTAGATTGTTTTTTTTTGCGCTTCGCCGACGAACGCCACTGATCTCGCGCTCTTCTTTATTCTAATAATTCGATAATTTTGCATGCATAATCGGATGCAAAAGCGATTTTCTAATTAAACTGCGAAACTTGTCCCACTATATTTTTCCATCGAGTGGAGCCCGAGGTTAAAAAAATATTTACGCATTCCCACACTCCCAACTGCCGACATGTGTAAAAGCCTTGGCTTTCGTTCTTTAAAAATTTGTTTTTTGTCAGACCGGAAAAAATATCGACGCACCATAATATAATGTGAGCGATAATAAATTGGATGATACAAGATCGGACCCAACCAAATTATGTTGTCTTCCCGAGTGTGTGCGTCACCAAACCTTCTGCACGCGCAGCTTTGGGTCGTTCGATTTTTGTTGTTAAAAGTCATAACACGTGTTGTCTCACCTGATGGGGCATCCAGTTATCCATAACAAAGCATTTTTTAGGCTCCAATCCAAGAACTAGGTGGCGATGGAGACCTCATTAGGTTACGAGGAACGATCGAACGAAAACTGTACAACTGTACATTCTGTGGTTTATTTTGTTGGACAAAGTCACAGGGGGAAATCTATCTAAAGAATTAAGTTACAGTTACAGTTTTCTTTGCACCTGGGGCCGGCAGGTCGACATTTTGCGAGTGAAATATTTTTCACAGGTTCTTGTGCATGATGAAAACCAAAAAAGTAGTTTCAACATTCCGGAAGGCGAACATGTGCAGACTTGAAAAATTGTCTCGTATCTGACATTTAAGCTAGGTCATACATACCATTGGTTATAATCATAAATTTCAGAATGATGTTATTTTACGTGAAATAATTTTGCTTTGTAGCCGAGATGACTTACCAGGGGTGTAATTCTATTATAGTTTATTTATAGGAAAATGCCTACTGCACGACGATTATTTCCATTTTATCGTAAACAAAGTCATAAAGTATACACGTGTGTAAATATAAACATACTAGAAGTTATTTTTCTAATTTAAATTCATCGAGGCGATTACAGTAGTTTAATTAATAAGTGTGCTCGTACGAGGTGCAACGAAAAAGTACGATGCCAAAATTAACCGTGAGTCATGCCGCATTATTTATTTGTTTTTCAAGTTTCGTTTTCGAATATCAATTTGGCATTTGGCGAGGAAAAACATTTATTATTATTATTATTATTATAATTATTTTTTTTATTACAGACGCACACCTTATTCGTGGATGCCTTCCTTCAAAACAACAGATTGGACCATGTAACCCAGGTTATGGGGTTCCACCCCGCTTACTTGGACCACTTCTTAAGAACTCAACATTTTATCTTGCGCGGTGACGGACCCCTCCCTTTCGATTATAGACATTATATTGCAATTATGGTAAGCGAAAATGATTATTAATGTTTCCAGAATTTAACATTTTTTTTATAGGCATCTGGTCGTCATCAATGTAATTATTTGATATCTCTTCAGAAGCAAGAATTTTTGTTACAAGGTGGCGATCACACATGGCTTAAGGGTCTCGAATATATTCCTCAAAAGTTGCGTAGCTTATATGATATCAATAAAATATTAGCTCATCAGCCGTGGCTGTTGAATAAATCTCATATTGAGGTGAGTCTCTTTTACAAGCTTTCGAACCGGTTCCAAATAAAAGTTTTCAATTTTCTTACAGAAATTAACGAAAGGCAAAGATAGTTGGTCTTTGGCGGAAGTCGTTCACGCGATAGTCATATTGACTCATTTTCATTCGTTGTGTTCGTTCGTATTTTCGTGTGGAGTAAATCAGGAGGTGGATCAACTGGGCGGTTACGTGTTTCCTAGCTCCGAGGAGGCAACCAATTCGTCGACACTCTTGCAAGCGAGCAATGCAAAAATGTTAAAGAAGAGCGAACCCAAAGATATACCCAGCATTACTATACGTAGAGGTACGTAACAACCTTCTCTTTAATCTTAAGAATTTCTGCCTATACTCATAACTTCAAACTATGTAGTTTAAGATATTCAGATAAGTAGTAGATTGGAAAATTTGAAGTTGTGAGTGGAAGGCCATGCAATTGATGTCAATCTTAACGCGAATGATTTTTTTGATTACATTAAGGACGTAATTCTGAAGTTATCTGCCAAGTAAACTTAGTTTTTATTTTATTAAGATACAAAGTAATGCGAATTTATAATTTTAGATTGGAAGAACGGAACGAATTTAGGTCCTCCGTCGCCGACCGAGCCAGAGGTGGGCATAACGACATTAATGCAACGCATGAAGACGCTTTCAGAACGAAACGAAGAGTGCTCGCCGGTGGAATTGACGAAGCGTTTCGAAAACGTGGAAACCCAGTCGGCGGAATTGGGAGCGGTTGGAACAGAACCGCAAGAAGCGTCGGCGGATATATGCGTTTTTGTGGATGACGCCGCCTTCACGTATCACGATTTTGCTCGGCGACACGATCACGACGACATCATGACGTTCAGGGTACAGGATTATTCGTGGGACGATCACGGTTACTCCATGGTGAATCGATTATATAACGACGTGGGCAATTTACTCGACGACAAATTTAAGACTGCATACAACTTAACGTACTACACTATGGGTGGAAGGACGGACGTGGACACATCGCGTTTCAGGCGTGCCATATGGAACTACATCCAGTGTCTGCTCGGAATCAGACATGACGACTACAATTACGGTGAAATTAATCAGCTGCTAGAGAAGGCGCTCAAGACTTTCATCAAGAGCGCGTGCTGTTTTCCGGAGCGAGTCACGAAGAAGGACTACGATCGTGTAATGAAGGAGTTCAGACACACGGAAAAGGTAATTTTCGAGCTAATCGACAAATGTGGATAAATTAAATTGTTAATGTTTTAGGTACACGTAAACTTGATGGTGCTGGAGGCTAGGATGCAAGCGGAGTTATTGTACGCATTACGGGCTGTGAACCGATACATGACAAATTAATTTTTAGTACACGGTGCGAAAATCTACATTTCGAAGCGCAAGAGGACGTTTATATCTAATCTTATCTTCACTGAGGCGTTCGCGCGCAAGGGCGCGGACCCGAAAATATCAATTATATATAAAATATTATATTTAAAGAAAAAAAATATTTAACTGTGCACAGAAAAGTAGATTAAATATATTTAGTAAGTTACGAGACGGGGTGGGCGCACGGGACGTTTCGTCTAGTGCTGCGGCTTTCTTTTTCGGTGACCATTATTAAAATTTGGGGTACCTCAACGATAGAAACACCTTTTTATTTTTGACTAAAGTCGGTCGAGCGTGCGGGAGCGACGAAATTTCTTATTTTTATTATTTTCGTTTTTTAAACTTTTGATCTCAGTATTAATTTTTGTAATAAATTATCGAAGCCCGTTGTTAAGTAGTAGTGTGTATTTGTGGCATTGTCCGGGCTGGGCGGTTTCAAAAATATTTGTTTTTAATCTTGAGAACGCAAGCTGTGATGTTAACAAATTTTACAAGAGATATAAGTGACGAGACTTGTTTGGCCTTTTGAAACGTCCCACTTCACGCCGTGGGCTACGTTGTTGCGATGATTTTAAAGTGTAGATAAAAGTTGTTTTTGTTTTTACATTTTAAATCTTGAATTAAGATGCAGAAGTACAAATACATATGATGTGTCGCGATTAATTGGATTTCATAACTTGATTCTTTTTTCTTATTATCATTTTTTATTATGTAAACGTAGTTTTAGTCGTCGTCTGTTCATACATATTTATTATTAATTATTACGTTGTTATTATTATTATTATTATATTTTTTATGCGTAAGCTGTAATTAAAATTATATTAACAAAAGAAGAGGATACTTTGTCGGAAGGCAGGAAGACATGCGAGAGATAAACAGAGAGAGAGTGTGCGAAAAAGGGGTAGCGATGGCACCTTTTTTAGTTTTGTTCGGTTATGAAATCCCTTTGGTGCAGTCGGTCATGATTATTACGTTGTGGGGTATTCTCCAATTTGTGATATTTATCTAAATGTGATTACTGTGTAATTAGATTTTAGATTGTTTCAGCCGAATACCTACAAAATAAGTTTTGTTGATGTTTAACCATAGACTTTTAGTGAGATGTTTTAATTTAATTAATCCTCTTTCAAAATAAAGTAGTTAAAATGCCGTTTTTATTCTTTTATATATCTTCCATTCCCGGTCAACCGATGGCCCTTTAATTGGCGTTCAAAACGGGCCGCCCAATGGAATCACGACCAGGAGGGTCCTAGATCTTTTACACAAACGACGGCAAGTGATTACACTCTGTAGAGGTGGTGCAGGACACCTGTTAAACTGTAGAATAATTCTGTAAGAAAACATAAAGGGCAATTCGATGTAGGAGGTATGGGGCAAAGCCCTGGTATTTTTCACATTTAAAAAATAATCGAGTTTACGTCCTAACATTTCGAATTATCTGTGTTTGGTATCCGGAGAATATACCGCCTAAGAGGCTATGCAACCCAACATCCACGCGTTTTGTTTACCTCGCTGTGCTGCGAATATTTCAAAATTTGTGTGCGAGCTACCAGGAGAGCATAAATGACTGAAGACTGCAATAATGCTTCTGTGAGTTAATTGATAAACTAACTTCCCCGTTGCGATAGTTTCAAAATTTTTGTACTCCGTACTAGGAGTATATAAACGAAGGAAGGTTATAAAACAACGGAATTGACAGAATTATTTTGTTGTGGCGTTGTGGCCTACTGCTAAAATTGCAAGATTTCTATGTTTGCTATCAGGAGCACATAGTCGAAAAGAAGTTATGAATTAGAATTTAATAAATTAATATGTTTGGCGCGAAATTTGAATTTGAAATTATATAAATCAGCAGGAACTGAAAGGTAAATTAGGAATATTGCTATAATTGAGCGGGACGACCTGAGGCAATTTTTTAAAAACTTCCATGAATAACAAAGTTAATTATTGGTGGATGAGAACGGAAGGGAGGCGCATGCGTGAATCTAACTTCCTGAAGAAGGCCGATCAAAGCGAGAGCAGAAATAAGACATCGAAAAATCCTACCTCAACCTAATCTTGTGCGTAATACAAAAATGCATAGCTGGATGCAAGCGTGACGAACCTCCACATATTCTGGACGCTAACTTTCCGACCCTATAAATGGCGACCGATGGCAACGGTACGCGATACTCGGACCTGTGTCGTTTGTGCGCCACCAGAACCAACACCGACGAAGACTATAACATCTTCGAAGATGAAGGGTCGACGCGCGAAATCAACAAAAAAATCGAGACGTGTCTTTCGATCCAAGTAAGCCCCCCTTTTGACTTTTGACGTTTCGAGGTTAGGATTCTTTGTTTTGCAGGTACACGAGAGCGACGAACTGCCCAAGATGATTTGCCAGTATTGTTTTTACAAATTGGAAGTATGTTTCGAGTTTAAGGAACGTGCGGTGCGCACGGAGAGCGTCCTCATTAGTTTGTTCAAAGAGTTAATAGCCAACAGGCCGTGCAACGAGACACATCTAAACATCGGAAGCGATCACACCGATGTCATCATGATACAACATCACGACTTACTAAACGACGAAATAGATCTGTCGCAACTACACAACGCGGAAGACGGCATCATTTTGACCAATCATCAAAACGTCGATGCGCTCGATTTGGATTTAAATCACGAACTCACTCAGCAAGATTCCATTTTGACTCGAACCGACGTGACGTACACCGAAGATAATTTGCAGCTTATGCAACAAGAGCATCACTTACTCGCAGAAGAATTTAGTCTGCAACTTAAGGAGGACAAGCAGGAATTGGTTAAATTGGAGCCGAAGATCGAGGGCGAAAATCGTTTGGTGATCGACTCAAATCCTGCTGGTGTAGAATGGTTACGTTGTAACATGTGCGGTCACAGTTGCGAAAATCAAGTCGAATTTCAATTGCACTACGATACGCACTTTCACAAGTGCGACTTATGTATGGCGGTTTTTACGAACGCGGAGACTTTGGGCGTCCATAAAAAGGAAACGCATCCACCAGATGACGTCGTTCCCGAAAATAAAGTAAGTTTCTTTTGTTTTTCCAACAACCGTAGCTTTTTATCTAAAACTTGTAGCCGGTGACCACTCGATTAAAGAGGGCGACTTTGCCTTTGAAAGGAGAAAATAAAGACGGGGAGAGCGACGCAGAAAGTTTACATTTGGGCGAAGGCGTGGAAGACGACGAAGAAGAAGAGGACGACGTGGAGCCTTTTGAATTTGTGGAATTGAATCAGAAGAAAAAAAAGTGCATCCCCAAAGAGTGTAAAACTTGCGGGAAGACGTATAAGACCAACTATAAGCTGGCCGAGCACATGAGAAAACATACGGGGGAGAAACCATATAAGTGTGGTTCTTGCGAAAAAGCGTTTCGTTCCAAGATTGGATTGGCCCAACACGAAGCTAAACATACAGGTTTTTGCTTATTTTTATAACTTTATACTGCATACGACTATCGGGGGGTATTCGGGGGTTACGACTATCTTTTCTTTCTGGTAGTGTTATGTAAACAGAAATCTTTTAATTTTGGTCAAGTTTGAAGTCTAATTAATAATTTGCGTTAGATTGAAAGAAGCCGAAGAAACGTGGAATCCTTTTGAAAGAAATGAGAAATTATTAGAAAACGAAAGAACAATGAATTATTTTAGAGTACGATTATGTATGTAAGTAGATTCCAATTAATCTTTCTGTTTAGGCCAATACGACTTATCCTGTCCCACTTGCGGTAAAGGCTTCCAATGTAAAAGTTACCTGATGGTACATCAGCGAGTTCATTCCGACATCAAACCGTATCCGTGTACGACGTGCGGCAGGAATTTCAAAACGAAGCAGTCGCTTCTCGATCACACAAATCGACATTTGGGCGTCAAACCTTACATGTGCGACGTTTGCGGCAGGGGATTCATAACGAAAGGTTTGTGTAAGGCCCACCAGAAGGTTCATACGGGTCTCGATAATCGGAAATACTCGTGCAAAGTATGCAACAAGATGTTTGTCTCCAAAAGTTACTTACAAACCCATCTGCGTATTCATACAGGTGAAAAGCCTTTCATGTGTGAGGTAAGAGTGTCGATCGAAAATTTATTTCCCGAAATCTAAAACTAATTTGTTTCTAGGTGTGCGGTAAGGGTTTTTTGACGCGCGTGGATTTACGTATTCATTCCACTATGCACACGGGTGAAAAGTCTTATGTTTGCGAAATGTGCGGCAAAGCTTTTGCACGTAGGGACGCATTGAGATGTCATCGTAGGTCCCACACCGGCGAAAGGCCTTACAGGTAAGCGAATTACACGTACACCTATATATTTGTGCTCAGGTTTTTTATTCTTAGTTGCGATCAATGCGGACAAACCTTCACACAATTTTCGCCAATGGCCATTCACCGGCGACTTCACACCGGGGAACGACCTTATACTTGCGAGGTGTGCGGAAAGGCGTTTGTTTCCAGATCAACGATGACGTCACATTTGAAGAAGCACGATAACAGATAAAGACATTTGTGTTGTGCAAATGATTTTATGATGATTGTGGATTTTTTTAATAAATGGACAAACTGTCTTTGTAAATTTGTACAAAAATTACAATCTTTGTTTTACAAATGCGCTAACATAATAGGGACACTACTATTTTTTACTGCCATTTCATAACATTGAAAAGCAATTTAATTTCCTACAATCTTTGTTAAATAAACTTTTTTCTAAAATATACAGGATGGGAAAATTTTTAATGTTTGTATTTGGAGTGTCGTTTTTCACGAGACAATATTAAGTAGTTTGAACCTAATTTAAAATGAAAACATCGTGTTTTGTGTTTTTCCTTTTCTTGACAGTTTTAGGAAAATTAGAGAAAGTGTGAATCAGCCAACATTGATTACTAATAGTAATTGTAGTTGACTGATTACGTACTGTAGCTCGTGCCAAGTAGAAATGAACTCGACAATCATCGTATTTCAGCAATAACTTTCTTAATTTTTGAGATAAGGCAAAACTTATACTATACGAACTTAAAGAATTTTATTAGTTCTTTAAATTGTATATTACAATTTTTGCTGTATCTCAAAAATCAAGAAAGTTATTGCTAAAAAACAATGATTTTCGGTTCTATTTCTATTTGGCACGACCTCTAGCGGCGATTTGGTGTAAGTTATGAGTAATTATTAAAAAAGATGTTAAGATATAGTGCAGGTTTATTATACTTTGATGTGCAATTCAAACGGTTTGTTATTATTATTTATTAAAATATTTTAATTAATTCTAGTTAATAATTATAGAGAATTTATGCTATTATGGAGCAGGTAGCAATCTAGTAGAGCTACTTTGGATTTAATCTAGTGATTCTGCAGGTAGCATCAAGACTATGCTTACCCGGTGAAAAATTAAGGATCAAGTACAAGTGGCAGTTATTTGGTAAGTTTTCTTAGAATTTATATAATGTTTTCGTTGCTAATTTATCATTTGTAGTCCAGTAAAATGAAGGAGTTCCAATGACAAAATTTATGCAGCAGCATTTAAATTTGGAAATAGACTATCTCTACTCTACTCACTTTCTCTCTCTCTCGAGGGAAAACTATTCAACATAGAGTGAAATTGTAAGTACATAATTTTGTACTTTTATTCTAAATACTTGGGCCGTCGGGGCCGTCAGATATATCGGCAGTATTGATCGAAAGTGAACTAAAAGTATCAGGAGTGCAGAACTACGCAGAGAAATATTGAATAATTTCCCCGTGTGCCCTTAGTTATCCCAATACAATTGTAATTTCTAAACCAAACTTTGAAGTGTCGGGAGTGCAGAACTTCGCAGAGAAATATTGAATAATTTCCCCCTGTGCCTTTTGTTATCCCAATACAAGTAAATTGGTAATTTCTAAACCAAACTTTGAAGTATCAGGAGTGCAGAACTTCGCAGAGAACTATTGAATAATTTCCTCCTGTCCCTTTTGTTATCCCAATACAAGTAAATTTGTAATTTGTAAACCAAACTTTGAAGTATTAGGAGTGCAGAACTTCGCAGAAAAATATTGAATAATTTCCTCCTGTCTCTTTTGTTATCCCAATAAAAGTAAATTTGTAATTACTAAACCAAACTTTGAAGAAAATTTAGGTGGCCTTTTTATTCCTTAAATCGACGTACTTAGATGCCTACTGCTGGATACAGCTCTGAGAACCTCGCGGAATCAATCAAAACTGTGTAAAATCGCGAAACAAATGGAAGGCAAATTGACCCCGCATGTGCTACGTTTAAAGCCAAATAAAATAAAAAATATCATACTTACGTTAATTCTGACTGCGCCATTCGAATTTTCTGATCAAAATACGTAAGAAACAGCGAAAGAATCTGTCGAATTCCACTTTTCATTTTTTGGGGTCAAAAAACACCAAAGGGGTTCCCCTTACGTTTTTTTCAAAAATCTTAAAAAATTTAGGTGGCCTTTTTATTACTTAAATCGACGTACTTAGATGCCCACTGCTGGATACAGCTCTCAGAACCTCGCGGAATCAATCAAAACTGTGTAAAATCGCGAAACAAATGGAAGGCAAATTGACCCCGCATGTGCTACGTTTAAAGCCAAATAAAATAAAAAATATCATACTTACGTGAATTCTGACTGCGCCATTCGAATTTTCTGATCAAAATACGCAAGAAACAGCGAAAGAATCTGCCGAATTCCACTTTTCACTTTTTGGGGTCAAAAAACACCAAAGGGGTTAACCTTACGTTTTTTTCAAAAATCTTAAAAAATTTAGGTGGCCTTTTTATTACTTAAATCGACGTACTTAGATGCCCACTGCTGGATACAGCTCTCAGAACCTCGCGGAATCAATCAAAACTGTGTAAAATCGCGAAACAAATGGAAGGCAAATTGACCCCGCATGTGCTACGTTTAAAGCCAAATAAAATAAAAAATATCATACTTACGTGGATTCTGACTGCGCCATTCGAATTTTCTGATCAAAATACGTAAGAAACAGCGAAAGAATCTGTCGAATTCCACTTTTCATTTTTTGGGGTCAAAAAACACCAAAGGGGTTAACCTTACGTTTTTTTCAAAAATCTTAAAAAATTTAGGTGGCCTTTTTATTACTTAAATCGACGTACTTAGATGCCCACTGCTGGATACAGCTCTCAGAACCTCGCGGAATCAATCAAAACTGTGTAAAATCGCGAAACAACTGGAAGGCAAATTGACCCCGCATGTGCTACGTTTAAAGCCAAATAAAATAAAAAATATCATACTTACGTTAATTCTGACTGCGCCATTCGAATTTTCTGATCAAAATACGTAAGAAACAGCGAAAGAATCTGTCGAATTCCACTTTTCATTTTTTGGGGTCAAAAAACACCAAAGGGGTTCCCCTTACGTTTTTTTCAAAAATCTTAAAAAATTTAGGTGGCCTTTTTATTACTTAAATCGACGTACTTAGATGCCCACTGCTGGATACAGCTCTGAGAACCTCGCGGAATCAATCAAAACTGTGTAAAATCGCGAAACAAATGGAAGGCAAATTGACCCCGCATGTGCTACGTTTAAAGCCAAATAAAATAAAAAATATCATACTTACGTTAATTCTGACTGCGCCATTCGAATTTTCTGATCAAAATACGTAAGAAACAGCGAAAGAATCTGTCGAATTCCACTTTTCATTTTTTGGGGTCAAAAAACACCAAAGGGGTTCCCCTTACGTTTTTTTCAAAAATCTTAAAAAATTTAGGTGGCCTTTTTATTACTTAAATCGACGTACTTAGATGCCCACTGCTGGATACAGCTCTCAGAACCTCGCGGAATCAATCAAAACTGTGTAAAATCGCGAAACAAATGGAAGGCAAATTGACCCCGCATGTGCTACGTTTAAAGCCAAATAAAATAAAAAATATCATACTTACGTGGATTCTGACTGCGCCATTCGAATTTTCTGATCAAAATACGTAAGAAACAGCGAAAGAATCTGTCGAATTCCACTTTTCATTTTTTGGGGTCAAAAAACACCAAAGGGGTTAACCTTACGTTTTTTTCAAAAATCTTAAAAAATTTAGGTGGCCTTTTTATTACTTAAATCGACGTACTTAGATGCCCACTGCTGGATACAGCTCTCAGAACCTCGCGGAATCAATCAAAACTGTGTAAAATCGCGAAACAACTGGAAGGCAAATTGACCCCGCATGTGCTACGTTTAAAGCCAAATAAAATAAAAAATATCATACTTACGTGGATTCTGACTGCGCCATTCGAATTTTCTGATCAAAATACGTAAGAAACAGCGAAAGAATCTGTCGAATTCCACTTTTCATTTTTTGGGGTCAAAAAACACCAAAGGGGTTAACCTTACGTTTTTTTCAAAAATCTTAAAAAATTTAGGTGGCCTTTTTATTACTTAAATCGACGTACTTAGATGCCCACTGCTGGATACAGCTCTCAGAACCTCGCGGAATCAATCAAAACTGTGTAAAATCGCGAAACAAATGGAAGGCAAATTGACCCCGCATGTGCTACGTTTAAAGCCAAATAAAATAAAAAATATCATACTTACGTGAATTCTGACTGCGCCATTCGAATTTTCTGATCAAAATACGTAAGAAACAGCGAAAGAATCTGTCGAATTCCACTTTTCATTTTTTGGGGTCAAAAAACACCAAAGGGGTTCCCCTTACGTTTTTTTCAAAAATCTTAAAAAATTTAGGTGGCCTTTTTATTACTTAAATCGACGTACTTAGATGCCCACTGCTGGATACAGCTCTCAGAACCTCGCGGAATCAATCAAAACTGTGTAAAATCGCGAAACAAATGGAAGGCAAATTGACCCCGCATGTGCTACGTTTAAAGCCAAATAAAATAAAAAATATCATACTTACGTGAATTCTGACTGCGCCATTCGAATTTTCTGATCAAAATACGCAAGAAACAGCGAAAGAATCTGCCGAATTCCACTTTTCACTTTTTGGGGTCAAAAAACACCAAAGGGGTTAACCTTACGTTTTTTTCAAAAATCTTAAAAAATTTAGGTGGCCTTTTTATTACTTAAATCGACGTACTTAGATGCCCACTGCTGGATACAGCTCTCAGAACCTCGCGGAATCAATCAAAACTGTGTAAAATCGCGAAACAAATGGAAGGCAAATTGACCCCGCATGTGCTACGTTTAAAGCCAAATAAAATAAAAAATATCATACTTACGTTAATTCTGACTGCGCCATTCGAATTTTCTGATCAAAATACGTAAGAAACAGCGAAAGAATCTGTCGAATTCCACTTTTCATTTTTTGGGGTCAAAAAACACCAAAGGGGTTCCCCTTACGTTTTTTTCAAAAATCTTAAAAAATTTAGGTGGCCTTTTTATTACTTAAATCGACGTACTTAGATGCCCACTGCTGGATACAGCTCTGAGAACCTCGCGGAATCAATCAAAACTGTGTAAAATCGCGAAACAAATGGAAGGCAAATTGACCCCGCATGTGCTACGTTTAAAGCCAAATAAAATAAAAAATATCATACTTACGTTAATTCTGACTGCGCCATTCGAATTTTCTGATCAAAATACGTAAGAAACAGCGAAAGAATCTGTCGAATTCCACTTTTCATTTTTTGGGGTCAAAAAACACCAAAGGGGTTCCCCTTACGTTTTTTTCAAAAATCTTAAAAAATTTAGGTGGCCTTTTTATTACTTAAATCGACGTACTTAGATGCCCACTGCTGGATACAGCTCTGAGAACCTCGCGGAATCAATCAAAACTGTGTAAAATCGCGAAACAAATGGAAGGCAAATTGACCCCGCATGTGCTACGTTTAAAGCCA
The DNA here is from genome assembly GCA_958510845.1 of Cantharis nigra. Taxonomy (NCBI): domain Eukaryota; kingdom Metazoa; phylum Arthropoda; class Insecta; order Coleoptera; family Cantharidae; genus Cantharis; species Cantharis nigra. The sequence goes on from OY294029.1 coordinate 278,191, forward strand.
AATAAAATAAAAAATATCATACTTACGTTAATTCTGACTGCGCCATTCGAATTTTCTGATCAAAATACGTAAGAAACAGCGAAAGAATCTGTCGAATTCCACTTTTCATTTTTTGGGGTCAAAAAACACCAAAGGGGTTCCCCTTACGTTTTTTTCAAAAATCTTAAAAAATTTAGGTGGCCTTTTTATTACTTAAATCGACGTACTTAGATGCCCACTGGCTGGATACAGCTCTCAGAACCTCGCGGAATCAATCAAAACTGTGTAAAATCGCGAAACAAATGGAAGGCAAATTGACCCCGCATGTGCTACGTTTAAAGCCAAATAAAATAAAAAATATCATACTTACGTGAATTCTGACTGCGCCATTCGAATTTTCTGATCAAAATACGTAAGAAACAGCGAAAGAATCTGTCGAATTCCACTTTTCATTTTTTGGGGTCAAAAAACACCAAAGGGGTTAACCTTACGTTTTTTTCAAAAATCTTAAAAAATGTAGGTGGCCTTTTTATTACTTAAATCGACGTACTTAGATGCCCACTGCTGGATACAGCTCTCAGAACCTCGCGGAATCAATCAAAACTGTGTAAAATCGCGAAACAAATGGAAGGCAAATTGACCCCGCATGTGCTACGTTTAAAGCCAAATAAAATAAAAAATATCATACTTACGTGAATTCTGACTGCGCCATTCGAATTTTCTGATCAAAATACGTAAGAAACAGCGAAAGAATCTGTCGAATTCCACTTTTCATTTTTTGGGGTCAAAAAACACCAAAGGGGTTCCCTTACGTTTTTTTCAAAAATCTTAAAAAATTTAGGTGGCCTTTTTATTACTTAAATCGACGTACTTAGATGCCCACTGCTGGATACAGCTCTCAGAACCTCGCGGAATCAATCAAAACTGTGTAAAATCGCGAAACAAATGGAAGGCAAATTGACCCCGCATGTGCTACGTTTAAAGCCAAATAAAATAAAAAATATCATACTTACGTGAATTCTGACTGCGCCATTCGAATTTTCTGATCAAAATACGTATGAAACAGCGAAAGCATCTGTCGAATTCCACTTTTCATTTTTTGGGGTCAAAAAACACCAAAGGGGTTAACCTTACGTTTTTTTCAAAAATCTTAAAAAATGTAGGTGGCCTTTTTATTACTTAAATCGACGTACTTAGATGCCCACTGCTGGATACAGCTCTCAGAACCTCGCGGAATCAATCAAAACTGTGTAAAATCGCGAAACAAATGGAAGGCAAATTGACCCCGCATGTGCTACGTTTAAAGCCAAATAAAATAAAAAATATCATACTTACGTGAATTCTGACTGCGCCATTCGAATTTTCTGATCAAAATACGTAAGAAACAGCGAAAGAATCTGTGGAATTCCACTTTTCATTTTTTGGGGTCAAAAAACACCAAAGGGGTTAACCTTACGTTTTATTCAAAAATCTTAAAAATTTAGGTGGCCTTTTTATTACTTAAATCGACGTACTTAGATGCCCACTGCTGGATACAGCTCTCAGAACCTCGCGGAATCAATCAAAACTGTGTAAAATCGCGAAACAAATGGAAGGCAAATTGACCCCGCATGTGCTACGTTTAAAGCCAAATAAAATAAAAAATATCATACTTACGTGAATTCTGACTGCGCCATTCGAATTTTCTGATCAAAATACGTATGAAACAGCGAAAGCATCTGTCGAATTCCACTTTTCATTTTTTGGGGTCAAAAAACACCAAAGGGGTTAACCTTACGTTTTTTTCAAAAATCTTAAAAAATTTAGGTGGCCTTTTTATTACTTAAATCGACGTACTTAGATGCCCACTGCTGGATACAGCTCTCAGAACCTCGCGGAATCAATCAAAACTGTGTAAAATCGCGAAACAAATGGAAGGCAAATTGACCCCGCATGTGCTACGTTTAAAGCCAAATAAAATAAAAAATATCATACTTACGTGAATTCTGACTGCGCCATTCGAATTTTCTGATCAAAATACGTAAGAAACAGCGAAAGAATCTGTGGAATTCCACTTTTCATTTTTTGGGGTCAAAAAACACCAAAGGGGTTAACCTTACGTTTTTTTTCAAAAATCTTAAAAAATGTAGGTGGCCTTTTTATTACTTAAATCGACGTACTTAGATGCCCACTGCTGGATACAGCTCTCAGAACCTCGCGGAATCAATCAAAACTGTGTAAAATCGCGAAACAAATGGAAGGCAAATTGACCCCGCATGTGCTACGTTTAAAGCCAAATAAAATAAAAAATATCATACTTACGTGAATTCTGACTGCGCCATTCGAATTTTCTGATCAAAATACGTAAGAAACAGCGAAAGAATCTGTCGAATTCCACTTTTCATTTTTTGGGGTCAAAAAACACCAAAGGGGTTAACCTTACGTTTTTTTCAAAAATCTTAAAAAATTTAGGTGGCCTTTTTATTACTTAAATCGACGTACTTAGATGCCCACTGCTGGATACAGCTCTCAGAACCTCGCGGAATCAATCAAAACTGTGTAAAATCGCGAAACAAATGGAAGGCAAATTGACCCCGCATGTGCTACGTTTAAAGCCAAATAAAATAAAAAATATCATACTTACGTGAATTCTGACTGCGCCATTCGAATTTTCTGATCAAAATACGTATGAAACAGCGAAAGCATCTGTCGAATTCCACTTTTCATTTTTTGGGGTCAAAAAACACCAAAGGGGTTAACCTTACGTTTTTTTCAAAAATCTTAAAAAATGTAGGTGGCCTTTTTATTACTTAAATCGACGTACTTAGATGCCCACTGCTGGATACAGCTCTCAGAACCTCGCGGAATCAATCAAAACTGTGTAAAATCGCGAAACAAATGGAAGGCAAATTGACCCCGCATGTGCTACGTTTAAAGCCAAATAAAATAAAAAATATCATACTTACGTGAATTCTGACTGCGCCATTCGAATTTTCTGATCAAAATACGTAAGAAACAGCGAAAGAATCTGTCGAATTCCACTTTTCATTTTTTGGGGTCAAAAAACACCAAAGGGGTTAACCTTACGTTTTTTTCAAAAATCTTAAAAAATGTAGGTGGCCTTTTTATTACTTAAATCGACGTACTTAGATGCCCACTGCTGGATACAGCTCTCAGAACCTCGCGGAATCAATCAAAACTGTGTAAAATCGCGAAACAAATGGAAGGCAAATTGACCCCGCATGTGCTACGTTTAAAGCCAAATAAAATAAAAAATATCATACTTACGTGAATTCTGACTGCGCCATTCGAATTTTCTGATCAAAATACGTAAGAAACAGCGAAAGAATCTGTCGAATTCCACTTTTCATTTTTTGGGGTCAAAAAACACCAAAGGGGTTAACCTTACGTTTTTTTCAAAAATCTTAAAAAATTTAGGTGGCCTTTTTATTACTTAAATCGACGTACTTAGATGCCCACTGCTGGATACAGCTCTCAGAACCTCGCGGAATCAATCAAAACTGTGTAAAATCGCGAAACAAATGGAAGGCAAATTGACCCCGCATGTGCTACGTTTAAAGCCAAATAAAATAAAAAATATCATACTTACGTGAATTCTGACTGCGCCATTCGAATTTTCTGATCAAAATACGTATGAAACAGCGAAAGCATCTGTCGAATTCCACTTTTCATTTTTTGGGGTCAAAAAACACCAAAGGGGTTAACCTTACGTTTTTTTCAAAAATCTTAAAAAATTTAGGTGGCCTTTTTATTACTTAAATCGACGTACTTAGATGCCCACTGCTGGATACAGCTCTCAGAACCTCGCGGAATCAATCAAAACTGTGTAAAATCGCGAAACAAATGGAAGGCAAATTGACCCCGCATGTGCTACGTTTAAAGCCAAATAAAATAAAAAATATCATACTTACGTGAATTCTGACTGCGCCATTCGAATTTTCTGATCAAAATACGTATGAAACAGCGAAAGCATCTGTCGAATTCCACTTTTCATTTTTTGGGGTCAAAAAACACCAAAGGGGTTAACCTTACGTTTTTTTCAAAAATCTTAAAAAATTTAGGTGGCCTTTTTATTACTTAAATCGACGTACTTAGATGCCCACTGCTGGATACAGCTCTCAGAACCTCGCGGAATCAATCAAAACTGTGTAAAATCGCGAAACAAATGGAAGGCAAATTGACCCCGCATGTGCTACGTTTAAAGCCAAATAAAATAAAAAATATCATACTTACGTGAATTCTGACTGCGCCATTCGAATTTTCTGATCAAAATACGTATGAAACAGCGAAAGCATCTGTCGAATTCCACTTTTCATTTTTTGGGGTCAAAAAACACCAAAGGGGTTAACCTTACGTTTTTTTCAAAAATCTTAAAAAATTTAGGTGGCCTTTTTATTACTTAAATCGACGTACTTAGATGCCCACTGCTGGATACAGCTCTCAGAACCTCGCGGAATCAATCAAAACTGTGTAAAATCGCGAAACAAATGGAAGGCAAATTGACCCCGCATGTGCTACGTTTAAAGCCAAATAAAATAAAAAATATCATACTTACGTGAATTCTGACTGCGCCATTCGAATTTTCTGATCAAAATACGTAAGAAACAGCGAAAGCATCTGTCGAATTCCACTTTTCATTTTTTGGGGTCAAAAAACACCAAAGGGGTTAACCTTACGTTTTTTTCAAAAATCTTAAAAAATTTAGGTGGCCTTTTTATTACTTAAATCGACGTACTTAGATGCCCACTGCTGGATACAGCTCTCAGAACCTCGCGGAATCAATCAAAACTGTGTAAAATCGCGAAACAAATGGAAGGCAAATTGACCCCGCATGTGCTACGTTTAAAGCCAAATAAAATAAAAAATATCATACTTACGTGGATTCTGACTGCGCCATTCGAATTTTCTGATCAAAATACGTAAGAAACAGCGAAAGAATCTGTCGAATTCCACTTTTCATTTTTTGGGGTCAAAAAACACCAAAGGGGTTAACCTTACGTTTTTTTCAAAAATCTTAAAAAATTTAGGTGGCCTTTTTATTACTTAAATCGACGTACTTAGATGCCCACTGCTGGATACAGCTCTCAGAACCTCGCGGAATCAATCAAAACTGTGTAAAATCGCGAAACAAATGGAAGGCAAATTGACCCCGCATGTGCTACGTTTAAAGCCAAATAAAATAAAAAATATCATACTTACGTGAATTCTGACTGCGCCATTCGAATTTTCTGATCAAAATACGTATGAAACAGCGAAAGCATCTGTCGAATTCCACTTTTCATTTTTTGGGGTCAAAAAACACCAAAGGGGTTAACCTTACGTTTTTTTCAAAAATCTTAAAAAATTTAGGTGGCCTTTTTATTACTTAAATCGACGTACTTAGATGCCCACTGCTGGATACAGCTCTCAGAACCTTGCGGAATCAATCAAAACTGTGTAAAATCGCGAAACAAATGGAAGGCAAATTGACCCCGCATGTGCTACGTTTAAAGCCAAATAAAATAAAAAATATCATACTTACGTGAATTCTGACTGCGCCATTCGAATTTTCTGATCAAAATACGTAAGAAACAGCGAAAGCATCTGTCGAATTCCACTTTTCATTTTTTGGGGTCAAAAAACACCAAAGGGGTTAACCTTACGTTTTTTTCAAAAATCTTAAAAAATTTAGGTGGCCTTTTTATTACTTAAATCGACGTACTTAGATGCCCACTGCTGGATACAGCTCTCAGAACCTCGCGGAATCAATCAAAACTGTGTAAAATCGCGAAACAAATGGAAGGCAAATTGACCCCGCATGTGCTACGTTTAAAGCCAAATAAAATAAAAAATATCATACTTACGTGGATTCTGACTGCGCCATTCGAATTTTCTGATCAAAATACGTAAGAAACAGCGAAAGAATCTGTCGAATTCCAGTTTTCATTTTTTGGGGTCAAAAAACACCAAAGGGGTTAACCTTACGTTTTTTTCAAAAATCTTAAAAAATTTAGGTGGCCTTTTTATTACTTAAATCGACGTACTTAGATGCCCACTGCTGGATACAGCTCTCAGAACCTCGCGGAATCAATCAAAACTGTGTAAAATCGCGAAACAAATGGAAGGCAAATTGACCCCGCATGTGCTACGTTTAAAGCCAAATAAAATAAAAAATATCATACTTACGTGAATTCTGACTGCGCCATTCGAATTTTCTGATCAAAATACGTAAGAAACAGCGAAAGAATCTGTCGAATTCCACTTTTCATTTTTTGGGGTCAAAAAACACCAAAGGGGTTAACCTTACGTTTTTTTCAAAAATCTTAAAAAATTTAGGTGGCCTTTTTATTACTTAAATCGACGTACTTAGATGCCCACTGCTGGATACAGCTCTCAGAACCTCGCGGAATCAATCAAAACTGTGTAAAATCGCGAAACAAATGGAAGGCAAATTGACCCCGCATGTGCTACGTTTAAAGCCAAATAAAATAAAAAATATCATACTTACGTGAATTCTGACTGCGCCATTCGAATTTTCTGATCAAAATACGTAAGAAACAGCGAAAGAATCTGTCGAATTCCACTTTTCATTTTTTGGGGTCAAAAAACACCAAAGGGGTTAACCTTACGTTTTTTTCAAAAATCTTAAAAAATTTAGGTGGCCTTTTTATTACTTAAATCGACGTACTTAGATGCCCACTGCTGGATACAGCTCTCAGAACCTCGCGGAATCAATCAAAACTGTGTAAAATCGCGAAACAAATGGAAGGCAAATTGACCCCGCATGTGCTACGTTTAAAGCCAAATAAAATAAAAAATATCATACTTACGTGAATTCTGACTGCGCCATTCGAATTTTCTGATCAAAATACGTATGAAACAGCGAAAGCATCTGTCGAATTCCACTTTTCATTTTTTGGGGTCAAAAAACACCAAAGGGGTTAACCTTACGTTTTTTTCAAAAATCTTAAAAAATTTAGGTGGCCTTTTTATTACTTAAATCGACGTACTTAGATGCCCACTGCTGGATACAGCTCTCAGAACCTCGCGGAATCAATCAAAACTGTGTAAAATCGCGAAACAAATGGAAGGCAAATTGACCCCGCATGTGCTACGTTTAAAGCAAAATAAAATAAAAAATATCATACTTACGTGAATTCTGACTGCGCCATTCGAATTTTCTGATCAAAATACGTAAGAAACAGCGAAAGAATCTGTCGAATTCCACTTTTCATTTTTTGGGGTCAAAAAACACCAAAGGGGTTAACCTTACGTTTTTTTCAAAAATCTTAAAAAATTTAGGTGGCCTTTTTATTACTTAAATCGACGTACTTAGATGCCCACTGCTGGATACAGCTCTCAGAACCTCGCGGAATCAATCAAAACTGTGTAAAATCGCGAAACAAATGGAAGGCAAATTGACCCCGCATGTGCTACGTTTAAAGCCAAATAAAATAAAAAATATCATACTTACGTGAATTCTGACTGCGCCATTCGAATTTTCTGATCAAAATACGTAAGAAACAGCGAAAAAATCTGTGGAATTCCACTTTTCATTTTTTGGGGTCAAAAAACACCAAAGGGGTTAACCTTACGTTTTTTTCAAAAATCTTAAAAAATTTAGGTGGCCTTTTTATTACTTAAATCGACGTACTTAGATGCCCACTGCTGGATACAGCTCTCAGAACCTCGCGGAATCAATCAAAACTGTGTAAAATCGCGAAACAAATGGAAGGCAAATTGACCCCGCATGTGCTACGTTTAAAGCCAAATAAAATAAAAAATATCATACTTACGTGAATTCTGACTGCGCCATTCGAATTTTCTGATCAAAATACGTAAGAAACAGCGAAAGAATCTGTCGAATTCCACTTTTCATTTTTTGGGGTCAAAAAACACCAAAGGGGTTAACCTTACGTTTTTTTCAAAAATCTTAAAAAATGTAGGTGGCCTTTTTATTACTTAAATCGACGTACTTAGATGCCCACTGCTGGATACAGCTCTCAGAACCTCGCGGAATCAATCAAAACTGTGTAAAATCGCGAAACAAATGGAAGGCAAATTGACCCCGCATGTGCTACGTTTAAAGCCAAATAAAATAAAAAATATCATACTTACGTGAATTCTGACTGCGCCATTCGAATTTTCTGATCAAAATACGTAAGAAACAGCGAAAGAATCTGTCGAATTCCACTTTTCATTTTTTGGGGTCAAAAAACACCAAAGGGGTTAACCTTACGTTTTTTTCAAAAATCTTAAAAAATGTAGGTGGCCTTTTTATTACTTAAATCGACGTACTTAGATGCCCACTGCTGGATACAGCTCTCAGAACCTCGCGGAATCAATCAAAACTGTGTAAAATCGCGAAACAAATGGAAGGCAAATTGACCCCGCATGTGCTACGTTTAAAGCCAAATAAAATAAAAAATATCATACTTACGTGAATTCTGACTGCGCCATTCGAATTTTCTGATCAAAATACGTAAGAAACAGCGAAAGAATCTGTCGAATTCCACTTTTCATTTTTTGGGGTCAAAAAACACCAAAGGGGTTAACCTTACGTTTTTTTCAAAAATCTTAAAAAATTTAGGTGGCCTTTTTATTACTTAAATCGACGTACTTAGATGCCCACTGCTGGATACAGCTCTCAGAACCTCGCGGAATCAATCAAAACTGTGTAAAATCGCGAAACAAATGGAAGGCAAATTGACCCCGCATGTGCTACGTTTAAAGCCAAATAAAATAAAAAATATCATACTTACGTGAATTCTGACTGCGCCATTCGAATTTTCTGATCAAAATACGTATGAAACAGCGAAAGCATCTGTCGAATTCCACTTTTCATTTTTTGGGGTCAAAAAACACCAAAGGGGTTAACCTTACGTTTTTTTCAAAAATCTTAAAAAATTTAGGTGGCCTTTTTATTACTTAAATCGACGTACTTAGATGCCCACTGCTGGATACAGCTCTCAGAACCTTGCGGAATCAATCAAAACTGTGTAAAATCGCGAAACAAATGGAAGGCAAATTGACCCCGCATGTGCTACGTTTAAAGCCAAATAAAATAAAAAATATCATACTTACGTGAATTCTGACTGCGCCATTCGAATTTTCTGATCAAAATACGTAAGAAACAGCGAAAGAATCTGTCGAATTCCACTTTTCATTTTTTGGGGTCAAAAAACACCAAAGGGGTTAACCTTACGTTTTTTTCAAAAATCTTAAAAAATTTAGGTGGCCTTTTTATTACTTAAATCGACGTACTTAGATGCCCACTGCTGGATACAGCTCTCAGAACCTCGCGGAATCAATCAAAACTGTGTAAAATCGCGAAACAAATGGAAGGCAAATTGACCCCGCATGTGCTACGTTTAAAGCCAAATAAAATAAAAAATATCATACTTACGTGAATTCTGACTGCGCCATTCGAATTTTCTGATCAAAATACGTATGAAACAGCGAAAGCATCTGTCGAATTCCACTTTTCATTTTTTGGGGTCAAAAAACACCAAAGGGGTTAACCTTACGTTTTTTTCAAAAATCTTAAAAAATTTAGGTGGCCTTTTTATTACTTAAATCGACGTACTTAGATGCCCACTGCTGGATACAGCTCTCAGAACCTCGCGGAATCAATCAAAACTGTGTAAAATCGCGAAACAAATGGAAGGCAAATTGACCCCGCATGTGCTACGTTTAAAGCCAAATAAAATAAAAAATATCATACTTACGTGGATTCTGACTGCGCCATTCGAATTTTCTGATCAAAATACGTAAGAAACAGCGAAAGAATCTGTCGAATTCCACTTTTCATTTTTTGGGGTCAAAAAACACCAAAGGGGTTAACCTTACGTTTTTTTCAAAAATCTTAAAAAATTTAGGTGGCCTTTTTATTACTTAAATCGACGTACTTAGATGCCCACTGCTGGATACAGCTCTCAGAACCTCGCGGAATCAATCAAAACTGTGTAAAATCGCGAAACAAATGGAAGGCAAATTGACCCCGCATGTGCTACGTTTAAAGCCAAATAAAATAAAAAATATCATACTTACGTGAATTCTGACTGCGCCATTCGAATTTTCTGATCAAAATACGTAAGAAACAGCGAAAGAATCTGTCGAATTCCACTTTTCATTTTTTGGGGTCAAAAAACACCAAAGGGGTTAACCTTACGTTTTTTTCAAAAATCTTAAAAAATTTAGGTGGCCTTTTTATTACTTAAATCGACGTACTTAGATGCCCACTGCTGGATACAGCTCTCAGAACCTCGCGGAATCAATCAAAACTGTGTAAAATCGCGAAACAAATGGAAGGCAAATTGACCCCGCATGTGCTACGTTTAAAGCAAAATAAAATAAAAAATATCATACTTACGTGAATTCTGACTGCGCCATTCGAATTTTCTGATCAAAATACGTAAGAAACAGCGAAAGAATCTGTCGAATTCCACTTTTCATTTTTTGGGGTCAAAAAACACCAAAGGGGTTAACCTTACGTTTTTTTCAAAAATCTTAAAAAATTTAGGTGGCCTTTTTATTACTTAAATCGACGTACTTAGATGCCCACTGCTGGATACAGCTCTCAGAACCTCGCGGAATCAATCAAAACTGTGTAAAATCGCGAAACAAATGGAAGGCAAATTGACCCCGCATGTGCTACGTTTAAAGCCAAATAAAATAAAAAATATCATACTTACGTGAATTCTGACTGCGCCATTCGAATTTTCTGATCAAAATACGTAAGAAACAGCGAAAGAATCTGTCGAATTCCACTTTTCATTTTTTGGGGTCAAAAAACACCAAAGGGGTTAACCTTACGTTTTTTTCAAAAATCTTAAAAAATTTAGGTGGCCTTTTTATTACTTAAATCGACGTACTTAGATGCCCACTGCTGGATACAGCTCTCAGAACCTCGCGGAATCAATCAAAACTGTGTAAAATCGCGAAACAAATGGAAGGCAAATTGACCCCGCATGTGCTACGTTTAAAGCCAAATAAAATAAAAAATATCATACTTACGTGAATTCTGACTGCGCCATTCGAATTTTCTGATCAAAATACGTAAGAAACAGCGAAAGAATCTGTCGAATTCCACTTTTCATTTTTTGGGGTCAAAAAACACCAAAGGGGTTAACCTTACGTTTTTTTCAAAAATCTTAAAAAATTTAGGTGGCCTTTTTATTACTTAAATCGACGTACTTAGATGCCCACTGCTGGATACAGCTCTCAGAACCTCGCGGAATCAATCAAAACTGTGTAAAATCGCGAAACAAATGGAAGGCAAATTGACCCCGCATGTGCTACGTTTAAAGCCAAATAAAATAAAAAATATCATACTTACGTGAATTCTGACTGCGCCATTCGAATTTTCTGATCAAAATACGTATGAAACAGCGAAAGCATCTGTCGAATTCCACTTTTCATTTTTTGGGGTCAAAAAACACCAAAGGGGTTAACCTTACGTTTTTTTCAAAAATCTTAAAAAATTTAGGTGGCCTTTTTATTACTTAAATCGACGTACTTAGATGCCCACTGCTGGATACAGCTCTCAGAACCTCGCGGAATCAATCAAAACTGTGTAAAATCGCGAAACAAATGGAAGGCAAATTGACCCCGCATGTGCTACGTTTAAAGCCAAATAAAATAAAAAATGTCATACTTACGTGAATTCTGACTGCGCCATTCGAATTTTCTGATCAAAATACGTAAGAAACAGCGAAAGCATCTGTCGAATTCCACTTTTCATTTTTTGGGGTCAAAAAACACCAAAGGGGTTAACCTTACGTTTTTTTCAAAAATCTTAAAAAATTTAGGTGGCCTTTTTATTACTTAAATCGACGTACTTAGATGCCCACTGCTGGATACAGCTCTCAGAACCTTGCGGAATCAATCAAAACTGTGTAAAATCGCGAAACAAATGGAAGGCAAATTGACCCCGCATGTGCTACGTTTAAAGCCAAATAAAATAAAAAATATCATACTTACGTGAATTCTGACTGCGCCATTCGAATTTTCTGATCAAAATACGTAAGAAACAGCGAAAGCATCTGTCGAATTCCACTTTTCATTTTTTGGGGTCAAAAAACACCAAAGGGGTTAACCTTACGTTTTTTTCAAAAATCTTAAAAAATTTAGGTGGCCTTTTTATTACTTAAATCGACGTACTTAGATGCCCACTGCTGGATACAGCTCTCAGAACCTCGCGGAATCAATCAAAACTGTGTAAAATCGCGAAACAAATGGAAGGCAAATTGACCCCGCATGTGCTACGTTTAAAGCCAAATAAAATAAAAAATATCATACTTACGTGAATTCTGACTGCGCCATTCGAATTTTCTGATCAAAATACGTATGAAACAGCGAAAGCATCTGTCGAATTCCACTTTTCATTTTTTGGGGTCAAAAAACACCAAAGGGGTTAACCTTACGTTTTTTTCAAAAATCTTAAAAAATTTAGGTGGCCTTTTTATTACTTAAATCGACGTACTTAGATGCCCACTGCTGGATACAGCTCTCAGAACCTCGCGGAATCAATCAAAACTGTGTAAAATCGCGAAACAAATGGAAGGCAAATTGACCCCGCATGTGCTACGTTTAAAGCCAAATAAAATAAAAAATATCATACTTACGTGAATTCTGACTGCGCCATTCGAATTTTCTGATCAAAATACGTAAGAAACAGCGAAAGAATCTGTCGAATTCCACTTTTCATTTTTTGGGGTCAAAAAACACCAAAGGGGTTAACCTTACGTTTTTTTCAAAAATCTTAAAAAATTTAGGTGGCCTTTTTATTACTTAAATCGACGTACTTAGATGCCCACTGCTGGATACAGCTCTCAGAACCTCGCGGAATCAATCAAAACTGTGTAAAATCGCGAAACAAATGGAAGGCAAATTGACCCCGCATGTGCTACGTTTAAAGCCAAATAAAATAAAAAATATCATACTTACGTGAATTCTGACTGCGCCATTCGAATTTTCTGATCAAAATACGTATGAAACAGCGAAAGCATCTGTCGAATTCCACTTTTCATTTTTTGGGGTCAAAAAACACCAAAGGGGTTAACCTTACGTTTTTTTCAAAAATCTTAAAAAATTTAGGTGGCCTTTTTATTACTTAAATCGACGTACTTAGATGCCCACTGCTGGATACAGCTCTCAGAACCTCGCGGAATCAATCAAAACTGTGTAAAATCGCGAAACAAATGGAAGGCAAATTGACCCCGCATGTGCTACGTTTAAAGCCAAATAAAATAAAAAATATCATACTTACGTGAATTCTGACTGCGCCATTCGAATTTTCTGATCAAAATACGTAAGAAACAGCGAAAGAATCTGTGGAATTCCACTTTTCATTTTTTGGGGTCAAAAAACACCAAAGGGGTTAACCTTACGTTTTATTCAAAAATCTTAAAAATTTAGGTGGCCTTTTTATTACTTAAATCGACGTACTTAGATGCCCACTGCTGGATACAGCTCTCAGAACCTCGCGGAATCAATCAAAACTGTGTAAAATCGCGAAACAAATGGAAGGCAAATTGACCCCGCATGTGCTACGTTTAAAGCCAAATAAAATAAAAAATATCATACTTACGTGAATTCTGACTGCGCCATTCGAATTTTCTGATCAAAATACGTAAGAAACAGCGAAAGAATCTGTCGAATTCCACTTTTCATTTTTTGGGGTCAAAAAACACCAAAGGGGTTAACCTTACGTTTTTTTCAAAAATCTTAAAAAATTTAGGTGGCCTTTTTATTACTTAAATCGACGTACTTAGATGCCCACTGCTGGATACAGCTCTCAGAACCTCGCGGAATCAATCAAAACTGTGTAAAATCGCGAAACAAATGGAAGGCAAATTGACCCCGCATGTGCTACGTTTAAAGCCAAATAAAATAAAAAATATCATACTTACGTGAATTCTGACTGCGCCATTCGAATTTTCTGATCAAAATACGTAAGAAACAGCGAAAGAATCTGTGGAATTCCACTTTTCATTTTTTGGGGTCAAAAAACACCAAAGGGGTTAACCTTACGTTTTTTTCAAAAATCTTAAAAAATTTAGGTGGCCTTTTTATTACTTAAATCGACGTACTTAGATGCCCACTGCTGGATACAGCTCTCAGAACCTCGCGGAATCAATCAAAACTGTGTAAAATCGCGAAACAAATGGAAGGCAAATTGACCCCGCATGTGCTACGTTTAAAGCAAAATAAAATAAAAAATATCATACTTACGTGAATTCTGACTGCGCCATTCGAATTTTCTGATCAAAATACGTAAGAAACAGCGAAAGAATCTGTCGAATTCCACTTTTCATTTTTTGGGGTCAAAAAACACCAAAGGGGTTAACCTTACGTTTTTTTCAAAAATCTTAAAAAATTTAGGTGGCCTTTTTATTACTTAAATCGACGTACTTAGATGCCCACTGCTGGATACAGCTCTCAGAACCTCGCGGAATCAATCAAAACTGTGTAAAATCGCGAAACAAATGGAAGGCAAATTGACCCCGCATGTGCTACGTTTAAAGCCAAATAAAATAAAAAATATCATACTTACGTGAATTCTGACTGCGCCATTCGAATTTTCTGATCAAAATACGTAAGAAACAGCGAAAGAATCTGTGGAATTCCACTTTTCATTTTTTGGGGTCAAAAAACACCAAAGGGGTTAACCTTACGTTTTTTTCAAAAATCTTAAAAAATGTAGGTGGCCTTTTTATTACTTAAATCGACGTACTTAGATGCCCACTGCTGGATACAGCTCTCAGAACCTCGCGGAATCAATCAAAACTGTGTAAAATCGCGAAACAAATGGAAGGCAAATTGACCCCGCATGTGCTACGTTTAAAGCCAAATAAAATAAAAAATATCATACTTACGTGAATTCTGACTGCGCCATTCGAATTTTCTGATCAAAATACGTAAGAAACAGCGAAAGAATCTGTCGAATTCCACTTTTCATTTTTTGGGGTCAAAAAACACCAAAGGGGTTAACCTTACGTTTTTTTCAAAAATCTTAAAAAATGTAGGTGGCCTTTTTATTACTTAAATCGACGTACTTAGATGCCCACTGCTGGATACAGCTCTCAGAACCTCGCGGAATCAATCAAAACTGTGTAAAATCGCGAAACAAATGGAAGGCAAATTGACCCCGCATGTGCTACGTTTAAAGCCAAATAAAATAAAAAATATCATACTTACGTGAATTCTGACTGCGCCATTCGAATTTTCTGATCAAAATACGTAAGAAACAGCGAAAGAATCTGTCGAATTCCACTTTTCATTTTTTGGGGTCAAAAAACACCAAAGGGGTTAACCTTACGTTTTTTTCAAAAATCTTAAAAAATTTAGGTGGCCTTTTTATTACTTAAATCGACGTACTTAGATGCCCACTGCTGGATACAGCTCTCAGAACCTCGCGGAATCAATCAAAACTGTGTAAAATCGCGAAACAAATGGAAGGCAAATTGACCCCGCATGTGCTACGTTTAAAGCCAAATAAAATAAAAAATATCATACTTACGTGAATTCTGACTGCGCCATTCGAATTTTCTGATCAAAATACGTATGAAACAGCGAAAGCATCTGTCGAATTCCACTTTTCATTTTTTGGGGTCAAAAAACACCAAAGGGGTTAACCTTACGTTTTTTTCAAAAATCTTAAAAAATTTAGGTGGCCTTTTTATTACTTAAATCGACGTACTTAGATGCCCACTGCTGGATACAGCTCTCAGAACCTCGCGGAATCAATCAAAACTGTGTAAAATCGCGAAACAAATGGAAGGCAAATTGACCCCGCATGTGCTACGTTTAAAGCCAAATAAAATAAAAAATGTCATACTTACGTGAATTCTGACTGCGCCATTCGAATTTTCTGATCAAAATACGTAAGAAACAGCGAAAGCATCTGTCGAATTCCACTTTTCATTTTTTGGGGTCAAAAAACACCAAAGGGGTTAACCTTACGTTTTTTTCAAAAATCTTAAAAAATTTAGGTGGCCTTTTTATTACTTAAATCGACGTACTTAGATGCCCACTGCTGGATACAGCTCTCAGAACCTTGCGGAATCAATCAAAACTGTGTAAAATCGCGAAACAAATGGAAGGCAAATTGACCCCGCATGTGCTACGTTTAAAGCCAAATAAAATAAAAAATATCATACTTACGTGAATTCTGACTGCGCCATTCGAATTTTCTGATCAAAATACGTAAGAAACAGCGAAAGCATCTGTCGAATTCCACTTTTCATTTTTTGGGGTCAAAAAACACCAAAGGGGTTAACCTTACGTTTTTTTCAAAAATCTTAAAAAATTTAGGTGGCCTTTTTATTACTTAAATCGACGTACTTAGATGCCCACTGCTGGATACAGCTCTCAGAACCTCGCGGAATCAATCAAAACTGTGTAAAATCGCGAAACAAATGGAAGGCAAATTGACCCCGCATGTGCTACGTTTAAAGCCAAATAAAATAAAAAATATCATACTTACGTGGATTCTGACTGCGCCATTCGAATTTTCTGATCAAAATACGTAAGAAACAGCGAAAGAATCTGTCGAATTCCACTTTTCATTTTTTGGGGTCAAAAAACACCAAAGGGGTTAACCTTACGTTTTTTTCAAAAATCTTAAAAAATTTAGGTGGCCTTTTTATTACTTAAATCGACGTACTTAGATGCCCACTGCTGGATACAGCTCTCAGAACCTCGCGGAATCAATCAAAACTGTGTAAAATCGCGAAACAAATGGAAGGCAAATTGACCCCGCATGTGCTACGTTTAAAGCCAAATAAAATAAAAAATATCATACTTACGTGAATTCTGACTGCGCCATTCGAATTTTCTGATCAAAATACGTATGAAACAGCGAAAGCATCTGTCGAATTCCACTTTTCATTTTTTGGGGTCAAAAAACACCAAAGGGGTTAACCTTACGTTTTTTTCAAAAATCTTAAAAAATTTAGGTGGCCTTTTTATTACTTAAATCGACGTACTTAGATGCCCACTGCTGGATACAGCTCTCAGAACCTCGCGGAATCAATCAAAACTGTGTAAAATCGCGAAACAAATGGAAGGCAAATTGACCCCGCATGTGCTACGTTTAAAGCCAAATAAAATAAAAAATATCATACTTACGTGAATTCTGACTGCGCCATTCGAATTTTCTGATCAAAATACGTATGAAACAGCGAAAGCATCTGTCGAATTCCACTTTTCATTTTTTGGGGTCAAAAAACACCAAAGGGGTTAACCTTACGTTTTTTTCAAAAATCTTAAAAAATTTAGGTGGCCTTTTTATTACTTAAATCGACGTACTTAGATGCCCACTGCTGGATACAGCTCTCAGAACCTCGCGGAATCAATCAAAACTGTGTAAAATCGCGAAACAAATGGAAGGCAAATTGACCCCGCATGTGCTACGTTTAAAGCCAAATAAAATAAAAAATGTCATACTTACGTGAATTCTGACTGCGCCATTCGAATTTTCTGATCAAAATACGTAAGAAACAGCGAAAGCATCTGTCGAATTCCACTTTTCATTTTTTGGGGTCAAAAAACACCAAAGGGGTTAACCTTACGTTTTTTTCAAAAATCTTAAAAAATTTAGGTGGCCTTTTTATTACTTAAATCGACGTACTTAGATGCCCACTGCTGGATACAGCTCTCAGAACCTTGCGGAATCAATCAAAACTGTGTAAAATCGCGAAACAAATGGAAGGCAAATTGACCCCGCATGTGCTACGTTTAAAGCCAAATAAAATAAAAAATATCATACTTACGTGAATTCTGACTGCGCCATTCGAATTTTCTGATCAAAATACGTAAGAAACAGCGAAAGCATCTGTCGAATTCCACTTTTCATTTTTTGGGGTCAAAAAACACCAAAGGGGTTAACCTTACGTTTTTTTCAAAAATCTTAAAAAATTTAGGTGGCCTTTTTATTACTTAAATCGACGTACTTAGATGCCCACTGCTGGATACAGCTCTCAGAACCTCGCGGAATCAATCAAAACTGTGTAAAATCGCGAAACAAATGGAAGGCAAATTGACCCCGCATGTGCTACGTTTAAAGCCAAATAAAATAAAAAATATCATACTTACGTGGATTCTGACTGCGCCATTCGAATTTTCTGATCAAAATACGTAAGAAACAGCGAAAGAATCTGTCGAATTCCACTTTTCATTTTTTGGGGTCAAAAAACACCAAAGGGGTTAACCTTACGTTTTTTTCAAAAATCTTAAAAAATTTAGGTGGCCTTTTTATTACTTAAATCGACGTACTTAGATGCCCACTGCTGGATACAGCTCTCAGAACCTCGCGGAATCAATCAAAACTGTGTAAAATCGCGAAACAAATGGAAGGCAAATTGACCCCGCATGTGCTACGTTTAAAGCCAAATAAAATAAAAAATATCATACTTACGTGAATTCTGACTGCGCCATTCGAATTTTCTGATCAAAATACGTAAGAAACAGCGAAAGAATCTGTCGAATTCCACTTTTCATTTTTTGGGGTCAAAAAACACCAAAGGGGTTAACCTTACGTTTTTTTCAAAAATCTTAAAAAATTTAGGTGGCCTTTTTATTACTTAAATCGACGTACTTAGATGCCCACTGCTGGATACAGCTCTCAGAACCTCGCGGAATCAATCAAAACTGTGTAAAATCGCGAAACAAATGGAAGGCAAATTGACCCCGCATGTGCTACGTTTAAAGCCAAATAAAATAAAAAATATCATACTTACGTGAATTCTGACTGCGCCATTCGAATTTTCTGATCAAAATACGTATGAAACAGCGAAAGCATCTGTCGAATTCCACTTTTCATTTTTTGGGGTCAAAAAACACCAAAGGGGTTAACCTTACGTTTTTTTCAAAAATCTTAAAAAATTTAGGTGGCCTTTTTATTACTTAAATCGACGTACTTAGATGCCCACTGCTGGATACAGCTCTCAGAACCTCGCGGAATCAATCAAAACTGTGTAAAATCGCGAAACAAATGGAAGGCAAATTGACCCCGCATGTGCTACGTTTAAAGCCAAATAAAATAAAAAATATCATACTTACGTGAATTCTGACTGCGCCATTCGAATTTTCTGATCAAAATACGTAAGAAACAGCGAAAGCATCTGTCGAATTCCACTTTTCATTTTTTGGGGTCAAAAAACACCAAAGGGGTTAACCTTACGTTTTTTTCAAAAATCTTAAAAAATTTAGGTGGCCTTTTTATTACTTAAATCGACGTACTTAGATGCCCACTGCTGGATACAGCTCTCAGAACCTTGCGGAATCAATCAAAACTGTGTAAAATCGCGAAACAAATGGAAGGCAAATTGACCCCGCATGTGCTACGTTTAAAGCCAAATAAAATAAAAAATATCATACTTACGTGAATTCTGACTGCGCCATTCGAATTTTCTGATCAAAATACGTATGAAACAGCGAAAGCATCTGTCGAATTCCACTTTTCATTTTTTGGGGTCAAAAAACACCAAAGGGGTTAACCTTACGTTTTTTTCAAAAATCTTAAAAAATTTAGGTGGCCTTTTTATTACTTAAATCGACGTACTTAGATGCCCACTGCTGGATACAGCTCTCAGAACCTCGCGGAATCAATCAAAACTGTGTAAAATCGCGAAACAAATGGAAGGCAAATTGACCCCGCATGTGCTACGTTTAAAGCCAAATAAAATAAAAAATGTCATACTTACGTGAATTCTGACTGCGCCATTCGAATTTTCTGATCAAAATACGTAAGAAACAGCGAAAGCATCTGTCGAATTCCACTTTTCATTTTTTGGGGTCAAAAAACACCAAAGGGGTTAACCTTACGTTTTTTTCAAAAATCTTAAAAAATTTAGGTGGCCTTTTTATTACTTAAATCGACGTACTTAGATGCCCACTGCTGGATACAGCTCTCAGAACCTTGCGGAATCAATCAAAACTGTGTAAAATCGCGAAACAAATGGAAGGCAAATTGACCCCGCATGTGCTACGTTTAAAGCCAAATAAAATAAAAAATATCATACTTACGTGAATTCTGACTGCGCCATTCGAATTTTCTGATCAAAATACGTATGAAACAGCGAAAGCATCTGTCGAATTCCACTTTTCATTTTTTGGGGTCAAAAAACACCAAAGGGGTTAACCTTACGTTTTTTTCAAAAATCTTAAAAAATTTAGGTGGCCTTTTTATTACTTAAATCGACGTACTTAGATGCCCACTGCTGGATACAGCTCTCAGAACCTCGCGGAATCAATCAAAACTGTGTAAAATCGCGAAACAAATGGAAGGCAAATTGACCCCGCATGTGCTACGTTTAAAGCCAAATAAAATAAAAAATGTCATACTTACGTGAATTCTGACTGCGCCATTCGAATTTTCTGATCAAAATACGTAAGAAACAGCGAAAGCATCTGTCGAATTCCACTTTTCATTTTTTGGGGTCAAAAAACACCAAAGGGGTTAACCTTACGTTTTTTTCAAAAATCTTAAAAAATTTAGGTGGCCTTTTTATTACTTAAATCGACGTACTTAGATGCCCACTGCTGGATACAGCTCTCAGAACCTTGCGGAATCAATCAAAACTGTGTAAAATCGCGAAACAAATGGAAGGCAAATTGACCCCGCATGTGCTACGTTTAAAGCCAAATAAAATAAAAAATATCATACTTACGTGAATTCTGACTGCGCCATTCGAATTTTCTGATCAAAATACGTAAGAAACAGCGAAAGCATCTGTCGAATTCCACTTTTCATTTTTTGGGGTCAAAAAACACCAAAGGGGTTAACCTTACGTTTTTTTCAAAAATCTTAAAAAATTTAGGTGGCCTTTTTATTACTTAAATCGACGTACTTAGATGCCCACTGCTGGATACAGCTCTCAGAACCTCGCGGAATCAATCAAAACTGTGTAAAATCGCGAAACAAATGGAAGGCAAATTGACCCCGCATGTGCTACGTTTAAAGCCAAATAAAATAAAAAATATCATACTTACGTGGATTCTGACTGCGCCATTCGAATTTTCTGATCAAAATACGTAAGAAACAGCGAAAGAATCTGTCGAATTCCACTTTTCATTTTTTGGGGTCAAAAAACACCAAAGGGGTTAACCTTACGTTTTTTTCAAAAATCTTAAAAAATTTAGGTGGCCTTTTTATTACTTAAATCGACGTACTTAGATGCCCACTGCTGGATACAGCTCTCAGAACCTCGCGGAATCAATCAAAACTGTGTAAAATCGCGAAACAAATGGAAGGCAAATTGACCCCGCATGTGCTACGTTTAAAGCCAAATAAAATAAAAAATATCATACTTACGTGAATTCTGACTGCGCCATTCGAATTTTCTGATCAAAATACGTAAGAAACAGCGAAAGAATCTGTCGAATTCCACTTTTCATTTTTTGGGGTCAAAAAACACCAAAGGGGTTAACCTTACGTTTTTTTCAAAAATCTTAAAAAATTTAGGTGGCCTTTTTATTACTTAAATCGACGTACTTAGATGCCCACTGCTGGATACAGCTCTCAGAACCTCGCGGAATCAATCAAAACTGTGTAAAATCGCGAAACAAATGGAAGGCAAATTGACCCCGCATGTGCTACGTTTAAAGCCAAATAAAATAAAAAATATCATACTTACGTGAATTCTGACTGCGCCATTCGAATTTTCTGATCAAAATACGTATGAAACAGCGAAAGCATCTGTCGAATTCCACTTTTCATTTTTTGGGGTCAAAAAACACCAAAGGGGTTAACCTTACGTTTTTTTCAAAAATCTTAAAAAATTTAGGTGGCCTTTTTATTACTTAAATCGACGTACTTAGATGCCCACTGCTGGATACAGCTCTCAGAACCTCGCGGAATCAATCAAAACTGTGTAAAATCGCGAAACAAATGGAAGGCAAATTGACCCCGCATGTGCTACGTTTAAAGCCAAATAAAATAAAAAATATCATACTTACGTGAATTCTGACTGCGCCATTCGAATTTTCTGATCAAAATACGTAAGAAACAGCGAAAGCATCTGTCGAATTCCACTTTTCATTTTTTGGGGTCAAAAAACACCAAAGGGGTTAACCTTACGTTTTTTTCAAAAATCTTAAAAAATTTAGGTGGCCTTTTTATTACTTAAATCGACGTACTTAGATGCCCACTGCTGGATACAGCTCTCAGAACCTTGCGGAATCAATCAAAACTGTGTAAAATCGCGAAACAAATGGAAGGCAAATTGACCCCGCATGTGCTACGTTTAAAGCCAAATAAAATAAAAAATATCATACTTACGTGAATTCTGACTGCGCCATTCGAATTTTCTGATCAAAATACGTATGAAACAGCGAAAGCATCTGTCGAATTCCACTTTTCATTTTTTGGGGTCAAAAAACACCAAAGGGGTTAACCTTACGTTTTTTTCAAAAATCTTAAAAAATTTAGGTGGCCTTTTTATTACTTAAATCGACGTACTTAGATGCCCACTGCTGGATACAGCTCTCAGAACCTCGCGGAATCAATCAAAACTGTGTAAAATCGCGAAACAAATGGAAGGCAAATTGACCCCGCATGTGCTACGTTTAAAGCCAAATAAAATAAAAAATGTCATACTTACGTGAATTCTGACTGCGCCATTCGAATTTTCTGATCAAAATACGTAAGAAACAGCGAAAGCATCTGTCGAATTCCACTTTTCATTTTTTGGGGTCAAAAAACACCAAAGGGGTTAACCTTACGTTTTTTTCAAAAATCTTAAAAAATTTAGGTGGCCTTTTTATTACTTAAATCGACGTACTTAGATGCCCACTGCTGGATACAGCTCTCAGAACCTTGCGGAATCAATCAAAACTGTGTAAAATCGCGAAACAAATGGAAGGCAAATTGACCCCGCATGTGCTACGTTTAAAGCCAAATAAAATAAAAAATATCATACTTACGTGAATTCTGACTGCGCCATTCGAATTTTCTGATCAAAATACGTAAGAAACAGCGAAAGCATCTGTCGAATTCCACTTTTCATTTTTTGGGGTCAAAAAACACCAAAGGGGTTAACCTTACGTTTTTTTCAAAAATCTTAAAAAATTTAGGTGGCCTTTTTATTACTTAAATCGACGTACTTAGATGCCCACTGCTGGATACAGCTCTCAGAACCTCGCGGAATCAATCAAAACTGTGTAAAATCGCGAAACAAATGGAAGGCAAATTGACCCCGCATGTGCTACGTTTAAAGCCAAATAAAATAAAAAATATCATACTTACGTGGATTCTGACTGCGCCATTCGAATTTTCTGATCAAAATACGTAAGAAACAGCGAAAGAATCTGTCGAATTCCACTTTTCATTTTTTGGGGTCAAAAAACACCAAAGGGGTTAACCTTACGTTTTTTTCAAAAATCTTAAAAAATTTAGGTGGCCTTTTTATTACTTAAATCGACGTACTTAGATGCCCACTGCTGGATACAGCTCTCAGAACCTCGCGGAATCAATCAAAACTGTGTAAAATCGCGAAACAAATGGAAGGCAAATTGACCCCGCATGTGCTACGTTTAAAGCCAAATAAAATAAAAAATATCATACTTACGTGGATTCTGACTGCGCCATTCGAATTTTCTGATCAAAATACGTAAGAAACAGCGAAAGAATCTGTCGAATTCCACTTTTCATTTTTTGGGGTCAAAAAACACCAAAGGGGTTAACCTTACGTTTTTTTCAAAAATCTTAAAAAATTTAGGTGGCCTTTTTATTACTTAAATCGACGTACTTAGATGCCCACTGCTGGATACAGCTCTCAGAACCTCGCGGAATCAATCAAAACTGTGTAAAATCGCGAAACAAATGGAGGGAAAATTGACCCCGAATGTGTTACGTTTAAAAGTAAATTTGTAATTCTTAAACCACACTTTGAAGTATCAGGAGTGCAGAATTTCTCAGAGAAATATTGAATAATTTCTTCCTGTCTCTTTTGTTATCTCTATAAAAGGATATTTGTAATTTGTAAACCAAACTTTGAAGTATCAGGCGAAGTTTTCTGCACTATAATATTTACGCTTATATTTATATTTTTTTCAAGACTTGATCTTCGGCTTCGTGATGGTTTTTTGAAATAAATAATAATTTTAACTACAATAAAACACTTAAGTAGTTTGTGTATATTTATTGTAATAATAAATCTTCATCTTTACAATGAAAACATTTTTAATTTACAATATATCTAATTTAAAATATAATTTTCATTTATAACATGAATTTGCAATGTATATTGTAAGTCGATATGGCATAAATATTGCTTGAGGTGTGCCTTCATGCCTGTACTTATAGTCGATTTTGAAATTGACAAATCAAAATGGTCCATATCGTACTTAACCCTAACTGCAGTAATGGTCGAGTTAAGTATCGACTAGGGGCTAAAGATATGGGCATATAAATATTTATCATATCTACAACATTATTATAAATATCAACCTGAGATTCAAAATAAGCATCCACCTAGATTTACCCATATACCGCATTGTTATCTATAAGGGAAAGGACATCTTTTGAATCTGCAAATCGCCAGGTCCCACATCTCCTAGTTATGACACTAATGTCGGGCTTGCATCGATCTGGTTTCTAGGTCTTCTTTTTGTCAACTGAAAGTATAAGACTGATAAATCAAATAACTTGAATAAATAACATATGCTTACTTGTCGACTCCCAAAAATTTAAAGTACGAAAAACTTCTTTGACGGTTCCTGGTGTACTTTGAAGAGAAAATTCCTCGATTCTCATTCTCATCACCGCAAAGGAAAACTATTACCTAAGCTATAAATTAAAATATACAGAAGTTTTTACAGAAAATTATCAATTCGAAAATTTTATTCCCACGGTAGCACAATTTGATTGAACAAGAACATAAGAGTAATTTGTTTAAATTTTTCCAGGATGGCAGATCATGAAAGACTTGATGTGGTCGAATAGGGAATCTACTGTATTTGATGGGACGACCCCGGTGCATGTTTGCAATACATTAAAAACGCACTCCTGTAGTTTATTATAGGGCCTACAAGTAATCAAATAAATATTAAAGAATACAGTTTTATTCAAACGGAATTTATACTCGCAAATTACGTTGTCGATTAGGTTTGCGTAAAGATTTTCGAAAGCTACGTTAGAAAAGTTTGAGTTACCCATGGTTTCCTTTACGCAGTTTTCCAATCTGACGGTGTTGTTTTCTATGCATTCAATTCCACCTGACATTAGGAACTCTAAAATAAATCCAATTCAACAAAGCTTAATTAAGCAATACAATTGAAATATTTACGGTGGATTTTCTCTGCGTTTTTGTAGCATACAAAGTTTAAGACACTTCCTGTTATATCCCGGAGCATCCGTAAACTATCCTGCTCGTTGTCAGTGAAGCAACGATCTGCCACCGGTAAACTTTGATTAACACATCTTTGAATGATCCATTTAACCAAGCAGAATTCTTCTGACACTATATCCAGAACGTCGTTGTTCCGTCCTATTTCGACGCGCGTTTTTATATCATCCAAGCTAAAGTAATCGAGCAGGCAGTCTCGTATTTCGGTGGCGATATTCTAAAAAAACAAGCTGGAGTTAACAAATACTAAAAATATCGAATTTTTTAACTTCAAGTGTTTTCGAAGCCTTCTCGGTGTTATTACTACATAATTGTATGACTTGATCTGTCGTAGTTTCAGTAACATTATGAGCCCACGTCACACCAACCAAAGTAAATAAAACCAAAGCCAAAAGATTCATATTAAATAACACAAAATATCAACTTGAAATATTAAAACCTTTGACATAATCGTCTAATCACAGTTATTTTAGATAACCGAAGAAAAAAGTATGTAGCGCATTTACGTTATCTAACCTGACCTTCGAAGATATTCGACTTCGGCCGAAGTAAAAACTTTATTCTGACCGTCTGTCAGGAAGCATATGATCCCTAGGAGTTGAGGTATAATAATTAAAAAAAAACTTAAGCTCAAATTAACGTTATTATTATAGCGAATTACATTTCGATTATTGTGGAAGCGCTAAGCAGCTTACACGGCAGGCAGCTATCTTTTCAATGATGTCCAAGTGTAAGCGATGCAGATTTGTGGTTTTTACACGGGGTTAAACGACGCACAAATCTAAACAAAGCGTCGATTATGTTAGCGGGGGTGGAATCGCTGCAATTTTCCAAAGCGCCAACGACGCAAGTTTGAAATTTGACGTAGGAACTGAAAAAACGGTGGAATATATTTTGGATATTTTTTTATCGCAGTAAATACTCACTCGCAACCTTCGGTGTTGTCGGTCAAAGATGGCAAATTGTCCAAAGAAAATTCAGAAAAATCGATTTCGTTGAAAGTGTCCGTGTAACATTTTTCCAATTTTTCCGATTGGCTATGAATGCAATCTACGCCTCCCTCCGCTATAAACACTGTAAGAAAGTATTGTTAATAACTCTAATATTATATTATCTTGCGATGTCACAACTCATCGATAAGAGGTCAAATGTCTTTTCTCAGAAAACACTTACTAGCAATGCGATCTCCGTCCTTGTAGCAAGAAAACTCGACCAAGCTATCGGTTATGTTTAAAAGCAAGCGCAAGCTGGACTTTTCACCATCTGTAAGACAATTTTCCAAATTTGTAACGACTTTGTTCACGCAAACCTTAACGGTTGGTACTCGAGCGCAATATTTTGCAAACACTTCGTCCATAGCTCCCACTTTACGCGCCGCCTCTATTTCGATTTCGATCGAAGTAGCATTAAAATTACTTTGGACGCATTCGCTCAACTCTCCGATGGATTCCTAAAAATATCTTTATAATACCTACTCGGAGGAAAGAATCCAAAAACATTCTCACCTCCAGTTTTTCGAAAGCTTCCGCACCTCCAATTTTCGTACATTTCGCCCGGATGGCTTCCTGCAAGTCGTCGATTTTATTTTCCCCGCCGGCCAATTTCTCTCGAATCGTTTTCAAATGATTGTCCACGTCAGCTTCGGCCCAAACGGACACTGAAAAAAAATTCAAAATTATTTTCAAAAATATATATCGGTCTAAACTTACCCAAAAGTAAAGCCAAGCAAAGCCACTTCATCTTGTTTGTTGGATGCTTCGTAACAAATTGAATTACAAACAATAAAACTTAAGTAGATAATTGTTTATTAAATTTGTGTCTTTTATACGAATTCCGATTAGTTAATTGGATTAAACGGTTGTAATTTCATCAGAAGACAGAAAACGATAAACTTTGAACTTTTTCCACCAGTTTTTTTGTAACAAAATTATTTTAAATTCTTAGCTCCGGCGCCGTCTAGCGGTTGTTCCCGGCGCAATTTCATACTGGACCTTGGTTCTCGACTTGATCAGATTACTTTTGATTACTTTGTTATCGAAAATTTTTTATCAATTTTATGAGAACGCCAACATTGAAAGTTATCCAGATAAGATAATTAACAAGTAAATTATTTTTTATATTTTTTTGCATTTCATTTTTGAAAACCAGTTTTTGTTTTGGGTTCAAACCTGGAAGTGTCTCATTTGGCGCATCGAGAAACCTGCGGCTAAAGAAACATAAATTTCGTCGTCATGTTTGTGGGGCTACTAGTGGCGGTGACTTTTGTGCACCTTTCCCATGGGGCTCGAATTTTGGGCGTGGTACCGACACCGTCTTACAGTCATCAGATCGTTTTTCGACCTCTTTGGAGAGAGTTGGCGTTGCGAGGACATCAGGTTACCATTTTGACCACGAATCCTATGAAAAACTCGACTCTCAAGAATCTGAAAGAGATCGACATGAGTTTTAGTTATCAACACTGGAACGTTACGAGTATCCTGCCGAACAACGAGAAGAGTCCGATGCACGTCATCGAAGCATTTTTTAAAATGATGATCAAGATTATGGATTTGCAGTTGGATCACCCCGAAGTGCGCGCTTTAATTGAGAACCAAAACGAAAGCTTCGATGTGATCATAGTGGAGTATTTATTTCCCATCATGTTTGCGTTTGGAGAACGTTTCCAGTGTCCCACGATTGGAATGACGACTTTTGACGCTCCTAACGCTATTTACAAACTAATGGGGAATCCCACACATCCAGTTTTGAATGCGGACGTCGGCTTACCGTTTATCGGCAAACTTGGTTTCGTGCAACGCTTGGGCAGCGTTCTATTTGATAATTTAAGTTGGTTGCTGGTCGCGCAGTATCGGCCCTTAATGTTAGACGTTGTTCAAAAACACTTTGGACCTGGAATTGTAACATTGGATGATATGGTAAAAAATGTAAGCCTGCTGTTCGTCAATACGGATCCAACTTTGCATACCATTCGGCCGCTTGTTCCGACTGTCATACAGATCGGAGGCGCCGCTCATCTGACATCACCCAAACCCCTACCGATGGATTTAAAGACGATTTTGGATGACGCAAAAAACGGATTTGTGTATTTCAGTTTGGGAACAAATATAAAAGTCGGTGACTTACCCGGAACCTTTCTGGACGTGTTGATGAAAACGTTTTCTGAGTTGCCCTACAAAGTCCTATGGAAGTTCGATTCAGACGATCTTCCCAATAAACCCGACAACGTGGTGATCCGGAAGTGGTTTCCCCAGCAAGACGTTCTCAGTGAGTTTGCTTTATAATCATTTACTCGGTCTCTTATTTTATCTTTTAGGACATCCGAACATCAAAGTTTTCATCACACAGTGCGGCAGACAATCTATCGATGAAGCTTTCTACAATCAAGTTCCCATTATCGGCATGCCAATTTATGGCGAACAGGTTACTAACGCAAATCAGATGGTTGTTAAAGGAATGGGCCTATCGGTTAACTATAAAACAGTCAAGAAAGAGGAACTACTAACCGTAATATTGGATGCAGCCGAAAATGCAAAGTATTCTTTCTCTTGATTTCTTCCAACTTCGATAATAAAATATTTTAACCTTCGTAGGTATCGGGATCGGTTGAAACATTTCGTAACTTTGGCGCTGGATCAACCAATGAGTGGTTTAGAAAAGGCCGTTTGGTGGACCGAATACGTAATCAGGCATCGAGGGACTCTGCATTTAAGAAGTCCTGCCCTAGATCTGCCGCTGTACCAGTATTTTCTCTTGGATGTAATCGCATTTTGTGCAGCAACCGTACTTATAGTGTTATTTGTATTATTTAAAATTGTCAAAATAGTGTACATGTTAGGAAAGAAAATTTTAAAATTAAAACCGAAGATAGATTGAAAATTTCTTATTTTAATCAAAACTATCGTAAACTCTACTTTAGAGCGAATAAATTTACGCCAGATGGCACCACTAACCCCATTATCCTTCAACACGTCCCTAATTATTTGAGGTTAGTTTCATTATATTTTAAAATCCTGAAAAGTGACTATGTCTTCGTTCAAGAAGGCGACGAAATTGAACCAGAAGGTCCATCGCGAGCGAGACCAGCCCGACGCACGTAAACATTTGGGTCTGCTGGAAAAACACAAGGATTATGTTAAACGAGCTCGGCACGAAAACAAAAATAAGGAAACCTTAAGGCTCCTGCACAAGAAAGCGCTCGACAGAAATCCTGACGAGTTCTACCATCGCATGATCAATGCAAACCTTAAAGAAGGAATACATTTCGAAAAGAACCCACATTCTATCGACACTCCGGAGCAGACGCAGTTGATGCGAACGCAAGATTTAAAATACCTGACGTTCAAACGCACACAAGAGTTTAAGAAGATCGAACGCCTCCAAAGCGAGTTACATCTCACCACGGTAAACAATCCTTTTAAAAATACCCACATACGTTTCGGAAAGAAAGAAGAGTCCGCCGAGAGTGACTTTTTGAAAGCTTTAAGCGAAAAAGAATTGCCCGATGTGGACGTCGAAGCGCTACGCAAGGCCAGCAGTCTACGTAAACGCAAGTACTTGCAATTGCTCAAACGTTTGAACCGAGAGAAACAATTGTCCATCATTCAAAGTAAATTGCACATCAAAAAATGCCTGGACGATAAGAACACGTTGATGAAACCGAGACGAATTAAAAAGGGTTCCAAAACGGCCGCCCCGGTTTACCAGTGGAAATACGAACGCAAGAAGTGAGGCGTCGAATTGTCTGTTAAATTTAATTTATATCAATAAAGATTTTTAATTTCAAAAGTTTAGTTCTTTGTTTGTCGTTTAGATGACGTTCGATTAGGTATCCCATTAACCTTTAAAAAAAATAAATTAGAAATAAAGATGGAAGATGTGGATGAATTAGGCGAATCCGAATTGGGGACGCAAGAATTTTGGAATAAAAACTACAAAAATGAAATTGAAAATTTTAGAAGTAATGGTGACGTTGGTGAAATTTGGTTTGGGGACGACATCGCCTATAGAGTGGTCAAGTGGATGGAAAAGAATATTCGAAAGGAAGCGTCCATAGTGGATATCGGCTGTGGTAACGGAATGCTGGTCGTAGATTTGGCCAGAAGTGGTTTTACTAAATTGACCGGTGTCGATTATTCCAACGATGCTATAACACTGGCAAAGGAGGTTACTCAAAAGTGTGGCATCGAAGCGAATATTCTTCATGCCGATATCGTGGAAAGTGGTTTGACCGAAACGTACGATGTAGTTTTAGATAAAGGAACATTCGATGCTGTAAGTTTGAGTGCAAATGCCGTAGAAAGCAAAAGTGCTTATTTGACCAACGTGAGTGATTGTCTGAAGAGTGACGGATTTTTTGTAATCACTTCGTGTAACTGGACAAAAGAGGAATTGCTTACACAATTTCGTGGCAAGTTTCAAGTTTGCGAAGACATTCCAACACCCCAGTTCAAATTTGGTGGAAAAGTCGGCAGTGTCGTCACTTGCATGGTCTTTAAGAAGGCTTAACTTTGGTTTTGGTTTATTCGTTTGTATTACTGTTCATTTTAAGTGTCAAAATATTTTATTAATAAATTTTTTAACCGGAATGTTTTGTTTAATTTTGTGTCTACGATGAAAAACCGTTAGCCTGGAGGACTCTAATGTTCTGTTCGGAAAGTCAACAAAAGTAATTTACTAAAAAATATAAGCATATATTTTTCCTTCGCAACCGAAATATTTGCTATTACACGAGGTAATTATAAATGTTTTGCTTTCGTGATTGGCTTCTAACAAAGGAAATAATCAAAGTTTATGTTTCCGTTTTATTTTATTGTCTTGTTTTGAATCTTAAGAATAATTATTGTTGTTGTTTTTAAACTAAAAATATGTATATTGTATAAAATATCGAATTTGGCGGTTTTTGGTCAGATTTATTGTAATAAATTTGAAAAAATATAAAAACTAAAATATTAATTTTAACAGAAAAATTTCAAAAATTACAAAATCATCAATTGCCTGTTTCCTGTACATTCTATGCCAAAAATAGGTTTTATCAAAATTAAAGTAGATACAATTCTGCGTAGAAATATAAAAAAATTATTGTCCTAGTCTAGTTAGTTTTCGAGATACAGCCCTTCATATCAGCCCGATTTTTATTAATAATTCCCCAAAGAAACGTAGATTTTAACTTTCGATGCAGAGTTTTTTTCTGATCGTCTGACTCAATTATAATAGGTCCTTAATTGTATGCTTTCAAACTTGATCCCTTTTGATCCAGTTTTGCACATACAATTACTCATAAAAGTTCTTGGACACTCTGATGTTACCAATATAAATTGAACATTTTAAAGTCGCATTTTTTCATATAAAAATCGATTTTACAGTAAAACTTTTTAGACATATTTTGTTGCAAATTTCAATGTCTTCAATTTGGTTTAAAAAAATTTTTTCATTTTGTGGCTCCGGTTTTGACTGACAGCGACTAAAACAAGACGGTGTAAAATGTAAACTATATTGTCAACTGTATCTCGGTAATGGTGCAAAAGAAAGTAAAATATTAATAATCATTTTTTCTTGTAAATTTTATTCTCTACATTTTTGTTCCTATACATTTTTATATTTTAGTCGCACCGTTTTCGAGATATAGATGACAATATTCTTTGTTTTACAGGGTCTTCTTTAAATCGCTGTCAGTTAAAAACGACGCAACAAAATAAAAAATTTATATAAACAAAACTGAAGGTAATGAAATTTGCAACAAAAAATGTCTGAAAAGTTTTGCTGTAAAATCGATTTTTATATCAAAACAAGCGGCTTCAAAATGCTCAATTTACATTGGTAACATAGGAGTGTCCCACGAAATTTTTCGAGTAACCCTATTTTGTGTGTAGATTGCACAGGATTTTGAGAATTTTTTCGAGTTACTTCCACGCGCATCCCATTTTCCGCTACGCATCGACTAGTCTAACAGGAGAATTGGAAATGACGAGAATTAGAACTAGCAACATCAGATATTGAAGGATGTTGATAAATTCCTCGTTTTGCGTAATTTAAAACTTCCTCCACTATAAAATCGACAATACACTTCAATACAGGCGCACCTTGTGATGTCATCGATAAAAGGCAAAAAAATAAACAATCGTGGAGTAGTATAAAGTAATGTGAATCTCGAACAATAATCCAGTAGGTTAAAAACGAGCAACCGTTAAACGTAACCATGGAAACCTGCTTGGAACGATACGATGTCGATCGCGACGGTCGTTTGAATCGCAAAGAATTTACGGAGTTGTGCAAAAATTTGTTCAGAAACGATGATTCGAAGGATCAAGTTTACGATTTGAATGTCGACAGGTTGAGGGAAATTTTTGAGGTTTTCGATCGAAATTCGGACGGCTACGTGGACGGCGACGAATTAAAATTTTGTTGGGATAACTGGATTCGAATAATAACGAAGCCCACTTCGGCATTATTGATCGTCGACGTTCAGAACGATTTCATCGCTGGTTCTTTAAGTTTACTAAACTGTCCGGCAGGCCAAAACGGCGCGGAAGTGATCGAACCGATTAACGAACTATTGGATTCCGTAAAATTCGACGCGGTTTTTTATTCGTTGGATTGGCACCCCCCAAACCACATTTCGTTTTTCGAAAACTTACATTTGCGAAAATTGCATGAGTCTTCTCCAATTCGGGCGGAAGAAGCGGCCGTTCTCGATGAGGTCATTTTCGAGGGGAATCCCCCGACTCGACAAAAATTATGGCCAAGGCACTGCGTAGAAAATACGTGGGGTTCCCAGGCGCACGATGATTTGAAAGTCGAAAATTGCGTGAAGGTATTGAAGGGCACGAATCCGGAAACGGATTCGTATTCTGCGTTTTTCGATAACAATAAAATAAATAAAACCGAGATGGAAGATTTGTTGGTGGAAAAACAAATTAGCGATGTTTACGTGTGCGGATTGGCTCACGATGTGTGCGTCGCTTTCACCGCTCTCGACTCGTTGTATTTGGGTTTTCGAACCGTCTTAATTGAAGACTGCTGTCGCGGCGTCGATCTTAAAGAAATCAATTCGGCAAACGAAAATATTTTGAAAAATCACGGCTGCGTGGTAAATTCCAAACAAGTCAAAGCCATGGTCGAAGGAAGAGACAGAAAATTCGAACTGGGCTATAAGTTGGCCATGAAATTCGCCTAAGCTTCGTCATTTCCGCTTGTTTACATAATAAAAATCGAAGGATAAAGGAACAGGGTCGTACTTAAACAATTTGTTGAGAAAAATTTTAAAATTATTATTAAATTTGTGTAACATTTTTTTAATATTGCTAAATTACAATAAAATACGTTGAAATCGTGTCTTATTTATTTAATTTTAGCGAACGAGTAAAAGGGAGTTTAAAAATGCATAACTTTTTAAATCTTAGCGAAAATTTGTACAGCGAAAAATTGTACTCTAATAATATCGTCTTGTTTCTCTAATTAGGTGAATTTTATAAAGGCATTTGGAGTAACTTTCATTGTTGAAAAAGTTGCAAGAGGTGCGGAAATCGAGATTCGTCGCATTCGATTTCAAATTTCGTCTACAAAGCAATCGAGTTTAGTTTTGTACTCAATTCGTCGATTTTGTTGTTCTCTGCCACAAACTTTGAGTTTTCTTTTAGACTCTGCATCGTCTCGACCAAATTGTTTGCTTTCATGTGTTGCACCAGCGTCGGTGACTTAATTAGACGTTCCAGTAGGGATAAGTAATTAACTAGGGTCTCTCGAGTCATGGTGTCTTTGTACTTGTCGATTAGAAAACTCAAGTGCTTACCTACATCGGCGTCGACCAACGATTTCACCAACACTTGGTCGGCTTTGTTCAGGCAATCGACACACAGCAGGCTCAGGGCATAAATGGCTTCGTTTTGCATTACGCCATAATTCGACGACAGCATTTCCACCAAACACTTGACGCAACCGTCGATTTCCAAAATTGCGCCAAACGGTTTGCTGGACTGACAGAATTTGATGAGCCAAGCTAACAGACGCGAGGCTTCCCCACGCACTCCTATGTGGTCCGAATTGTAACACCAAAACACTATCTTTTCCAGCAAGTCTCTTTTGCCTATCAGATCGTACGCTTCTTTCTCTATAAAAATGTGAAATTAACACAAAATATGTACAATAAAACGAAAATCATTACGTTGGCCGTCGATGGCGATGCGTAGAGTCCCCAATAATTTGAAGATCACGTGGGAATGTTCACTGTTTAGCATGGGATACAAAATTTCGATGAGTCCTTGACTTAAAATTGGCGTTTTATTCTGAGGCAGAATCACCAAGTTGCGTAAAGCACTCAAAATTGCGTATTGCAACTTGGCGTCCTTTTCCGTTGTGTTGTGTTTGGATAGAAGATCTAAAATTAAATCAAAATAAAAACTTAACCACTCGAAATAAAACTTACTCAGAAGGTTTTTGGCTATTCCGTTTTGAACCATTTGTATACAATGGTTATCGTTGCGTGCGAAATTTCCTAGGGCCAAGATGCTGGTACTTAACAGGTCGTAGTCTTCACAATTCAGCCACACCAGCATATTTTTGTAGGACGTACCCTTACCTTCACCGTACAAATAATTCATGGACTCGTCTGCAACACATGAAAGTCCTCAGTAAGTAATAGATTTATTATAAGCATTAAACTCACCTCCCGTTAAAATTAAAACGATAACATCGCAAGCCATTTTAAGCACGGCCCTGCTGTCTTCGTCTTTTACTTCTCCTTTGTGTTTTTCCACAAGTTGGTAAATTAGTTCACAAACGCCCTTCCGAGCCAAGAAAATTTTGATATCATCTAAAAGCGGTTATTCAGCACCGCAGTTTCTAAAAACGACGTAACTTACCGCACTCCAGTTGTCCGTGTATAATCTCCAAGCAAGTTACCGAGATTTCAGATATCGTACAAATCTTCAAGACGTCCACAACGGAAGCACACAAATCTTTCGACAACCACTCCTCCCCGATGTGTTCCGTTAAGATATTCAGTATCGTCAACAAGTGAAAACAACAACTTTCGTTTTTCTCCAAATTTTTAACCATTTCGACCAAAACCATCTCGGCAAATTCTAAAAATTTCAACTGCAAAACTTCCTTTTGCAACTCGTCATTGTCCATCAGAAGGTTCAGCATTAACCCACACCCGACACTGGCCACGTCACTTCTCCTCCACATTTTATCTCTTCGTAACGAATCGAAGACCACCTTAAGACCATCTTTACCGACAATTTCGCGTGCTTCGGGATTGTCGTAGCAAATGTTACCCAAAGCCCTACACACCTGGATGATTGATTCCTCCACTTCATTTCCAAATAATCCCAACAAGAACTCCACCACGTCTTTTCTAGTCAACAACTTCCGATTCGTTTCATCTTTGGCAATTTGTGCAATCGCCTCGCAAGTTAATGTCGCAATTTCGTTGCCCCTTTGACTCAACAACGGACGAATCGCATTGGCATCACTTAATTTCACATCCTCGTGGTGCGTTATGATCGCCTTCAGGTTTTCCTTTACGTTCTCGGCATTATTTGAATTTATCGACACCGTTAAATTGTCTAACAACGAATTCATTTTAATTCAATAACATAACCTAAAATATACTTATTTGTAATTCGTCATAATCGAAATAATACCGGAAGTTATACTATATGAGTAAAACTAAATGCACTCGTAGACGTTTTTTTATGGTATTAGGTAAATTATTGACCATTTCTTTCCAAGAATTACATATTATTGGATAACGACAAATAAATAATTAGTTGATTAATATCCAGTGCCGGCGAAACCTAAACATCGGAACAGCGCATCTAAACATTTTTTTAAGTAACAAGGAAAACATTTTCCTGGATTTCCTGGTTTTACGGTCGAAAATCCTACCGGTCCTGTTATATTACATTTTTCTTTTATTTACCAGAATGTTTTCTATTATATATTTTGTGCGCCTGATCGATAGGCAACAACATCAACAACACATAGAATGCAAATTATACATTAAAATATCACAAAATTGTGGCTTAAAATTCAACTCCGGCTAACAGGAGTACATAACTTGAAGGAGGTATTGTTTACATTTTTGACGTGAAAAAATTGCGCTCTAATTTACCGATCCCTGATGACACTTGTGAGATTTGAAATTTTAGAATTGTAACTTTCTCTACCAGGATCACAGCAATCATAGGAGATATTATTATTATTATTATAACGAGGATCAAAGTAAACGCTTCCACAGAAATTCAATGTTTGATCTTCGTCCGTCCGAAGAAGTTGATTGTAATTTAATTTATCCGTAATTGAATATTTTTATATCGTAATACTGATTTTGTATATAATTATGTCGAAGCAATAAACCTATTCTTCTTTTATCTTTGGTTTTAAAATATCCTAAATAGTAGAAACCAGTCTGGCTCTGGCTCCATACAAAGAAGTTTTATTACAATTCTTTATTTTAAAAGTTAGTAAGCACACAAAATATAGTAGGTAATAAATTAAGTACAAAGAAAAGTAGGTGAATACTCTAGTTGACCCGACTGAGTTCACGAAGCTTTTTATGGTGTTGTAGCGTTTGATAGTGATAATCTTCGTCGTCTACATTCCATGCAAGAGCCATGTAATAAGTCAGAATGGTGGCTAGTAGCAATCGATCCAAACTTAAAATGACACATTTGAATCAAGATTTATTTATGTAAAAATTGCTTACCTCATGGTGGGTACGATCCAAAAGATGACACAAAAACCTATAAAGCTGGGATGGCGAACACGTGAGAGAAGCCTGTTTAAGTCGTGCGATTTATACTCGCAAGGATTTCCAAAATTTCTTGCATTATAATAAACCTGTTTGACACCTAGCAGTTCAGCAGGATCCATAACGACAGAGCCCAAATAAATTAAAACCCAAGCGAAACCATGAATTACACCAAACAGCCATTTGTTGTTGATTATGTTAAAGTCGACATTCCAGAGAACCACGTCCGGCGTTGAATGCCAATATTTCATCATCACCTAAAAGTTATAATTGAAAAGAAGAAGTAGCAACGTAGCAAAACTTACGTGTAGAGGAATGCAGCTACAAATAATATACACGCATCGTTTGATCGTCTTAAAGTTTTCAAAACCCTGCCAATTTTTTATCGAAGGAATGGATAAAATCGAATGCTGCAGGATAAACAAACTCAACAAAACCTGATCGATCAGCAAGTACCAAGCCAGCGACGTCCATGCATTATCTGTAAAACAAAAATGTTATATCAGTGTTTCGCAGCCGGCACAGAAAACACCCACCTCGAATAGGTACAAATTGTGTCTTGACGTAGGTTGTGCTCGAAAGAAAACTGAAAAGATCGATCAGAGTCGTGCCACAACCTATTAAAGTTACTAACGCGACAGTTGCACTGAAAGCTATAAAAACTACCGTCCCAATCGACATTTTCGTACAACAACACCAAAGTCAACAAACAAATTCTTAGGTTATGTTTCGTTAAAAATGGTTAAAATATGCAGGATTGCGTGTGTCGACTTTAAAATTAGTAATTACATCATAATAAGGAAGTTATCCCACATCTACTGTTAATTTGTTTGCCAAAAAATTTAAATTTGATGCAGAACCAGCGGCGTCGCCAGAAGGTAGGTTTCGAACCCATCCCGGATTAATAAAATCTAAAAAAAATAATTAATGTCATCAACAACAGTCAATAAGGAATAAATAAAATAGTCATACGTAACCTCCTAAATGCTACTTTATTAAAAATAAAAGCGATGCTCAAAGTAAAAATATAAATACAAGTCATGAACCTATAATTAACGATAAAATAAACAAAATCTTGAAAATTAATGCAGATATGCAGCTGCAACATTTAAACATCGCAAATGAACTTCCAATCTCGCTATACCGACGAACTTTGGGGGGTTAATTCTTTTTAGTTTACCTAAAGTACAGTTCGAAACAAAAGTGTGTCTTTGTTTGTGTGCTGGAAGTTAGCTTAAAATATATAATATATATATATATGTATAAGAGAAAAATTTATATATACATAAAAAATAACATCGTTAACCCTCTTGACCAAAATCTTCTGTAAATTTCTTTAATTTTTCTAAATCTTCTTCATTTACTGTAGGTTTCGATGTTGCCAATGATTTTAACATATCACCCTGAACATAAAAAAATATATTTCATTTCGATTTATGTTTTGAGAATAATTCAAACTCACCATCGTCAGCGGTGGTTCATACAATTTATCTCCGTCCACATCCCAACAGCTCATCTCCATAGCTCCTGCGTCGCCAGGCGAGCAGGGGGTTAAAAGGTCGTCCATAATTACGGAAGGATCCTTCGGACACGGGCCACGCACCTTTTTAAAGTGTGTCGCAGTTTGTACCTTACGAACGGGCTGCATTAGAGCATCACGTACCACTATACTAATATCAGCTCCCGAATATCCTTCCGTTTTGTTTGCTAAAGTTTTTAGATCTTCTTCAGATAATTGCGATGGAGTATTACCTAAATGTAACTTAAACATAACTAATCGGGCGTGTTCCTCGGGCAACGGAATGTAGATACGTTTTTCAAAACGTCGCCGAATAGCGGCGTCCAACACCCACGGTATATTCGTGGCACCTAGCACTAAAATTCCTTCAGAATCGTGTCCCACACCTAAAAAACAAATTTACAGATATTTATCAAAATCAGGTCGCCAGTCGCCTCACCTTGCATTTGAACTAGAAATTCTGTTTTTATGCGCCGAGCAGATTCGGATTCCGTGTCCGAACGCGCCGAACACAAAGAGTCCACTTCGTCGATAAATATGATGCTCGGCTTGTGTGTGCGTGCCAATTCAAACAAATTTTTCACCAACTTTTCAGATTCGCCCAACCATTTAGACACCAAATCGGACGAAGAGACGGAGAAGAAAGTCGAATTGTTGGCTTCGGTGGCCACTGCTTTAGCTAAAAATGATTTTCCCGTACCTGGAGGCTAAAAGATAAATTTATTATTTATTTACCTTAAGAAGAAGAAGAAGACTTACCCCAAATAGTAAAATTCCTTTCCACGGTATCCTTTTACCGGTGAATAGTTGAGGAAACTTGATGGGCAAGATAACGGCTTCTTTGAGAGCCTCCTTGGCGGCATCCAGACCGGCCACGTCGGACCATTTTACGTGTGGCTTCTCGACGACGATTGCACCTTCCAACTTGGATTGCATTTTTTTCTTTTCCGGATCGTCGCCGTCTTCGCTGTCACTGTCACTTTTCTTTTCATCCCTATAAAAGCGACCGCTATAATTAAAAAGTTTAAAAGTACAAATAAGAACCCCACTTGGAATTAGTTTCGCCATCCTTCAGCGGCTTCTTTTTGTTGCCCTTCCGAATAGACTCTTTAATTTTTTCGGCTCGATCTAAATACTGTATACACTTGGCTCGTATGCTCTCTTTAGCTTTCTCGCCCTGCGCCTCATCTGGATAACAAAAATATCGGGTAATAGGTACGGCAAAAAACAAAACAAACTCCACTTACATTTAATTGCGTGCAAGAAATACTCCACACCATGCTCGTACAAACGCAGCGCCTCCTCGTAATTTTTATTGCGATCCTCCTCGGTCGCCTTAGTTACAATTTCAATAGCCTTTTGTAACGTCGTCCCAGAAGCCATAATTCACACCAAACACTTAAAACTACTCAATTTTCACAAAACCAAGTTATGGTGACACGAACTGTCAAAAATGGGTGCTCTCGAAAAAGGCACTCGTAAATCAACACAACTAGCAAATGTATCAAATTTAATCGACCCAATGAACGAAAACTACAAAGTTTTTTAAAAAGGGGTTAATATGACAATAACTTGTTCGCCAGTTCTCCAAGGTTTTTCGTATTATTTGTCATACCCCAAATCGTAGACGCATGACGTCATGCGGTTGTATTTGTGGTGCGTTCACAACGAACACACAAGACAAAAACAATAATTTTTGAGTTTTTCTTCAAATTAAAACTCATAAGTATACAATAATCTTCCTTCAATTTTAATAATTACGTGATTAGTAAAAAGGGAAACAAATTAATGCAGATAAGAAGTTATCAGCTAAAAAACATCAGGCGGCAAAAAAGAAGATACACCTGATCTAGCTAAAAATTTCTTTTATTGAAATAATTTATTGTTCAAGTGTTACATAAAACCAATGTCAAAACAAATTAAATAAAAAATTAACTTCGTACAATACTTTGCAGTGGCCCATTAATTACGTTATTAAAATGACTGCCGTCCCAATAAACTTTACCGCAGTGTTCGCACACATAAAATAGATTAACTTTTTCTAACATTGGAGTAGGAACCGCGTCTACTTGAATCCTACTACCTCGACTGGTCAAACAAAGACCAACGTCCACGTTCTCGTCCGAACCTGTAAACACAAAAATGCTTTGTTTAATAATGGTTCTTTCTTAGTTACTTTTGGTCGTTTACATAATTCCCACTTCTTGGTTGAATACCCGGTCGGCGCGCCCGGCTGGTCGTCATCATAATCGTCCTCGCTCGAAAAACCAGTCGCCTCGTCGTAGCTATCTTCGGAACGGCGTTGATTCAAAATCAAACTCGATTTTGCGATGGCATTCATCGTCGATTTAGAAAGTTTTATAAAACTATTGCTATTGCATTCTTGACACCGACTAAAGACGTCGTCCTTGGTCACCACAACTTTGTAATAATCCAAAACTTGTTGCAATTGTTCTTCGCCATTGTCGGATATTACTTTAAAACAATACCCCGGCGAAACACAGCCGTACAACTGAAACAATTCGATTTAGAATTCTCAAATTACAACCACAATTGAAAACAAGAACCTTATCAAAAATGCTGCCTTTGGTTAAAATAAAACGATTCTCGTCTGTCGCAAGCCGGACGCACTCCATGTGCTCATCATTATTGTTAACAATTGCCGTGTCGATTCCACACCGTCGTAACGCAGTTCCCAATCCGTGCAACATGTTGTCGCAAACAAAACGCACATCCTGGCTAGTCACCGAATTGGAATGTGGACTAGGCGGTTGGGCGATCGACTCTGATTCAGTTTTCTTCTAAAAAAATGTGTCAATTTTTTCTTGAGAGAAACACAAGAGTAGCAAAAACAACCCACCTGCTTTTGTTTTTTATTTTTGCTCTTGTGGTATCTGGAAGTAGTCATGAGTTGATAACAAGTATCGTGAAACGGATAGCCTTGCTCTTGACAGCAATTTTGAAAAGTATCATAAATTTCGATCAAGCAGTAGGCGTCCAAGGCTGCGTAAATCAGCTGGCTGTTTCGTAACGGTCGATTTTCCCAATTCGAAAATTGGTCAGATTTATTGAGAGGTTTGTTAAAGCATAACTGAACCAGGGTATTAAGGCTAGGTCCGCCCGAAACGTCGGCTGTAAAATTACAGTTTGACGACTAGAATGGAAATAATAGGAAGCCACACTTACCCGAGTAAGGAAGGGTTACTTGATTGCTCTTGTCAAAGTGCTTCCATAACGACAACAAATCTAAGAAACCCAATTGCTGGATGAATCCCAGACGAGGTAAAGATTGCTTTATCATTGTAATATCGCTAGAAAAATTAAAACCTGCAACAAGAAATTTGATTAACCGCATAAGTAATTGGAAAATTAACTCAAACTTACCTAATTTTAAAATATCACAGTTGCTAAACAAAACTTCGTTAAGTTTCTGCCACAGGTCGATAAATTCGTCCGAAGCAAGGTTGATGATGTCGAGAATGAAGACAAAGTTCCTGGTGGCAATTTGCATTAAAGCTAACTCGTTTGTGCAAATACCAAAACTCGGTTTCCACTCGCAGTCGATCCCGACAATGTTAACGTCCTAAAAGCAAAAATAAAGTTAATATTATCGCCGCCACACGGATTTGTTTCTTGCTTACATTCAAACCAACGTAAATAAAATGTTCAAATGTACTGTAATCGTTTACAATTTTAATTGTGTCAAACGGTAACGAAAATTTATAATAATCGGCCGTTTTTGTCGCCTCACCGTCGTTCCAGTTCTCTTCAACCGAATATTTACTGTACTGAGCTTGCTGATGCCTAGACAAATAAAAAAACCAATAGCCCTAGTCAAACTAGTCAAAAATTCTTTTCCTACCTATCGTGATCGGGATTATCGTGCAGCATTCGAACCGAATGCGGCCAATCGGACCGTTCAATTTGATAAAAGTGCGCCCACTTTAACGCTTCTTCGGCATCCCCATATATTGCCACTTCGCTGACGAGCAACTTTTGCAAATGCGTTTCGTCTCTTATAGCCTCTTTGACCATTTCCTCCCAACTTTCGTCACCAAATCCATTTTCCACATAACGTTTGTGAAGCAAAAATTGTAGGGCTCCCTCGTTGCGTCGTCTGTTCAGATTTGGGGTCGAATCGTTCGACAAACGATACATTTTAACGAAACGCGAAATCAATTTTCTGAATGGCTTATTGTACAGTTTGTTCCACTTGACTTCAGGAATTTGCAATCTCC
Source organism: Cantharis nigra (assembly GCA_958510845.1). Lineage (NCBI taxonomy): Eukaryota > Metazoa > Arthropoda > Insecta > Coleoptera > Cantharidae > Cantharis > Cantharis nigra. Next base: position 321,010 of record OY294029.1, read on the forward strand.
TAAATAGAAATAAAATTAAAATCAACAAATTGAAGTAAACTAAAAGGATCTCACAAAACTATCGGTTCCAAGGAATTTCGTACACTCGCGTGTTCTCCGAGTATGTTGTCCAAAAACCTAACCAATAGCATCCGATGGTGAGGACTTTCGTTCAAAAACTCGTCGACACAAAACAGTTTATCTTGTAATAACAGCGGCAATAAAAATTCTTCAATTCCGAACTTATTTTGAAGTCTCAACAGAATCGCACACTGACTTGCCTACAAGAAATGTACTTTTACAGAAAAATGAATAAAAAGAAAAACCACTTATACCTCTTTATATTCCTTCTCTCTAATCATGTAATTAATGCGATCCATAAACATATCCGAATGCTTCTCCATCTCGAAAACAAGAGCAACCAGTTTCATCAAATCGAAAGATCGCTGCTGACGCACGACGTTAAAGGCGGAAATTTTTATTTCTGTGGTGAGTAGGGAAGGCCGAATTTGATCGTCCAATTTTGCTTTCCAATTTTTAAGTTCGTCTATAATAAAATAGGCGAGCGATTTAGGCTTTCCGTCCTTGAAATCTTGACAATTGTAGGCCAGAAGTAGGGCCTCTTCGTAGACGTTTGAGCACTGGTCGAAACGGTCGTGAAGCATGTTGATTATAGCTGGACTCTTCTTAACTACAAAAAAAGCTTAGAGACTGAATTCCCGGATATAAAAATTTTGATCCCAACTTACGCATGTTCCAGTAATTTCGAAGATGAGCCAACCAGTTGTAAGTTTCTGTGTCCAGGTTCAAATTTATTGTAATAACGCCACGCGAAATTCCATTATCGTTGGTTTTGGTGGTCGAAACGTTTCGGTTAATCGACATACTGCTGCTCGAACTGGGGGATGTTTTCATTCGAGGTACATAGAATTTCCTACTACGATCCATTGCTTACTTATCGAGTCGTTTTTACGCAAATAAATACTTTCCCGTAACAGACATGCACATTATGCAAGAGCACACAAAATTTAAGGAAGTAATTGTGACAAAATAAAATAAATTGTGATTCTAACCTCACCTTTTTGTGATTTTAACACAAACAAACCCAATCACCGGAACTTACACAAGGACATGCAACTCGACGAAACACTTAACAGGAAATTAATTTCAAAATAATAAAGGTACTCACACAATCTCGTGTAAAATTTAAATTTAATAATATACGTCACGTTGACGAATCGTGACGTCACACGTCATAGTGAATTTCTCGCTCCAGGACCGTAGCCGAAATGATGGGGGGTAAAAATCAAAAGTTTGATTTGCATATTTTACTTTATTTAAAAAAAAAACCTAAAACTTTTAATTGAGCTTCTCGAATGTTAATGAATGTGGAACTTAAATAGTAGTGGCGGGCGATTTTCACACAAACGCCCGGTCGGAGATATCCGAGCTGCTCAACTTACTTACAGAAGTATTTATTATTTCACATAAACAATTAAAATGAAAACAGTTTTTAACATTTTGCACATTCAAAATTCTTCTAAATTAATATCCACAGAAAAAGTACGACTAGCACACTAATAGGCTTCGCCTTCCTCGAATTCTTCTTCAAAGTTTCGAGCAGTAGTGCTGCCGTTGTGACTGTTATCTGGTTCATATTTTTGTTCGTCCTGATCGTCCTCGTATTTGACGTGCGCCTGGGTGTACGTTTGAGTGTGATACTGCGAGTAGTCAGGATAATCTGTGAAAAAACCAACAAATGAAGTGACTCCCCCAGAAAAAGAAGGAAAAATGTCAGAGATTTATACTACCTAATAGTCAAAACTCAACGACTAAAGGCCCTGGAAATCTCGCGTTTTATTTTTGCAACAAATTGAGAAACTGCCATTTCACCATGACGTAAGATGAAAAATGACGATGGCGGGCAGAAATCAGTGAAAGATGAATGAATGAAAAAAAATGAAAATGTTTTCTCGTTTTGTTGCACTTGTAAGAAAGGTAGGGGACTCACCATCCAAGGGCTCTTCTTTGATACGAATTTCGGTACCTTCGTCGCTCTTGATGTACTCCAATCGTTCGCCGCGCTCTCGATCGCGCCTCTCTTTCTTTTCTCGTTTCCTTTCGCGATCCCTATCTCGCGATTTCGAACGGCGACGTTTACGCTCCCTGTCACGTTCGCGATCCCTGAAATTTAAAGAAGTTAGGCATGAAAACTTAAGTAACTGTAGAGTAGAAAACCTCACCTATCCCTTTCTCTTTCCCTAGGCCTGACTTCGACTTCTTCAATTTCTTCGTTCCGTACTCTTTCCCTACTTGCACCACGTCTAGTACGTTTGCGATCTTTGGAGCGCGAACGACTTCTCCTCCTTCTTTCTCTCGATCTCGAGCGCCGTCTTTCCGGACCTCTCTCTCTTTCGCGATCCCTACCTCTCTCCTCGCGTTCACGCTCCAGACGATAACGTTCGCGTTCCCGTTCGTTGTCTTCGCGACCCGAATGTTTGATATTAACGTCCGGACCGCCTCGCCTAGTACCCCCTAACCCGCCACCTAGACAAAAAAAGATACAATTGAAGATTTCTTTTAAAATTTTGTACAATCAAGATTAAACTTACCCAAACGTCTCGGTAACCAGCCCTTGACCGTTCTTGCTCTTTCCACGTCAACCAAGACTCTACGACCGTCAATTTTCTTACCATCCGCATGTTTATATGCAGCTGTAAACACAATTTTACAACATCCTCAAAAAATGCACAACAAAAACTTAAAAAAATAAGAGAAACAAATTTTTCGGGTTTAATGAGACAAATCGGGACTTTGAAAACGAAAATCGCGCGGCAAAACTTGCAGAAAAATAGAAAAGACTTTGATTTTAAGAAGAAACAAAAGACGAAATACTCACTTTTTTTTGAATCAACGAAGGAGCAATATTGAAAAAAGAAGTTTATAAAAACGACTCAAATACTCAAGAGTTTGATTTTAGGAAATCGTGGCAACATAGACAATTCAGTTTCAAAGCTGACGATACACTTGAATGTATTCACCTTATTCGGTTAAATAAATGATTCTTTTACAACAAATCTATGAGTCTATTGCAAAAAATTCATTCCATTTAAGCTCGACTGCATCTTTTAGAATTGATTAGAAGTCAACTTAAAATGGAGCACCCTGTATGTCCATTTTTAGCAGGAAAATTGAGCGACTGAAAAATGACGTCCATCGGAAAGTTAGAAATGAATCTTTGTTCTCTCGAAGGAGAGCCAGTTTCTATTTTTTTTTAAATAAAAACAAACATTTTATTGAAGTAATTATGGCAGATGACGGTGGCGACTTTTTGGTACAGGAACATAGCAAAATTTTAATGAAAAATTTAAGAATGGAAATTTGTCCTTTTTAACGACGAAAGAGTAAGCACCCTCGACGGGTTTCCACTGGATACACAAAACTTACTAAACAAACCGAACCCAAAAGGACCTGCAAAAGTGTATTAGGTATATAGAAAGTAATATACCTACCCGAGTGTTTACTTACGTAACGCAACGCATGAGTAACGAACGAAAAAGCAGGAAGTTCCACTATTTATCTTTTACTTTAGTTCATTTTTTTAATTACCTGGTGCGCAATTACTTACTTCGCGCGCAAAAACCTCAATAATTAAAAACACAACAAATTTTAACAAAAAAGAAGTCACAAAAATATAAAATAAAAACTTTTCTGTTGTCAACAAGAGAAAATTTATATTATTTTTTTAAATTTTGACTGGTCAAGTTGAATTGAGTGAATATTTTTTCAATAAAAAAAAATTTTAAAACTTAACCCCAACAAACAAAATACGATTATTTGTATGTAGGGTTCTTACCGCACATACAAACCTATATAGCCAGCAAAAAGTGGAAGTATGGGGCAAACGGCACTAGTTGCCTGCAGCTCGGACTGTATAAAAAAATAAGAAAATTACATATTAATTTCATCGGATCACAAATTATAACACTTGTCGTAAATTTTTTGTGGTTGCTGGCTACATATAAAAAAACTAATAAAATGAACAAAAAATCGGGGAGTTACAAAAAAATCTGCTAAAAACGCGAATCAAACCGACGCTCTTTCATGTTTCCACTCTCTCTTCGTCTTTCGCATTTACAAATTTCGAATGCAACAAAAGAGCGTCCGTTTGAATGTTCTTCCACGTTAAAATAAATAAAAGTTTATATAAATCACCGGCATACTCACAATGCATGTCTCTCTCGTGTTCATACTCTATAAAAGCATACCCCCTGGGTTTACCATTAACCGTGTTGTGAATTAATACAATCTGAAAGAAAACATTTGCTATAAATTTTAAACAAACTACATTCGAAAAACAATGTAACCTGGCTTGCAATTTTAAATGCTACAAACAAACACGTAAGAAGAATATGCCAGGTAATCGGTCGATTTACCTGGGTTTACATTCGCTTTGACTTATGTAAAGAAGTCGGCGAGAACAACGCCAGGAGCAGTGTTGTAACATATTTTGCCTCGCAATCTACTCCTCAAAATAATCACTTATAGATTTTGAGAAAATGTATGATTTCTATAAATCTTCGGAAACTTCTTTGGCAAATTTCCCTCTCAGAACAGCAGTCACCAATCTACTGACAATTGATTGGTAAATTTTAAACCAATTACTGATTCTTGACTAAACTTTTTAATTAAATTTCAAAAATTGAGAAAAAGCAAATGCTTCTTACTAAAGAAACAACTGTGTTACAACACCGACTATAAAATTTCAGTATATTTGTGTTTCGATAAATGTAACTTTTCTAGCAGTTTCAAATGCATCTAGACATTCGAAAAGAATAAGATAAGTTTTGTTTGCTTTACCTGGGTTTACATTCGTCGCAACCCATTTGTTGGGATCGTACGAGAACAACGCCAGGAAATCAAGTTACATCAATTACAAAAACTACTTACTTTTTTAATCGGGCCATAAATTTCAAATTCTCGTCTTAGTTTCGACTCGGAAGTGTCATAATTAATCCGTGCGACATACAAAGTTTTAAACGGATCAGTGGTAATATTGGTTTTGGAATTGGGATCCCAAACTGCAATTTCTTGTTCCAGCTTGTACGCAACCTGTTCGGCTCGTTCCCTGCGACGTCTTTCGATACGTTCCTCGCGAGTTTCCACTCTCGTAGGCGGTGGAGTGTCTTTAGGGTCCTAAAATTTCGACGTTTTATTCTCGACTATCGTAATTTGGTTTACTTACCTCAAATTCGGACAAGTACTTGCCCACGCCAGCGTAGCCATGACCCTTCTTTTCGTGCGGTAATTTACTCGCCGGTGGTAAATATGGAATTGGATCACGCGGGGCGAAGAGTGCCAACAAATTCGGTGGCAAAAATTGTGTCATTTTAATACATTTGACTCGAAATAGTTAATTTGTAATGGCGTCAATCTCGTTTGGTTCGAGTCCGCAATGTTACATTCACAAACGCTTTACTAATCAAACGGCCAGTGTTGCCACCCTTGGCGTTTTTGAAATAAATCAAAATTTTACCAACTAAATTTCGACTAAATTTTCAAAAGTAAAATATTAATTTATTAAAAAATTTATTAAAAAAAAAAAATTTTGATTCTGAGCCGACGTTTTGTTTGTACAATAAATAAATACACAAAATGCTTGCAAAATAAAACAGAAATAAATAAAAAAATAAACCAGGATTTCCAAAAATGATATATTTAATTAAAATGGTAGTGTGCAAAGTAAAATTAAATAAAAATAATTAAGTAAAATTACAAATTCTGTAGCTGATCCGCTCCTAAAATCCGAGAAATAAAAATTCCATTTTAAAATATAATGGAAATCTGTTTTATCGATAACAACATTTTCAAAATGTCATCATTTCGAAAAGTTCAAAAATAGCAGCTAAAACGTGCAACGGTAGTGGGTGGTCATTTCGAGCAAATTCTCAAAATAAAATTAGAAAATAGAATGAAATATTGACCAACTCCGTTATCTAACCTCAAAATTTTCTAGCTGGGTTTTTTAAATTAAAATGGTCTTGACATGTCGAATACAGAAGTTGCTGGAAATTGGAAAGAAACTGACATTTAAGACCGAAACTAGTCAATTTGGTAAAGCCAAACTTTTACGGAATGGTTACCAAAATTTAAGTGGTCTTGAAGAAATTAGAAATTGTAGGTTATCTGTCTTCCGATGTTTTCACACTTCCAGGGAACCGAGATGTGCGCAAGCCAAACTGACACCCCAAGAGGTAAGTTTTCAATTTGGTGTACTTCAAATATATCCCAATTTCGTGACGTTCCCCTCTGAGAATTTTTGTGATTTATTGTTTACATTGTGTGATTAAAACGCAAATATTTACTTAATTACTTAATCAAAAATAAAAGTACAATTGCGTAGCTCCATAGGACTTTAAAATTTATGATTCTTTCGGTCAAGGGTTTTCTTCCGTCTTAGTTTTTAGAATCATACTCGAAGGTTTAACTCCGTCTTGTCATGTAGTTTTCTTCGATTAAAAACATGGTCTGTCTGTCTATCCAAATTTGCACATTTTACGACTGTGTTTACACTTTTAAATAACTTTAACTTGGGTAAATACCTATAATCCCCATGCAAATCAGACGTCATGCAATTCCCCCAAAAAGCTTAACGAAACTAATTTACTTGTTAGTTTTGTCGAGATAACTGGTTGTAATTTTTTCGTATTATAAAATATATGAATTGTTTAAACTATTTTACAAGTTCATTCAGTTGTTTCTTTCGAGAGTAGAATGATGGTACTTAAAGGTTTCTTCCTGATAGCGTTCGCCCTGGTAAGTTAAAAAACAGCCATTCCGATTCGAGTGATTCCGATCACTTGAAATGTTTTCAGAGTTTGAGCTTGGTCGATGCCGACACCAAGCCAATTCGTGTGGGCGAAATCGTCACCGTCCAGCGCTTAAAACGCGACACGGCTGTTCAGAGTTTGGATATTTACCCTATGATGTTTATCGATTCTATCGTGAATTTGTTCAAAACAACTTTGACGCGCTTCACGGACCAGTTTGTAATTTCGACGAGAAACACTTTCCTGACGTTTTTTGATGCAACAATTTCGGGTTTGACGAAAATCACCACCCAAGTGGAACCTCCCGAAGCTTTGTCGTCTATAACGTCTCACACCCTCAATACTTTGCTCAAAAGAGGGATCTCTTATCTGACGTACGTACGGGACACCGTCAAAAACTTTTTTGATGTTTTTATCAGCGAAGGAAACAGGAGGGTGGCTAGATCTATATCTCCAGATCTAGTCGATCAGGGTCAATTGAGGAAGTTTCTGCTCACTATGGTGAACATTATCGCAACCGCCACATCTCTTTTTGTGCCACCAGGATTTTATCCTCTTGTGGGCATGATACAGGGAGCCATCATCGACCTAGTCAATCGCACGTTCCCCCCACCTTTCTAAAAATCTTGAATTTTTGATTTTAATATGTCTCTACTTAAAACCTTTGTACTTTTGTTTATTTATAAAAATAGAATCTACAGAATTTAAAGTTGTTTTAATTTATTATTCAAAACTCTCTGCCGGCTGCACAAGATAGACAGATCGATCGTAGTCTTGCTTACTGGTTACTTTTTACAGTTTTTCTTTCTTGTATAGGTGGATCGTGCACTTTGTGCCAATGAGTTTTCTTATGAATTTAAAGGTGGCTACGCTATTAAGGCGTACGATACAAATCAGTTGTCTTCTAACACTCCGATCGAGGACACTCATGCGGAAGCCACATGTTTACTCACCCAGGGTAAGATATTTCAAAGCTTGACAATTGAATAACAATTTCAATGTGTTTTCTTGCTTAGGCAGCTTTTTCGGAATTTTCGACGGACACGGCGGAAGCGCTTGTGCTCAAGTCATAGCAAAACGCTTATTAAATTATTTGGCTGCAAGCTTATTATCTAGGGAACAGTTGAGGGCGTACGTCGACTCGCAACGATCAACGAAACCAATCAAACTGCTGGAGTATTACAACGACAATGTGCAATTCGTGGAAGATCTACGGCAGCTTTACGCCAACAATTTTATGGAATACATTCGCGAATTGGCCGAGGTAATAATTCCCTCCAAGTTGCAAACAATTAATTCAAGTAATTTTTTTACTTTATAGGAAAATCACAAAATGCCCGTCGAATTGGCTTTTGAAAGAGCTTATTTCCGATTGGACGAGGACTTGTCGAGAGAAGCGTTACCGGACGGTAACGGTATTGTGAATAGAAAAACACTGTCCGTCGCAATGTCCGGTGCGGTTAGTTGTGTTGCTCACGTGAACGGACCAAACCTTTACATCGGCCACGTGGGCGACTGCAATGCTGTTTTGGGTGAGTTTGTAAGTGTAATTTTATTGAAATTATTTGTCTCTTTCGTGTTCGTTTTGCTCTGTAATATTTCATTCCACAGGTTGCTTGAACGACTCCAACATGTGGATTCCAAAAAAGCTGACTTCAGAGCACAACACCTTCAATCAAGGCGAAGTGGAAAGAATACTGGAGGAACATCCCAAGAGCGAAAGTAATACAGTAATACGAATGGAACGACTGTTGGGTCAGCTGGCGCCCTTGCGCGCGTTTGGCGATTTTCGTTACAAGTGGAGCAAGGATTTGATGAACGAGGTGGTCGTAAAGACTTTCGGCGACAAAAGTGTGCCGCCCAACTATCACACGCCGCCGTACCTGACGGTAAAACCGGACGTTATCCATCATCGCCTTACGCCGCAAGACAAATTTTTGGTTGTGGCGTCCGACGGTTTGTGGGATTTTGTGTCGAGTTTGGAGGTTGTACGATTGATTGGCGAACACATGAGAGGAAAAGTGACCCTTACCCCTTTGAAACTTCCGCGCAAAACCATGAAGGTAGCAGACATTAACGATATGTTGATGCAACGCAAGGATGGCTTGGAAACCAAACCTAAGGATCGTAACGCGGCCACTCACCTGATAAGAAACGCGTTGGGTGGATCCGAGTTGGGAGTTTTACATAGCAAATTGTCCGAAATGTTGAGTTTACCGCAAAATGTGAGCCGACTCTTTCGCGACGATATAACGATAACTGTTATCTATTTTGATTCCGAATTTTTGCGTCACTGTCCGTCGTAGACTCAATCGTGGAAGCGCCATCAAACGTGTCATAATTTTCATCTACTTACCTTATCACCCTCGGTTCCTTATTAATTTTAAATTGTGTAAATAATGAAATGGTGCAAATTTAATTTTAAATAAAAATTTGACATTTTTGTCTAATTTATTTTGAATATTTGTTTTGTTTTTCTTTTGTTTTTTTACGATTCATGGCCAGTTGTTTTATAGTTTCCAATTAATTAACATTGACTGAAAAATACTTTGACTTCGAACTGACGGGAAAATTATTTTCAATTGAAAAATATTCCTCTTCCAATATATTTTGTGTAGATATGTGAAAGAACTTTAAGTATGATGTCATGTCGTTTTCAATTTATTTTGTTTTTTATGCTGCAAAATTTGTGGTTAATGCCAGTTAGTCATTTTTTTAAATGTTTTGATTAAAAAAATTGTAGTTATTGTTGTGTGATTGTGTGTGATAAGTGATGGTGACTGATTAATGCTCTAGTATCCACCCAATCCTGGATGAATAATCTACAGGTTAGTGGTTAGTTATAGTAAAATCTAAAAATATTGTAATTCTGTTTTTTCTACTTAATTATTTTATTAGGTAACTATTGATTAGTGTCGATCAAATTACCACATGGATTATGTAGAGATAGGCTAACTACAGGTTAGCGATAACAAAATATTTTAGTTTTTGATCTGCAAATCTATTTGACATTTTGCAAGATTTTCGGCCTCTGCCACCGTAGATAGTTAGCGATTTGGTTTTATTTAAAATTTGTTTGCAGGTTTTTTATGGGCCAATAGTTTGGTCTGTTTCTTAATCAATATGCAAATTATAACGATTTGGTATCGGCCGATGAAAAAGTTTGATGGGCTATACGATTGCCTTCTAACTGAACTGTCGGCGACTATAATAATTATTGGGCCATCAAAATATATATAGGCCGATAGAAAGTCTGGAGTCTGCGAGGGTTCTAAGCGGTACTAAATTGAATACTGAATGATTGGTTTCTATTTATTTTCGTCTAAAACATTTATTTAAAATTTATATGAAAAACTTAACATTGCATTTTTTGAATTTTGGATTGCAAACATTTTAACTCAAGGAATTAAGACTTTGTCACGGAAAATTTGTTGAAATTTTGAAAAACAAAATTTATTATAAAAGTTATATTTTTATTTTTAAAATTTATGATTTCTAAATTTTATCAAGGTTCAAAAGCCAGAGAAAATCTTCAATTTTTTTTAAAAAAGTGAGTGGGAAACCTGATGCGAACAATAATTCGATTAGTTTCTTTGTGTAGCGTTTACAAAATGTAAACACTCGGGCATTGCTAACCATCTTGAACTAATTTTAATAAAATTGGATAGCACTAATGATGCAATTAACCGCACCCAAGTCGATGGGGGTAGCCTTGGGGTCGAAATGCCGAAACCTTCCTCTTAACATTTGTCTTTCAGAACCTACAAAGTGTAGATTCTCCACATTCTCGTTTGGCATTCTTGTTCTTTTTCTGATTAGTTCCCAAATAAAAGAGTTATAAATCATAAATAATTTTTATTTGCGTAAATATCTAAGCGTCGTTTTAACAATAATAATACTGCATAAATAATTTTTTGTTAAATTATACAAAAATTTAATAGTTGTATCCTCGTGCTGGAGGTACGTATTGATTGCTGGGACGATATTGTCCGCCGTTATCGCCCTGGAAGCTTCCGGCCGAGTTGAGAGATCGTAAGATAGCTTCTGGGATTGGTGGTGGAGTTGGAAGATGAGCTCCGACGGGATGGAAACCGTTTTCGTCGGCGGTGTAGGTGATGGAATATTGAACTCCATCGGGTCCGGTGTAGGAGTATCCTCCGTGAGCGGTAACGGCTGGTCCCTCGGGTCCTGGAGCGTTTGGATGTCCTTCCTCGTTGACGGATATTCCGTTTCCGGTTTCGTAACTGTACTTGTAATTTCCGTCACCGTTGTTGTTGTTTTCGTAACGAACGATTGGAATGAAGGCACCACTGCCGGAATATCCGCCACCGCCTCCACCGGAGTATCCACCCCCGGATTGATAATTGTATCCGCTCAATTGACCGCTCAAGGCGATTCCTACCACCGTGGTGAATACAATCTGAAACAAAAAAGTGTTTTTAGGAAAAATTCAAATCAAAAGCACAAAACACTCACAGCGATTTTCATTTTGATTTATCTTATTTTACACTAGAAGGCGAACTGTGCATAAATTTGCTTGATCGTTATAATTTATATACCCCGAGCGGGTGTTATGCCCCACCAAAAATAATTGATGAAGACGTCGATCGGAATTTTGTATTAGAATATTTGCAATCCAGATCTTAGGGACGAGTCATGATGTGCATTTTAGTTTTTGCTTTTAATAAAAGAGAGAGAATAATTGCGGGTGAGCCGAAGAGAAAGGTGGATGATGATGTGTAATAATCGTATAAATGCTCGTGGGTTTCAAGGATTACACAATAATTATAATAGAGACTCATCTAGCACTAAACAAAAGTGGGCCATTTTTAATAAAACAAAAGTACTTAACAACAATCAAATTCTTCGTGATTTCGGCTACCTTGATAATTCGCCACTACGCCCTTATTGCTATTGTTGAGAAATTTGCACAAGAATTTCGTTGCTGACCCTCGAACTTCCTGTCTTGTTGTTTCCAATTCTTTCTTTGTTCGCAATATCTCTTGACGATTTCGTACCAATTTTTTTTTGTAAAAAAGCAAAACTATTTACGACGGAAGAGACCAATTATTGGTTGATAAATTATCTTCAGCAGTGTGAAGGACCAACATTCTGACAAGATTAATGGAAGAAGCCTTTTGTTGCTTAGTCTGTTCGGAGTGTAGGACAAACGGCTTTAAGCGCATTCAAAAGTGTAGGTGAAAATGGGCTTCTTGAGTAAAACTTGAGTTGCAGTGACAACCCACATTTTTTTGTGAATCCACATCTTGATTCCTTAATCTAAGCTAATCAATTGCCTTTGCATTGCGGGTTTTTTTTATATCATCTGCATAGAAAGGATTACAGTCGACTTATTGGGGTGAGATTTTAGTTTAATTAAAAAATTCAAAAAAGAAAATCATAGTAGAATCTTTGCGGTAACTTCTACGTCGTGTCGTTTTCATCAGGGATTTCAAAGGGTTAACTAGGAGCAGCCAAATGATCCCAGAAACGTCGGCAGTCAGTACTTTGTCTTTCAGAGTTTTCCGTTCTATTCATTTTATTTTCCTTAGAAGGGTTCTCTTAGCAGAAGAAGAAGATGTAATGGGATCAGCAGGCGGAACATAATGTTTTAACAAGTTTTAACAACAAATTTACCAACCAGCGCCGATTTTTAATTGAGTTGGGCACTAGGCTCTAGCAAATTTTCGGGCGCCTGATATTCGAGCGTAACTAATAGCATCGAAGGCCCAATGTTTGGTTATTTTATCAGAATGTAGATGATGGTAAGTGCAGTGATTTGGGAATAAAATAATAACGTTCACTGGGGGGTATTCCAGACCCCCGGTTTATCCTCATTGTTTTGTGCCTCTTAAACTTAAATTCAAAATTTAATAAGTTGTAGAGGTCCTCCAATATGGTTCCAGGTCCGAGATTAAATGTATTTATTTATTATTATAACTTTAAAAACCGGGGGGTCTGGGGGGGGGGGGTATGGAATACCCCTCAGTGCACGGTTTACTTATTATTCATGAACCGATAGTATTAGTTCTTCAGTACCAAAGAGTTACTTAGTAGCCAATGCTGGGATCCAGTTTTGAGAAGAAGAGGAAAGGAAAAAATTGAGAGGCAGGGTCTATTTTTAATTGGGTTGGACGCTAGGTTCTAGCAAATTTTCGGGCCCCTGATATTCGAGTGTAACTAATAGCAGAATTTGATTTTTATTTTACGATTTTATATTCTCTCTTTTTGGGCCCCTCTGGCCATTGGGCCCTAGGCACGGGCCTAGGTCTGCGTCTAATGGTAAAATAGGCCCTGTAGCTACAGCGAATTTTCAAATTTTTTTTTAAGTCTAACTATTGCTTGTTACTTCAGGTTTCTATATCTAAAACATATTATTATGAACTAATTAATTTTGCGAATTGAAAAAGAGTATTGCAGTACAGGTTGTCTATTTTCCGGCGTTCTAAATGGTAATACCAAGGGGCAAATATCTCAAAATAATTTTGTACCCAGGACTCTGAATTCTAATGATTTTCATGGAATTCCAAAGATTCTCAACGAATTCAAATGATTCGAATTTTATTAAAATTTGAAAAATATACCTAAATTCTTATCAAAAAATAAATGTATTCACCCTCTCTAGGCCAGCCTCACTTGTTGTGTATAAGTGAAGGGAAATTTGAGAAAATCCCACGAAGTCTTAAGAATAAATAGGAAATACAAAGAAATCTTAAGAATACTAACTATAGATGGGCTTACTTTTATGTTTCCAATTTTTTGAGATTTCCTTGGCTTTATTAAGATTTTCCGAGAATTCTTAAGATATCTTAGAATTTTCTGAAATTTCTTTGAATTTTTAAAGATTTCTTAGAATTTTCCACGTTTCCTTAAATTTTCCTCTTCCTCAAGATTTTATTGAATTTCGTAAAAGTTTCATGGATTTCTAATTTTCTAAGATTCTAGGGCTTCTCGAGATTTTTTAGAATTTCCCCGAATATCTTCAGATTTCTCTCGACTAGTACACCGGAGTTTTCTAACGATTTCTCCCTAGTTTGTTGCTGGGAAACCGAGTGAAAGAAAATCTTAGGAAATTTTATGAATATTCTAGATGAGCTTAATTTTTTAGTTTTTTAAATTTTCTGAGATTTCCTTGGCCTTCCTAAAAGGGAGGATAACAGTGTATCTAACCCCCTCTTCATGACAAAAACCAACAAAATCTACAAAAAAATTTTTAATTTGAAGAATATACTTAAATTCTTATCCAAATATATTTATTTATCCTCTCCTTGCCAGCCTCATTTACCCTCTACATGAACTTTGCTTGGATCTGCCCTTGATTTTCAAACTAGTTTCAATCTAAAGAATTTCTATGATTTTCAAGGAATTCCAGAGATTTCGAAGGGAATTCCAAATAAGTGTACCTACACTAAATTTTCGAGATATTTACCCCAATGCACTTAATTTTCCAAATTAAAATCTTGATTTTTGGGAAAATTTTGATTTAGTGGAGTGGCTGTTTCGTCACTTTCTTACCATCATTTTAGATTTTAATGTACCACCGATTGTTTGATCACCAACGAAGGAATATTTGCCCTCTAACTAAATTATTGCTTTATAGACTCATCCACTTTTTGGATGTCATGATGGAGTTTCTATGTTTCAAGGCATTTGACCTTAATGGGTCTTATTTGTAAACCAAAAATACGTCAAAATCAAGTGCCAATAGAGAGTTTGTCATTTCGAAATGATCGGAAGCGAAAAATCCATTTTAAAATATCTTCTCGATTCGAAAGGAATGCTCGAGCATGGAGCAATAAAAGTACACTTGTTAGTTGGCCGGTGATTGATAAACTGTGAAGTTTGACTAATCGTCATTGCATTAACATAATTTAAAAAAATTTTCTGCAATAATAATAATTATTATTACGAAGCACATGGCAAGTGGTAAAGTTTAAATACCGAAACCGAAAGGATTTGGTACAAGTAAGTGACAAATTCGGATGCATCACGACGAGCTGGAATAACATCTAGGCTGTAAATTACAATTTAATAAGTGGGTCCGTTACACTCCCTAACTGACCTTTCGCTACTCAGAGCAATAATAATTATTTTACTGTCGGCCGTTTGGCTTTGTTTAAACGAGAATATTATAAATTTTACTTGAAATTATGAACGTGCCCGAGGATTTCGCGCAATCACTTTCCATCTGTAAAAAATGTAAAAAATCCTTGGCTGGATGAGACGACGCGTACCTGCTCTTTGTTTGTTTACCTGTAATAAATTAATTAAATTGTAAAAACTGCTTAAGAAAAGGTCATCTCTTGAATAAGTGTCGGCAATTAAAGTGCAATATCGATCGCAATAATCGATGGATGAATATTTAAAACGAGGATAACTAGAGCAAGATTCGAAATATCAAAAGTAATGCCCCGCATTCTCTTTGTGTATTACAATTTGATAAGTGAGAGTTTAATAAGCAGCGAGCATCGTTTGACCTCGATATCTTCTTATTTGGTTCCACATAAATCAACTTATGTATTTCAGACTATTCCTAGACTTTTTGTAATAGCAAGTAACGTTATTGTGAAATTTTGCAAAATTCTTTGCCTGCCAAATCGCAATATCCATTTCGACCTCCCCGTCGAAAAATCGTTCGATTACGATTTTGCAATGCATTTATTAGACAACCTTAATTGCTCAATAAAAATTGTATCTGCCGATCCCTTCCATTTAAATATCATATCGGACCGCCAAGTCGATCGAATTCTTTTCTGCAAATCATAGACGAAGCCAATGCAAATTCCCCATTCACACCTGCCCGAATTATAATAACTTGCTAATTTTTTGCATAAATTTGCATTGCTTATGATGCAACCTGCCGCCCAATTGTTAAACGTCAAGTTCGAGTTTGTCGACGCTTTGATTAGCTGCCGAGATTACTAAAATGTGTTAGTCGTGCTAGTCTGAATGCATGGTCAGGTGGGTGGTCGATTGAGAGACAAGTGCCGATCCTTTTACCATCTTTCTCACGTGAGACCCATCGATTAGTAGCCTTCCAAAATCAAATTTCGATGCTCTTTTGCAATTCCTAAACTTAATTATTTTGGTTTCCAATAAATTAACCCCTACCTTTAACGTCGAGAACCCTTCGTTATTGAGCAGTAGAATAAAAAATGGGATTCCATATCTCAGAGAACCCGGATACGAACTATCCTAATATTTCTTCTGAAAGAGTAAAATAACAGCTGATGACTTTTGGTTTTTCTCCATTTCTGGGTCTTGGGTCAGCTATTCCCTGGACCTCAGAATCCATCCGATTCATCACGATTGCAGTTGTTCTCGTTGACCTTAAATTTCATCTCCCTTTTCATGGTTATAATAACAAAAGAATTTTAATTTTATTATTGGCTGACCCAATAAAATTTTTCATTTTCGCGACGAACGAATTTCGTTGCAAATATGTCTTTTGGATTTCCAATGTACACTTCGAGAATATTCAACCCACCGCAGAGCTGCATTTTTTGCATGGCGCTTAACATATGCACCGGGCGTCACCCCTTCAGGCGCGGCTGCGATTAGATGCACCTTTGATTTTCCAATCGAATTTTATTCAAATTGACAAGTCATTCAGAAGAATTAATGGGTGCAACTATTAATTTATGACGTAATTTACGATTGTGTAAAGCTAATAGCAAAATTCTTCTCCAAACGTTTTATCTCTAATTTTTGCATTTAATGAAATATGAACAATTTTTCCTGTATATTTAATTTTATATTCGTATCAATTTGATTTGATATGCGGTTAGATAACCACAGTTATTACGCGTTCTTGAAAAGTTGAAAATACCAATTACGAGTTTACCAGTTGAAATTTTACGTAATCCCAGTGTATTTTGTTTGGTGTTAATCTGCTTCTGTCGTCGTTGCACTTTTAATTTTATTAATCGTTAATGAATATGATTATTATGAAATGAAGAGTTGTTCCATCATGGGCAATCTTCTCGACCTTGCCCTGCAGGTGATCCAATTTAGCTTCATACATTCCAAAATCGTTAATGTATGTAGTAGTAGGGGGTTTTCGTGCTAATATAAATAGCAAAATCTTTGTGCTTAGTGTCATCATACGAATCATATCTCAAAATGCATCATCAGGTAAGTGCTCCTCCACTCCACTTTTTATATCGGTCCAATTAGTATATTAATTTTTTTTTTATTTTCAGATCTTCGTCGTCTTAGCTTTAGCTACGTTTGCCGCAGCCGGTCGGCTGGACAACCTCTACTTACCACCCGGCAGTTCCGCTCGAGGCGGCTTCGGCGGTGCTGGCTCGGGATCGGCGGGTGCTTACTCCAACAATCAAAATTACAACAACGGAGGATCGGCCATTCCAATTTTACGTTACGACAACAACAACGACGGAAGTGGCAACTACAACTATCAGTACGAAACTGGAAATGGAATAAGTGCTCAAGAAAGCGGACAACAGAAAGGTGCCGATAATCAAGAAGCTCACGGTTCGTTTGCTTACACCTCCCCAGAAGGTCAATCCATTCAAATCACTTACGTCGCCGACGAAAACGGTTTCCGTGCACAAGGAGCTCATCTTCCCACACCTCCCCCAATTCCAGAAGCCATCTTGAAATCCATCCAACTAAATTTGGCTGAAGAAGCCCGAGGTGGTTACAAGGATAACGAAGGACAATACAACGAAAAGAATTACGGTGGCGGCGAGAGCCAGTTTCAACAAAAATATCTTCCTCCAAACTCTCAAGGAGGTTACAGATATTAGACTGCTTCGCTGTAGATATAGATATGTAAATATGCCATGTTTTGTAAAGGATACTCATCAGTCAGTAATTTAAATAATAAAATATTTTATACTTATTTTGTGTGTGAGAATCATCCCCTAACTTACAATTTATTCCATTTGACCTCAAGCGAAATTGCGACCAAATGGGAAATTTTTTTTAAATTTCCCACCTAAATTTACAATTTATTTAAATTTTTTTCTATTAAATTTCTTTCAAAAAAGTAATCAAAAGAAAAGAAAAAGGTTCTGGGTCTATTAGAAAGCACACATAACTAGATTTCTTAGGTTGTGCGGCCCGAAGGCCGCTCTGCTGTGTTTATGGGCTTCTATTTGGTTGATATTTTCCAACTATTTTTATAAAGCTGATGGTAAATTATTTCAAATATTGGTTTTTTGTGTTTTTCTTAATTTGAGTCTCAATGACAGATATAACAGCCTGAAATGATGACCGGGGGAGTGGGAGGTATGGTGGACTACTGCGAAAAGTGAAAACCCCGAGGTAGCATAATCGGCTCGTTCTGTGTTATTTATTTTTTGATTGGTCTTGACAGATAATCCAGAATCTTCAGCCCGGATACTAGCACTAAGCGAAAATTAATTAATTTATTTTTCACCTCCACCCTGTAAATGCATTTTTATAAAAATGACCTTATGAAAATTCAAATAAATTTAATTTTTTTTGGCTTCTGGCTTACCGCACATGCGAATAATTACGGTCGACTCTTATCTGTGATGCACAATTATAGAAAAAAGTTTATCGACGAATATTAACCGTCAAATCAAGTCACTTTTGTTTTAATCGGTGCTGGGGTAGGACGTCTCTAGAATTGTTGGTGTTAAGTGTATATTTTGAAAATCATAGAAAACACAAAATTGAAATTCATAAATTGGTTACAAATTAATTTGCACTGAAGTAATTTTGGTGGTAGTTTTGTAATGTAAACATTTTGTTCCTTGTCAATCGAGAAGGCGGCGACTTGGGAGCTCTTCCAGTGTTGACATTCAATTGGTGGTAGAGTGGACGTTGGTTGTTGCTGCATTTTCAAGTTAACTACAATTTCTTTTTGGTAGAATTTCATTCGGATACTGGAAACTGGAGTTTTCGGGAAAATGGGTAAGTTGAAATTTTTAAAATTATTTCCTGGAAAAGAAAATTTTGCGAATGACTCAGTTTGGCTGGGAGGTTTTCTCCGATTTCTACCTATTTCCCAAAGTTACTCGATGATTTTCTTCCACTTAATGAAAATCCAAGGGTTTTGGTCTACATAACTTTTTTTTTAGGAAGCCGTTCGGCCATTTTGTGACATAACAGCATTACGTGGTTGCATTTAACATTATTTGATCGTCAATTGTTTTTCAACTGTCAAGTTAGCGTCCTTTGGCTTAAGATCGCAGTTGGCTTCTATTCGGCTCCCGTTGGTTTGCTCTTCAGTGTCAAATTAAGAAGTGGATTTTTCCACATAAAAGTGGAAACTGGAATTTTCCGAAAAACTTGTGGAACAACAAAGCGGTAAGCTATATATTTTTTAAATATTAAATGGAAAAGAAAATTTTGTGGATGACTCAGTTTGACTGGAGGTCACTTTTGATTCCTTTCCATTTCCCGAAATGATTCGATAATTTTCTTGTACTTAGAAAAACTCCAATTATGTTTTTACATAACTTTTTTTTCAGAAAGCCGTTTGATCATTTTGTGACGTAACAGCATTACGCATTCGAAGTTAACGTTTTTTGATCGTCAATTGTTTTTCAACTGTCACCTTGGCGTCACTTGGCAAAAAGACATCGTAGTTGGCGTCTATTCGACTTAAGTGTTGGTTTGCTCTTCAGTATCAAATTGGAAAGTGAATTCTTCCATTTTTGTTTGTTCATGAAAGTGGAAACTGGAGCTTTTCGGAAAGCTTGCGGAACAATAAAAAAGTAAGTTCAAAATTTTTAAATTATTTAATGGAAAAAAAGTTTGGCTGGAGGTCTCTTTTCATTTCTTTTCATTTCCTAAAATGACTAGAAAATTGTAATGGTGTTTTTCTACATATAACTTTTTTTTACAGGAAGCCGTTCGGCCATTTTGTGACGTAAGCTGCATTCGTGGCAGCATTTAACATTGTTTGATTGTCAATTGTTTTTGGTCGCCATTGTAGTTGGCGTCTTTTCGGCTTCTGTTAGTTTTCCTTTGTGCTATCAAATGGATAGTGGATTTTTCGGGAAAGTTTATGTAAGTAAGTCTAAATTTTATATTTGCATGTTCAGAATATTTATTTGGATGAGTCAGCATTGCGCAGCAGCTTTTGTAACTAACCACCAGTTGCTTCTTATTTCATTTTTATTTCACAAATTTTATTTTTTCAAGATTACTTCTTTGTGTTGAAGCAATCACACTTACACTTCTACAGTCTTTTGTAAAATTTTGTAACAATTAGAAAATGGGGGGTAAGCGCTTCCCCGGGCACCCCTGTCGCTGCGCCACTGCTTTCTCACATTTTTGGATAATCCCCTAAATTCTTGTGATTTATTTCATTTTACTTTAATTTAGGATATTCTTCATATTTTTTAATCGAAAACATTTTTTAACTACAACTGCTAGGTTTATTTTCCCACACGTAACCACTTTTTCTAGGTCCGAAGCTAAACTTACTAAACATTTATGTTGTACGATTTCTTATTTTTTAAATTATTATTATGATCGGTGAAAATAATTCACAATTTTTGAATTTCCGATAGTCTCGGAGTAACTTTTCTTCTCACATTATAAAAGCCGGAGAAGAAAGGTTACTCGGGAAAGGATAAAAAAGAACTAGACAATAAAAACATATTTTTTTTTCTTTTATCTGCTATTTAGTTTAGACTACCGATGGAAGCTAACGGTATTTCTTTTTGTTGCAGATGAACATTTTGGTGCGGGAGTGAAATTCGCGTTCGAGTGTTTGTGAATAAGCTTGATGGAAGCTTTAAATAGCCGCGATTCAGTTTGTTTAAATATTAAGTGAAAAAGTAGTGTTTTTGTGTTCACTTAAAAAATTTATTCGTTCTCGAACTTGGACATTAAAAATTAGTGAAAGTGTTCGGTAGTGTTGGATGGAATTGGACGATAGGTGACAAGACGATTATTGCGGCAGGACTACAGTGAAAAAGGTAGGTCAATTAAAAATAACTATTGGAAAAAATAAATACTTACGGTATTTCTCTTGATTTTATAGGTAGGGTCCACGTCAAGGGTTTATCAACAATTCAGGTTAGTCAAAATCTTTCTCTAGTGATGTAGGTAGCAGTGAATTATTGTGGAAAGTACATTTTTCTTTAAATGTAAACTGTAGTGAATTCTGCTAAGGTAAGAAAACTGGAATATTAAAATTTGCAGCTCTTTAACTTCTACGAGAGCTAACAGCAATCTTGTTTTTAGGTTTTCGACATTCAGTTATTTGGTGGATCCTTTTCAATCCCAAATTAGAAGCAACCGAGGTCCCTCAGGAGTAAACAGTAGCTTTTTGGCATTAGCAGCAGCCGACATGACTTTTGTTTTCCAGATGTTTAACTCTTTAACTTCTACGAGAGCTAACAGCAATCTTGTTTTTAGGTTTTCGACATTCAGTTATTTATGCCCGTATTAATAGTCACGGATTAATCCGAGATTCAAGATAATCCTAGATTTTACCAATGAGATTGCTTGAATTTAAAAATTCCAGTTATCTCATTGGTAAATCTTGAATCTCGGATTAATCCGTGACTATTAATACGGGCATTAGTGGATCTTTCTCAATCCCAAATTATAGAAGCAACCGAAGTCCTTCAGGAGTAAACGGTATCCTTTTGGCATTTGCAACAGCCGATATGACTTTTGTTTTCTAGATGTTTGGAGGATCTTTTTCTATCGTAAATCATAATTTAATTATTGTCTATTTTTAGGTCAATGCATTGGACTCTTTCATCATATCTGGGATTAAAAATAAATAAAATAACAGTTTTGCTATGATCGCAAGTCCAAGATCGATCTTTGAACTATGGAGAAAGCAACTGGAAGTACCGATCTGGCGTTTAATCCTTTTTTTTGGGAAATATTTACCTAGTAATTTTGTAATGTAATTTATTTAATCAGAGATAAGTTTTTCGTGATTTGTGTTTTCTTCATGTTTACAACTAATATTATTTTTCTGTATTTTATGTGTATAGGTACTTAAACAAAGAAGTAAAAAAAGATATTGAGTATGCGCACCCCAAATTAAACACAAAAGTAACTTTTGTGTTTTATTTGGAGTCCGCAAGCCCAATATCCTTCTTTACTAGTCATTCCATCGAACGAGAATTTAATTTTTTAATTTTGATAACTTGATTCTAACTTGTAACTATTCCAACGTTAAAATTTATCTTTAATCGTCTCTTTGTTTTCGAAACAAAGCACAATATAAGAATTTGATTTATAATTAATTAGATTTTCTACCAATTATATGTTCAGAATTCAGGACAACCCATTCTCTGTTTGACATAATCTGGGTTATTTTCAGTGCTTTAGGCTACTGATAATCTTACACTGCAGTCAATAAAAATTTATTTTTAAGAAAATTTAGAAAGAGAAAAATTACATCCAGTTTTTCATTGAAATGTGAAAGTTTTTCACAAAACAGAATCACTTCCCCAATCGACGCCCATCAGGAGTGTCCTTAAAATTAATGATCTACTATTTAACAGTAATTTTTATTATAATTCCAACATTAGAATTGAGATTCTTTATCTTGCAACTGTGCTCCGGGAATTATTTCAGCCATACGGTGGTGTACCCTTACAATCTGCACTTTCAAAATTTCAATTGCGGTCGTTCGTTTGTAATATAATATTATTTGTGCTTCATATATGACTTAAAAAAAAGTAATGAGAGCTTTTAACTTTAGTTTAGCTGATTTAAACCCCACCGTATAGTATTTTTAGCAGGGGGTGGAGAAGTTTTAGAGCCCCATTTAACAGCATCTAATGAGTAATGATGACAATAATAAATTTTAAATTCAAATCATGCAGGCTGGGTTAGAACTCATGAGACTGTATTTCTCTTACCCCAAAAAAATTTGACGCCCGATAGCGTAAGTTTAAGTTATTGAAATAAATGAGATTCTTCTCAAAAAATTTGTATAAACATAAGAAAAAATTCATTGCTAATTCGGTAATTTTGTAGCTTTCGGGTAATTTTTTTTCACGTTCATGGAACATCGTATTTGATTTTTAAAAATAAATTATAGATTAATTCATTTTATTCATTCATGTATGTTTTAGGAGAACACTTATCCTATTTTTGCCTCCCAAATTTCAATACTGATTTACTTTTATTACTTTCTGAGATATTAATTTTTTAAATTTTATAATAATTTATAGAGCTGCATTTTCACCATGATCAATCGTAAGAGAAAAACAATCTTCCGAAAAGCTACAAAATTACTGAATTGACGAAGATTTTTTTTATGTTAGGTATATACCGAATTTAGAAAATACCATTATTTATTTTGAAATCTTAAGACGCCGCTATTGGGCGAAAAGAATCAAGGGGAATCTTCATTTTGTACAAACAATAACTTAAGCAGTCACCCCGTGTGATTACCTGTTGTTTTAGCTTTTCTTTGGGATTTTTTTTTGACGAACAACAAAAGAATAGAAGTTTGAACTTTTCACTATAATAATATATTTATTGACATTTCAACAGTAGGTCAGAATATTTTCAGACGAAAATCTTCATCATAATGTGTGTTGCGCCATTCCGAAAGCACCCAAGTTGAAAAAAAGATTGTTGACGGCCTCCATGATTCTGGTTGATTGGCTTATCTGAAATGAAAAACCAAACGGCATGTGAAGCTGTGGCTATCGAATGAACTAGAATCATTCCAAAATATTAAAAATTGACTAATAGACATGTTTTTGAAAATTAATTAAAAAACAAAAACATATCAATTAGTCAATTTGTAATATTTTGGAATGATTCTAGTTCATTCGATAGCCACAGCTTCACAGATTGAAATGCCGTATGGTTTTTGATTTCAGATAAGCCAATCAGCCGGAATCATGGGGGCCTTCGATAATCTTTCTTTCAACTTGGGTGCTTTTGGAGTGGCGCAACACAAATTGTGATGAAGATTTTGGTCTGAAAATATTCTGACTTAGGGGAGACAAGGGAGGCTTGATACACATTCGTATTTTACGTTATATTATTGGTAAGAGATTCTGTATAGGTGAAACATGGACATGGATGGAAACACTAGTCACTAGTGGATCAACTGCAATCCATGTTTCACCTATACAGAATCAGAAGAGATTCTGTATAGGTGAAACATGGACATGGATGGAAACACTAGTCACTAGTGGATCAACTGCAATCCATGTTTCACCTATACAGAATCTCTTACCAATAATATAACGTAAAATACGAATGTGTCTCAAGCCTCCCGATGTATCAAGCCTCCCTTGTCTCCCCTACTGTTGAAATATCAATAAATCCATAGTAAAAAGTTTAAACTTCTATATTTTTATTGTTCGTCAAAGAAAAATCCCCAAAAAAGCTAAAAAGACCGGCAATCACATGAGGTAATTGCCTTAATTCAGCGAAAAGCAATTCTAAAACATGAGCTTTACCCTGCCTGTATGTCAACAAAAATTAAATATATTTCTAGGGTGGGCATAAGTTTTATCGTTTGAGAAATAAAAGTCATGTAAGAAAGGTTGAAATCGAAAACCACAATGATTTTATCATTTTTCCCCAATTACTCTCTAGAGTGAGCTATAAATAATTTTGTAATATTATCAAATCACCCCACGGTCAGGAATTTAACGGTTTACTTTATTCTATATTTGAATCCATCGGCCGCTACGTAGGACATTTTCCTTTGGAGGATTTACACAGTGGTTCAGTTTCCAACTCGAAATTAAAGATTTATAGGGAGGATTTCTTTACTTAATTTAATTGATCAAATAACGGCAATTGAGGATACTATAGGATTCAAATTAGGTTGTAGATAATCTTAATGCATAAAGCACGGGAAAGTGACAGACCAGTGTGACTTTTAGACCGCACAACCTAGGTGGTCTGTTTTAAGTCATCAAGCTAAAAAATATTTAAATTACGGGAAACTGAAGGGTCAGACCAAAACCCCGTGCAAAGTCGGATGAAATTTCGGTGATATGATCATTTGAAGTTCGAAATTAACACTCCTTGGAACACAAAAAAGCTACCGAAACGAGCTATTGAACTCGTCAGGGGAACTGCGCTTCAAAAAAAAATGTTTATTATGTCAAGGAGAAAATCAGATGAACAATAAATTTTGTTTTTCAATATGAAACTATTTCTTTTAGTGTATGTGGAAACTAAACCACTATGCAAATCCTCCGTTGGAAATATAAAAATTTTGCTTTTAGGCGATGCATCAGTACGTGACTTTTTAAAAAATCAAAACATTGATACCCCTTACGTCTTCAATTCTAAATTAGAGAAACTGTAATTTAAAAATTTCCTTAGCCAGGGATTCAATGATTCAGCACTTTCTTTTTCTAGTATAATTTTGTTGGCGACAACCCCCGAGAGAAATGCTTTGCTCGTTATACTTTTCCCAAATGTTTTCAATAAATACTGTTAGATGGCGATCGATAGGATGTTTTGCGTAAAAATAAAATGCGTGTAAATTATAAATTATTTAATGCAATGCAGGCATGATGTATATAAATTAGGTCAATTTTTACAATATAATACACCAGAATATAATTAATTATTTCTTTAAAGATAATGAAACAAGTTTCTAGAGAAAATTGTTGTTAGTAAATTATGTGACAAGTGCTTGCAATATTATTAAATATAAGGTAAAATGTACAATCTAACTCTTTACATCTGGTAAAAGCATAAAAAGCTGCTTCTTTTTTTATCTCTTATTTATACATACACATATCGTTACAAACAAAAAAGATCTTTATATACTTAATTATCTAAAAATAGTATCATCATTATTATTATTATTCATTTCACCTATATATGTGTGTTTACCAAAATAATTTTACGTACTCGTCACTTTTTTTTATAAATCGTAAACAATTCTCACACCAGACACACACTCACAAATAATATTAATTAACAACAACAATAGCTAGGATTCACCACATTAGTAGGTAAATATGTGTAGGTACTTAATATAAAACATGATACGTAAAAAACTCAAAAGAGCTTCGCTACGTTTCATATAAAAACTATCGACAAAAGTACCACGTCTTCCGAAAAACGCGTCGTACGACGCCGCCCTTAATCTCACAATTTACTTCAACTCCCGCCCACCTTCTCCTCCTCCTCCTCGTCCTCTTTACAAGAAAAAACAAAACAATAAATGCTGTCAAATTATCACTTACATCACAATTATCATTAATTATTATTCGATAAGAACTAAGAAATTAAAAGCTTTATAAACTTATAGTAGATAAGGAAGCTGCATCAAGTTTAGCCGCCTCTGTAGAAAAAAAAAGCTACACAGTATGTACTAACTAATGTACATATAACAAAAATATAAATATTTTGTAAATTGGCCTCGAACGCGCGTCTCTCCGTTTAGTGTCCGCCTCCGTAGCGCGAGTTATTGCTTAGTCATTTTTGTGTTTTTTTGATTTTCAAGATCCTTGTTCCTTAAAAGTCTATTGACAACCGCGAGGCTTCCTCGTTAGTTATTGTATCACACAACACTTGCACTTTGGTTTCTTTTTGATTACGACATGTTCGATTTGAGAAGCGTCTCCTGCAGGCACCACGGTTCCCCTCTGAACGTCGACCGATCCTGGCGACGTGGGTTTGTCGTTTTTCACGTTACCGTTCGCACTGTGGGGCGTTGACGAGTAAAGGTTCGCCGTCGTTTTTTTCGGCGACTCCGTTATGGGTTGCGTACTATTGAAGTAATTCGAGGAATCGGTGTGATCCAGCAAATTGGGGGATGGAGCGCCGGCGGACGTCGGTGTTATGGGTTTGCCGCCCTTAATCAGTTCTACTATCTCGTCAGCTTCGCGACTCAAGTCACCTCCTGGTCGAAACGGATTGTCCCAACCACTCTCCGTACTGAAACAAAACAAATTGTTAATTATGGTCGAATAATGCACGTACGGCCCTGTTCAAAAGCAAAAATGAAACAAAATCGTACCATTGCTCGTCTTTCGGGACGGTCACGACGTAATAAACGACGCCTCCATGGGAGGAGGAATGCACACTCGGCATGTTCGCCAGCCGTACTCAAATTCTAATCAGATATCGCGATCTGGGGACGAAACACATTTTCAAAAAAAAATCACAACCCAACTAAACCTTGGCAAAACTTTCAAGACCACTAACCAGAATCGACCTCTCAAAAACGCGATTATCCCACCGACTAAATAATAAGCGAGTTGGCATTCATCTCGGCTATGAACTAACTAAACGCCTCCGACTTGTAACGCTAATTTTAGAATCCTATTCAGAAAAAGTGCGCTGTTTCTGACGTAAGTAGTTCATGGGAAATTTATTTAATTTTATGGTGGAAAATCTATATTTACCCGCACCCTCGTTAAAATTCTTAATTTTTAACTGAACTTTTCATTGCCTTCATAAGCGAGGAGTTCCTGTCGCCCATCATCGTTCATTTGCAAAGTGCAGACAGGTCCGCATTCGCCCAAGAACGACGAAAGCGAGCGATAGAAAATTGGATAGATCTTCACAAATCACCAGCCTCCCTTTCCGAAACGTCAGGATACGAATAACAATAAAAGTAGAGAAACGAATCTCGTTAATACTATTGTGCGCGTAATTTTTTTTTTTTAATTAAATTACTGAATTACAATTTATGATAAATCGTTGAACTTCCCGATCTAAAGGGGTACAAATAAAAGATACATTTATTTTGATAAATACATTTTGAGAACAGCGGATCCGTTGGTCGCCATGACCTATTCCTGAAGATACAGTAACTTAAGCATAAACACCCTTGGCATTTAGGGCCGATCACAACAAAGTCATTTAAAAATCTGTTGTTTTTATATTTCCTAGCAATAAATAAGAACCCACACACCATTATTTAGGACGATGACAAGGAAGAGAAAAATAGAAGGTTGACCTTCTCCTCCTCAGTTGTTAAAAAAAATTTGCCTAAACAACGAAGAGATCACCTTTACCTTGTAACAATATTGTAATTATTGTTAAATATGCCAATAATATAATACAGCCTACAAACAGGAAAGTGCTAGAATGGAAAAGAGAAAAAGATCGAATGGAAGGATTATTGAAGGATTAGAACGAAAATCGTCCAAAGGAAAGGCGGAAAGCAGATTTCAATAAGTGCGTCCTTGACCCGAATACAATTTTCCGATTTCCGCGCACACGTTAATCTAACACGTAATTACGTTAAATGCGAGTTGCAAGAAGTGGATCCCGCTCAAGTGGACTCATTTAATAATTTTATTTTTAACCTAGCGTTTAATTATCAATTAACATTTTTATTTTCGTTTCGACATAATTTCCGAAAAAGGAGCAAAATTCAAGACACGTCACCGTACAAAAATCGGTTTAATTTTACGGATGCCGATGCAATTTTACGGTAATTTTTATTCCCATCCCACACTTTAATAATAATATAATTATACTTTTCGAGATAATTGTTGCACTTTAACAATGGAGAATTAATCGCAGTATTAATGCGTCTTTTTCAGTTGCCAAGCAAAAAATTTGCCAAAATTCGGTGCATCTCGCGATTGGTTATTTTTAACCAACGTGCGCTCGTTGCGTCTTAAAAGCGCATAGCTTTTCCTCGGGCGCCTACATAATGCGTAATAATGATAATTATTTTAAAAGTATTGCGTCATGTGGCTAATTGAATGGCATAGGCTATCTCGAAATCCAATTTAAAATTGACGAATGTTTTTTATAAAATTACTGCACGATAAATTTAAAAGCGTAAACATCATGCCAGATAAACAAATTTATTTAGCTTCGCTATCATCCTTTTGATGTTTGGGTACGAAAATAAAGTGCGTTTCATATCGCCCGCGCTTGTTTGCCAATGGAAAACAAGTCGTCTGTGTGTAATTGTTTTCATTTTTTGCACGAGATGAGTCATCAGATCAACATGAGATGAAAGTGTAAAAGTTATCTGGCTCGCGATGAGATAATAAGAGATATCGAAAGATAGCTGAAGGACGTCCGGGTAGAAGTATACATCAGATTTTGGAAATGCCATTCGAAAGCTCTTGAATAGTATCTGGGGGGTGGACAATTCTACACGGACCGAAGCTTTATATATCTCCCAGGCCTCCCAAACTCCCAAAACATTAGAGTGAAATTGCAGTTCAACTAAATTACCTAGATGACGTGGAAGTTATTTTTTGAATGCGCAATAATTGTTAAATTAATTTAAAAAATGATTTAATAATTAAAATAAATTTAAATTGCGATAATTGAAGCTGAAAAACAAATTTATTTATGTAATAATAACAAAGATTGGAATTTGGAAAAAGGTTGATTTATTTATTTATCAAAAAAAGCATTAAGTCTACATTAATTATTGATAAATTAAGTTTGTTTAATTTCAGAAAACTCATAATCGAAATTTTATTTATAATATGAAATTTTAATTTAAAAGAAAATCAAGCAAGTGCGCTTTATTGCTCTAATAACTTCTACAAAAGTAAACCGACTTCAATTCTTCTACGCCCTTTTGCCAATCGATTTTACTACCAAATGCAAAAGTAATTATTGTTAATTTTCTGCTAATGGAGGAGGCCAACTTTGGTAAAGCCAGGAATTTTATCTCGCACTATTTTGATAATCTTTTGGTTTTGCGATAAAACTTATGACAAATTAACTAGGTATTTCATATTTTGAAATATTAATATACTAAAATTCCTAGAGAATTCTCGTATTATATTAATTTTTTTCAGTCAATGAAAGTAGTTGAATTTATATTGAAATCAATTGAATTAGTTAATGGTGACAGGTGGTTGGTTGCAGTGGGACTGTGACCTTACTGTCATGTCATGGACAGTCACAAATTAAGAAATATATATTCATCTAACCTTAGCTTAGACCAATAACAACAACACTGTTGTTGCTCTAACTAGAAAAGTATGGAATTAGAAAGATGGAATCTTGGTTTTTAAGTTAAATTCGGCTATGATATTAACAGTTGCACGACTAGAGGATAACTGCAACTGGCTCCGCCCACTAAACCACAGTGCTGCGCCAGAAGGGCGAATTGCAATTGGAAATAGGTGTTCAACGCAGGTGTTCGACAAGTTTACCCTTCGGCTGTACCTATTTACGTCGAGCACACGTACCATCAACAGAATGAGCAAAACGCCGACTCTTATGTGAAAAAACGATATGAATGTCAAATTGAAATCTGACAAGATGACGGTGGCAGAACAACATAAATTAATCTGGTGGTAACGGAAAACCTAGGTGATCAAATTTGCAACGGGATATGTGTATTAATAATCACTTGGGGGCTAGGAAATTCCCTCCTTCACAACCCCTGGAAAAACTTCAGTTACAAAATATTTCTTCGAAATCCAATGTCAGTCCGCCTTAACCAATATATGAGAACATTTAGATTAAATAACAAAATCGGTTCCAGAATTTCTATCGGATGTCTCCATTATTTTACCCCAGTAACATTGAATTTGGGGCGTGAGCAAGGGTGAAAAAAATACATCGTATGGTTACAGGTTTATTTTATTACACATAGGATTCCCCTTCGAAATCTACGAAAAACAAAGTAAAAATCGCAGCGGTGCGGTGGTCTCTCGTACCGGGAGAAAGTAACACACCCCTCGGACACCCTCAAGACGTTCCCGTGTTGGGGTAATGCAATCCGCCTAGTTACAAAGCTAAAACACGCACGTACCGAAAATAAAGCATAAAAATTAATAGTCTACTTTTCGTTAATCTACATCGATTACCTGTCCGAAAGTCTGATAGAAGAAAATTAATGGACTTTCGACAGACTTTGCGACTCCACCTGATCCCGTTGGCACGAATCAGATGTAGGTTACCGAGTTTCGCAACTTCCTATACCATCGATCGGTTTTCCTCGAGGCGCAAATTGAGGTGCAACAAAATAACAACAATTTTGTCTGGAACCTTGGATGACTACGTTACCTAACCGAGCTAATTTAACAAATTCCTATCCGGCGAATCATCGAAAGTGGGGGGCACCAATTATATAATAAAACAAAAATTTTTTCTCTTCTTTTTTCGACCGAACGACTTTACCGATTTCGAGGTACCTGCGAAAGTGTTTCGACTTCGATACCATAACCACGGATACTACCGGGTGTTGGTTCATGAGGAGTACGTGAAATCGATCGTGGGGCCCCAATTATTTCCACGACCAGGACGCCTGCGCCCCAAATGCAGGCCATTACGTCATTCCTGCAATTACAACAACAAAGGTTGGAGGTCGTTTTCATTAATACACTGACCATATAACGAAAAGTCCCGCATAATGTCACATGAATAGAGCCCTCACGCTAAGCTTTTTTCATATTTAAATGAGAAAATGTTTACTCAATTTCCTTTTCTAAGGCACGAAACGAGCGCTCTATCTAGAAAATATTTATGTTTGCTTTTAAAAATTTTTAATGGATTTTCCATTAGGTGCTCGCGTCCTTGCAGAAGTGTTTTGTTTTGTTATCGTCGCTATTTGAAACCGTGACGATCGTCAATTTTTTTATCACACTAAATTATTCTAATTAGCTAGATTGAATTAATTCGTCTTGGAAGAGAGTTCACAAAGAGGGTCATCCTCGTCACCCAATTGACGACTCGTCCCACACCCTCCTGTTATAAGTGCCAACCATGCAAATTTTCGTTAACCCCAATTTGCATGATGAATGGATAATCAAAAAAAGGCTTACCTTTCTTGTTTGTTGTACGGAATGTGGTTGACTTCGTCGAGCGTTGCTGCGGCCATCATCAACTCGATGTCGGAAAAGCTAAGCGGTTCATCCGGCAGATCCACTTCTTGAGGCTTTAACTGTTGAAAAAACGACACGCGTACTTTTTCCCTTTCGGTTCTGAAAATAAAAGTTACTAATCAACAACTTTCCAAATTACATGTACAACAACCTTATTGGGTAAAATAGAAACAAACACGAACGCGACTAAAATCCATAAAGTAACTTCCGCATTTTTAAAAAAGCAGCTTCCGCTTTATAAATTTTTAATTTATTCCGAGCAGGTTCGTTGAACAGCTGACGAGCGATCAAACAAGAAACGCCCGTGGTGATTTCTTTTTTTTAGAACGGGGTAGGTGGGTGGCTCAGGGCGACTTCATCCACTTTCGTGTTTGAAGGCTCTCGTGGAACTGACGAAGTGGTAAATTTAGAATGCCGATTTGGAAGTTAAGATAATGGGGTTAAAAGCTACCCACTTGCGTTATTAAGCAATCATTTCTGGGTTCGGGAACCTAAAATCCGTCCTAGTGATGAGATAATTCAATCAACTTAAAATTATGACCGATGACGAATAAGCGAAACTTGAGGATTTTATCTTCGATTAGGATTTGAACACTATACGATTGGATTTATGCCGAGTGAAATTTCTAATAAATTACTTTCTTCGAAGGATGAGAATATCATTTTTATTTTGATGGGAGATATAATTAAAAGATAGTTTAAATTAATTAATGACGGGCATGACAAGATTAACGAAATTCTTGTTTTGATAGAGAAATTAATCAAATTTGAATCGACTATTTCACTGTTATCCGATGTGATAGCATGGGCACTTGGTAACATAATCGCACGACTTAAACGGTCACCCATCTTAAGCAAGTGTTCCGCAGGCTTCGTCGTAACATCTTTGACTGGTTTACGTAATTTGCCAAATTCCTATAGTTAATAGTGGACGGTTTTGAGTCTTGAGAAAGATAATATTTCCCAGGATACTCTCCAACCGCATTATACAAACAGATTATACAAGGTGGTGACGATTTTCTGTCACAAGACCTAAAAATTGGAAACTCCGGGTAAATCATGCTTCAGTTCCCGCTTTTCTTCATTTCTATGGCCATCGCTATTTGAAGAGGTAATAATTCAATGAAAATAATCACCTCTATTTGGTTCTAATAGCAAAACGAACGAACGGATTTGGGAAGCAGGAAATTGCAAAAGTATGATTGTGTTTATGTTCAAGTCCTATACGGAGAGTAATAACCTGTTTGATGTTTTATCGGAGTCACCAATGCAGCGCGAAGAAGTTTTGAAATATGCAGTGTTTCTTCACGAAACAAATGCCAAGTGGCCAAACGAACTGGCGTAGTGTCAACTTTACCTGTTGGTTACCCTAGGGGGAACAATTTGTATTTGCTGCTTAGATCCGCCCCTGATTTATTCCTTCTTCTATTGTCTTATCCTTATTTGTCAACTCGCAACTTCACTTTTTTGCTAGACCCCACTCTGCCCTTTTCTTCACTTGTTCTATCTCGAAATTCCACCTGACTACCACACTTTCACTCACTACTGCCTTTGTACATCTGCAAAAGAATACGCGGACCTGTCGCCGTTCCACCCACGAAAATATCAGCCCCTTGACGAGTGTGGGAGCTTATCTCCGTTTTCTAATCGACATACCGGTTGCCATGACGACCGATTGAACTTTGGCACTTTGCAAAAATAAAAACAGTTGCGTTTACCTTAGCGGGTCAATATTGTGCATCGTGGAAAAGTTGTCCAGTGCCCCAGTTACCCGGACACATTTACCGCTGCGCGGAGCGGGAAAATCAAAACACGAATTTAATTTATATTAAAATTTAAAAAAAAAACAATCGGGACGCATTTACTACGGAACCACCAAAAAAATTTTCTAAACTGAACGTAAACTTTCGTTTTCGTACATGTAGAAAGTTAAAAACTGGTTAATTTGAATTCATTAAAATTTTAAAGGTCGTCCCCGAGTGTTATTAAATATAAAACAAACGATTATGTCATGTTGCGATTATGTATAGCGTTCGCTCACGTTGCTATGCAGTGCTTTTCGTCAGTTTTTTCTTAATTCGTGTTTCGTCTTTGACGTAAGGGGCGTAAACCATATGGACCTAAACGAAATTTTCATTTTACGCTAAGAAAACAGCCACACCAAAATCGCGGTTTTATCGTAATTTTATTGATCGTTCGCTCTTTTGCGCACCAAAATTGTTGATTATTTTTCGCAAAAAAAAGCGACGAATTGACAAAATTCGCTTTCGCTTTTTGTCAAAAATGTCTTCTTGAAACCTGTTTTTTGTTTCGACGACTCGCAGTATTATCGTTCCGAATTAAAATTAAGCCGATACCACCGAAAATATCGATTTTTTTTAGTTTACCTTATGTCGGCACCGGAACGATTAGAAAGCGGCTAATTTCTGACAGTTTGGATTTCGACCCTCCTGGATTGCTCGGTACCACGAATTTTGTTCACAAATTCACCAAAATCACTTCACCATTCTTGACGCGCTCACACATTCCTGTCGCTATAGTTACACACCGGCTACCATCTTCCATCCAAGCCGTGAATATACGCGGGTTTGTACGAACGTTCCTATAGGCGAAATAAATTAGCCACGCCTCGTAAACAGTTCGATATTAGACCACGTGGCGCTAGACAACGTGCGCTTTCGTCACAAGTAGGAACCTGTAGCGAAAATTCGAATTGCTCGGATGGTTGCAGTTTGTTTTGAAACAAGAAACCGGGTTAGCATCATCTGGTAGCGCAACGAGGTAAATAATCATCCCCTATTCATGGCGGTGTCGCGCACGTGTCGAAGAATTATTTTTAACTCTACTTACTCTGTTTGTTCTAAATCCTCTGCAAACGATTTGGGATGTTCCGCAATCGGACTAGGCTCGGGCTCCTCTTGTAGCGGGCTTTCGTATATCAGCGTTTCAACCATCGACCCTTTCGAACTTCCGAAGGAAACTCTGTAAATAAAAAGCGCAATTATTTAGAAAGTAGCTAATGACATGTAATTTGAATGCAATTTT
The DNA here is from genome assembly GCA_958510845.1 of Cantharis nigra. NCBI lineage: Eukaryota > Metazoa > Arthropoda > Insecta > Coleoptera > Cantharidae > Cantharis > Cantharis nigra. Next base: position 355,592 of record OY294029.1, read on the forward strand.
TTTATGACCGGTATGGTTCTATAAATAAAACGGAGAGAACAATCTCCTCAGAAGTGTGACGCACGTAAACAATTTGAACTTGAAAATTTGGCAATGAGGAACACAACGTGAAACGAACTGTAGATAATTATAGACGGTAAAAACTAAAAAGAAAGGTAATTTCTATGTTTCTACGATGTAAACTCTTGCGACCTTTTCAAATTACCAATAACGTAGTAATTGCGGCGTTCTCCCCTTACGAGACACAAAAGGGTCACCGAGTTCTCCATAGGGGCGATGTCGAATTGAGTTTTCTTTCACCTACGGTATTATCCCATTCGCAATAAAACGAAATTAAATTTTTTCATTGTTCGTGGTTAATCGAGTTCGTCCAAAACATAATCTCGACTATCTGTTCTTTAAAACTTCAACTTTCAAGTGGCAATTCGAAAAGAGCAAAGGAAAATGCAACCTTGCTACTTTACTCTTTCGTTTCATGATTTAAAGTGAACGGTATGAAAAGCATACCTACTCTGTTAAAATTACTCTATTTAAAGATTGATATTTTGTATGACTTGATATAATTAAAAAAAAAACATTTTAATTTCAAGGTTTCCTAGAAGTAGATGCGGTACAAGGCATTATGTTACCGGAGCGGGCTGGGACAATCCAGCTTGAATGGAAATTGAATTTTTTATTTGGTTTTTCTCATAAGCAGTTTCTCCCAGTCGTCTTTCGCACACTGCAGCTACACAAAACCTTCATCTCTTGCCACATTCTCCTGTTGAATATGGAGAACTATCATAAATCGGTCACCCGTTCGCGAAGTAGACTCCCGTGATCTGAAGAGAACAGATATTATTTGCATTTTACTAAGGGCCGTTGCTCTTAAAATAAATATTCAGGTTTTGAATTCATTCATTGTTTAAAATCAAGGTACAAAATTAATATTCTGAATTTTTTACTTTTAAAAAAAGTGTAAAATAAAAAAAAGTTGTTAGAATTGAAACTTCTCTGTTGGTTTTTTGCTTTAACCAGCGACAAAAAACTTAAAACTTGTAATTCAAACCCCTTTGTATAGATTTACTCGTGATTTTAATTAATTCTTTGGATTAATCAAGTACTTATTAACATTTTTAACTTTGATCAATAACACAGAAATGTAACCAGAGTTTCCTGTAATCAGTGCCGGGTTAAGTTGAAAATCGTCATCGTAGAAAAATTTCTTTCTCTAAATAAGAAGAATCTCGTCAATCCTATAATGCGCGTCACTAATTAGTTTGTGGTTCATTAAATTATAATTTGAACTTGGACACCGAAAAATTGTAGGTAGTTGGCATAGATAATAATCTATGATGCTGGACTAAATGGACTCTTATGTAGGTCGACCCTTTAAAGAAAAATAGAATTTATATGTGTAATTAGTGTAACATGTTGATAGCTTAAACGACCATTATTTAAATTTTATTGTAATTTGTTTTCATGTGGATGCCAAAATTTAATGACAAGATGCAGCATTTTTTGCATTTAAATCGTTTACACGAACTGAAATATCTCAGTTCCTATTTTATCCCAACAACGTGAGGATATAACAGCAATTCATTTACAAACAAACGGGCTACAGATTGATCCTCGCACATTTTCATAATAAATGTAATTTTAAAGGATGAAAGTTGACCCTAAATGCTAACGGCTTGCTTTTCTAGAAAAGTGGAATTTTCATGGGAAATCTTTTATTATAAGAAAATGAGTCTAATAACACCTCATTTTCAGACAAATATTTGGTAAACCTTTTTTATTTTTCTGAGTGTTCAAAGTAGCTCCCTCAAATTTTGACAAAACATTTCAAAATCACCCCTTATACAGTCGTTTAAGTGTGCGTGTTTTTGACATTTTGTGCTTGCTATATCTCTGCACTTGGCGTTGAAAAGGGTTATTTTGCTAAATTTCCATAATACTTTAAGAATTTTTAGAAAAAAAGGGTAAATATTTCAATTTTTCACAACGATTAGTAATTTTACCCGAATTTTTGAAGTTAAAAATCTATTTAAAATTGAAGTCACTGACGATGGTGAATCCTTTAATAGACTAACATCGAAAGATACTGAAAATGTTGTAGGCTAAAGTAAAATTTGCTCTGGGAACAATCGAGATGTGGGATATCATCTTTCGGCGTGCGCTACAATGCAATGACGCGAACGAAGGGATTAACGAGATTCTTTTGAAATCCCTTTACGATTTGTGAAAATTTTTATTTCCACCATCGATAACAACAAGTAAATAAATATTAAACAAAGTTTAAATTTGCTGGATCGATCCAGATGCAACAAGTGGGAAATTTTCTCAAATAAATCTCGACTAACGAGCGCATGGCCTTGAGATTTCCGGCATTTGGAAGGCTTGAAGTTATTAGCTGCTAATGCCGAGAGTTTAGAAATCAATAATTCGGCATTGCCAACTTAACCGATTAAAATTCCACCAAAAAAGTGTGTATTCCGACTTGAGATCACATTAACGGTACACACAAATTCAGCATAAAATTGAAAATTTGAGTTAATTAATTTCAAAATTGGCCATGATAGAAGATAACAACAGTTGTTTTGTACAAACAAGGTCGTATAATTTCAAATAATTGGATCAATTTGACCAGTAACTCAATTTCTTCGTCGTTATTGTTTTAGCATTGCAAACTAGAAACAACTGCGCATCATTACTAATGCAAAAAATACATCGTGCAATGGTTAAATTTAAATATTACGCAATCGGTTGAATTTTAAATTATTGAAAATATTTACCGAGAAAAGCCATTCCTCATTTTATGCCAATTCGTCCCAAGATATGTGTTGGCTGCGGGCCAACAGGACGTGTCCGGTGGGCGACACAAAATAAGCAGAGAAAATGCAAATAATTAAATTTTTATTGGCTTGACGTAAGAAATTTAAAAAAAAAACATTTCTTTATTAACCGAAGTGTTCAACGGACGGAGAATGTTCGCCACGGTATACGGCGAAAAGAAAGAAAAAAAAAGACTGGGGTTATTTTTAAAAATGGCGGTTTTATTTTGAGATTTACCGGTCGCTTCCGCATTGCGATTAGTCGCCATTTTTGTCATAACTCAGCTAATTATTAGCGGAAGTTTTAAATTTGGATTTTTTGAAGAGCTCTTGGCACGTTCGAAAGAGGATGGTACGCTTCATCAGCAAAGTTTGCGTGGATAATTCGAGATCGCGCATTCCAGTTTGCTGGAGTGAAGAAGAATGCGCCAGAACAAGGAGGATTCCTGGACTGAACAATACCAAATGCTTATGTGATTTCACCGCCGTGATAAATCAAAGTCTGAATGGATCTAGCTGATTTATTCCCAGACACGTTGTTTGTATTATGTAGCTCGCGTGACTGTCATAGCATACTGAGTGATTAACTATAGAAATATTGGTTGCGATTTTTTTAAGCCCCGACCTGCGGACGGACACCGGTAATTTTAATCAATTCCCTCGCGATTACTTTAATCAGCTTAAAGAAAAATATACTACTATGGCATAATTGAATATTGTCTTATCTGCGTTGCACTTATTAAATTAACTTTGGGGTCACCAATTGTGATGACCCAAAAATGTTGGCGATAAAATCGTCCAGCAGCGGCGACGTTGATAAATTGCTTGATTAAAAATTGAAATTTATTTGCGGCGTTAATTATAAATAATTATTTGACGGAGTGGGGAAGGGGGGACGATCTGAATGATGAGGAGGAGCGATTTCGGCGGTACAGCCAAATGAAGTGATGAGCTTAGCCAGCACAATAATGTAAACTCGTAAAAACCATAATAGAATTGATTGCTCTCCTGTAAACTAACCTTTGGAGAGGCGACCATAAATTTTCGAATTTATGTGGACTTGATTCATGCACGAATAGCAGTTAACCTAGTTTAAGAAATATTTGGTTCGTTCAAAAATAAGTTACGCATTTAGACAACGTACAAGTGCCTCCTGCTCCGATGGTGGATTTAATAAGGATTCGAGTTGTGGAAGCCTACGAGGGGCCATTTGAAAGTCGGCCATCTTTGTTTATCATTCCTGGGGGAATCGAAATCAAAATTCCACATCCAAGTGCTGTTAAAATTTACTCAGCTAGACTGCAGGTTACACCCCCACTTACAGCCCCGGATCAATACCGAGGACTTCCCCCAGGCAACGGCACCCCTGACCTAGGTACATGTGACCTTCAAGCAATTAACATTCGGACCGGAAGACGCGAACACACACTTTTCTATACGGAAATTTACCGTACGCACCGACTAATACGATTTACCATTTGCTACGCAACCGCGATTATAAATTTTTATTACCTTGCCAAGTTGGAAAATTGTTCGATTTAATTGGTCGGAAGGTTTATTAACCTTTCATGAATGAATAGTTTTGTAACCGGAGGATGTACTTGTTTCTCAACAGTGTAACTTGCACTTTTTCTCTTGACTTGTATGAGCTCTCGTTTATTGCACTTTCTTATGTGAACAAGTTCAACGTTGTTCGATAAAACTTAACATTTTTGCATTATTTTCGACAGTTATGTCATTCACTTTCAATTTTTACTTCTCGAGTTTCTCTTTTGATCAAGCGAAACGACATCGAATTGATTATAAATCTGATTTTCTGCAATATAAATTAAAATCGGCGTATTTCAAGTACCAACATGCTTTTTTCTCTACATTTTCACACTCGGCAGGATAACGGGTGCGCGGAGGCATATATCGATTTCTCACGATTTCAAATCAATAAACAACAAAACCCGGGTTAATTAATTTTACAATCTTTATTTTCTCGGGATACCTAAAAAAGGCTGAAACGATTAGTATCTTCAATCACGGTAATCCATTCGTGCGCGTCAGTTGTAGACAACCGAAGATCCAAAATTTTAGACAATAAAGGAATTTTATTATAAAAGTAGAAAAGGTGTTTTTTCATGCGAATCAGTGTAATACTAATAGAAAAGATTTTCTTTACCTTATTTTACCACAGTTATGTATGTTACAGTAGGGTGTCCGTTATTTCACAAGTTGGTTTTTTTTTTGCTACCACCCCATGAATTTTTAGTTTTTGCCCCCAAAAAAATATCCAACCCGAAAAACTCAAAATTTAAACCGTGCCGAAATCATGTTACAATTCACATTTAAATAACATGGAATTTTTGGACTTTTTGCATTTAATTTTTTTTCTCTGAAACAAAATAAGGTTATAGCAATGACCAATGTATATTTTTATAGAGAATTGAATACTCTACAAAAAAGATCTCTTTTGATTTTTTGATAAATTCACTCCTGCGAAAGTTATTCAAGAAAACTATAATATCCAACATGAATACCACTTTAATCTTGAATAACTTTCGGAGGTTAAGCAAAATTTCATGGGGCGGCAGCAAAAAATACAACTTGGGAAATAACGGACACCCTAATGTTACAGTTGCCCGGCTGGAAGACAACTGCGACCTACACTAAAACCGTAATAAAAGCGTAAATACGAAAAGATTGTTATAGTCGACATTTTTATGAAAATCTCTTTGAGATTTATGCAAAATCATGTTCGCTGGTTGGGGTCGAGAGTGGGAAAGTCCTTAACTTTCCATAAAACTTATTTCGAGAAATAAAGCCGATTAGAGAATGTCACAAAACATTAAATTTCACCCGAAGTTATATTGGGGTCTCGATCGATTTCCACCATTTTTAAAACGTTTCCGACGTTAAGTGGCGTCAAATTGAAACTTACCACTAAAAATGAATCCAACATATTTTCGTTTCTCCGGTAATTTATATAAATGCGAGTTATTCGAAGGAATCGGTTTACATTTCGATGAGAACTCCACATGTCTCGGATACCCATGCCAATAATTTATCTTCTCATACTTTGACGTAACGAAATATTTATAGACATTACAAGTTTATTTACGTTTCCAAAAGTTGCAATTTACACCTTCACAAGTACAAAACTTTCTAAACAAATCGAGAAAGGTCGATGTTTGGGTTTACGGGGTGCAATAGGTGCAAAAATGCATATTCTTGAGGTTTCGGTGAGTGCAACTTTTGAGTGCACCTCGTAAAAATTCCGATTTTAAATGTGAAGGTTACGTAAACATTACACATCAGCTACAATCAAACGTTCGGTGTCATAAAAACCCCAAGGTCAAAATTTTGGAACCAAAAGTGATTCAATCACATGTAATATGTAATAAGGGCGACCTCAGCGAATTTATGGAGCGCAAAAAATGTTTACATCTTAAATTTATATTAAGTCAAAACATAAACACATTAAATTCATTTGCATGCTCGAATGTGCTATTAATTGATAATTGCAGCGAGATTAATGCGCAATCGGGCAGGGACGGACTGAAAATCAGCGCGTTTGTATTTTTTTGTAAATATTTACCCTTCAAATGATATTAAAAAGTCCACTGCGAGTTAACAATGAGTAATCTCGATTCACCTGCCGCTGCCTATTAAATTTACATCGAATTTGTGTCAGCGACGTTTTCGTTCAGACGGACTCTCCCTATTTTTTATGGCAGTCTCTAAACCGGAAGTTAATCTAAAATTGATTACGTTCGACAGTTCGCGGAGGTGCGGCTAATAGGAACAATAATAAATAGATTCGTGAAACTCGCGCTTTGTATATTGAATTTTGTGATGAGGGCGTCGTACTTTCTACTTGGTTTAACATCGCCAACAAAAATAGACAAAGAGATGCCGATTTTGTTTAACTGTAGAACAGCTTGAATCAATTGCCATGTGATGTTTATTTTCATTAGCGTCGCCGATGCTAAAAGAAATGGCTGGAAACGTTTAAATTTTTATTCTAACTGTACCTATAGATATACCTATGCAAAAAGTTGTCCGACGAGTTTCAATTAAGACGAAACTTGGTATTGAAAAAAGATTGAGTGTTAATTTTGCGTTACCACCTTCGTGATGGTAATGTGGCGGAAAGACTGCCCAAGGGGAATCGTGTTCGTGTGTTGTTTCCGTTCAGGGGACGTGAACTTCAATCACGAATCAATTTGACGTTCCAGCATTGGGTATTGAATTGTTCTGTAGGTACACCAGACGTCTTAAAAAGTAATCGAAATTGCGCGATCTGCGACGTGTCAAGTTCAAACATCAAAAACGAAAATCGGGGGGGGGGGGGCTAAAAATACTGACGATGATCATATTCCGACCGACATTGTTCTTTCCATAGCTTTCCAAGTAAATCTCTTTTGACGTTTCGCTAGAAATGTTCTTGTTTCCATGTATGATGCTTGTAAAGGATTAAAGTGAAGCCTGACACATTGAACCTTTCCATTAAGATAGGAAGATAAAGTTTAATTAATAAATTAAGCGAAACATTAAAATTTAACGGTGATTTTTGCAGGACGATCATCTGTTTCTGGTATTAAAGTGAGCATAACATTTTAGCTATTTTATGAAAAGAAACGAAACCGCTAAACTAGACGTCACTCGTATATTGGAAAAAACTGTCATGTCATAAAGATGGCTAATTCGCGATGTTTTTTGCTTGTAAAACATCTGGACAATCTGATCTTTGATCAATAATATTCCTCAGCGTGCAGCATAATTGGTTTGAGTTGATGAGGTCAACTAGCCTATTGAGAGTCGTTTTGTACCGTTAAACAGTTTTATTGTTTCGCGTATAACAACAATGTTTTTTTGATAAACGCGATACAATTATAAGTGCACAGTCATTTCTTCATTTTTCTCAACATTTCAAAATGTGCATTGTATCCTTCATGTCGGAACGAAACACAAATTGCATTGTGTTATTGTAAACGTCGACCACTGACAAGTTGCGGTCACGATCTGTGGCGACCACGAACTTGAGACTTATCGGTCTGATGGTCCCTCTGAATATTTCTGCTACCGCAAACAAAAACAGTCGCATCTTCTCAAGGAAAACTGCACGCCTAAAATGCATCCATAATCGTCCAAACCATTTCAACGTGAGAAACAAGCAGCGGCACTATAAAGGATTATTTAAAAATTCGTAGAAGTGCAGGGAGGAAGAACTTTTGGGTCCAAGAATTTAATGCTGAGATTAGATTCTACAATATCGAAATCCATACAATCTCTCATAATCACAATAATTATGAGGAATAACAAAAATCATTGGATACATGAATTTGTTCGTCAATAATACGAATTTTGTTCGTCGGTGCAAAATGTTGAATTTTACGGCGGAAGATTACACCGTGGTTCGTACTGACTTGAAGGACACACCCACATTAGGGGGGGCTTAATCGCCACCCCCACAGAAAAAAACTTGTGTGAACCTGTGACGATTGAAGGTACGCCACTGGAATCGTCGAGATAATTGGAAAACGAACGATAAACCACTAACTAGGAAGTTTTTTTTACAAGGAAATTGTAGAAATCACGAGAAAAGTTGATAAATTGCACTGCTGATACGAGCAAGATGAAACGTTTCGAGTGATTTGATTCGTTACTTTTGCAATGCAAGATAATGAAACCGCAACCACTTAAAATGAGAAGTACAACAATTTTCTATAATTACACGTCCGTGGTTTGCAATATATCCGAGTCATTAATCCGAAGTGCATTAAGTTAAGTAAATGAAAATGTAAACGTGGCTCTTTCCAATTAAATATGATCGCGCTCGTTTACTTATTTATACGTCGTTTTGCAACTTTGTAGATAATTATGATGGTTCATACGGGGGCGTTTCGATAAGTCCAAGTGAAAAACTGGAAAGTCTCGGAAGTCTTGTTTTCCTGATGATTTGAATGAAGTGACCATAGAATTTCCTTTAAACCTTTCTTGTTTATTTGATGCTAACAATCATTAACTCTTGCGTGATTGACTTGTCATTGCCTGTAGCTAGGGGGCATTCGTGCACATATTTTGACTTGAACTTCGCACTAAAGGCTAATCTATTTCAAATTTTCACGAAAAAGCGAAAAGTCAAAATACTCCCAGTATTTGAGTATTTTAATTTTTCACGCCGCCACTGACTTTGTTCCGGAAAGGGCTTTCGTGACAGATTAACCCAGAATGGTGGTCAGAATAAAATTCTGAAATAATAGCTCCGTTTGGATATTCAAGCTTACACGGTAAGCTGTCCCGTTTAAGAAATGTCTCATAAACTTAGTAGATAGGCTATACGGATCCTAGGACAGCTTTTTAAATATAGCATTCAAGATTAGTATCAAATTAAAGCCCTTTAAATCCTTTTTTAAAATGAGCTATCACACAACTCTGTAGGACTTACAAGTTATAACATTTTATATGATTGAATATTGAATTGAAATATTTATAATTAAATAACTCAAAAACTATAAGAGTTAAAATTTAAAAAACAATTATATTTGAATTCAGGATGTTAAAGAGTGTAATTAACCAGTTTCAAAAAAATCTGTCGTGGTCAATGTGAAAACTATTTATTTTTGGTTTGAATTTCAAAAATTCCGAATAGAAAAATTATTAATGCAATAGGATTGGGGGGGGGGGAGTCCCGCGCACCGTAAAATACGCTTAAATAATTATTACATTTCTTAATTTGCCAATATTTTTTAATCTAACCTTTTTTCGTTGTAAGGGGAAAATCTAATTGATAGTAGATGACCGCTTACATCGTGAAATGAAAGATTAAAAAAGTATCTGATGCTGTCAGGAGTGTACAAAAAATATGTTGCCGCGTCACTAACTTTAACCTTGTTTATTGAGTGACAGAAAATTTTATTAATTGTTATTGACATTAACAAATTACACAATTACATACATAGATATTTTAAAAAATGGAAAGTTGTTATAGTATCAAATTATTGGCAAAGTGCAAGTGTAATTTTTAATGGCTAAAGTACTTTACTGCCGCCCGACTTAGTTTTGATTCTAAACAATAGAAAATATCAGTTACAAAAGTCTATATATTTTACTTATTTTAGAGAAATGGTCTCACTTAGAAACTCTGGTTCGAGCGTAACCGGGGAGAGATTATTTTCAGTGTTTCGGGTTCCTTCTTGGTTTGGCGATTGCCATCAGAAATAATATCAAACAGGGTCATAGGCACATTCCTAAATTCATCCAAGTATCTGTGTGGTATAAATGCTGAAATATATTATTTCTACGAGTAGGGCGGGGGTAAAGTTTCCGGGGAAAAGTCCCAGAGACTTTTCTCCCTACGAGAACATAACTTGATCGTTGGGGTTAATGCTGGGGACTTTTCCTGAGACCTGTACAGGACAGGATCATTGATTCTTCGGCCGATTTCCGTTCTTTTGATTGCTTCCTTTAAAAAATCTGCACATGCCAGACACGTAAACAAAAATACAATTGTCCTTATTTGGTCAAATAAGATAATTAAGTATGCAGATGCAATTACTCCAGTAGTGTGGTTTCCGGTGAACACGAAAAGAAAGTTGCACAAACGAATCTCGAATTTTAATCAAAATGTAATTTTGTCACGACACATTTTTTTGGCCAAGCGCCTGAATGAACGAAAAAGAACGACCAACCATAATCCATAAATTAAAACCGAAAGAGTGAAGAACGAGGTCATTTTTTCTAAGCCCTCTTCCATTATGAGTTCAAGCCGACCGATTGTTGGAATGACTCATGGAACCAGCTGATTTTATGTAACAGTAGAAAGCGACACGCACAGAACAATAATTTAAAATTGAAATTCCACGCAAATATGCGATGATGATGACGGTGACGACGGCCGAAGACTTTTTCTTAGGGGCGGACCCCACCGGCGAGATAATCAAATTTATTAACAAACATTGTACTTGTACCTTATTATTATTTTTAATTTCATTTTTAAAATTACTTTTTAATTTGGGTTAAATGTGAATTAGCGTGTGACGTTTACCGGTACAATACACGTGAAGACCGTAATGGGTTACACGCCCTCGAGGTAATTTATACTTGCGAACCATCGTTTAAGAACATTTTTCCACTCTTCTTCGTTCAACTACCGATGATGGTATCAACGTCGGCCGGTATTTGGAAAAATTTGTTCCAATGTTATACTCCACTTGTTCGGTTTTTCTGCTAGATCTCAGGTCAATGTCTCTTCGAGCTGCTTCTCTTCCTGTTGCCGCTTTTCGGCAAAACCGAAGATCAACAAAACATAAACAAACAACACCGGCTTACGGATCATCCTGTACCGAGTGTGAGAAAGTAATTAAATTTATTTCTCCAGAATAATAAATCAACATTAACAAAGATTAGCTTATCTTTAGAAATAAATGCTAAGTGTCACTTAAAATTAAGTCATGAATGGAAACAATTTATCGAAGAAACCTTAATTTTCTTTTTAATTTTCTATTACTTCTGCTTGTCATCATCATTAAAACATTTAACTGTGAAAGTAACTGTACCAGTTTTTTTTAAGCGAAATCAAGCTTTTTATTTTAAATAAGTCCCGGAAAGTTACGGGGTGTTTTCAAAAAAAAAACATGAACACTCACCTCTTAAGACTCTGGTGTTTAGTGCCGTTGATGGCCAGTTTCGGTTTGGATTTGTCGCTCGAACTGGTCATGGAACTGGCCGTCGTGGTGGTTACATCACTGGCAAAACTACTAAAACTATTATCCTTGCTAATCGAAGTCGAATTATTCAGTCTTCCGTTTGTCAGGGGCGGCTGCGAACCGAGGGAGAGTTGTATGTGATGGTGATGATTTTTGGGTACCGGTGGAGGCTTGTCGTCCACCGGTATCATATATGACAACATTTTGAACTTACACTGCACTCACTTGTTCGGACTTTTTTTTAATTATTAAAACGAAAAGCGAACATATCACAAAACACGACGGACTATTTCAATTATTATCACAACACTTTTTTTTTAATTTACTTACTGCTCTGCACTTCAACGAATGTTTAGAAGGCCAATTTCGTCTGTGCTAGGCAACATCTTCGTGGTACGAAAATCCTGCAAGCAAACAAACATAGACCACATGATTCATACAAACTATATCGGTTTTAGATTTAAAATTTAAATTAACTACCCACTACCGTGTCTGCCAAACGTAATTGATTTATAAATAGAACGAAACAATAAGCGAAGCAACAACGAAAATTTTTTATTCTAAAGTTAAGAAATGCACCTGAGACTTCGAAAATTTCTCGAGAAACACCTGAACCGCTAAATGAGGTGCATCGATCTGGATTCGAACCCGGCGTGCCGGTGCTACGAGTCTGTAGTACCGCGAGCGTCGAAGAGAGGAAACAGATTTTCTTATGCCGCAGCGGTTGATGATTGCAAAGATAGAAAGGACATCGAAGTTGCCGAGACCGCACAGCCGAGAGGAATCGAATTCATTCCATTAATTGTCGATGCCGTATGCCATTGTAGTGATTGAAAGAAAGCCAATTGAATTTAGATTATTAGAATAGAAGTTATTGCATGCTCTATCGGGGTCACCAATTTTTCATGAAAATTGTATATATAACAGTATAGCTTCAAAGCTTTGGATTAAATTTTTTTTTCGTCGTCTGATTGGCCCAAGTATCCAAATTATTGAATTTTTAGGGTAAAATGAATAATTGAGCTATAACTTAGGTCTAGGAAACTGTTTTGAAAAACTAATATATTTTGCATAAAAGTCGAAAATAAAAAAATGCACAAAATTATTAAAAGTCGGTCCTGTTAATTAAAATTATACTTTCTTGTATTTCCGGGCCGGTCCAGGAAAAGTATTACTTTTCCTCCCACAACATAAATGCAGGAAAGTATTTGAAAAAAATGAGTTCTTTTTTGAAAGAAGAAAATGGAACTTTGTTTCCTTGCAACAGCTGACGCTATAAACAGCCGGTTTCCTTACTTTGGGGAGGGGTTTTCGAAACCCGAAAAGATAAGAATGGCAAGTTCTTGTCCTCGGATTGGATTAACGAGATTCAGATTTGTACAGTTGAAATACATTGGAAGAAAATAAATTTCAAAGAATCTCTGAGAGTTCGCAAAGTGTGATCTGTTGGATTTTAAAATTTAAATCTGTGGAAATTGGCGTTTTCCAATTGGAACGGTGTGTGGGATTGGAATTAATTTCCCTACTATATTTTTTGGGTTGGAAAGCAATTTCCTTCATAATTTATGACTTGGATTAATTTATCAAGGAACGAACCTTCGGGCATTTAGAACGCAAAAGCCGACTATTTGATGGTTTCCGTAGCATTCAGTACAACACAAACTCATTTTTGTGTGTTAGTTTTCCTTGACATTCCAATGACAGCTTAACAATGTAAGAAATCGATACATTAAGGGGTCGGTTTAAACGCGAGGGGTTAAATTCGCTACGTCACTACGAATTCATCTTCTAGTAAAAGTTGGTCGAAAAATCAACTTTGGCTGGATGGCATTAATCTCTCATCAAAGTGTCAACGAGTTCAATAAATGCAAATTTAAGCGTAAGATTAAAATCTTCTTTGGTTAATTAACACCTACGACGACTTTTCTCACGCTAATCCAGTGCATAATAAGGGGCACCCGATTTTACGTCGGGCGGGCGGAGGATTCAACCTCCGCAGAAGATTTTTCGATCGACCCAAATTTTAATTGAAAATTAAACGCAATTAACGGCAATTTTAAATAATTGACTCGAAGGTTTCATTCTTTATGAGTCATCAAAATTTATCGATCGTACCAAATCTAGAATGGATTAATTAAAAATCGGGCGAAATTCGATAATAACAAAAATCGATCCGCCTACTTAGCTTTTGAAAAACTACTTTTCCAACAGCTTAAACCAAAATTCGTTTGTTTATCGATCAACTGACACTGGGCGCTAATTAAATTTGAAGAAGCGCGTCGTCTTTTGTTTATCGAAGCAAAAATCAAAAATTTCCCGATGGAATGTGTATTTTGTGTTTTGGAAGGATGCGTTTTTGGCACGTGCCCTAGTAACTATTATTGACATGACAACACATCAAGTGCGCACGGAAATCCCCCATTTAAATTTTTCAACCCCCGAGTTCAGGTGCAAAAAATACCTGCACGACGCAGCACCTTCCTCGCGACCTGGTACTTCAGTTTCCGAAAAAAAACAATTGAACACTCGCGGACACTACAAGTGCGATTTAGTTACCGGCAAACAATAATATCAATGTCAACATGAGCGAGTAAGAAATGCGTCAGCGCGAGCGCACGTTCGCGTGCTCCTGCTGTACCATAGGTGCAAGCCGGAGCTCCAAACACTCCGGCGATTTTCTCTTCCTAATAATGTCGCGGCTGCGCGAAACATTTGTCGGGGATAAACAAATTGCTTACATTTTTGTTGTCGGCAAATTAAACCGCATAAATAATAAAAATAAGTCGACTTATGACTTCCCATTACGTTCGGTTAATATGCGACTAAATTTACTCGTAACTTCTCTGCCGAACAGCATGCCTCGCATTCTCGAAATAAACAAAACATAAATAAAAAAAAGAATGAGCAATAACACAATTCAATTTGCATAAAATAACCATTCCTTAGTACGCACACTAAACGAGGTGCTCGAGGGCAGCGCGGGTTGCCTACCGCCAGGCGCCAATATACGAGAGCTCTTCAATGTATAGTGCGACTAGCATACAGTAGCGTAACCATACAATCCGTAAAATATTGATGATAAGTGTTGTTTGTTTCTTTTATTATTATGAATCACTTTCACGAAATCCCGGCTGTACAAACAGAATTTCTTGTTCCAATTGCCTGGATGGGAGGGTTGCAGCGCTTATTTTTAACTGGGTTGGCCCTTAGGCTACAGCAAATATTCGGGCCCCCAGATATTCGAGTGTAACTAATAGCATCCAAGACTCATTTTTGGTTTATTTTTTCAGAATTGATTTTTATTTTACGATTTTATGTTTTCTTTTCGGGCCCTTCTGGCCATTGGCCCTAGGCACGTGCCTAATGCGTCTAATGGTAAAATAGGCCTTGGAAGGTTGTCGATGAGAACAGACAAAAAAGTTGGATTCCAGTCATTCTAGACCCGTGATTTTCGAGTTTGGGCTGTTTCGGGGATGTAGTTTTTTAGTTAGGGCGGTTTAAAAGTATTTTGACAAGTGCATGGGTTGAGTGAAACCCCAGATTTCTAGATCACTACCGTAACTAAGCAATATTGCTCCCGGTGCGAATGACAGATTTTACGCTTCTCCAACGTAAACGAAGCGGAAGCGGGGTTTACTACTTTCTGCTTTCGCCGCATCCTTGTTACGGCACTGCTCTAGTTTCTTAATTTTCAGGGATAACGGGTCCCAGGGAGATTTTTAGTAAGTGCTTGGACTGAGAGCTCAACTAAACTAATTAACCTATTTATATTCGGCATTCGGTATAGCTGGACTTTTTCGTCTGTCGGTTTGATGGTATATAGGCGTTGAGGTGGTCAGGGCCCGCTGGAATGGTGAAGAAGCCTTCTCTAGTGGCTCCCCTGACTTGCTAGGACATGTTCCTGTTTTTTTACAATTTTCTTTATTGTAATCCTATCACATTCGCGAAAACAACTAAAATTCGAATTTCGGAACCTTTATAAAAATGTTGAGATGCACTGACGCAGTGGAAACTGTATTATCAACAATCATCAACTGGCGTTGAAATTTCAAACTATAATTATTTAAAAATTTAAAATGACCAACTTATAATTGTAAAAAAAATTTGTTTGATGATAACTGATAACCAGTGATTGCGTACTGCGATAATTGAGAAGAAGACTCATTACAATGAGTAATAATTCTACTAATAACGCAGAAGCTAAGGCCGAAGCTGCCGAGTTCGTAAAGAACAATGCGATTCCAGAAGAACATCGAAAAGACACAAAAGAATTTTTAACTAAACTGATCTCTCACCCTGCCTATGGAAATACAGAGTAAGTAATATCCGCAGAGATGGACATTTTAACTTAAAGTTTTGTTAGATACAAATGGTCTGTGAAAGATTTCGAATTTGGGAGTCGTCTGGGTCGAGGAAGATTCGGACGTGTTTATCTAGCTCGAGAAAAGAAAACGGGTTACGTGGTAGCTATGAAGACATTAAAAAAATATGACGTCGTCAAGGATGGCGTCGAGAGACAAGTTTTGCGGGAAATTGAAATTCAATCTCATTTGAAGTAAATTCTGAGCTCTGAAATAATTTTTTTCCTTTATAATAATTATCTAAACTTTTAGGCATCCAAATGTTCTGGAGCTGATGACTTGGTTTCATGACGATTATAGGATATATTTAGTTTTAGAATTTGCCGCTAAGGGTGAAGTGTATAAACATTTAAAAAATGCTCCCGGTGGACATTTCGATGAACACCTGACTGCTAAGTACATCTTTCAAGTAGCAGATGCTTTAAATTATTGCCATAAAATGAACGTGATCCATCGCGATATTAAACCGGAAAATTTATTGTTGTCGGATTTGAATGATATTAAATTGGCCGATTTTGGTTGGTCTGTTCATTCACTTTCCTTGCAACGTAAGACTATGTGTGGAACTTTAGATTATTTACCACCAGAAATGGTGAAAGGAAACTCGTACTCGCATGATATTGACAATTGGTGTTTGGGAATTTTGTGTTTCGAGTTCTTGGTCGGCACTCCTCCCTTCGAAAGTAAATCGAGTGAGGAAACTTTTACAAAGATAGTTAAAATGGGCATACGATATCCTGCGAGTGTACCATCGGGAGCAATCGATTTAATTTCCAAGTTATTACGAAAAACGCCAGAAGACAGAATAACGTTGGAAGAAGTCATGCAACACTCTTGGATTGTTGCAAACAAGTAGATCTCGATACTATATTGTACCTATTATTGATGTTATTAAATTTTCTGTTTTGTTATTTTAGTTTTTAATTTATAATTAAATTTTTATCGGGAATAAGTATCTATTTATATTTGTGATAGCTATAAAGTAATGTTTATATTGTGTATACAGAGGGGCTGCAAGATGGTCTTTAGTTTCTTATTCCCAATATATTTTTCTGTGCTTACACCCCAGGAAAAACCTATGAAAATTTTAATTATTTCTTTATATTATTTGTTAAATTTTAAAATTCAAATTCTTCGCGGACCAGTAGGCTGATCAGATACTGGAAATCCAGAGGATTTCTCAGTATTATTACTGGAAATCCAGAGGATTTCTCAGTATTATCCGGTAGATAGAGACATAATATTTGTTCGGCCATGTATATCCATAATAATAATATCCGGACGTTGTCGTTTGTACGCTTGCGCGTTGTATAAATTTAATTTCCTTTGTTGTCAAATGTCAACACATCTAACCTCAATTTTATTGTTCCATGTTCGTAATGTCGAACGCGGATAAATTTGTGAAAACGTGGTGTTCTTAATTTTGAATTAAAAATGTCGGACACCGAAGAAGATTTTCGGTTTTTCGGCACACCATTAGAACCATACGACGAAGGCAAGTATTTCTTTATTATTACAAAATTTTAGGTTATTTTAATTAATTTTGCTGTGCTGTTCAGATTCCTTTCCCAGTAAGAAACCGATCAGCATCGAGGAACAAAGCGCACGAGATGCACAGGGAAGACGACGCTTTCATGGAGCCTTCACTGGAGGCTTTTCGGCAGGATTTTTCAACACCGTTGGTTCTTTGGAGGGTTGGAGACCCCAAGAATTTAAAAGCTCTCGAAGCGAAAAAGCACATAATGTTCGGCAAAAGCCTGAAGACTTCATGGACGATGAGGATATGGGAGAGTTTGGGATTGCACCACAAGTCGTTCAAGCCACCAGCGACTATTCGAGTGCTAACAGCAAGAAGAGGAAAAGACCCATGGTGAGTGCATAAAAATGTATTTCTTAATGTGGTTTTGTGTGAATCTGAGCTTGGAATCGCGTTTTCAAAAACATGTGACTACATGAGGTTACATCAGACATGTGCTGATGGTGAGCGAACCACCATTTTCTCAACATGTGCTCACTGTTTGATGAAATGAATGATGGCGGGCTTACTTTGATGATTTTTACCCCGCCATGTGATGCTGGAATATTTCACTATCCATGTGATTTTGAAAGTGAATGACAAAGAGATCGGAGAAGTTTTCCATGTGGTCGGTTTTTACACTTTGTGTGTGGTTCTGTGATAAAAATCCTTCAAGGTAAATTTAAGTAGGAACCCAATTGTGATAAGGATTAATAGGAAGTTATTGGAAGGTCTAGTTATCTTGTAAGAATGGAGGGGCTTCCGCTATCTGAGATCGGTTGTGTTTATAAAAACCGCAGGAAACTACAACCAAAGCGGACAATTTGGATTTTTATTATTTAATAAATAAAAAATGCAAATCTCACGGTGGTTGATGAAGTAAACGCCCCCATAGCAGCAATTTAATATTAATTATAGAGAATTCAGCTTGGCAATTAATTAATTGTGAATTTCGTGTGAATGTTTTCGCTAATATGTACCTGTCTGATGATAAATTTTACTATTTTCTTTTCTTTCAGGCTTTAAATGATGGTCCGATACCTGGAGAACCCGTATTAGAAAGTCTTCTACAAGCAGGCAACGAAACTGTGGGTTACTTTTTGATGAAAAACATTAGTCGAAAACACAAGAGTCGCGAGACAAATTCCAGTGCTAAGGTTTATGGGTGTCAGATGCCAAAAGACTTGCCAAACGATATGAACGAAATTATGGTCGACGATATTCAGTACGAATTACACGAAATTTACAAAACGTATCTTGCGAATCCCAAGACAAACACATTCGGTTTAGGCTACGTCGGCCTGAGCAGAATTTTCGGTAACGAAAGTAGGCCCGCTCATCTGAGCGGGACCGAGAGAAACAACAAAAAGTTTTCTATTTCCGGTCAAGCCTTTGGTGTGGGCGCTTTCGAAGACGAAGACGATGATATCTACGTTAAAGACGACATGAGCAGGTACGACTTTGAAATGTCTACCGAAAATACAACTCCAAAATTGGAGGATTCGCGCAATGCCGGTAAAACCGTACTCGACATTTTTGTCTTGAGCACTAAAACGACAATAGATAAAAACATCTTTCCTCCGCCTACAATCCCAAATAGCTTCACTGGAAAGTATAAAACGAAAAAGTCACGGTTTGCGCCACTTCAGGAAGAAGCAAAAGTCCCTGAACGGAAAGCAATGGACGCAACGGTTCGTGCGTCGTTTTTGGGCGAAAACGTCGAAAAGACTCACACTCCGTCCAATCAACAACACAAGAAATCCAAAGAAGCTCCAGAAATTGCAAAGGAACACAAACAAACAGAAATAAAAAAGGAAGTGGCCCCTATTTTTCCTGGTCTGATGTTGGATCGTTTTGTATCTGCACAATTAGATGAAGACACTCACAACATTTTGGAGGTGGTTACGCCATCCGAAAGTGAACATGGAACAAAAGAAATGCGCGACGCAGTTAAACTTAAAATGTTTGGCCCGTTAACTCATTCTGTTTTTGATTGGCAACCGTGTTCGTTTTTGTGCAGGAAATTTGACGTCCCGGAACCTAATGTTGAGTAAGTCTATTAATGATGGTTCCAGTCTGCAGGTTTATTTTATTTTGTGTTTTTTTCAGAGGTTCTATGGTGAAAACGAAAAAGAGAACAAAAAATTTGATTTTTGAGTATCAAAAGCATGCCGAAGTTGCCGTTGATCTTAAACCTGGACTTTCGGTTAGTAAGGATCCGGAACCAGTTGTAGTACCAAAGGAGGAACCTGTAGATGTTCCATCTACAGAGATAGAAGTTTTACACGCAGCTGAGCAGATTGTCGAGGAAGTTAAAAAGGTTGAAGTGATTGACTTGACAGAACGTGTTGATGTTGCTAAAAATGTTGACCTTTTTAAATCGGTTTTCTTAAGCAGCGACGAATCGGAAGAAGAGGAGGAAGTCAAGGAACAAAAGACTGAAGAAATTGCAGAAAGTGTCATATTAGAGCCTTTCATTCCGATTATTAAAACCAAAGAAGGAATTTTGTCAAATTTGGACTTTTCTAAGTTTAACTCTGCTCCAATTATCACAGAGAAAGTGGAAGTAATTGCCGAACCTGCAGACGATACTTACGGTCCCAAGTTACCAGCAAAACTACAAAGTGTTAAGGCAATGATTGTCGAGCAACCTGTGATAAACGAGGACGAATGGGTAGAAAAAGGAAACGAAAAGAAACACAAGAAGAAGCACAAGAAGGAAAAACGAAAGAAACACAAACATAAATCTAAAAGGTGAATCAAACTGTTTAGTTTTTATTGTGCCTCCTTGGAAAGACAATCCGGAAGTATTAATTAATTTTTTAGAAAAAAAGAAGGAATAAAGGACATTTTTTAGTTGATTGTGGTTCTTGTTTTAAAAAACAAATCTGAAATATTTTTAGGAAATTTTTCAAGTTTGCTTCAGGATTTGGAAGAATTTTTCTATTTAAATTTTCTTGATGTAAAATATGAAAATGTATTTCGGGAGGAAAATTTCAAGATGTAGATGAAGAATCAAGAACTTACAACAAACAAATGAATTACGATTCAAGACTGGACCTTTTGATTTCCAAATGTTTTATAAGTTGTGGGTAGAGAAAAAGTTTGAAATTTGTTGTGAGTAGCTTTAAGTGTGAAGGATCTTGAGTGAAAATAGCAGTGGAGGTTTTAGCCCTCGAAATGTGTGAAAATTTTAATCAGTGTCAAGTGTTTGCCAAAAGGAATACAAATTTGGATACCTAAACTTCTCGAAACTTTTCACGTAAGGTTTGTAAATTCCTATCTTGGATTTAACTTGAAGCATATTTTCCTCACTAAATTTGATTTGTTACTCAAAATTTGCCTTCAAAGTATTTAATTTCTTTATCGTATTCATAACATAACCCTACGTTTAAATGTCAATAACATCTAGAGTTCTACTGTGGTTCTTTAAGTATTTACGTAAATTTAACGACAGATGGCGCAAACGGAATTTTATGTAATATTTTCGAAATTAATTTTATCAAAAAATACGTACGAAGTTTAATTATTTTTCGATTAAGTGAATCGCTCTATGTAAACGATGATAAATTATATTATCTTCATGTCGGTCGGATTTTCACATGAGGGTGCGTAAATAGAGAGATAGGGGATCATTGTAAAATTTTTCAAAGAACAATTAAAATTAATTGTTTGATATTGTTGTATTTTGTGACTAATTTTGCAGGATTGTGAAATATTTTGAAATTGGCATGAGTCACCACCAGAATTTTAAGGGGAAAAAGGGTCACAATCGATTTTTTTGTTTTTGAACCGAATCGGCTTATTTACTTAGTCCTATCCTGAAACCAAACAAAAATTCTTTTTCTAATCCGACCAATTGAAACTTTGGTCCCTTTTTA
Organism: Cantharis nigra; assembly: GCA_958510845.1. NCBI lineage: Eukaryota > Metazoa > Arthropoda > Insecta > Coleoptera > Cantharidae > Cantharis > Cantharis nigra. The sequence goes on from OY294029.1 coordinate 376,859, forward strand.
TTTTTTTAAAAGTCAGTTGGTACTTATTTCCAAAATCTGGGGTTCAAGGATTACCTTTTTATATTGTATCTTTAATATTACGCAAGATTGCTTTTGGTTGATGATGTTTTTGAAGAATATATTAAAATATTGTAATTTGAAAGAAGTTGAAAAGATCAAGTGGACCAAATATTATTTTGAGTTTAGATGTTTATGAAAAACTATTTTGAGTAAGTAGTTTCTTTTTGTTTTGAGAAAAAATTTTGTTTGGTTGCATACAGTGGCTCCAGAAGTCATATAAAAATCCATTTTATAGCAAAATGTTTCAAACATTTTTTATTGTAAATTTCATTCCCTTCATTTTTGTTACTATACATTTTTCTATTTTGTTGCACCGTTTCTGAGTAACAACAATTTTTTTAAATTGAGTTTTATTAAAGTGTTTTTAAAGTTGCTGTTACTCAAAAACGGTGCAACAAAATAGAGAAATGTATAGAAACAAAAATGAAGAGAATGATATCTGCAACAAAAAATGTTTGAAACATTTTGCTATAAAATCGATTCTGGAGCCACTGTAGATATCTCAGAAGATATTGTGCGTTTAAAAATTGCGAATTTTTGTATTTTCTTTTCAGTGTGCCTTCTTTTTCTCAATTTTTCGTTGTTTAAATCATCATTTTAATTAAAATTCGGTCGACTATTATTACATTTCTGGTTTCTCGAAAATTCAAATTTAAAATGTCTATTCGTAAATCTTGTGAGTGTTCATATTTCGAATGTGCAGCGGGGTTAAACCACAACCCTGAGCTTTTTTTATTTAACCTCGAAACATACTTTTCTATTTAATTTAAGGTTTTAAGGTCTCGACGTTTGTAATTGTGCCCTTGACGCTATCAAACGGTTTTTATCGTTTATGATTTCCCCTCCCGTTTTAAAGTAAATTAGAAAATTTTCGTCCTAGTATATTAATTCGTGAGTGTCGAAGGATTTGTGGCTTTCCAGTGTCGAGAAAGTTCTAATTTTGGATTTCATCGCCCCAAAATAATCTAGAAATGTTATCAATTCTCCAAATAGATTTTTTCCGTTCTAATTGAGTTACATTTTACCGAAGTAGTCACAACGCAGCCCTTGATGGCGTCTAAAATGAAACAAGGTTCAGGGTGGTAAAACCGTTTCTGCACCTGTTTATATAAATACTGTAAATGCATTCGGAATTACACTCCCCCCCCCCCCCTGTGAATTTAAAGCGATATGTGTGATCGATCCTAAAAATAAAATCGGATGCCGTTATTTATGTATCTTCTCCGTTGACAAGGAAATATAATACCAAGTGTTAATTTTTTTGTGTCACTATATTATCGTAATGACTATTTTAATCTCGGTTATCGCACCCCACGTAAGTGCATAGCATTTTTCAAATTGTATTTATCTGGTAAAGACAAATTATCAAGAAGTGTAATTATTGTGGAAGAACTTTGGTTAGCAAGCAAATGCCCTAGGATTTGCCGTATTCATTTTACCCTTGTCATGTAACGCGACCCAAAAGATAAGATAGCAATTCCAAGATTTCGAATTTTTATCTCTTCGGGATGCTAACTCAGCGTTTCTTTCGAGACGAACTCAAATATTTAAACCCAAATCGATAAGCAACAATTTATTTAGATTCGATTGCGAAATTGCAATTGAATTATAATAATTACGCATTTTTGGCCGACGCATTCTTTAATTTATCAGGACATTCCTATTTCCTCGATAACGGACAATGAAAAGTTTCTGTTACTTTCACTTTTCGGCTTTTTAATCAAACTTTGACCCAAATTCTCGGAAAATAGTTGTTAGTATTTACGATAGCAATACAAAGAGCATTTTGTTTGTTTATAAGAAATTAAAATAATACCAAATTTATTTTTTTGCACGTGAAAACCGGCCTTTATTAGCATTAATTATTATACCTGGGCGAAGTAAGAACGAACGGTAAACAGTCTAGTTCGGCCTGCTAATGTTTTCAAAGTCGAAAATTTTATTGTTTGTTTAAATGTGCGAAGGATTACTTGTACCTAGAGTTGGCATATTAACCCAAAAGTACAAAACAGCTTTTGTACCGGGGTACCTGATCGATAGAAAAATTTTAAAATGGATTTTATGACTTCTTTCATTACTGTGCATTTTTATGGCCCGAGAATATATTGCCTCGGAATTTAGTATCTGCTGGAATTTTATAATTTAAAACCGCTCCAAATGAGAAGGGAGACAACTTAATCTGATTAATTCTTTTTTTGCATTTTTTTAAAACGGCTATTATTAAGGTGGGCGTTTCGCAATTTTAAGAAATGTGCAGACGCTGCTAAATTTTCACTTCACTTTTGCGAGATTTTCAAAACTAAAATTTTAATAATAATCCTGACGAAACAAAATAATTCGTAATTTTTCCAAATTTCAATTAGAATGTGAGGCTTCGGCACAATATGTCTGGGTACTTACAATAGGTTACCTTTATCTGCAGTTGGTTAGGGTACACCGGTGTTTCTGAGAAAAAATCAATAGAATTATTTTGCGAACTTCTTTCTTTAAACTTGCGGCTTAAATCTTGAGCATTTTTCGGCAGTTACAAATATTTTCAAATTACCTGAAAATTTTGAAATAACTATTTTCAATATTGTAATAATGCCAATTAAATTAGACATTTAATTTATTCTTATAAAATTAAGTAAAATATCATCGACATTAACCACGGGAAGAAAAACTAACAAGCATTTTTAGTTACTTATACTGATGCTGATCACTTTTTTGTTTTAGTGACATTCATATCGAAAAGTCAGAATTTATTATGTAATTATTAGTATTGAATGTCACTAAAACAACAAAGTGAAATCCAAAAGTTTTCAATGTGAAATAGCCAAACTTCCAATCTAAAGAATATTAATTATTGAAATTTTTGGATAATTTATCACAATTATTCTGGAACCTTTTTTCAATTTGTAGAAACTCGAAAGGAACACTTTCAAGTAGGAATTAATGGGGAAACCAAATATTAAAAATAAGTTTACAAATTTGTGCAATGGAAAAACCATTCAAAGATATTTTTTTATATTACTAATCCCCCCCCCCCCCTTCAACGCTTCCATAATCTAGATTCGCATTTATCTATAAAACGGTCTACTAAAATACAATCAATTTTATGAACATAGTAAAATAAGTTTATATGTATTTATGATATATAATATACTACATAATTATGATATAATCGTAAACCTTGACTTTATGTTTTGGATCGGTTTTTTCACTTTTTATTTTAATTTTGATTAAAACTGCATATAATGAAAATGTGCAACGGAGCCATACAGTGGCTCTCATTATTCATACAGTCCTATGCTAGCAATGTAAATTATACGTTTTGAAGGCGTGATTTGTCATATAAAAATTAATTTTACAGTAATACTTATTTGAAATTTTTTGTTGCAAATTTCATTTCCTTCCTTTTTGGTTATATAAATTTTTCTATTTTGCCGCAAGATTTCAAAGTTACAGTGACTTTAAAAAAAGATCGGTAAAATGCAAAATAGATATTCATCTGTATCTCAACAACGGTGCAACGAAATAGAAAAATGTATAAGTATTTTTTATTGTGAATTTTATTCCCTACATTTTTGTTCATATACATTTTTCAATTCGTTGCACCGTTTTTGAAATACAGATGAAAATCTATTTTTGCATTTTGCCGAGTTTTGTTTAAATCACTGTAACTCGGAAATGGTGCAACAAAATTGAAAAATTTGTATAACCAAAAAGGAAGGAAATGAGATTTGCAACAAAAACTTTTTAGTAAGTATTGCTGTAATAATAATTTTTATATGACAAATCACGCATTCAAAACCTTCTCTCATTCTCTACTGCACCTTTTCCAGTTGTAATTCATCAGATTATTTAATTGTTTAGCTTTTCACATACAAAAAGCTAATATTGTTTATCCATAATATTGTTAAAGCTTTACAACCGGAAATCATCGGTTCAGTACTCGAGATTTTAAACTATACCTAATCTGAATTATTTTACTGGGAAAGTGGGATTTCTTCTAGTACGGTTCTGTTCTTTGAACGTCATCATCTCATCATTGTTCATACGTTTTGAAGCCTTGTTTTGTCATATAAAAATTATTTTTATATAATAATACTTCATCATTCTGAACAAATGTCTCAATGGGCACAACTTGATGTAATGAGCAGTTTCCGAATTATAAGTTCTAAAAGGTCCAGATTTAACAAGAAAACATCAATTTCGATTCGGTATTATAATATGTGATCGCCAGTCGAACATGGGTTTCGAAAATATTCGAACCCCCCTATGTTAACAATGTAAATTGCATATTTTGAAACCGTTTTTTGACATATAAAAATCACTTTTACAGCAAATCTTTTTCGACATTTTTGTTAAAAATTTCATTGCCTTCAATTTTGTACCCCCAAAACAATTTTGTTGCCCCGTTTTTGACTGGCAGCGACTTAAACAAGACTGTAAAACTCAAAAAAAGTTGTTAACTACTCTATATCTCGAAAGCGGTGCGACGAAATGAAAATATGAATAGGCATTTTATCTTGAAAACGTGATTCTCTACATTTTTGTTCATAAGCATTTTTCTATTTTGTCGCACCATTTCCGAGATATAAAGTAGATGACAATATTTTTTGTGTTTTACAGAGTCTTGCTTAAGGTCGCTGCCAGTCAAAATCGGGGCGACAAAATTGAAAAATGTATAGGTACAAAATTTAAGACAATGAAATTTTTAACAAAAAATGTCTAAAAAGATTTGCTGTAAAAGCGATTTTTACATGTCAAAAAACGGTTTCAAAATGTGCAATTTACATTGTTAACAGAGAAAAGTTCGAATATTTTCTATAGCCACTGTATGCTTTTGTCAACAAAACAAAACATAGCACAACAATACGAAACAGTAGCGGAATCAGAGTTACAGTGACTTAAAAAAAACTGTGTAAAATTCAAAAAACAATTTTGTCTGTATCTCAAAAACGGTGCAACGAAATAGAAAATTGTATAAGTAGTTTTTTCTTGTGAATTTCATTCCCTTCAATTTTGTTCCTATACATTTTGCTGTACAGATGAAATTTATTTTTGTATTTTACAGTCTTTTTTTAAGTTACTGTAACTCTGAAATGGTGCGTCAAAATAGAAAACTTTATATAAACAAAATTGGAGGAAATGAAATTTGCAACAAAAAGTTTCTAATAAGTATTTCTGTAAAAATAATTGTTATATGACAAATGATGCTTTCAAAACGTGTAATTTACATTACACGTAATCTCCTGTGGCGCTATTTGTTCAAATATTTGTCTCAAAATTTTCCGATTCAGCCAGATTTCGATAATTTCCTATCGGAAAAAATTTAAAATAATATTGTTAACAAATTTGGCGCTCATTTACACGCGCGGCCACTTGATATCGCAACGAAAAAAAATCAAATCAATTTTAATTAATCTGCTCCCATTGCGAAAATGTCGAGAGAAATCCGATAAGACAAAAATTTGAAGTGGAAGTGATAGTAATTATTGTAAAGAAATGAAAATAAGAAAACTGAGAATGCCGGGCCTTTTTGTTAATTTTATTTTGTCTAATTAATTTTTTGCACGCCCATGCGTCGGTGTTGAATGTCTTGTACGAGCACGACGAGCGAGCGTGGGAAATTTTTTTATGAATGCAAAATTTCGAAAAAGCGATAACGAATTTTTATCTCGTCGCCATGGGGAAGCGCAACGGACGCGGAAAATTTTGGCAAAATTTAAGTCTGAACGTAAAATAAATCGTAATTCGCTCGAAACGTCTGGATATTAGAAACATGGCATAAATCGAGAAGCCTTGAAATTTAAGGCGCGATAATGCACGATCTTGTACATCCCTGTACTATGCGACGTCTACGCCGTAGTAGCGTACGTTGCGCGCCGAAAAGTAGCACCAAATGAAAATGCGAAATTAGCAAAAAGTACAGCTCGTCAGTGTTTTGTTTGATGGCGAAAAGTGAAAATTGCGTGTTCACTTTCGTTAGGTGCGATTGTCATTTGTAGATTTTAGTCGTTTGACGTAAAATTAGTGTTTGATGAATGTGGTCGTAGTAGGCGGGGAGGGAGCCGGCGTGCCCCGAATCCCATTCTACGGCTCTTGACTCATTTTCCTTACCGGCAAATCGAGCCGGCATTTACGGCGTGCTTTTGGTAGGTGGGTACACACACCAGGCGTTTTAAAAAGTTGGTTTAGTAGCTGCCCGATTGTCGTTGTTGATAGACGTCGACGTTGTTCTTTCAGAACATAATAAGCATGTATACAAGATTGAATGAAGAATTGAAGAGAAGTCATTTTGTTAGTAATAATTGTTGTGTTCTTATATCGCTTATAATATTTTTTGTGTGGTATACACCGTGCGTGAGAAAAAAACTGAGAAATTAAGTTTTATTTTTCCGGTGCTTTCATTTGAAAAAAATTGTTTCGATTTAAGGTGAGTCGAATTTATCTGCTTTTTAATTTTTTCGAAAAAATTATGCCACATTATTACCGAGCCACGTATGTTTCGGTCAACTTTCTAAAAACCCGGCACACAAGCGCGGATCAGGCGCGGCGTGCGTTTCATGCCGCCCTTTGCCGGCTACGTGGCTCGATCTTTTGCATATTTTATTCGACCTCGCCACTAATTTGCGACAATTTTAACATTAAAATGCACCCGAATCCCCATATCTACTTTTAATTTCCTACTTGACTTGCATAAAAGTCGCTTTTTCCAAAAAAATCCGACCAACTGTCAAATTTGACACTTGGCAAATTTTATTACAAGTCGACTTTCCGTACGCGTCCGCGTTTCCAACATGTCGGTTTTAATTGATTTAATATGTCGCAATCGGCGGCAATTTAATTGTCTGCAACATTTCTACAAATATGGGAGAACATTTTTCGGGGACCGCGGCAAAATTAAGGAGACGTCTGTCGGGACGGCGTCGTCCGAAAAGGGGTAACAGATTTTTTTTTCTTTCTCTTGCGTAACACACTTCTTAATTTTCAATCAAACACCTGGTCCGGTGAAGGTGCACGCTATTGCAGGTACCACCACCACCACCCCGCTCTCGCCCCCTTAATTAGAGATAAATAAATTTTCTACTACCACCACCATAATACAAAAATCGTAATTACCGCACAGTTTTTATTTTATAAAAGACAGCTGGACATTTTTGTGGATCTTTTCTTTATAATCCCTTTAATTTCTTGCAGCAGCAGCTGTCGACTTGGGCATCTTCGTTAGGCCACCTTGTGATATTAGTTGTAGACATATTTTTTTAATTGGTGGACAGCAGAGTCGATCCCCAAGATGCTGGTCGACAACATGGATTACGTATACGACGACATGGAATTATCGATAGATTGCTTCGATCCGTATTTGTATAACGACGAAATTTCGCCATGGGACAAATTCAGCGTGGACGGAGCGGACGACACCTTCGGCGGCAGCACTTTCGAAGAATTGAATTTTGACTTTCACGAATCCAAATGCCTGACGCAAGACTTGATGTGGAGCAGCGGATCGGGAGATTTGGAAGAGGCGACCAAGATTTTGAAAAAGGTCGCCTCCGAAAAACCCACGGCGACGCCGAAACCAAGTCCTCAGCCACCCGCGGTGGTGAACAACCCACCCAATCAAAGAAGTTTGTTGATCAAATCTCAGCCTCAATATCAGGGCCTATCTTCCGCTTCTTTATCGCCGCCCATGTCGGACGACGAATGTGCTCCTGCTCCACTTCCTCTTCCCGAGCCAAAAACCGAAATCCTGAAGAGTCTGGAAGAACACATAACGAGCAGCGTTCTCAACGTATTCCTAGACAGCGACATTCTGGACTACTTGGCCGAACCCAACGATACGACACTGCCCCTGTCACCCCGTTTGTTATCGCCACCCCCAAGACCGTCTTTCGCGATAGACCACTGCTACTCCAAAGAAGTCGAACCCGAAGACGACGGCCCCTACGAGAGCAATCTGGGCGTCGATACTCCTTCTGAAACTGGTAAGTCGATTAGTTAACAAAAAAATTCTCTTGATTCTCAAAATCGAAACGGAAATTGTTGCTAATGTTACTCATACGTTGGATCCAATTCCGAGAACTTGAGGCGCGGAATGCAAAAAAAGCATACCAACCGTGGCTCTCGAGACGCCACTTTTCCCGCCAAATGCGCGCGCACACGCATCCGGTTTAGTGTGGTTACGCGATATCAAATTCAATTCATTAATAGCTCAGGAATTTACAGTCGCACAAATCCACCCATACAAATACACACATCACACTTCTTGTTGACTTTATTTGCATAATTATTATTACTCGAGCGCGTCGCCATGCTCTTGGAACCTGATTATTAATTTCAGAAAAATTATCAGGTGCGCTGGTCAGATTTCTACGATCCAAATTTATACGCACACCTGTCGTTTTTGTTATAAATTTTACGCGTTTGCCACACGCACCTCATCATCATTTATGATCATCTGCGACCTCGCCACCACCGCCGACCGACAGGTGGATCGTCGTGAAAAAACAACGGGAGGGCCACTTAAGACCAAGCAGCCGATCTCTTTCACAACTTTTTTCCCTTTTGATTGCCAGACAATGATAATGGTTGCTAAGCACGACCCATGAAGACAAGTCGCATCCCTTATGCTGTTGTCCATCACGTGATCCTTTAATGGGAGCAATTTTTTTAAACCCCTATGATTATATCGATTCAATTGATTGTAGTACTGACTCATCCACAACAACTCAAGACTTAATTTTGAATTCTCGTAATTGAGCTATTTTTGGATAATTTTGTTAGTCAGTCGCGATTCTATTTATCAACCATATTTTTTTTCTTTTTTTTTTTATTACGTTTACACGAATGCGTGTTATGTCTGTTTTATATTAAACAGGAAATCGTGGAGTACTTAGTTGTTTCAACATCACATCATGTTTTTTAATCCTTTATCATTTTATGACTCTCCGGCTCCATCTGTTTCATAAACAATTCGACAATGCTAATTGGTGTCGGCACTAACTTGGTAAACCGTACATACGGAAGTTTACGGTTCGGATTACTTTAAAGCGGTTATTATTATGTACTGGTGTTGTTAGATCATAAAAGTATATCCCGCGGGTTCCGACGGGCCCTTAAAAAATAAACACCCCTCTCCGGTGCCGAAGACGAAAAATTGCGTGAGAAAATGTCGAAAGCCGCCGTTTACGTTTTGTTTCTCACCAATTTGGAGCTTTGTCCTTTTTTACGATTTCTCTTACAATAAGAATAATTTTTCGTGTCGAAACGTTCATGGAAAAAAACCAAAAGTTTAACAATGATGTAGACGAATGTAAATTACACCCGGGCAGGTGGAATCGCGGTAATATCGAAAATTCGAACCTCCCTATTTTGTAATAATTTATTCGAAAACTTGTTTTGGGTAAAACGGACCGACTGAAGAATTTAAGAACGGAAACACAATTTGCGTTTTCGAAACAATCGAGAATGTTTAATTTCATGCACCAATAAAAAGGAGTCGAAATGCACCTTTAAAATGAGCTTTATTCGGATTTTATTGTAATTTTTAATTATCCACTACCGAAGGTCGCATTTGAAATTTCTCGTGATACGTAAATTTTCTTCGCCTTGATATTTGATTGACAAAAAAAGTCGCATGTGGTGAACACGACAAAAGGAACATTTGGTCTTCTTCCCCTCGCGAGGGGATTATTATCTTCGATAATTATTGATCTTGGCGGGTGGTTAAGTCAAAGGCTAATAATAACAACGAAGAATCGGTGGGGGTTCCTCGTTTTAACTACTTATTATACATTTCTTGGTATTTTGTCGTGAGAGGTCTTATTTTAGAAAATGGTAGAAATAATGGGACTTTATTTTTGGACCAAGAAGAATTTCTCTTAATTTATGAATCCCTAACGAGTTATGTAACGTTTTTTGTTCTATTTTGGTTTTTTTCATTATTCAATTTGGGGTCATTGTGACCCTCGATAACTAATCTAATACATTATATAAGTCTTATCAATTTTCGACAACGTAATTAATAATTAAGTATTCAATTAAAGATATTTTATAACTACAAATCGATTACTACTTTGTAACATGTCACTTTCAGGTCAATACCGAACCGATAACGTCAGCGATTTATTTGATTGTACAAAACTTTGTTGACTTAGGTTGGAACCCACCAACCCCCAGATCTTCCAAAAAAATAATTTCAATTAGTGCTGCCAAGGCTTTCTTCGAGTCATAAACAGTCAAATGTAATAAAAATTTCGAGTGCCCACACGTGTGGGCACCCCCCTCGCGCCCCCCGTGAACTTCTTTTACCAGAAGAGAAAGCCATCATAAATATTGATAATCAAAAATTTTATGGTTGTAAAACATTGAAGGTCGAGTCGTAAAAGTTTTCGGTTCATTAATAAAATTATCGCGATATTTCTGATGACCCACATTTTTTTCGATAGATAACCTGCAATTTTTTTTTTCTCAAGTACCCACTTGAGATTTTTATAATATTCTTATGTAATTCGATTAATTTAGAAAAATTGCGAAATTTATAATAAAAAAAGTATCATCGCGCAATGAGATACGTGGACACCCACATTACGATAAATTTGTCGCACGCGTACAACCTTTTACATAAATTTCGTTTGGTTAAATTTAATTTTTTTGCGATGCAACCGGGAAGTACTAACTTAATATTTTGTTTCCCACTGTTATTTTTGAGTCCCCCGTATAGCTGTAGTCTCCTCTTTACAATAGAACGCAAATTTCACAGGACAAGGGTCGACGAAATGCACTAATTTGTTTGACGTCTGGGAATGTGGCATTGTCGAGGTTTACACCGCCGTTTTTTTCGAAAAAATTTTTATTCCTCGCCGATCCAATCCACCATTTGCATCGATTTTCCATGACCTTTTGTAGCTCCGGGACAATTATTGCAATAGTATGCAAATTTCAAGTTATGGAATACCATCAATGTTTGTAATTCTACTACGACGGAATTTGTTTCCTCCATGCATTAATTCGAATCGCCAAGTTCTATTTTTTTTGAATGAATCATTAAAATTTGAAAAACCTGCTTATTATAACTTTCCGTTACAAATTCCAATAAATTGTATAATAGTGTATTATATCATACGGATCAGAAGTGGAAAGCATTTGCGCGCCAAACAAATACACTTTTAATCTCAATTATACTATTTTATTGTGTAATTTCTGTTATAGTAGCTCTATTTTTATCTTATTGACATAATATTGGGATTAAAAGTGCTTTTCTCCAAATTTAAAAAAAATTGATTTCGCGAGAAATCTTACATTTGCGCCTTATTAGACAATGTACCATTTTTCGATTTTTGCGAATTTTTGTAGCTGGTTGAAGAATTTATTTAGGTTGTTAGGTAGCTAGACTCCGCATGTGATGTAGTTTCCTTAGATTTTTGTACCTTTCCGGTATCTAGACTATTTGTCAATCATTTGTTAAAATAGAACCAATTCTTTTGATCGCAGAGAGCAGTGGCAGTTCACCGAGGGCAGATAATACATGCGACCGTTCAATTGAAGATTTAAATTCGAAATTATCCCGCCGTAATGCCAAATCACCGTGGGCGTTGTTTATAGATACAGAAGGTATAATTATTTGTTTTGGTTTACTTCCCGAAAACTTGGGAAATTGAAAATTTGCGATTATTCTAGCTCGTTGCTAGACCAATAGCGCAACTAGAGGGGGAGGTTCAACTGACTATTTTTAAAACTTGTGTTTTTCTTCAGAAATTAAAATTTAAATGCAACCTAGTTCCCCCCCTACTTGCGTCGCTGTTCTAGACTGTAATCCTCTAAATCTGGTCGCTATATTTGGCACGGCCTGCGGCCTCGCGACTTTTACGGACGTATTTGCCGGATTTTATATTTTAACTCTCAATAATTTTATGTTCTGAAGTTACATAATATAATTTTGAACAAACACATAGCCATAGCTCGGAAAATACCGATTTTTCAGTAAAAACGGCCAAGTGCTTTTTTAAAAATCGTGAAATAATCTACAAACTAGATTTCGTAATCTAAGAAAGTAAAAAAATGTCGAAAATTTTGAATTTTTATTTCTTGGTTTTTTTCAAAACGCTGTATCCTCCTAACGAAACATTTTACCAAAAATCTGACTACCCATTTCAAATAGGAAATTTGACGGACTACAACTTTTGTCTAACAAATTTTTTTGACAAACTAAGCCATTTCCCAACAAATCAGAAAATTATAAAAAAAAGCAGCTACAAAACAAAAATTAAATTCAAAACATTTTTGCTTGGTTTTTGGATGGTTTTTCAAAAATATTTACTAGACAAAAGTTGTAGTCCGTTAAATTTCATATCTGGAAAAATTTTTGTAAAATGGTTCGTTTAGAAGATACAGCGATTTGAAAAAAACTAAGAAAATAAAGTTCTAAATTGTTTTACTTACTTATTTTCATAGCTCGAAAGCCGTTGAATTTAGACAACAAAAGGTTAAAATCTAGTTTGTAGATTATTTTACGCTCTTTAAAAAAGCATTTTATCATTTTTACTGAAAAATCAATATTTTCCAAGCTATGGCGATGTGAAGGTGGAAATTGAAAAAAATGCTTTAAGGAGGCCTAATTCTCGAAAGTTTGAAATTAGAAAAAACATTTTGTTAAATATTTTTCTTAAAATAGTGTATTATGTAAAGAATTATTGGCACAGCAATATAATTTGTACCTTTCGACACATAACAATCAATTTTATAGCAAAACTTTTCGGACATTTTTTGTTGCAAATTTCGTGGCCTTCAATTTTGTTCCTATACATTTTTCCATTTTGTCGCTCCATTTTTAACTGACAGCGACCTAAACAAAACTGTAAAATGCAAAAATAATTTCAGCTGAATCTCGAAAACGGTGCGACAAAATGGAAAAATGTATATAAACAAAATTTAAGACCATGAAATTTGCAACAAAATATGTCGGAAAAGTTTTGCTGTAAAATTGATTGTTGTGTCAAAAATAGACTTGAAAAGGCACAAATTACATTGCTAACGTGGGGTTAAATAGGGGTAAATTTAATTTTCGTCACCTTGTGTACTACTTGACGAACTTAAAAAGTGAGATCTGAGTGATACAGATTTTGTAAAGAAGTATTTTCAGACAAATTTATTAATAAATTATAGTGAGGTGCTTACACTTTACTTTTTAACCTTACACAATATTTTCCACCCAACCGAGCAGAAATTTTGAAACTTAATTAGGTTTTAATAAATGCACATTTTTATGTTTCTATAATAATTAAGTACTAAGATATCGCGCGGGGCGTTTTTATAAAATAAAAAATTGTAACGGATATGAGGGTAATTAACATATCGAATAACGGGGGGTACGGGGTGTCATCGAGTAGTAAGTCTGTCTGCCCTATGTGGCAAAGTTTTCGAATTATCAAGCTTTTGCTTCTGCTGCAGAAGCAGCGGCGAGACAAAATTCCTAAAACTGATTAACCTTCAATTATGACTTCATTCTCTCCGGGCCGGGGCCGCTGGATGAATTATGCCGGGTAAAGTTGTAGCCGCCGGTTTTTTTACGACCGAAATCCAGACGATTCGCTAGACTCCTCGTGATGTAATAATTGCGGAAGATTCATCGATTTTTCCGATTCGCGATGCAGCACTTGCGTGTGCCGGCGAGGACGCCATCGAAAAATTTGTTTCGCCAAAAAAAAAGGAGAATGGAAGAAACAAGAGCATCGCACCAAAGACCTTGTTTTGTTTAAACAATAAAAAAGTAGCGATGATCCAATCCGTCATTACCAAACGAGATCGTTGCGCTTTTGTTTTTATCGTTATTTTGTTGTTTGCGTGTTTCGGGGCGCGTTTACCTCTGCATATCGACTTTTTGAAAGAATAATGAGTCGTTTTGATAATTAGGCGGCGAGAACGTCGACCGATATTTGGACATTTAATAAAATTAATTCGGGTTTGGCCTTGAGGATGTGATAATTCGTAGTCCACGTGCGTGCTTGCTCACGATAAGGCTAGGCGATTTCTTGTAGCAAGGTCACGAATTTTATTGGTTGCCAAAATTCGATATAATCCTTCTGCGCATCGGGCCAGTGACCAGGAGGGATTCGCGTGCGAAGGCCGCGAACGACTAGACGTAGAACATCATCATCATCAATGAGGGCGGGTGGGGCACGACGATGTCGGCGTCCTTACGCTAACTTACCCTCGTCTATTTTTTGCAACCCCCCCAAACTCGCGCTTTCAGAGGATTTCGAACCCGACGCGACGTCTGAGCGTTCTACCTGCCCTTACCGGTTTTGCACTTGGAAATGCACACCTAGTAGGTACATATTACACAATTGATACACTTCCAGGTGCGTTTGCTGCATCTCTTAGAAAACTTTCTTTTGAATTTTTGAAGAATAGAAAATTTGGGACTCATTTAAAAGCGTTCCGGTTGTTATTCTTTTCAACATTGGCGCACGACAAAAGATTCTTGCAATTCGATTATTTCTTTTTGAAAAAATAAAATAAATAAAAGTGTATAATAACGGATGGGGTGCATGAACCCGAACCATTAGAGGCGCTCCGATAACTCGAACACCTGCCTACCTCCTCAGGAAATCGCGAGAAAATATTAAATAGGAAATGCTAATTACCACGTAGTGTGTACCTTATCGAGACGGACACGTGTGCGTCAGAGTATTGCAAAATTAGAGCAGCGCCACCTATTAGTCGGTTAATTGGCAAACTAGAGAAAGTGAAGGTGTAATTATTGTTGTCGTTGGTTTTTTTTTTTTTTGATTTGAATTATCGAGTGACGGAAGTTGTGACCTCTCCTCGATCGGTGCGTTTTTACCATTTCCGCTATTTTCAATTTTCTAGTCATTATTAATAAATTGTAGATTAAAAAAATGTTTAATTTGATGTTCGAATTGTATGCTAATTCGTGGCTTATTAATTTTCAAGGCTCTTCGGGGGGTAAAAAAGGCGTGTGAACGAAACTTTGCATAATTTTGTGGTAATATCGTACACAATTTATTGTATAGTATGATCTGGTTACCGTTATATTAAATCGCAGACTGGTATGTGACCCACAATCGTTTGACCTATGTATGGCGAACAACAATCTGTTCAAAAGTGGTTACGACAACTCCGACCAATTTTCCTATTATCCAAATCGATTAATTATTTAAATATTAGTAGTACGATCAGGTTTTTTAGTCTATTTGACATTTAAGAGTAAGCGGACTTGCATTTCGGCCTCGGGGGGTGTTGCCGCCCGTTTACCTAACTTTTACTCTCCCTACGATAGGTTCATTAAAAACAAATTATAACGCAACTTCGGTTTGTCTCTTTTTTTTTCTGCAATTTAGAAATCGTAAATTACCCTTAATGACGGGAGATGAGTGCTTACGATCCGAGAAAGTGATGCCCGACCGACTACCTAAAATCCAATCACCTTGTGTAAATATTTAATTACGTAACGAATTATCTCGCCGAATTTTGACCGATACAAAAAGCTTTATCGTCTCGGTTCCTGTTATGCTTCCTTTCGAAAAACCGCATCGGGCCACATTATCATTATTTGTAAATCGGCGATAAGGGGCTATCGGCACTCGGGCGCCTTCTTCCAACAAATTTCATTTCTTCCCACGACTAGGTAAACCCGCATCGAAATCCTTCCTACGCCTATTTTAACCACCGGTGAATTCCAAATTAAGCCGGAAATTTATATCCGCGAGATAACGCAACCCCTTGTTGGGCTCCGTTTTCTTACGCCGCCGAGGAGTTAGTAGTCAGTCGGTCGGTTAACCATAGATAATTTGAAAACGAAATAAACACATTTATGCGGTTTAATTTTTGAGAAAAACTTCCTGGTACCGGTTAGAATGATTGCTAATAGTCTTGGATTGATTAAACTGGGTTATCTTTCGAGTACCACACGGTAGTTTATTTGCATTATCATTTTAACTGTCGCCAAAGGTCTGATAAAATTCGCGCTCGCCTTGGTTATCTGCTTATGATAATGTTAGGTAATCGCGTCGTCGTAGCTCAAGGCCGTCGTGATTGTAAATTCACGTGCGTAAAATACGCAACTAGTTTATGATATTATTGCGGTCACGTGGTGCGGACGTCTCTAACGTCGAGGTCATTTGCCGCGCGTCCGTATATATAGAAATCGGGTTTTCACCCACAATAAAATTATTGTCTCTTCCGCACAGTAACTTTTCCTAGGCGTTGGTCTTTTCGACGGTTATAACCCAGATCCAACGCCCATGCCTACGGCTTCGCAAATAAACTGGTTCGGATTTTCTAAACGCGCATCCGTCATCCCCAAATCTTTTCCGGGTGCGGTGCCGTTATATAAATATAATAAACCGTCATCTTAACCTATTTCCCTTTGTTTTGTTTTGTACCCGCTAATTGCCTCCGAGCCGGTATGATATACTCGTGAGAGTGAGCGTAAATAAAAGTTCCAAAATTAGTCGAAATTATCCCAGGCCGAACAACTAGAAAATGTATTTTCGTATCCCATACGGGCAAGCAGGCGATGAACTTGCGTCGTCGATTTTATCATAAGACAAAATCCACTGCCCGCTTAGGAATGTGAAAGGTAGTTGTTACAGGATCCAGTTTGAGAAACGGCATTCTCTCGACGAACACCGTCGTGTTTAATGACGACGACCAATTTTACACGTGTCAAAATGGCATTATTAGCGAATAAAACGGTATCGCATTAAGAAGGTTACCCGGGTACCCGTTCTTCCGTCATCTGCTCTCTCGTCTACTTTTTCTCGTGGCGAGGAGAAAATTCGAAATTGTAGGTGGTACCGTACCCTTCTATTGTTTTACCTACCTACAATTTCTCCTCTGCATCCTGTCCACCTTCTAACGGGCAAAAAATTACACACTCACGAACTGGGTCGATTTCATAATTTGTCTCGTATTTAACACCAAATTAATCGATCGATCTGCAATAACCCAGATTTTTTTCTTATTCCATTATCGCCATTTCAAAACCCGATAGGTACCTAGCTACTTGCGTGTCCGATTTCCAATTTTGACGGCTCGGTGGCCCCTCCGGCGAATTTTTCGCCATACTAATCGAGCCTGTCTGTACACCACAATCTTGATTCGCCCCCGGGCATCATTTTTATTTCGTGTGCACTTTTTTTGCAATACCACCCTGTATATTTTGTTTCTGGAAAACTACGTTTTATTTTTATTCGTCCTCGGGCGTCATCTGCAGTTTACTCGAGTTCACCAAAATTTTTCGCCTTTTTTCTCTCTTGCACCAGGCTGGGAAATTTTGCTTAGATATTAATTAATATCGCGTGTTATCCTATCTTCAGCTGTATGACGTAAAAATCTACCCTCTTTTTGTGATGATTCTAATACCGGTTAAGGTTGTTGGCCAAAATGCGATTCCAAGGTGATTTTGTTTAACTGCGCCGATGTATGACAAATCGGTTACATCGTTCTCCGGTGTCTTTTTTAAGCCCGATCACTCCTATGCTATCGATGCAAATTGAACATTTTGAAGCTGGTTTTTTTTTCATGTATAAATCGATTTTACTGCAAAACTTTTGAGACATTTTTTGTTGCAAATTTCATTGCCTTCCATTTTGTTTCTATGAATTTTTTTATTTTGTCTGGCCGTTTCTGAGATATACAGTGAATAATAAAAATATCCGGACACTTCTATGTTAACAATGTAAATTGGACAGTTTGAAACCGTTTTTAGACATATAAAACTCGCTTTTACAGCAAAACTTTCTAGACATTTTTTGTTAAAAATTTCATTATCTTCAATTTTGTACCCACACATTTTTCTATTTTGTTGCCCCGCTTTTGACTGACAGCGACTTAAACAAGATTCTATAAAATACAAAAAATATTATCACCTGTATCTCAAAATTGGTTCATCGAAAGAGAAAAATCTATAAAGTAGTTTTTATTGTAAATTTCATTCCCCACATTTTTGTTTATATACATTTCTCTATTTTGTCACACCGTTTCTGAGATACAGATGATAATAGGTTTTGTATTTTACAGAACAGGGGAGACAAAATAGAAAAATATACGGGCACAAAATTGAAGACAATGAAATTTTTAACAAAAAATGTCTAAAAAGATTTTTTCGTTACTCCTGGGTAAAATCTCGAAAATATTATCGGGGAAGTACAAGAGCGTTGCAGTTGCAACCTGAACGCAGCCACTCGAATGCACCCTTGCGGGATGGCTTGACCTCGCAACTCCTTCCTACGCACCCATTTCCTTTCGCCGATACCAAGAAGAACGACATTCTCAATTTTTTACTGTTAAAAGCACTACTTGCGAGAAAATCCATCGATTAGCATTCCGACTCTTTTCGTCGATTAATCAATCAATCTTGACGAGTCGATTGATAAAGGACGCAGCGAACGATGACGTGGGCGAGCATATTAGAAGAAGATACTACGAAGAGAAGGAAAAAATCGATTAGAATTAAAAAAAATTCAAATTCTGCGTTTGTGCGGTGTCCACTCGCAAGGTTATTTATTAACCGTGAACTTTTGCAAACGAACCACAATTAAAATTTACAAGTAAAAAGTTAATCACGTTCATAAAAAAAATCCTTGAACATGACTTGTCCGCTACACCAAGTGTATTAACCTTAATTTTTTGGGTAAAATTTTTGTGTTACCACATCGGTTTACCTTGACGCCGCGATCGATAAATGATAATTATAATAAGGTGCAACGACTCGCGGGGGTTGGTTTTTTTCCAGAGTTGTGCGCAAAAATAAAATTAAAAAAAGATTCGCTTGGCACGCTAACCCACAAAGTGGACAATTACGCGCTCTTTTTTTTAATTTTAATTCTCTACAATTTGTAGTTATTACTTGTGTTGCAATCTTGTGAAAGTTGTTCATTAACAATTTTCCAATTTTATCGTTGAAAATTTAACCCCCCTCGCTCGAGTGGGCGACCGAAATCGTCAAGACGGTGTAATTTTCCTTTTCGGTTTATTTTTTCGACAATTACGCAGTTTATAAATTTAATAATGACGATTAAAGGGGCCACCAATTCTTTGTTCATTACAGTGCTGGTGTTAGTAACCTAATATTTTTTTAACCTTGAATTTTAAGTCATTGCTCCACATTATTATAATTTACGAATTTTGTAAGTGGTAACTGATAGAACTACCGGATGTGCACTTTAATTTTAATTTTTATTTTTCGATTCGCATCGGAAGCGAATCAAAAATTTGCATCGAAATTGCGCCGGCCGGCGGTGCCGGTGATGGACGCGGGGGTCTCTGATTTGTTTGCTTTGGATCCTTGTTCCGACTTTTTCTGAGAAGGTTTTCGAATATTTAGCACCTTTTTTCCAGATAATGGTTTATGGTCCTAATGGCCTCGGGGTCGGCTTTTCTAAGAAGAACAGCTTTCGAGCAAATGCATCTTCTGTTATTTATTGTGTGCGCTTGCAGCTTTTGTTATCTTTTCAAAAATAAGATGCATTGTGCGCCCTTCTTTATTATTTGGGTCGTGCTAAATCCGATCGATACTTGAAGGGGGCCATAAAAATAATAATGGGAGTCCTTCTCGAACAAAACGTTTCGTCCGGCACGACGTCTTCGGGCTAAACTTTCCAAAGTGTACGAATCGATAACGAAGCAATAAAAATGATATTGCCCACTTTTATCTCTTCAACAAGTACTTATACATGCGCCTTTTTTTTTTCTGTCTCGATAAATTCGATAGGTCGAGCGTTCGGGGTCGGATCTTATCGTACGCCACATTTATTGTTTACTTTCGATAATTATTATTAAGTAACGTCCTACAAAAATGAGATAACCCAGTAATTATGCCTACCTGAAAGGTTAGCAACCGCCACGACGAAATTGTGCACATTTTAAATTTTGCCAAATTAGTTTTGGCAGCCGAAAACTTGTTTATGATTTTACGATGTGTATTTCCATCAATTTTTCCGTCGTCGACATTTGGGGAGGTCAAAAACCTTCGCCGCCGATTGGCTAATTAATAAATAATTAAGTAATTCAATCGGAAAATCGGAACGTAAGCATCTCTCTTTTTTGGAGATCGATAATTTCGACCTTGCGACGTTAAAGGTGGTCAGGGTTAACTTATCGCACGAGTTCAGAATTTAGGATAGGTCATTTAAACATAAATTTTAGAATAGAAAGGGGACCGGTTATTGCAAATTCGTCAAATAAGCAAAATAGAAGTCAACAATGCAGTGCTAGAGCGTTTGAATCTCGACTCTGCTCTAACCCAGAAAAAAGAATAGTATAATATATAACTTCGGAAAATTTTTAAATGGCTTTTCTCTCGTCAAAGAAAATGAAGATTTTATTCCTATGTTAGCCGGAACCGGGAACCATTGTCCGAGCATCCGGTTCGATTCCGAGTGAAATATTCGCGGTTCCCCTCTTTGTTATTATCCATTCTCATTTTTGTTTTTATTTATTTGTAGATGATGAAGATGAATTCGAGCGGGCCGACGCAAGTTTCGTATTTAAGCAAGAAAATTTGCACGACGATGACGAGGAGGAAGAAGAAGATGAGGAAGAGCAAAAGGAAAGCGTAACACGTATGACAAAAACTGAGATCGATGACGAAGAAGAAGAAATTGACGTGGTTTCCGTTAGCGATCATCCTAACGATATCAAACTCAGCCCTAGTACCAGCAGCAGCAGTAGCAGCAGTTTTCTATATCCCAAAACCAAGCGCAACGTGTACGGTTCGTTCGGAACCATTCCAAAGAAAACATTACCAATACCCGAACGCAAATGCGTCAACGGTAAATACATCTTGATGGATATGGAAGTGCCGACACCGGTTAAGCGCAACGCCGGTCGCACCGCAACCAAACCGTTGCCAAAGAAGCGTCGAGCTTCGAGCAGCGACGACGAAGAAGATGACGATGACGACGACGACAGCGATTCTGAATCCAGCTACAAGCGCTCCTATTCGAGATACGGTTCCAGAAAACAACGCTCTCCACCGAAGAAGCGTCGCGTCAGTGTCGAAATGGAAAGCGGTTCTGATAAGCGCAACCTGCATAACTCCCTCGAACGAATGCGCAGAATTGGCTTGAAAAATTTGTTTGACAGTTTGAGAAATGCGATACCCAGTATCTCACAACGCGAACGCACTGCCAAGGTGGTAATTTTGAACACCGCAACCGCCATGGTGGGTCAAGTGCAGCGACAGGAAGACAAATACACTGCCGAGAAGGTGGCTCTGAAGCGTAAGCAGGAAATGTTGCGTAAACGATTGTCGGAATTGAGAAAATTGGCGGCTCGCAATCGCTAAGATGATAAACGGACACACGGTGTTATTGTGAACTTTAAACGAATAGAAAAGGACATGCGGGGTGAACGTTTTGAGCCCGAGAGGTGGTGGTGGGTCACACTTCACGTAGTTAGTGCTGCATTTTTAATACATAAATAGTTTAGGGTCGCGTGTATATATACAATGGAACGAAAGCAACATCAAGTTTCGGCTTTAGCATCGCCATCGATTTTTTGATTTGATAAAATAATAAAATGAACTGTGATTTCTATTAGAAAGTTTTTTTGTTTAGGGAGTAGATGAGGATATTTTTGCGGTTTTTTACACACAGACACATGATATACACTATAATGATATATAGGATGTTACGCAAGTTAAGTGCTGTTGGATTTTTTGTTATAAATATTAAAAAAATAAACGAGAAAATGATTTAGACAAAAAAATAATACATTTTTAACGACGGAAGGGTGTACGTACCTTAGCTGTTTTTGTTATAACTTCACATGATTTGTGATTTCATTTTGTGATAGTCGGATTGTAAGGTGTTTTTCGCGAAAAATGTTAGTATGAGCAATAATTTTTTCCTCGTCTTTTCGCGAATCAATTTGGACGCTTTGTTCTTACATTATTTGTGTTGTTATTATTTAGCAATGTAACGTATACGCTTTTTTTTGTAGGTTTAGGTTGTTGAATTTTATGTGAAGTTTTTTTTTTATTAAGAAGAGTATTAAGTCAAGGTTTTTTACGTCTTTCGTTAAGTAGTTAATTTCTTAGGTTTAGGTTAGGTGAATTACTCGGAGTGCTTTTTTGTTTTAATATGAATTAAGGACCTTGATGCTTCCGCTCGTTCGGGAGCCCTTTTCTCTTCTAGTAATGTTTTTTTTTTAATATGTAGCCATTTCGTTAGGTCGTTTAGTTTAGTCGAGAGGTGAGGCGAATTGTTGTGTTCATATTTTTACAGTATTTTATATCTATTAAAAAAATATCAGTAAAAATTACAAAAAAAATGGAGTATAGTTTTTTTACGAAATAGTGAGAAAAATGAGCCTTGAGTACCGGGAACCGTGGATAAAGATTTGATTTTTTTTAAACTAAATGAAACCTGTGATGCAACCTCGCTTGTGACCAAATATTTAATAAGAATTTTTAGTTTAATAGATTTGTTCAAGGCACATTTTTTATAACCACCCTTCTTATTTATAACCAACAAGACAATTCACTACTTGTTTTTCTTTTTTGTTCTTATTTGATACCTAGTTAATAATGAAACTTGTAATAGAATTATTATATAGTATATTACATAATAAATATTATATATATTTGTCATATACATACAATTCTCAAAAATAATGTAGTAAACTTTATTATTGGAAAAAATGTTATCATGGTAATTATTATTATTATTACTACTATTACTACTACTATTTGTATATATTATTACGAGTTTGTTAATGTTTTTGTACTTATTTTGGTCTTTTTTTTATATATATTTACTTTTGGCCGATAACATTTTGTTTGCATATTGTTTCAATCAGGAGTAACCATTATTTTGCCTATAAAATTGCAACTTATGTTAAGTAACTTTTTTATTTTTGGTTGTAGTTCCTCTCATAAGTTTTTACATAATAATAAAATATTAATCGCTTGGATTTCCTCGGATTTCTTATTATTACATAAATCCTACTTCCCATTTCCTAACTGCTGATGTTTTGTAAAGACTCTGATCACTTTGCAAGTGGTAAGTTATTTGAATTAATTTTTAATTGATGACGCACGATTTTTTTGAGTTTACTTATAAAAGTGACTCACCACTAACTCTCTAATTGCATTTCACTGGAATTTCCAAAACTCGAGTTTAATAGAAAATAACTTGAGAGGGATTTCAAGTAAAGGTGTGTGGCTATCTTAATCGCAATTTGAATCAACTTTTGTGCATGCACATTAAAAATCTCGGTAACTGAAATCTAAATAAAATTTTGAATGCAGTTATTTAGTTTAATAAATATGAATATCAAATATGAGCTAAAGGGTACTAATAAATCTTATTATATGGATTTCGCAATCCTATACAATTAAATATTGTAAAAAAATTATTAATGATTGTTTAATTAATTATTAATTAATAGTTATTTAGTTTATTATTTTTTTCAAAATTTCATTTTCTTAAAAGTCAAAAACCGGTTTTTTAAAAACAGTTTTCTATTAAAAAATTATAAAACTACATATTTACAATTATCTACAGTTTAATCTTTTCATTCAGTTCCAGTTTGGCTCGCTTGGCTTTTCTTGCCAAAATACGTTTGTGCGTGTGTGACTTCAAATGAATGAGCCATTGGTTGCCTATGAATACGCGCTGGCAGGGTTCGCAAAAGTGGGACTCTGAATCCGAAAGCGATCGCGCGTTTGTTGCCCGTTTCGGCAAGGCTTCATGCAAACAAACAGAACCGTCCATATAACTTTGCAAAATTTCCTGCCCTGGTAGACCGACCTTTTCGCGCCATTGCTCCACGTTAGTTGTATCCAAACTGTAAACGGGCGGAACGTCGCGGTTTCCCATACTGAGGAATCGGTTGACTATCCAACGTTTTTGTTTACGTGCGTAACGACGCGTAGCGGTTTTTAGCTGCTCCACGGCTAAGTCAAACGACGTCTTACCATCCTCATTTTCCCGTTCCTCTTTGGTCTTCAGCAAGTAGTTGTGGAAGTCCTTCAAACCAATAGATTGAAATATACCTTTGGTGTAATCGGGCATTCTAAAACAAAATTAAAAGAGATTACACTGCATCGGATACGTCACATTCTAGACTTACTCGGAATTCTTCAAGCGTTGTTCATTGTAGCGATGATGGAAGTTCAACAATTCGTCCACCAGGCCTTCTTCTATCATAGATTCTACTCGTAAATCTAACCGTTTATCTAAAACTGTCTAAAATAATTCGGTAAAAAGGGATTCTGATTTGTAAAGCATACCTGATCGCATTCCAACCATAAAATTAAGGAACTTGGGAAACGTAAACCTCCACCCCACGAAGAACCCCCTTTCGATGTTTGTTGTTCTTTTAGAATTTTACTGTGCTTGCAACCCATGAGTTTGTAAACTTCCAAAGACCTTATGATTTTTCTTTTATCTTGCGGATGCAAAGTTTGTGCTCGCTCCGGGTCCACTTCTTTTAACATTTTGTGTAATTCTTCGCTAGCTTTCTCTTCCAAGTGGCTCACCAACTGCTCACTTTCGGGTAGATTGGTTCCATCGACTAGTATTTTAAACAGTAACGATTCGATGTAGTAATTTGTTCCGCCAACGATAATTGGAAGTTTCTTTTTGGCAAAAATCTCGTCAATCTAAAATACGATTCTTAGGGATTTGTTCAACAATGGAACTTACGCAAGTCTACCTTGGCGAGTGCCTTGTTCCTGTAATTGTAAGCGTTACACTCCTCATGGGGATGCAACTCGTCAACAAGGTGGTGTGGCACCAATCCGCGTTCTTTTTCCGTTGCTTTCGCTGTTAAAATATCGAGCCCCTTGTAAATCTACGAAAGATATGTTGGGTGGAAACAAAATTGCACTTTCAACACTCACCTGCATGGAATCCGCTCCGACAATTTCACCGTCGAATTTTTGGGCCAGTTCCAAAGATAATTTAGTTTTACCGCAACCGGTTGCCCCCAAAATTACAACCAAGGGTAATTTTTGCTCCATTTTTACGATTTTATCAACTAGATGGGTAAAGAATTTCAACATTTTTCATTTTTAGGTTAACATAACCTTAAATATAAAGAGTGCGATATTGCGAAATAATGATAATAACATATTATAACCGTGGTAAATTTTGCAAAATTCTATTTAAAAATTAATTATTAATTCATTTTAATTAGCAAAAATTCAATTATTTAATAGAAAATTATGCCATGAAACGCCACTGCTTATTAGCTGTCAGTCAACGTCAACTTTTAAATTCACATAACCTTATTGTTTTGTCATGTTTAGTTGTTTAATCCTTGGTTTATTTCACTATGAATGTTCGAGATTTCTTTGCCGAAAATAACGTTTGTGGACAAAATGTGTTGCAGTTGGTGTCTCGAGGGAATGCAGTGATAGCAGAACTGTTGAGATTGAAAGACTACGTGCCGAGTGTTTTTCGGTAATTTTAAAGTTTCTCTATGTTCCTGAATAACTAGTCGGTTTATCATGTGTTCTTTTAGATTGGAAAACAAACAGGAAGTACAAAAGTATGGGGAAATTATACTGGATTTTAGTTACTTTAAAGTTGCCGATGCTCACGAACACAAAATTGAAAATAACGACGTAAGTAGTTATCGAATTATTGCACTGTACAAATTATGATAATTTTAGGCGTTAAGAGAACTGGACGAAGAGTTTCGTGACAACCACTTGGAAATTATAAATCGGTTCTATTCGGTCTTTGAAAGCATCCACGTCTATATTTCTGATTTGAAACATTTTTTAAACGAATTGGATGATGGAATTTACATACACCAGTCGTTGGAAACTATTTTTGCAGACGTCGAAGGACGACAGGTTATGGTGAGTTTGCCACAGAAAATATTTTGTTTTTATACAAAAAATATTTATTATTCTAGTGTGAATCATTGTATTTGTATGGCGTCATGCTTTTGGTCGTGGATACCCACATTGATGGAATCATTCGAGAACGCCTGTTGGTTTCATATTACCGTTACACGCCGCAACGGAACGACACTCAAAGTCACATAGATGAAGTATGTAAGTTGTTGCGGGACACGGGACACAACTCACCTAAGGGAGGGCCAGTTAATTATCCCGAAGATTATTTTAGGTTAGTAGAGACTAGGTTATTTTTCTATCAGTTTATTAATCTAAATCTCACTTCAAGATTTTCATTTTAAATTATCAGCTCTTTTTATTGCAATTAAAATTACATCTACACAAACGTGGGTTGGCAGTTACCAATTTTGTGTGTAAAATTAACTATGAGACCGTATAAGAGAATAGACTAGAGATTCGAGTCAGCGCAACCGTAAATTTGAATCATTTACTGGTAGGTCATTTAGGTATCTCGAATTTTATTTCAATCAATGGTTACATAATGATAACTTGATAACCACCTTCGTGTCGATACATAGGTGGTCACAAGAATACATTTTTGTGACTTATCATTGCTTAACTAATCAATGTGTTTCCATTTCCACAGTCAGAATTCCCTCAAGTATGATATTTTTCGTTTTATTTTTAGAAATTTTGATTTGCATTTTAGTTCACTTTCGATCTCTTCCGCTAGTCCTTGCAGTATTTTTTTTAGCGTCACCTGGGAATTAATTAGTTATGATTTGATTGATATTTTTATGATTTTAATATTTTTTAAATTAGAAATAAAAAAAATCATTATTTATTTTTTACAGACGAGTTTCGGTGGCTCCTACCTTCGTAGACGTCGTCATAGGCCGACTTCGTTCAGACGACATCTATAACCAATTGTCTGTATATCCGTTATCGAAACATCGCAGCACTGCTTTAACTACCCAAGCATCTATGCTGTACGTTTGCTTATTCTTTGCGCCCAACATTCTGCACAACCAAACCGCCGTAATGCGCGAAATCGTCGACAAATATTTTCCTGATAATTGGGTAATTTCACTGTACATGGGTTTCATTGTCAATGTGGTTGAGGCATGGGAGTCGTTCAAGGCTGCTCGTATGGCTTTAAGTAACACGCTGGAGTTGGTGAATATAAAAAGTTATGCTTCGTTTTACGCGTCGTCCGTTGGCCAACTACTCAAATCGAGTTTGCAGTTACTTAAAGAAGGGAATTTGACCAAGGAAAGCGTAATAAACGATATTAATAACATCACGAGCGTCTTGAGAGATTGCAACGTAACTATTCGTTGGTTAATGCTACATACTGTGAGCAGAATGGGCGGGAAGGCTGAAAAGAACAAAAAATGCAAACAGTTGCGCGAGCTCGTCTTAACCGAAACGAAATATTCGCCTGCTCACATCTTCAAGTTGCTTTTAAACACGGCTCAGTTGGAGCTGATCACCAAAGATATTATCAGGAATTTGCTTGACGATAAAGACGACATGTGGAACGAGTTGAAGAAGGAGAGCTATTTGAGTTTGATGGAATTGTCGGAAGTGTTTGGTGGAATAAAACCTCTTACGAGGATTGAGAAAAATGTAAATTTGCAACGGTGGTTTGCAGAAATTTCCAAGGAGGTCGATTCTCTTGATCAGGACGACGGTAATTCTGGTCGTAAAATTGTGCATCTAATTCAGGCGCTGGTAGAGGTGCAAGAGTTTCATCAGTTGGATAAAAATATGCAAGTGGTGCAGTATCTAACCGAAACGCGCAAATTTCTCGACTCGATGATTAAAAATATGAACGTCAAAGAGGATACTTTGATTACTTTACAAATCATTGGGGACGTGAGTTACGCGTGGGAGCTGATCGATACCTACACAGCGATTATGCAGCTCGGCATCAAAAAGGAGCCCACTTTGTGTATAAAATTGAGAGCGATTTTTCTAAAATTGGCTTCCGCTTTGGAGATCCCATTGTTGCGGATTAATCAGGCTCGCAGCGAAGATTTGCTCTCCGTTTCGGAATATTACAGCGGCGAATTGGAAATTTATGCGCGACGAGTTTTGCAAATCATCCCCAAGATGATGTTTGAAAACATGGCGCGCATAATCGAAATGCAAACAAGCGTTCTGAAAGAATTACCCACGCGCTTGGAGAAGGAAAAGCTGAGGGAATACGCCCAATTAAACGAACGGTTTGAGTTTGCCAAACTTACGCATTCGATTTCGGTATATAGCGAAGGAATGAGAATGATGAAAACTACGTTGGTAGGGGTAATTTGTTTGGACGCGAAGAAGTTGTTGGAAGACGGAATACGTAAAGAATTGGTACAGCATATTTCGAAAACCTTACACAACGAACTGATTTTTAGTGCACGACCAAAAGCCGACGAGTTGGAACAACGGTTGATGAGTTTGGCACGAGTTATGGATGGATACAAACGATCGTTGGAGTACATTCAGGTAACATCTTCGGTTAACTTGTTTATCTAATTAATTTTGTATTTCTGTAGGATTACGTTAACATAAACGGTTTGAAAATTTGGCAAGAGGAAGTAACGCGGATCGTTAATTATAACGTGGAGCAAGAATGTAATGGGTTTTTACGAAATAAAGTTTACGATTGGGAAAGTGCGTACCAGAATCGTTACGTTCCTATACCAAGTTACCCATCCGTGGATAACGTAAGCGAAAATTTTATTGGAAGATTAGCAAGAGAAATTATTCGACTCACCGATCCCAAGTAAGCCGTTGTTTCATTTAGTCCTCACGCATTGACAAAAATGATTTTTT
Source organism: Cantharis nigra (assembly GCA_958510845.1). Lineage (NCBI taxonomy): Eukaryota > Metazoa > Arthropoda > Insecta > Coleoptera > Cantharidae > Cantharis > Cantharis nigra. The sequence continues at coordinate 405,573 of OY294029.1, forward strand.
TGTTAGAAACTCAATTTATTTGGAACAAACGTCGACGTGGTACGACACGAAAACGCACAAAGCTGTTCTGAATAAGGAAGCATTTGCTTTAGTGGCATCCGCCATTGAAATAACTGGACTAGTTGGCTTGGATCGACTCTTCTCTTACATGATAATTAGCAGCTTGCAAAAAATTATGAGTAAGTTAAGTTTAGCAAATTTGCTGATCAAGTAAGTTATATTGTTTGTGTTTCAGAAATCCTAGAGAATAAAGAAAATAAAAATAAAGCTTGGACCAATATTCTTTCGGGCATATCGTCGGAAATGGATTTCGGAAATATGGCGAGCGTCAGTAAATTTTATCAAAATTGCGTGAATCGCACCTCAAAATTGTGGTCAAATATTTTGGATCTCACTTTGAGTGTGGGACAACTACAGTTACTTCGTGTGTTAACCACGTTTCAATTAAACATGAGGTGCAAATTTGATGCAAAACATTTGGAATCTTCGTTAAGTTTAGTTAACAGGTAAGTGTGTAATTTTGGTTTTCTTTGAGTAACAAAGATAATATTTATTTTAGGGCGCTCTTAAGTGATATTCAAAAAGGCGAGGAAGCAGTGCAGGCAAGTGAAGGTGTGTTTGTTGCACTATCGCCTTACTTCGATTGGGCGGGAATGAACAATCCCCTGCACAAAATTTATGTGACATCTAAGCCCCAAGAGACTTTCGCGTCGACTTTATTTATTTTTGCCATCACTCACCTGCATAAGTTGTTCCTTTTAACTTCGGCGGCCAACTTGAATAAACGGAATGTAGATCAAATCGACGGAATTGCTTTTATTATTGCCATCCACACAATATTTAAACAATTTCATCCGAATCTTAACGAATTTTTCTTGAAGCTATTTTCGACGTTTTTGACGGAGTTAACTAAACAGAGCATCAAGTAAGCCGATTTTATTTTATTTGTCTGGTTTTTGAAATCCATTTATTGTTGTAGTTTGAAAAATGCGGAAGTTCCGGTCGACGTCACATTGGGAGTTCGCTTTTTGGAAGTTTACGGAACATTACTGAAGACGTCAAACATTTCACTACTGAAACACGTTCCCGAGGAATTGCTTTACTTGCACGACTTGTTAAGTATTACTTCCTAAATTAACGAATGCTGGAATTCAACATGAATAACGGTAAGGTACTTTATCATGTGATCTAGACTTATTTCTATTATATTTTGTTTTCAGTTAGAGTGTAAATGAAGTAAAAGCTCAACGATCTTCAATAATTATTGCAACAGCAACTCTCAGAGTTGGTATGTTAAAATTATATCCATTACACTTTTTGTATTTTTTAAGTGTTTACAGCCAATAGTCGATGCTTAGCTCGATATTATTCGAGCAGGGATTAGGTATGATATTGATTATTTTGATTGATCAATTTCATACTTAAATCGTATTTAAAACCGAATTCGAGGCAAGTATCAACTATAGGTACATATACCAACGGAATGTGCGATATCAACTGACAATATACATAATGGTGAGTGAGAGCCCATATAATTTCCTGCTACTAACCTTTCAATATGTATTGTTGGTTGTTCAATGCTTCTGTGTGAAATATAAGTTATTCCAGAAAATTGTATTTTATTTAAATCAATATTTTGTATTTTAAATTATTTTTTATCAGATGTGCAATAAAAATGTTTACATTGTAAAGATATTATATTTATGTAGGTAAAAAAGGAATATAGGGGTTACGGACTCCAAATAAAACTAACAATGCTACTTTGTCGACGTTTCGAAGGCTCTAATTACCTTCATCTTCAAGACTGAAGGGAAAAAAAAACAAAATAAGTACACGTCGGCAAATACAGCAAAAAACAGTGCCGACGTGTACTTATTTTGTTTTTTTTCCCTTCAGTCTTGAAGATGAAGGTATATTAGAGCCTTCCAAACGTCGACAAAGTAGCATTGTTAGTTTTATTTTCAGTCCGCAACCCGATATTCCTTTTTTACCATATATTCCATCGGACGAGAGTGTTATTCTATATTTATGTAGATAAAACACATAAAAAAAATTTCTTAGGTTGCTTGAAATTTCGAAATTTTTCTAAATCTAGGCATCAAAATACGTCGTATTAATGAATGACCCAGTCAAATTTCCCACAAGTATGATAGTTTTCGTTTTATTATTATATTATATATTTTTAGTTTTCTTTACAAATTACAACTTTACTTCTTATTGGGATACCTAACAAAAGGGACAGGAGTAAATTATTCAATATTTCTCTGTGAAGTTCTGCACTCCTGATACTTAAAAGTTTTGATTATTTATAGTTTAAATTTCGTTTAAAAAATTACAAATTTTGATGCTTTTTAGTAACAGGAATACCATAATGTAATACGATTAATTAGTTTTAAATTTCTCTTTCAACTTCTGCTCTCCTGACATTCGAAAGTGTAAATTTCATTTAAGAAATTACAAATTTTATTGCATTTAAGTATTAGGAATACATAAAGTAAAAGAGATTATAATTACTCTTTCAACTTCTGCGCTCCTGACACTCGAAAGTGTAAATTTCATTTTCGTTTCTTACGTATTTTGATCAGAAAATTCGAATGGCAGAATTTCTCGTAAGTATGATATTTTTTATTTTATTTGGCTTTAAACGTAACACATTCGGGGTCAATTTGACCTCCATTTGTTTCGCGGTTTTACGCAGTTTTGATTGATTCCGCGAGGTTCTGAGGGCTGTATCCAGCAGTAGGCATCTAAGTACGTCGATTTAAGTAATAAAAAGGCCACCTAAATTTTTTAAGATTTTTGAAAAAAACGTAAGGTTAACCCCTTTGGTGTTTTTTGACCCCAAAAAATGAAAAGTGGAATTCGGCAGCTTCTTTCACTGTTTCTTACGTATTTTCATCAGAAAATTCGAATGGCGCAGTCAGATTTCTCGTAAGTATGATATTTTTTATTTTATTTGGCTTTAAACGTAAGACATTCGGGGTCAAATTGACCTCCATTTGTTTCGCGATTTTACGCAGTTTTGATTGATTCCGCGAGGTTCTGAGGGCTGTATCCAGCAGTAGGCATCTAAGTACGTCGATTTAAGTAATAAAAAGGCCACCTAAATTTTTTAAGATTTTTGAAAAAAACGTAAGGTTAACCCCTTTGGTGCTTTTTGACCCCAAAAAATGAAAAGTGGAATTCGGCAGCTTCTTTCACTGTTTCTTACGTATTTTCATCAGAAAATTCGAATGGCGCAGTCAGATTTCTCGTAAGTATGATATTTTTTATTTTATTTGGCTTTAAACGTAAGACATTCGGGGTCAAATTGACCTCCATTTGTTTCGCGATTTTACGCAGTTTTGATTGATTCCGCGAGGTTCTGAGGGCTGTATCCAGCAGTAGGCATCTAAGTACGTCGATTTAAGTAATAAAAAGGCCACCTAAATTTTTTAAGATTTTTGAAAAAAACGTAAGGTTAACCCCTTTGGTGTTTTTTGACCCCAAAAAATGAAAAGTGGAATTCGGCAGCTTCTTTCACTGTTTCTTACGTATTTTCATCAGAAAATTCGAATGGCGCAGTCAAATTTCTCGTAAGTATGATATTTTTTATTTTATTTGGCTTTAAACGTAAGACATTCGGGGTCAAATTGACCTCCATTTGTTTCGCGATTTTACGCAGTTTTGATTGATTCCGCGAGGTTCTGAGGGCTGTATCCAGCAGTAGGCATCTAAGTACGTCGATTTAAGTAATAAAAAGGCCACCTAAATTTTTTAAGATTTTTGAAAAAAACGTAAGGTTAACCCCTTTGGTGTTTTTTGACCCCAAAAAATGAAAAGTGGAATTCGGCAGCTTCTTTCACTGTTTCTTACGTATTTTCATCAGAAAATTCGAATGGCGCAGTCAAATTTCTCGTAAGTATGATATTTTTTATTTTATTTGGCTTTAAACGTAACACATTCGGGGTAAATTTGACCTCCATTTGTTTCGCAATTTTACGCAGTTTTGATTGATTCCGCGAGGTTCTGAGGGCTGTATCCAGCAGTAGGCATCTAAGTACGTCGATTTAAGTAATAAAAAGGCCACCTAAATTTTTTAAGATTTTTGAAAAAAACGTAAGGTTAACCCCTTTGGTGTTTTTTGACCCCAAAAAATGAAAAGTGGAATTCGGCAGCTTCTTTCACTGTTTCTTACGTACTTTCATCTGAAAATTCGAATGGCGCAGTCAGATTTCTCGTAAGTATGATATTTTTTATTTTATTTGGCTTTAAACGTAAGACATTCGGGGTCAAATTGACCTCCATTTGTTTCGCGATTTTACGCAGTTTTGATTGATTCCGCGAGGTTCTGAGGGCTGTATCCAGCAGTAGGCATCTAAGTACGTCGATTTAAGTAATAAAAAGGCCACCTAAATTTTTTAAGATTTTTGAAAAAAACGTAAGGTTAACCCCTTTGGTGTTTTTTGACCCCAAAAAATGAAAAGTGGAATTCGGCAGCTTCTTTCACTGTTTCTTACGTATTTTCATCAGAAAATTCGAATGGCGCAGTCAGATTTCTCGTAAGTATGATATTTTTTATTTTATTTGGCTTTAAACGTAACACATTCGGGGTCAAATTGACCTCCATTTGTTTCGCGGTTTTACGCAGTTTTGATTGATTCCGCGAGGTTCTGAGGGCTGTATCCAGCAGTAGGCATCTAAGTACGTCGATTTAAGTAATAAAAAGGCCACCTAAATTTTTTAAGATTTTTGAAAAAAACGTAAGGTTAACCCCTTTGGTGTTTTTTGACCCCAAAAAATGAAAAGTGGAATTCGGCAGCTTCTTTCACTGTTTCTTACGTATTTTCATCAGAAAATTCGAATGGCGCAGTCAGATTTCTCGTAAGTATGATATTTTTTATTTTATTTGGCTTTAAACGTAACACATTCGGGGTCAAATTGACCTCCATTTGTTTCGCGGTTTTACGCAGTTTTGATTGATTCCGCGAGGTTCTGAGGGCTGTATCCAGCAGTAGGCATCTAAGTACGTCGATTTAAGTAATAAAAAGGCCACCTAAATTTTTTAAGATTTTTGAAAAAAACTTTGGTGTTTTTTGACCCCAAAAAATGAAAAGTGGAATTCGGCAGCTTCTTTCACTGTTTCTTACGTATTTTCATCAGAAAATTCGAATGGCGCAGTCAGATTTCTCGTAAGTATGATATTTTTTATTTTATTTGGCTTTAAACGTAACACATTCGGGGTCAAATTGACCTCCATTTGTTTCGCGGTTTTACGCAGTTTTGATTGATTCCGCGAGGTTCTGAGGGCTGTATCCAGCAGTAGGCATCTAAGTACGTCGATTTAAGTAATAAAAAGGCCACCTAAATTTTTTAAGATTTTTGAAAAAAACGTAAGGGGAACCCCTTTGGTGTTTTTTGACCCCAAAAAATGAAAAGTGGAATTCGGCAGCTTCTTTCACTGTTTCTTACGTATTTTCATCAGAAAATTCGAATGGCGCAGTCAAATTTCTCGTAAGTATGATATTTTTTATTTTATTTGGCTTTAAACGTAACACATTCGGGGTCAAATTGACCCCCATTTGTTTCGCAATTTTACGCAGTTTTGATTGATTCCGCGAGGTTCTGAGGGCTGTATCCAGCAGTAGGCATCTAAGTACGTCGATTTAAGTAATAAAAAGGCCACCTAAATTTTTTAAAATTTTTGAAAAAAACGTAAGGTTAACCCCTTTGGTGTTTTTTGACCCCAAAAAATGAAAAGTGGAATTCGGCAGCTTCTTTCACTGTTTCTTACGTATTTTCATCAGAAAATTCGAATGGCGCAGTCAGATTTCTCGTAAGTATGATATTTTTTATTTTATTTGGCTTTAAACGTAAGACATTCGGGGTCAAATTGACCTCCATTTGTTTCGCGATTTTACGCAGTTTTGATTGATTCCGCGAGGTTCTGAGGGCTGTATCCAGCAGTAGGCATCTAAGTACGTCGATTTAAGTAATAAAAAGGCCACCTAAATTTTTTAAGATTTTTGAAAAAAACTTTGGTGTTTTTTGACCCCAAAAAATGAAAAGTGGAATTCGGCAGCTTCTTTCACTGTTTCTTACGTATTTTCATCAGAAAATTCGAATGGCGCAGTCAGATTTCTGTTAAGTATGATATTTTTTATTTTATTTGGCTTTAAACGTAAGACATTCGGGGTCAAATTGACCTCCATTTGTTTCGCGATTTTACGCAGTTTTGATTGATTCCGCGAGGTTCTGAGGGCTGTATCCAGCAGTAGGCATCTAAGTACGTCGATTTAAGTAATAAAAAGGCCACCTAAATTTTTTAAGATTTTTGAAAAAAACGTAAGGTTAACCCCTTTGGTGTTTTTTGACCCCAAAAAATGAAAAGTGGAATTCGGCAGCTTCTTTCACTGTTTCTTACGTACTTTCATCAGAAAATTCGAATGGCGCAGTCAGATTTCTCGTAAGTATGATATTTTTTATTTTATTTGGCTTTAAACGTAACACATTCGGGGTCAAATTGACCTCCATTTGTTTCGCGGTTTTACGCAGTTTTGATTGATTCCGCGAGGTTCTGAGGGCTGTATCCAGCAGTAGGCATCTAAGTACGTCGATTTAAGTAATAAAAAGGCCACCTAAATTTTTTAAGATTTTTGAAAAAAACGTAAGGTTAACCCCTTTGGTGTTTTTTGACCCCAAAAAATGAAAAGTGGAATTCGGCAGCTTCTTTCACTGTTTCTTACGTATTTTCATCAGAAAATTCGAATGGCGCAGTCAGATTTCTCGTAAGTATGATATTTTTTATTTTATTTGGTTTTAAACGTAACACATTCGGGGTCAAATTGACCTCCATTAGTTTCGCGATTTTACGCAGTTTTGATTGATTCCGCGAGGTTCAGAGGGCTGTATCTAGCAGTAGGCATCTAAGTACGTCGATTTAAGTAATAAAAAGGCCACCTAAATTTTTTAAGATTTTTGAAAAAAACGTAAGGCTAACCCCTTTGGTGTTTTTTGACCCCAAAAAATGAAAAGTGGAATTCGGCAGCTTCTTTCACTGTTTCTTACGTATTTTCATCAGAAAATTCGAATGGCGCAGTCAGATTTCTCGTAAGTATGATATTTTTTATTTTATTTGGCTTTAAACGTAAGACATTCGGGGTCAAATTGACCTCCATTTGTTTCGCGATTTTACGCAGTTTTGATTGATTCCGCGAGGTTCTGAGGGCTGTATCCAGCAGTAGGCATCTAAGTATGTCGATTTAAGTAATAAAAAGGCCACCTAAATTTTTTAAGATTTTTGAAAAAAACGTAAGGTTAACCCCTTTGGTGTTTTTTGACCCCAAAAAATGAAAAGTGGAATTCGGCAGCTTCTTTCACTGTTTCTTACGTATTTTCATCAGAAAATTCGAATGGCGCAGTCAGATTTCTCGTAAGTATGATATTTTTTATTTTATTTGGCTTTAAACGTAAGACATTCGGGGTCAAATTGACCTCCATTTGTTTCGCGATTTTACGCAGTTTTGATTGATTCCGCGAGGTTCTGAGGGCTGTATCCAGCAGTAGGCATCTAAGTATGTCGATTTAAGTAATAAAAAGGCCACCTAAATTTTTTAAGATTTTTGAAAAAAACGTAAGGTTAACCCCTTTGGTGTTTTTTGACCCCAAAAAATGAAAAGTGGAATTCGGCAGCTTCTTTCACTGTTTCTTACGTACTTTCATCAGAAAATTCGAATGGCGCAGTCAGATTTCTCGTAAGTATGATATTTTTTATTTTATTTGGCTTTAAACGTAAGACATTCGGGGTCAAATTGACCTCCATTTGTTTCGCGATTTTACGCAGTTTTGATTGATTCCGCGAGGTTCTGAGGGCTGTATCCAGCAGTAGGCATCTAAGTACGTCGATTTAAGTAATAAAAAGGCCACCTGAATTTTTTAAGATTTTTGAAAAAAACGTAAGGTTAACCCCTTTGGTGGTTTTTGACCCCAAAAAATGAAAAGTGGAATTCGGCAGCTTCTTTCACTGTTTCTTACGTATTTTCATCAGAAAATTCGAATGGCGCAGTCAGATTTCTCGTAAGTATGATATTTTTTATTTTATTTGGCTTTAAACGTAAGACATTCGGGGTCAAATTGACCTCCATTTGTTTCGCGATTTTACGCAGTTTTGATTGATTACGCGAGGTTCTGAGGGCTGTATCCAGCAGTAGGCATCTAAGTACGTCGATTTAAGTAATAAAAAGGCCACCTAAATTTTTTAAGATTTTTGAAAAAAACGTAAGGTTAACCCCTTTGGTGTTTTTGACCCCAAAAAATGAAAAGTGGAATTCGGCAGCTTCTTTCACTGTTTCTTACGTATTTTCATCAGAAAATTCGAATGGCGCAGTCAGATTTCTCGTAAGTATGATATTTTTTATTTTATTTGGTTTTAAACGTAACACATTCGGGGTCAATTTGACCTCCATTTGTTTCGCGATTTTACGCAGTTTTGATTGATTACGCGAGGTTCTGAGGGCTGTATCCAGCAGTAGGCATCTAAGTACGTCGATTTAAGTAATAAAAAGGCCACCTAAATTTTTTAAGATTTTTGAAAAAAACGTAAGGTTAACCCCTTTGGTGTTTTTTGACCCCAAAAAATGAAAAGTGGAATTCGGCAGCTTCTTTCACTGTTTCTTACGTATTTTCATCAGAAAATTCGAATGGCGCAGTCAGATTTCTCGTAAGTATGATATTTTTTATTTTATTTGGCTTTAAACGTAAGACATTCGGGGTCAAATTGACCTCCATTTGTTTCGCGATTTTACGCAGTTTTGATTGATTACGCGAGGTTCTGAGGGCTGTATCCAGCAGTAGGCATCTAAGTACGTCGATTTAAGTAATAAAAAGGCCACCTAAATTTTTTAAGATTTTTGAAAAAAACGTAAGGTTAACCCCTTTGGTGTTTTTGACCCCAAAAAATGAAAAGTGGAATTCGGCAGCTTCTTTCACTGTTTCTTACGTATTTTCATCAGAAAATTCGAATGGCGCAGTCAGATTTCTCGTAAGTATGATATTTTTTATTTTATTTGGTTTTAAACGTAACACATTCGGGGTCAAATTGACCTCCATTAGTTTCGCGATTTTACGCAGTTTTGATTGATTCCGCGAGGTTCAGAGGGCTGTATCTAGCAGTAGGCATCTAAGTACGTCGATTTAAGTAATAAAAAGGCCACCTAAATTTTTTAAGATTTTTGAAAAAAACGTAAGGTTAACCCCTTTGGTGTTTTTTGACCCCAAAAAATGAAAAGTGGAATTCGGCAGCTTCTTTCACTGTTTCTTACGTATTTTCATCAGAAAATTCGAATGGCGCAGTCAGATTTCTCGTAAGTATGATATTTTTTATTTTATTTGGCTTTAAACGTAAGACATTCGGGGTCAAATTGACCTCCATTTGTTTCGCGATTTTACGCAGTTTTGATTGATTACGCGAGGTTCTGAGGGCTGTATCCAGCAGTAGGCATCTAAGTACGTCGATTTAAGTAATAAAAAGGCCACCTAAATTTTTTAAGATTTTTGAAAAAAACGTAAGGTTAACCCCTTTGGTGTTTTTGACCCCAAAAAATGAAAAGTGGAATTCGGCAGCTTCTTTCACTGTTTCTTACGTATTTTCATCAGAAAATTCGAATGGCGCAGTCAGATTTCTCGTAAGTATGATATTTTTTATTTTATTTGGCTTTAAACGTAACACAATCGGGGTCAAATTGACCTCCATTTGTTTCGCGATTTTACGCAGTTGTGATTGATTCCGCGAGGTTCTGAGGGCTGTATCCAGCAGTAGGCATCTAAGTACGTCGATTTAAGTAATAAAAAGGCCACCTAAATTTTTTAAGATTTTTGAAAAAAACGTAAGGTTAACCCCTTTGGTGTTTTTTGACCCCAAAAAATGAAAAGTGGAATTCGGCAGCTTCTTTCACTGTTTCTTACGTATTTTCATCAGAAAATTCGAATGGCGCAGTCAGATTTCTGTTAAGTATGATATTTTTTATTTTATTTGGCTTTAAACGTAAGACATTCGGGGTCAAATTGACCTCCATTTGGTTCGCGATTTTACGCAATTTTGATTGATTACGCGAGGTTCTGAGGGCTGTATCCAGCAGTAGGCATCTAAGTACGTCGATTTAAGTGATAAAAAGGCCACCTAAATTTTTTAAGATTTTTGAAAAAAACGTAAGGTTAACCCCTTTGGTGTTTTTTGACCCCAAAAAATGAAAAGTGGAATTCGGCAGCTTCTTTCACTGTTTCTTACGTATTTTCATCAGAAAATTCGAATGGCGCAGTCAGATTTCTCGTAAGTATGATATTTTTTATTTTATTTGGCTTTAAACGTAAGACATTCGGGGTCAAATTGACCTCCATTAGTTTCGCGATTTTACGCAGTTTTGATTGATTCCGCGAGGTTCTGAGGGCTGTATCCAGCAGTAGGCATCTAAGTACGTCGATTTAAGTAATAAAAAGGCCACCTAAATTTTTTAAGATTTTTGAAAAAAACGTAAGGTTAACCCCTTTGGTGTTTTTTGACCCCAAAAAATGAAAAGTGGAATTCGGCAGCTTCTTTCACTGTTTCTTACGTATTTTCATCAGAAAATTCCAATGGCGCAGTCAGATTTCTGTTAAGTATGATATTTTTTATTTTATTTGGCTTTAAACGTAAGACATTCGGGGTCAAATTGACCTCCATTTGTTTCGCGATTTTACGCAATTTTGATTGATTACGCGAGGTTCTGAGGGCTGTATCCAGCAGTAGGCATCTAAGTACGTCGATTTAAGTAATAAAAAGGCCACCTAAATTTTTTAAGATTTTTGAAAAAAACGTAAGGTTAACCCCTTTGGTGTTTTTTGACCCCAAAAAATGAAAAGTGGAATTCGGCAGCTTCTTTCACTGTTTCTTACGTATTTTCATCAGAAAATTCGAATGGCGCAGTCAGATTTCTCGTAAGTATGATAATTTTTATTTTATTTGGCTTTAAACGTAAGACATTCGGGGTCAAATTGACCTCCATGTGTTTCGCGATTTTACGCAGTTTTGATTGATTCCGCGAGGTTCTGAGGGCTGTATCCAGCAGTAGGCATCTAAGTACGTCGATTTAAGTAATAAAAAGGCCACCTAAATTTTTTAAGATTTTTGAAAAAAACGTAAGGTTAACCCCTTTGGTGTTTTTTGACCCCAAAAAATGAAAAGTGGAATTCGGCAGCTTCTTTCACTGTTTCTTACGTATTTTCATCAGAAAATTGGCGCAGTCAGATTTCTCGTAAGTATGATATTTTTTATTTTATTTGGCTTTAAACGTAACACAATCGGGGTCAAATTGACCTCCATTTGTTTCGCGATTTTACGCAGTTTTGATTGATTCCGCGAGGTTCTGAGGGCTGTATCCAGCAGTAGGCATCTAAGTACGTCGATTTAAGTAATAAAAAGGCCACCTAAATTTTTTAAGATTTTTGAAAAAAACGTAAGGTTAACCCCTTTGGTGTTTTTTGACCCCAAAAAATGAAAAGTGGAATTCGGCAGCTTCTTTCACTGTTTCTTACGTATTTTCATCAGAAAATTCCAATGGCGCAGTCAGATTTCTGTTAAGTATGATATTTTTTATTTTATTTGGCTTTAAACGTAAGACATTCGGGGTCAAATTGACCTCCATTTGTTTCGCGATTTTACGCAATTTTGATTGATTACGCGAGGTTCTGAGGGCTGTATCCAGCAGTAGGCATCTAAGTACGTCGATTTAAGTAATAAAAAGGCCACCTAAATTTTTTAAGATTTTTGAAAAAAACGTAAGGTTAACCCCTTTGGTGTTTTTTGACCCCAAAAAATGAAAAGTGGAATTCGGCAGCTTCTTTCACTGTTTCTTACGTATTTTCATCAGAAAATTCGAATGGCGCAGTCAGATTTCTCGTAAGTATGATAATTTTTATTTTATTTGGCTTTAAACGTAAGACATTCGGGGTCAAATTGACCTCCATGTGTTTCGCGATTTTACGCAGTTTTGATTGATTCCGCGAGGTTCTGAGGGCTGTATCCAGCAGTAGGCATCTAAGTACGTCGATTTAAGTAATAAAAAGGCCACCTAAATTTTTTAAGATTTTTGAAAAAAACGTAAGGTTAACCCCTTTGGTGTTTTTTGACCCCAAAAAATGAAAAGTGGAATTCGGCAGCTTCTTTCACTGTTTCTTACGTATTTTCATCAGAAAATTGGCGCAGTCAGATTTCTCGTAAGTATGATATTTTTTATTTTATTTGGCTTTAAACGTAACACAATCGGGGTCAAATTGACCTCCATTTGTTTCGCGATTTTACGCAGTTTTGATTGATTCCGCGAGGTTCTGAGGGCTGTATCCAGCAGTAGGCATCTAAGTACGTCGATTTAAGTAATAAAAAGGCCACCTAAATTTTTTAAGATTTTTGAAAAAAACGTAAGGTTAACCCCTTTGGTGTTTTTGACCCCAAAAAATGAAAAGTGGAATTCGGCAGCTTCTTTCACTGTTTCTTACGTATTTTCATCAGAAAATTCGAATGGCGCAGTCAGATTTCTCGTAAGTATGATATTTTTTATTTTATTTGGCTTTAAACGTAACACAATCGGGGTCAAATTGACCTCCATTTGTTTCGCGATTTTACGCAGTTTTGATTGATTCCGCGAGGTTCTGAGGGCTGTATCCAGCAGTAGGCATCTAAGTACGTCGATTTAAGTAATAAAAAGGCCACCTAAATTTTTTAAGATTTTTGAAAAAAACGTAAGGTTAACCCCTTTGGTGTTTTTTGACCCCAAAAAATGAAAAGTGGAATTCGGCAGCTTCTTTCACTGTTTCTTACGTATTTTCATCAGAAAATTCGAATGGCGCAGTCAGATTTCTCGTAAGTATGATAATTTTTATTTTATTTGGCTTTAAACGTAAGACATTCGGGGTCAAATTGACCTCCATGTGTTTCGCGATTTTACGCAGTTTTGATTGATTCCGCGAGGTTCTGAGGGCTGTATCCAGCAGTAGGCATCTAAGTACGTCGATTTAAGTAATAAAAAGGCCACCTAAATTTTTTAAGATTTTTGAAAAAAACGTAAGGTTAACCCCTTTGGTGTTTTTTGACCCCAAAAAATGAAAAGTGGAATTCGGCAGCTTCTTTCACTGTTTCTTACGTATTTTCATCAGAAAATTCGAATGGCGCAGTCAGATTTCTCGTAAGTATGATAATTTTTATTTTATTTGGCTTTAAACGTAAGACATTCGGGGTCAAATTGACCTCCATGTGTTTCGCGATTTTACGCAGTTTTGATTGATTCCGCGAGGTTCTGAGGGCTGTATCCAGCAGTAGGCATCTAAGTACGTCGATTTAAGTAATAAAAAGGCCACCTAAATTTTTTAAGATTTTTGAAAAAAACGTAAGGTTAACCCCTTTGGTGTTTTTTGACCCCAAAAAATGAAAAGTGGAATTCGGCAGCTTCTTTCACTGTTTCTTACGTATTTTCATCAGAAAATTGGCGCAGTCAGATTTCTCGTAAGTATGATATTTTTTATTTTATTTGGCTTTAAACGTAACACAATCGGGGTCAAATTGACCTCCATTTGTTTCGCGATTTTACGCAGTTTTGATTGATTCCGCGAGGTTCTGAGGGCTGTATCCAGCAGTAGGCATCTAAGTACGTCGATTTAAGTAATAAAAAGGCCACCTAAATTTTTTAAGATTTTTGAAAAAAACGTAAGGTTAACCCCTTTGGTGTTTTTTGACCCCAAAAAATGAAAAGTGGAATTCGGCAGCTTCTTTCACTGTTTCTTACGTATTTTCATCAGAAAATTCGAATGGCGCAGTCAGATTTCTCGTAAGTATGATAATTTTTATTTTATTTGGCTTTAAACGTAAGACATTCGGGGTCAAATTGACCTCCATGTGTTTCGCGATTTTACGCAGTTTTGATTGATTCCGCGAGGTTCTGAGGGCTGTATCCAGCAGTAGGCATCTAAGTACGTCGATTTAAGTAATAAAAAGGCCACCTAAATTTTTTAAGATTTTTGAAAAAAACGTAAGGTTAACCCCTTTGGTGTTTTTTGACCCCAAAAAATGAAAAGTGGAATTCGGCAGCTTCTTTCACTGTTTCTTACGTATTTTCATCAGAAAATTGGCGCAGTCAGATTTCTCGTAAGTATGATATTTTTTATTTTATTTGGCTTTAAACGTAACACAATCGGGGTCAAATTGACCTCCATTTGTTTCGCGATTTTACGCAGTTTTGATTGATTCCGCGAGGTTCTGAGGGCTGTATCCAGCAGTAGGCATCTAAGTACGTCGATTTAAGTAATAAAAAGGCCACCTAAATTTTTTAAGATTTTTGAAAAAAACGTAAGGTTAACCCCTTTGGTGTTTTTTGACCCCAAAAAATGAAAAGTGGAATTCGGCAGCTTCTTTCACTGTTTCTTACGTACTTTCATCTGAAAATTCGAATGGCGCAGTCAGATTTCTCGTAAGTATGATATTTTTTATTTTATTTGGCTTTAAACGTAACACATTCGGGGTCAAATTGACCTCCATTTGTTTCGCGATTTTACGCAGTTTTGATTGATTCCGCGAGGTTCTGAGGGCTGTATCCAGCAGTAGGCATCTAAATACGTCGATTTAAGTAATAAAAAGGCCACCTAAATTTTTTAAGATTTTTGAAAAAAACGTAAGGCTAACCCCTTTGGTGTTTTTTGACCCCAAAAAATGAAAAGTGGAATTCGGCAGCTTCTTTCACTGTTTCTTACGTATTTTCATCAGAAAATTCGAATGGCGCAGTCAGATTTCTCGTAAGTATGATATTTTTTATTTTATTTGGCTTTAAACGTAACACATTCGGGGTCAATTTGACCTCCATTTGTTTCGCGATTTTACGCAGTTTTGATTGATTCCGCGAGGTTCTGAGGGCTGTATCCAGCAGTAGGCATCTAAGTACGTCGATTTAAGTAATAAAAAGGCCACCTAAATTTTTTAAGATTTTTGAAAAAAACGTAAGGCTAACCCCTTTGGTGTTTTTTGACCCCAAAAAATGAAAAGTGGAATTCGGCAGCTTCTTTCACTGTTTCTTACGTATTTTCATCAGAAAATTCGAATGGCGCAGTCAGATTTCTCGTAAGTATGATATTTTTTATTTTATTTGGCTTTAAACGTAAGACATTCGGGGTCAAATTGACCTCCATTTGTTTCGCGATTTTACGCAGTTTTGATTGATTCCGCGAGGTTCTGAGGGCTGTATCCAGCAGTAGGCATCTAAGTACGTCGATTTAAGTAATAAAAAGGCCACCTAAATTTTTTAAGATTTTTGAAAAAAACGTAAGGTTAACCCCTTTGGTGTTTTTTGACCCCAAAAAATGAAAAGTGGAATTCGGCAGCTTCTTTCACTGTTTCTTACGTATTTTCATCAGAAAATTCGAATGGCGCAGTCAGATTTCTCGTAAGTATGATATTTTTTATTTTATTTGGCTTTAAACGTAAGACATTCGGGGTCAAATTGACCTCCATTTGTTTCGCGATTTTACGCAGTTTTGATTGATTCCGCGAGGTTCTGAGGGCTGTATCCAGCAGTAGGCAACTAAGTACGTCGATTTAAGTAATAAAAAGGCCACCTAAATTTTTTAAGATTTTTGAAAAAAACGTAAGGTTAACCCCTTTGGTGTTTTTTGACCCCAAAAAATGAAAAGTGGAATTCGGCAGCTTCTTTCACTGTTTCTTACGTATTTTCATCAGAAAATTCGAATGGCGCAGTCAGATTTCTCGTAAGTATGATATTTTTTATTTTATTTGGCTTTAAACGTAAGACATTCGGGGTCAAATTGACCTCCATTTGTTTCGCGATTTTACGCAGTTTTGATTGATTCCGCGAGGTTCTGAGGGCTGTATCCAGCAGTAGGCATCTAAGTACGTCGATTTAAGTAATAAAAAGGCCACCTAAATTTTTTAAGATTTTTGAAAAAAACGTAAGGTTAACCCCTTTGGTGTTTTTTGACCCCAAAAAATGAAAAGTGGAATTCGGCAGCTTCTTTCACTGTTTCTTACGTATTTTCATCAGAAAATTCGAATGGCGCAGTCAGATTTCTCGTAAGTATGATATTTTTTATTTTATTTGGCTTTAAACGTAAGACATTCGGGGTCAAATTGACCTCCATTTGTTTCGCGATTTTACGCAGTTTTGATTGATTCCGCGAGGTTCTGAGGGCTGTATCCAGCAGTAGGCATCTAAGTACGTCGATTTAAGTAATAAAAAGGCCACCTAAATTTTTTAAGATTTTTGAAAAAAACGTAAGGTTAACCCCTTTGGTGTTTTTTGACCCCAAAAAATGAAAAGTGGAATTCGGCAGCTTCTTTCACTGTTTCTTACGTATTTTCATCAGAAAATTCGAATGGCGCAGTCAGATTTCTCGTAAGTATGATATTTTTTATTTTATTTGGCTTTAAACGTAACACATTCGGGGTCAATTTGACCTCCATTTGTTTCGCGATTTTACGCAGTTTTGATTGATTCCGCGAGGTTCTGAGGGCTGTATCCAGCAGTAGGCATCTAAGTACGTCGATTTAAGTAATAAAAAGGCCACCTAAATTTTTTAAGATTTTTGAAAAAAACGTAAGGTTAACCCCTTTGGTGTTTTTTGACCCCAAAAAATGAAAAGTGGAATTCGGCAGCTTCTTTCACTGTTTCTTACGTATTTTCATCAGAAAATTCGAATGGCGCAGTCAGATTTCTCGTAAGTATGATATTTTTTATTTTATTTGGCTTTAAACGTAAGACATTCGGGGTCAAATTGACCTCCATTTGTTTCGCGATTTTACGCAGTTTTGATTGATTCCGCGAGGTTCTGAGGGCTGTATCCAGCAGTAGGCAACTAAGTACGTCGATTTAAGTAATAAAAAGGCCACCTAAATTTTTTAAGATTTTTGAAAAAAACGTAAGGTTAACCCCTTTGGTGTTTTTTGACCCCAAAAAATGAAAAGTGGAATTCGGCAGCTTCTTTCACTGTTTCTTACGTATTTTCATCAGAAAATTCGAATGGCGCAGTCAGATTTCTCGTAAGTATGATATTTTTTATTTTATTTGGCTTTAAACGTAATGCATTCGGGGTCAAATTGACCTCCATTTGTTTCGCGATTTTACGCAGTTTTGATTGATTCCGCGAGGTTCTGAGGGCTGTATCCAGCAGTAGGCATCTAAGTACGTCGATTTAAGTAATAAAAAGGCCACCTAAATTTTTTAAGATTTTTGAAAAAAACGTAAGGTTAACCCCTTTGGTGTTTTTTGACCCCAAAAAATGAAAAGTGGAATTCGGCAGCTTCTTTCACTGTTTCTTACGTATTTTCATCAGAAAATTCGAATGGCGCAGTCAGATTTCTCGTAAGTATGATATTTTTTATTTTATTTGGCTTTAAACGTAAGACATTCGGGGTCAAATTGACCTCCATTTGTTTCGCGATTTTACGCAGTTTTGATTGATTCCGCGAGGTTCTGAGGGCTGTATCCAGCAGTAGGCATCTAAGTACGTCGATTTAAGTAATAAAAAGGCCACCTAAATTTTTTAAGATTTTTGAAAAAAACGTAAGGTTAACCCCTTTGGTGTTTTTTGACCCCAAAAAATGAAAAGTGGAATTCGGCAGCTTCTTTCACTGTTTCTTACGTATTTTCATCAGAAAATTCGAATGGCGCAGTCAGATTTCTCGTAAGTATGATATTTTTTATTTTATTTGGCTTTAAACGTAAGACATTCGGGGTCAAATTGACCTCCATTTGTTTCGCGATTTTACGCAGTTTTGATTGATTCCGCGAGGTTCTGAGGGCTGTATCCAGCAGTAGGCATCTAAGTACGTCGATTTAAGTAATAAAAAGGCCACCTAAATTTTTTAAGATTTTTGAAAAAAACGTAAGGTTAACCCCTTTGGTGTTTTTTGACCCCAAAAAATGAAAAGTGGAATTCGGCAGCTTCTTTCACTGTTTCTTACGTATTTTCATCAGAAAATTCGAATGGCGCAGTCAGATTTCTCGTAAGTATGATATTTTTTATTTTATTTGGCTTTAAACGTAACACATTCGGGGTCAATTTGACCTCCATTTGTTTCGCGATTTTACGCAGTTTTGATTGATTCCGCGAGGTTCTGAGGGCTGTATCCAGCAGTAGGCATCTAAGTACGTCGATTTAAGTAATAAAAAGGCCACCTAAATTTTTTAAGATTTTTGAAAAAAACGTAAGGTTAACCCCTTTGGTGTTTTTTGACCCCAAAAAATGAAAAGTGGAATTCGGCAGCTTCTTTCACTGTTTCTTACGTATTTTCATCAGAAAATTCGAATGGCGCAGTCAGATTTCTCGTAAGTATGATATTTTTTATTTTATTTGGCTTTAAACGTAAGACATTCGGGGTCAAATTGACCTCCATTTGTTTCGCGATTTTACGCAGTTTTGATTGATTCCGCGAGGTTCTGAGGGCTGTATCCAGCAGTAGGCAACTAAGTACGTCGATTTAAGTAATAAAAAGGCCACCTAAATTTTTTAAGATTTTTGAAAAAAACGTAAGGTTAACCCCTTTGGTGTTTTTTGACCCCAAAAAATGAAAAGTGGAATTCGGCAGCTTCTTTCACTGTTTCTTACGTATTTTCATCAGAAAATTCGAATGGCGCAGTCAGATTTCTCGTAAGTATGATATTTTTTATTTTATTTGGCTTTAAACGTAAGACATTCGGGGTCAAATTGACCTCCATTTGTTTCGCGATTTTACGCAGTTTTGATTGATTCCGCGAGGTTCTGAGGGCTGTATCCAGCAGTAGGCATCTAAGTACGTCGATTTAAGTAATAAAAAGGCCACCTAAATTTTTTAAGATTTTTGAAAAAAACGTAAGGTTAACCCCTTTGGTGTTTTTTGACCCCAAAAAATGAAAAGTGGAATTCGGCAGCTTCTTTCACTGTTTCTTACGTATTTTCATCAGAAAATTCGAATGGCGCAGTCAGATTTCTCGTAAGTATGATATTTTTTATTTTATTTGGCTTTAAACGTAAGACATTCGGGGTCAAATTGACCTCCATTTGTTTCGCGATTTTACGCAGTTTTGATTGATTCCGCGAGGTTCTGAGGGCTGTATCCAGCAGTAGGCATCTAAGTACGTCGATTTAAGTAATAAAAAGGCCACCTAAATTTTTTAAGATTTTTGAAAAAAACGTAAGGTTAACCCCTTTGGTGTTTTTTGACCCCAAAAAATGAAAAGTGGAATTCGGCAGCTTCTTTCACTGTTTCTTACGTATTTTCATCAGAAAATTCGAATGGCGCAGTCAGATTTCTCGTAAGTATGATATTTTTTATTTTATTTGGCTTTAAACGTAAGACATTCGGGGTCAAATTGACCTCCATTTGTTTCGCGATTTTACGCAGTTTTGATTGATTCCGCGAGGTTCTGAGGGCTGTATCCAGCAGTAGGCATCTAAGTACGTCGATTTAAGTAATAAAAAGGCCACCTAATTTTTTTAAGATTTTTGAAAAAAACGTAAGGTTAACCCCTTTGGTGTTTTTTGACCCCAAAAAATGAAAAGTGGAATTCGGCAGCTTCTTTCACTGTTTCTTACGTATTTTCATCAGAAAATTCGAATGGCGCAGTCAGATTTCTCGTAAGTATGATATTTTTTATTTTATTTGGCTTTAAACGTAACACATTCGGGGTCAATTTGACCTCCATTTGTTTCGCGATTTTACGCAGTTTTGATTGATTCCGCGAGGTTCTGAGGGCTGTATCCAGCAGTAGGCATCTAAGTACGTCGATTTAAGTAATAAAAAGGCCACCTAAATTTTTTAAGATTTTTGAAAAAAACGTAAGGTTAACCCCTTTGGTGTTTTTTGACCCCAAAAAATGAAAAGTGGAATTCGGCAGCTTCTTTCACTGTTTCTTACGTATTTTCATCAGAAAATTCGAATGGCGCAGTCAGATTTCTCGTAAGTATGATATTTTTTATTTTATTTGGCTTTAAACGTAAGACATTCGGGGTCAAATTGACCTCCATTTGTTTCGCGATTTTACGCAGTTTTGATTGATTCCGCGAGGTTCTGAGGGCTGTATCCAGCAGTAGGCATCTAAGTACGTCGATTTAAGTAATAAAAAGGCCACCTAAATTTTTTAAGATTTTTGAAAAAAACGTAAGGTTAACCCCTTTGGTGTTTTTTGACCCCAAAAAATGAAAAGTGGAATTCGGCAGCTTCTTTCACTGTTTCTTACGTATTTTCATCAGAAAATTCGAATGGCGCAGTCAGATTTCTCGTAAGTATGATATTTTTTATTTTATTTGGCTTTAAACGTAACACATTCGGGGTCAATTTGACCTCCATTTGTTTCGCGATTTTACGCAGTTTTGATTGATTCCGCGAGGTTCTGAGGGCTGTATCCAGCAGTAGGCATCTAAGTACGTCGATTTAAGTAATAAAAAGGCCACCTAAATTTTTTAAGATTTTTGAAAAAAACGTAAGGTTAACCCCTTTGGTGTTTTTTGACCCCAAAAAATGAAAAGTGGAATTCGGCAGCTTCTTTCACTGTTTCTTACGTATTTTCATCAGAAAATTCGAATGGCGCAGTCAGATTTCTCGTAAGTATGATATTTTTTATTTTATTTGGCTTTAAACGTAAGACATTCGGGGTCAAATTGACCTCCATTTGTTTCGCGATTTTACGCAGTTTTGATTGATTCCGCGAGGTTCTGAGGGCTGTATCCAGCAGTAGGCATCTAAGTACGTCGATTTAAGTAATAAAAAGGCCACCTAATTTTTTTAAGATTTTTGAAAAAAACGTAAGGTTAACCCCTTTGGTGTTTTTTGACCCCAAAAAATGAAAAGTGGAATTCGGCAGCTTCTTTCACTGTTTCTTACGTATTTTCATCAGAAAATTCGAATGGCGCAGTCAGATTTCTCGTAAGTATGATATTTTTTATTTTATTTGGCTTTAAACGTAAGACATTCGGGGTCAAATTGACCTCCATTTGTTTCGCGATTTTACGCAGTTTTGATTGATTCCGCGAGGTTCTGAGGGCTGTATCCAGCAGTAGGCATCTAAGTACGTCGATTTAAGTAATAAAAAGGCCACCTAAATTTTTTAAGATTTTTGAAAAAAACGTAAGGTTAACCCCTTTGGTGTTTTTTGACCCCAAAAAATGAAAAGTGGAATTCGGCAGCTTCTTTCACTGTTTCTTACGTATTTTCATCAGAAAATTCGAATGGCGCAGTCAGATTTCTCGTAAGTATGATATTTTTTATTTTATTTGGCTTTAAACGTAAGACATTCGGGGTCAAATTGACCTCCATTTGTTTCGCGATTTTACGCAGTTTTGATTGATTCCGCGAGGTTCTGAGGGCTGTATCCAGCAGTAGGCATCTAAGTACGTCGATTTAAGTAATAAAAAGGCCACCTAAATTTTTTAAGATTTTTGAAAAAAACGTAAGGTTAACCCCTTTGGTGTTTTTTGACCCCAAAAAATGAAAAGTGGAATTCGGCAGCTTCTTTCACTGTTTCTTACGTATTTTCATCAGAAAATTCGAATGGCGCAGTCAGATTTCTCGTAAGTATGATATTTTTTATTTTATTTGGCTTTAAACGTAAGACATTCGGGGTCAAATTGACCTCCATTTGTTTCGCGATTTTACGCAGTTTTGATTGATTCCGCGAGGTTCTGAGGGCTGTATCCAGCAGTAGGCATCTAAGTACGTCGATTTAAGTAATAAAAAGGCCACCTAAATTTTTTAAGATTTTTGAAAAAAACGTAAGGTTAACCCCTTTGGTGTTTTTTGACCCCAAAAAATGAAAAGTGGAATTCGGCAGCTTCTTTCACTGTTTCTTACGTATTTTCATCAGAAAATTCGAATGGCGCAGTCAGATTTCTCGTAAGTATGATATTTTTTATTTTATTTGGCTTTAAACGTAAGACATTCGGGGTCAAATTGACCTCCATTTGTTTCGCGATTTTACGCAGTTTTGATTGATTCCGCGAGGTTCTGAGGGCTGTATCCAGCAGTAGGCATCTAAGTACGTCGATTTAAGTAATAAAAAGGCCACCTAAATTTTTTAAGATTTTTGAAAAAAACGTAAGGTTAACCCCTTTGGTGTTTTTTGACCCCAAAAAATGAAAAGTGGAATTCGGCAGCTTCTTTCACTGTTTCTTACGTATTTTCATCAGAAAATTCGAATGGCGCAGTCAGATTTCTCGTAAGTATGATATTTTTTATTTTATTTGGCTTTAAACGTAAGACATTCGGGGTCAAATTGACCTCCATTTGTTTCGCGATTTTACGCAGTTTTGATTGATTCCGCGAGGTTCTGAGGGCTGTATCCAGCAGTAGGCATCTAAGTACGTCGATTTAAGTAATAAAAAGGCCACCTAAATTTTTTAAGATTTTTGAAAAAAACGTAAGGTTAACCCCTTTGGTGTTTTTTGACCCCAAAAAATGAAAAGTGGAATTCGGCAGCTTCTTTCACTGTCTCTTACGTATTTTCATCAGAAAATTCGAATGGCGCAGTCAGATTTCTCGTAAGTATGATATTTTTTATTTTATTTGGCTTTAAACGTAAAACATTCGGGGTCAATTTGACCTCCATTTGTTTCGCGATTTTACGCAGTTTTGATTGATTCCGCGAGGTTCTGAGGGCTGTATCCAGCAGTAGGCATCTAAGTACGTCGATTTAAGTAATAAAAAGGCCACCTAAATTTTTTAAGATTTTTGAAAAAAACGTAAGGTTAACCCCTTTGGTGTTTTTTGACCCCAAAAAATGAAAAGTGGAATTCGGCAGCTTCTTTCACTGTTTCTTACGTATTTTCATCAGAAAATTCGAATGGCGCAGTCAGATTTCTCGTAAGTATGATATTTTTTATTTTATTTGGCTTTAAACGTAAGACATTCGGGGTCAAATTGACCTCCATTTGTTTCGCGATTTTACGCAGTTTTGATTGATTCCGCGAGGTTCTGAGGGCTGTATCCAGCAGTAGGCATCTAAGTACGTCGATTTAAGTAATAAAAAGGCCACCTAAATTTTTTAAGATTTTTGAAAAAAACGTAAGGTTAACCCCTTTGGTGTTTTTTGACCCCAAAAAATGAAAAGTGGAATTCGGCAGCTTCTTTCACTGTTTCTTACGTATTTTCATCAGAAAATTCGAATGGCGCAGTCAGATTTCTCGTAAGTATGATATTTTTTATTTTATTTGGCTTTAAACGTAAGACATTCGGGGTCAAATTGACCTCCATTTGTTTCGCGATTTTACGCAGTTTTGATTGATTCCGCGAGGTTCTGAGGGCTGTATCCAGCAGTAGGCATCTAAGTACGTCGATTTAAGTAATAAAAAGGCCACCTAAATTTTTTAAGATTTTTGAAAAAAACGTAAGGTTAACCCCTTTGGTGTTTTTTGACCCCAAAAAATGAAAAGTGGAATTCGGCAGCTTCTTTCACTGTCTCTTACGTATTTTCATCAGAAAATTCGAATGGCGCAGTCAGATTTCTCGTAAGTATGATATTTTTTATTTTATTTGGCTTTAAACGTAAAACATTCGGGGTCAATTTGACCTCCATTTGTTTCGCGATTTTACGCAGTTTTGATTGATTCCGCGAGGTTCTGAGGGCTGTATCCAGCAGTAGGCATCTAAGTACGTCGATTTAAGTAATAAAAAGGCCACCTAAATTTTTTAAGATTTTTGAAAAAAACGTAAGGTTAACCCCTTTGGTGTTTTTTGACCCCAAAAAATGAAAAGTGGAATTCGGCAGCTTCTTTCACTGTTTCTTACGTATTTTCATCAGAAAATTCGAATGGCGCAGTCAGATTTCTCGTAAGTATGATATTTTTTATTTTATTTGGCTTTAAACGTAAGACATTCGGGGTCAAATTGACCTCCATTTGTTTCGCGATTTTACGCAGTTTTGATTGATTCCGCGAGGTTCTGAGGGCTGTATCCAGCAGTAGGCATCTAAGTACGTCGATTTAAGTAATAAAAAGGCCACCTAAATTTTTTAAGATTTTTGAAAAAAACGTAAGGTTAACCCCTTTGGTGTTTTTTGACCCCAAAAAATGAAAAGTGGAATTCGGCAGCTTCTTTCACTGTTTCTTACGTATTTTCATCAGAAAATTCGAATGGCGCAGTCAGATTTCTCGTAAGTATGATATTTTTTATTTTATTTGGCTTTAAACGTAAGACATTCGGGGTCAAATTGACCTCCATTTGTTTCGCGATTTTACGCAGTTTTGATTGATTCCGCGAGGTTCTGAGGGCTGTATCCAGCAGTAGGCATCTAAGTACGTCGATTTAAGTAATAAAAAGGCCACCTAAATTTTTTAAGATTTTTGAAAAAAACGTAAGGTTAACCCCTTTGGTGTTTTTTGACCCCAAAAAATGAAAAGTGGAATTCGGCAGCTTCTTTCACTGTTTCTTACGTATATTCATCAGAAAATTCGAATGGCGCAGTCAGATTTCTCGTAAGTATGATATTTTTTATTTTATTTGGCTTTAAACGTAAGACATTCGGGGTCAAATTGACCTCCATTTGTTTCGCGATTTTACGCAGTTTTGATTGATTCCGCGAGGTTCTGAGGGCTGTATCCAGCAGTAGGCATCTAAGTACGTCGATTTAAGTAATAAAAAGGCCACCTAAATTTTTTAAGATTTTTGAAAAAAACGTAAGGTTAACCCCTTTGGTGTTTTTTGACCCCAAAAAATGAAAAGTGGAATTCGGCAGCTTCTTTCACTGTTTCTTACGTATTTTCATCAGAAAATTCGAATGGCGCAGTCAGATTTCTCGTAAGTATGATATTTTTTATTTTATTTGGCTTTAAACGTAACACATTCGGGGTCAAATTGACCTCCATTTGTTTCGCGATTTTACGCAGTTTTGATTGATTCCGCGAGGTTCTGAGGGCTGTATCCAGCAGTAGGCATCTAAGTACGTCGATTTAAGTAATAAAAAGGCCACCTAAATTTTTTAAGATTTTTGAAAAAAACGTAAGGTTAACCCCTTTGGTGTTTTTTGACCCCAAAAAATGAAAAGTGGAATTCGGCAGCTTCTTTCACTGTTTCTTACGTATTTTCATCAGAAAATTCGAATGGCGCAGTCAGATTTCTCGTAAGTATGATATTTTTTATTTTATTTGGCTTTAAACGTAACACATTCGGGGTCAATTTGACCTCCATTTGTTTCGCGATTTTACGCAGTTTTGATTGATTCCGCGAGGTTCTGAGGGCTGTATCCAGCAGTAGGCATCTAAGTACGTCGATTTAAGTAATAAAAAAGCCACCTAAATTTTTTAAGATTTTTGAAAAAAACGTAAGGTTAACCCCTTTGGTGTTTTTTGACCCCAAAAAATGAAAAGTGGAATTCGGCAGCTTCTTTCACTGTTTCTTACGTATTTTCATCAGAAAATTCGAATGGCGCAGTCAGATTTCTCGTAAGTATGATATTTTTTATTTTATTTGGCTTTAAACGTAACACATTCGGGGTCAATTTGACCTCCATTTGTTTCGCGATTTTACGCAGTTTTGATTGATTCCGCGAGGTTCTGAGGGCTGTATCCAGCAGTAGGCATCTAAGTACGTCGATTTAAGTAATAAAAAGGCCACCTAAATTTTTTAAGATTTTTGAAAAAAACGTAAGGTTAACCCCTTTGGTGTTTTTTGACCCCAAAAAATGAAAAGTGGAATTCGGCAGCTTCTTTCACTGTTTCTTACGTATTTTCATCAGAAAATTCGAATGGCGCAGTCAGATTTCTCGTAAGTATGATATTTTTTATTTTATTTGGCTTTAAACGTAACACATTCGGGGTCAATTTGACCTCCATTTGTTTCGCGATTTTACGCAGTTTTGATTGATTCCGCGAGGTTCTGAGGGCTGTATCCAGCAGTAGGCATCTAAGTACGTCGATTTAAGTAATAAAAAAGCCACCTAAATTTTTTAAGATTTTTGAAAAAAACGTAAGGTTAACCCCTTTGGTGTTTTTTGACCCCAAAAAATGAAAAGTGGAATTCGGCAGCTTCTTTCACTGTTTCTTACGTATTTTCATCAGAAAATTCGAATGGCGCAGTCAGATTTCTCGTAAGTATGATATTTTTTATTTTATTTGGCTTTAAACGTAAGACATTCGGGGTCAAATTGACCTCCATTTGTTTCGCGATTTTACGCAGTTTTGATTGATTCCGCGAGGTTCTGAGGGCTGTATCCAGCAGTAGGCATCTAAGTACGTCGATTTAAGTAATAAAAAGGCCACCTAAATTTTTTAAGATTTTTGAAAAAAACGTAAGGTTAACCCCTTTGGTGTTTTTTGACCCCAAAAAATGAAAAGTGGAATTCGGCAGCTTCTTTCACTGTTTCTTACGTATTTTCATCAGAAAATTCGAATGGCGCAGTCAGATTTCTCGTAAGTATGATATTTTTTATTTTATTTGGCTTTAAACGTAAGACATTCGGGGTCAAATTGACCTCCATTTGTTTCGCGATTTTACGCAGTTTTGATTGATTCCGCGAGGTTCTGAGGGCTGTATCCAGCAGTAGGCATCTAAGTACGTCGATTTAAGTAATAAAAAGGCCACCTAAATTTTTTAAGATTTTTGAAAAAAACGTAAGGTTAACCCCTTTGGTGTTTTTTGACCCCAAAAAATGAAAAGTGGAATTCGGCAGCTTCTTTCACTGTTTCTTACGTATTTTCATCAGAAAATTCGAATGGCGCAGTCAGATTTCTCGTAAGTATGATATTTTTTATTTTATTTGGCTTTAAACGTAAGACATTCGGGGTCAAATTGACCTCCATTTGTTTCGCGATTTTACGCAGTTTTGATTGATTCCGCGAGGTTCTGAGGGCTGTATCCAGCAGTAGGCATCTAAGTACGTCGATTTAAGTAATAAAAAGGCCACCTAAATTTTTTAAGATTTTTGAAAAAAACGTAAGGTTAACCCCTTTGGTGTTTTTTGACCCCAAAAAATGAAAAGTGGAATTCGGCAGCTTCTTTCACTGTTTCTTACGTATTTTCATCAGAAAATTCGAATGGCGCAGTCAGATTTCTCGTAAGTATGATATTTTTTATTTTATTTGGCTTTAAACGTAAGACATTCGGGGTCAAATTGACCTCCATTTGTTTCGCGATTTTACGCAGTTTTGATTGATTCCGCGAGGTTCTGAGGGCTGTATCCAGCAGTAGGCATCTAAGTACGTCGATTTAAGTAATAAAAAGGCCACCTAAATTTTTTAAGATTTTTGAAAAAAACGTAAGGTTAACCCCTTTGGTGTTTTTTGACCCCAAAAAATGAAAAGTGGAATTCGGCAGCTTCTTTCACTGTTTCTTACGTATTTTCATCAGAAAATTCGAATGGCGCAGTCAGATTTCTCGTAAGTATGATATTTTTTATTTTATTTGGCTTTAAACGTAAGACATTCGGGGTCAAATTGACCTCCATTTGTTTCGCGATTTTACGCAGTTTTGATTGATTCCGCGAGGTTCTGAGGGCTGTATCCAGCAGTAGGCATCTAAGTACGTCGATTTAAGTAATAAAAAGGCCACCTAAATTTTTTAAGATTTTTGAAAAAAACGTAAGGTTAACCCCTTTGGTGTTTTTTGACCCCAAAAAATGAAAAGTGGAATTCGGCAGCTTCTTTCACTGTTTCTTACGTATTTTCATCAGAAAATTCGAATGGCGCAGTCAGATTTCTCGTAAGTATGATATTTTTTATTTTATTTGGCTTTAAACGTAAGACATTCGGGGTCAAATTGACCTCCATTTGTTTCGCGATTTTACGCAGTTTTGATTGATTCCGCGAGGTTCTGAGGGCTGTATCCAGCAGTAGGCATCTAAGTACGTCGATTTAAGTAATAAAAAGGCCACCTAAATTTTTTAAGATTTTTGAAAAAAACGTAAGGTTAACCCCTTTGGTGTTTTTTGACCCCAAAAAATGAAAAGTGGAATTCGGCAGCTTCTTTCACTGTTTCTTACGTATTTTCATCAGAAAATTCGAATGGCGCAGTCAGATTTCTCGTAAGTATGATATTTTTTATTTTATTTGGCTTTAAACGTAAGACATGCGGGGTCAAATTGACCTCCATTTGTTTCGCGATTTTACGCAGTTTTGATTGATTCCGCGAGGTTCTGAGGGCTGTATCCAGCAGTAGGCATCTAAGTACGTCGATTTAAGTAATAAAAAGGCCACCTAAATTTTTTAAGATTTTTGAAAAAAACGTAAGGTTAACCCCTTTGGTGTTTTTTGACCCCAAAAAATGAAAAGTGGAATTCGGCAGCTTCTTTCACTGTTTCTTACGTATTTTCATCAGAAAATTCGAATGGCGCAGTCAGATTTCTCGTAAGTATGATATTTTTTATTTTATTTGGCTTTAAACGTAAGACATTCGGGGTCAAATTGACCTCCATTTGTTTCGCGATTTTACGCAGTTTTGATTGATTCCGCGAGGTTCTGAGGGCTGTATCCAGCAGTAGGCATCTAAGTACGTCGATTTAAGTAATAAAAAGGCCACCTAAATTTTTTAAGATTTTTGAAAAAAACGTAAGGTTAACCCCTTTGGTGTTTTTTGACCCCAAAAAATGAAAAGTGGAATTCGGCAGCTTCTTTCACTGTTTCTTACGTATTTTCATCAGAAAATTCGAATGGCGCAGTCAGATTTCTCGTAAGTATGATATTTTTTATTTTATTTGGCTTTAAACGTAAGACATTCGGGGTCAAATTGACCTCCATTTGTTTCGCGATTTTACGCAGTTTTGATTGATTCCGCGAGGTTCTGAGGGCTGTATCCAGCAGTAGGCATCTAAGTACGTCGATTTAAGTAATAAAAAGGCCACCTAAATTTTTTAAGATTTTTGAAAAAAACGTAAGGTTAACCCCTTTGGTGTTTTTTGACCCCAAAAAATGAAAAGTGGAATTCGGCAGCTTCTTTCACTGTTTCTTACGTATTTTCATCAGAAAATTCGAATGGCGCAGTTAGATTTCTCGTAAGTATGATATTTTTTATTTTATTTGGCTTTAAACGTAAGACATTCGGGGTCAAATTGACCTCCATTTGTTTCGCGATTTTACGCAGTTTTGATTGATTCCGCGAGGTTCTGAGGGCTGTATCCAGCAGTAGGCATCTAAGTACGTCGATTTAAGTAATAAAAAGGCCACCTAAATTTTTTAAGATTTTTGAAAAAAACGTAAGGTTAACCCCTTTGGTGTTTTTTGACCCCAAAAAATGAAAAGTGGAATTCGGCAGCTTCTTTCACTGTTTCTTACGTATTTTCATCAGAAAATTCGAATGGCGCAGTCAGATTTCTCGTAAGTATGATATTTTTTATTTTATTTGGCTTTAAACGTAAGACATTCGGGGTCAAATTGACCTCCATTTGTTTCGCGATTTTACGCAGTTTTGATTGATTCCGCGAGGTTCTGAGGGCTGTATCCAGCAGTAGGCATCTAAGTACGTCGATTTAAGTAATAAAAAGGCCACCTAAATTTTTTAAGATTTTTGAAAAAAACGTAAGGTTAACCCCTTTGGTGTTTTTTGACCCCAAAAAATGAAAAGTGGAATTCGGCAGCTTCTTTCACTGTTTCTTACGTATTTTCATCAGAAAATTCGAATGGCGCAGTTAGATTTCTCGTAAGTATGATATTTTTTATTTTATTTGGCTTTAAACGTAAGACATTCGGGGTCAAATTGACCTCCATTTGTTTCGCGATTTTACGCAGTTTTGATTGATTCCGCGAGGTTCTGAGGGCTGTATCCAGCAGTAGGCATCTAAGTACGTCGATTTAAGTAATAAAAAGGCCACCTAAATTTTTTAAGATTTTTGAAAAAAACGTAAGGTTAACCCCTTTGGTGTTTTTTGACCCCAAAAAATGAAAAGTGGAATTCGGCAGCTTCTTTCACTGTTTCTTACGTATTTTCATCAGAAAATTCGAATGGCGCAGTCAGATTTCTCGTAAGTATGATATTTTTTATTTTATTTGGCTTTAAACGTAAGACATTCGGGGTCAAATTGACCTCCATTTGTTTCGCGATTTTACGCAGTTTTGATTGATTCCGCGAGGTTCTGAGGGCTGTATCCAGCAGTAGGCATCTAAGTACGTCGATTTAAGTAATAAAAAGGCCACCTAAATTTTTTAAGATTTTTGAAAAAAACGTAAGGTTAACCCCTTTGGTGTTTTTTGACCCCAAAAAATGAAAAGTGGAATTCGGCAGCTTCTTTCACTGTTTCTTACGTATTTTCATCAGAAAATTCGAATGGCGCAGTCAGATTTCTCGTAAGTATGATATTTTTTATTTTATTTGGCTTTAAACGTAAGACATTCGGGGTCAAATTGACCTCCATTTGTTTCGCGATTTTACGCAGTTTTGATTGATTCCGCGAGGTTCTGAGGGCTGTATCCAGCAGTAGGCATCTAAGTACGTCGATTTAAGTAATAAAAAGGCCACCTAAATTTTTTAAGATTTTTGAAAAAAACGTAAGGTTAACCCCTTTGGTGTTTTTTGACCCCAAAAAATGAAAAGTGGAATTCGGCAGCTTCTTTCACTGTTTCTTACGTATTTTCATCAGAAAATTCGAATGGCGCAGTTAGATTTCTCGTAAGTATGATATTTTTTATTTTATTTGGCTTTAAACGTAAGACATTCGGGGTCAAATTGACCTCCATTTGTTTCGCGATTTTACGCAGTTTTGATTGATTCCGCGAGGTTCTGAGGGCTGTATCCAGCAGTAGGCATCTAAGTACGTCGATTTAAGTAATAAAAAGGCCACCTAAATTTTTTAAGATTTTTGAAAAAAACGTAAGGTTAACCCCTTTGGTGTTTTTTGACCCCAAAAAATGAAAAGTGGAATTCGGCAGCTTCTTTCACTGTTTCTTACGTATTTTCATCAGAAAATTCGAATGGCGTAGTCAGATTTCTCGTAAGTATGATATTTTTTATTTTATTTGGCTTTAAACGTAAGACATTCGGGGTCAAATTGACCTCCATTTGTTTCGCGATTTTACGCAGTTTTGATTGATTCCGCGAGGTTCTGAGGGCTGTATCCAGCAGTAGGCATCTAAGTACGTCGATTTAAGTAATAAAAAGGCCACCTAAATTTTTTAAGATTTTTGAAAAAAACGTAAGGTTAACCCCTTTGGTGTTTTTTGACCCCAAAAAATGAAAAGTGGAATTCGGCAGCTTCTTTCACTGTTTCTTACGTATTTTCATCAGAAAATTCGAATGGCGCAGTCAGATTTCTCGTAAGTATGATATTTTTTATTTTATTTGGCTTTAAACGTAAGACATTCGGGGTCAAATTGACCTCCATTTGTTTCGCGATTTTACGCAGTTTTGATTGATTCCGCGAGGTTCTGAGGGCTGTATCCAGCAGTAGGCATCTAAGTACGTCGATTTAAGTAATAAAAAGGCCACCTAAATTTTTTAAGATTTTTGAAAAAAACGTAAGGTTAACCCCTTTGGTGTTTTTTGACCCCAAAAAATGAAAAGTGGAATTCGGCAGCTTCTTTCACTGTTTCTTACGTATTTTCATCAGAAAATTCGAATGGCGCAGTCAGATTTCTCGTAAGTATGATATTTTTTATTTTATTTGGCTTTAAACGTAAGACATTCGGGGTCAAATTGACCTCCATTTGTTTCGCGATTTTACGCAGTTTTGATTGATTCCGCGAGGTTCTGAGGGCTGTATCCAGCAGTAGGCATCTAAGTACGTCGATTTAAGTAATAAAAAGGCCACCTAAATTTTTTAAGATTTTTGAAAAAAACGTAAGGTTAACCCCTTTGGTGTTTTTTGACCCCAAAAAATGAAAAGTGGAATTCGGCAGCTTCTTTCACTGTTTCTTACGTATTTTCATCAGAAAATTCGAATGGCGCAGTTAGATTTCTCGTAAGTATGATATTTTTTATTTTATTTGGCTTTAAACGTAAGACATTCGGGGTCAAATTGACCTCCATTTGTTTCGCGATTTTACGCAGTTTTGATTGATTCCGCGAGGTTCTGAGGGCTGTATCCAGCAGTAGGCATCTAAGTACGTCGATTTAAGTAATAAAAAGGCCACCTAAATTTTTTAAGATTTTTGAAAAAAACGTAAGGTTAACCCCTTTGGTGTTTTTTGACCCCAAAAAATGAAAAGTGGAATTCGGCAGCTTCTTTCACTGTTTCTTACGTATTTTCATCAGAAAATTCGAATGGCGCAGTCAGATTTCTCGTAAGTATGATATTTTTTATTTTATTTGGCTTTAAACGTAAGACATTCGGGGTCAAATTGACCTCCATTTGTTTCGCGATTTTACGCAGTTTTGATTGATTCCGCGAGGTTCTGAGGGCTGTATCCAGCAGTAGGCATCTAAGTACGTCGATTTAAGTAATAAAAAGGCCACCTAAATTTTTTAAGATTTTTGAAAAAAACGTAAGGTTAACCCCTTTGGTGTTTTTTGACCCCAAAAAATGAAAAGTGGAATTCGGCAGCTTCTTTCACTGTTTCTTACGTATTTTCATCAGAAAATTCGAATGGCGCAGTCAGATTTCTCGTAAGTATGATATTTTTTATTTTATTTGGCTTTAAACGTAAGACATTCGGGGTCAAATTGACCTCCATTTGTTTCGCGATTTTACGCAGTTTTGATTGATTCCGCGAGGTTCTGAGGGCTGTATCCAGCAGTAGGCATCTAAGTACGTCGATTTAAGTAATAAAAAGGCCACCTAAATTTTTTAAGATTTTTGAAAAAAACGTAAGGTTAACCCCTTTGGTGTTTTTTGACCCCAAAAAATGAAAAGTGGAATTCGGCAGCTTCTTTCACTGTTTCTTACGTATTTTCATCAGAAAATTCGAATGGCGCAGTCAGATTTCTCGTAAGTATGATATTTTTTATTTTATTTGGCTTTAAACGTAAGACATTCGGGGTCAAATTGACCTCCATTTGTTTCGCGATTTTACGCAGTTTTGATTGATTCCGCGAGGTTCTGAGGGCTGTATCCAGCAGTAGGCATCTAAGTACGTCGATTTAAGTAATAAAAAGGCCACCTAAATTTTTTAAGATTTTTGAAAAAAACGTAAGGTTAACCCCTTTGGTGTTTTTTGACCCCAGAAAATGAAAAGTGGAATTCGGCAGCTTCTTTCACTGTCTCTTACGTATTTTCATCAGAAAATTCGAATGGCGCAGTCAGATTTCTCGTAAGTATGATATTTTTTATTTTATTTGGCTTTAAACGTAAAACATTCGGGGTCAATTTGACCTCCATTTGTTTCGCGATTTTACGCAGTTTTGATTGATTCCGCGAGGTTCTGAGGGCTGTATCCAGCAGTAGGCATCTAAGTACGTCGATTTAAGTAATAAAAAGGCCACCTAAATTTTTTAAGATTTTTGAAAAAAACGTAAGGTTAACCCCTTTGGTGTTTTTTGACCCCAAAAAATGAAAAGTGGAATTCGGCAGCTTCTTTCACTGTCTCTTACGTATTTTCATCAGAAAATTCGAATGGCGCAGTCAGATTTCTCGTAAGTATGATATTTTTTATTTTATTTGGCTTTAAACGTAAGACATTCGGGGTCAAATTGACCTCCATTTGTTTCGCGATTTTACGCAGTTTTGATTGATTCCGCGAGGTTCTGAGGGCTGTATCCAGCAGTAGGCATCGAAGTACGTCGATTTAAGTAATAAAAAGGCCACCTAAATTTTTTAAGATTTTTGAAAAAAACGTAAGGTTAACCCCTTGGTGTTTTTTGACCCCAAAAAATGAAAAGTGGAATTCGGCAGCTTCTTTCACTGTCTCTTACGTATTTTCATCAGAAAATTCGAATGGCGCAGTCAGATTTCTCGTAAGTATGATATTTTTTATTTTATTTGGCTTTAAACGTAAAACATTCGGGGTCAATTTGACCTCCATTTGTTTCGCGATTTTACGCAGTTTTGATTGATTCCGCGAGGTTCTGAGGGCTGTATCCAGCAGTAGGCATCTAAGTACGTCGATTTAAGTAATAAAAAGGCCACCTAAATTTTTTAAGATTTTTGAAAAAAACGTAAGGTTAACCCCTTTGGTGTTTTTTGACCCCAAAAAATGAAAAGTGGAATTCGGCAGCTTCTTTCACTGTTTCTTACGTATTTTCATCAGAAAATTCGAATGGCGCAGTCAGATTTCTCGTAAGTATGATATTTTTTATTTTATTTGGCTTTAAACGTAAGACATTCGGGGTCAAATTGACCTCCATTTGTTTCGCGATTTTACGCAGTTTTGATTGATTCCGCGAGGTTCTGAGGGCTGTATCCAGCAGTAGGCATCTAAGTACGTCGATTTAAGTAATAAAAAGGCCACCTAAATTTTTTAAGATTTTTGAAAAAAACGTAAGGTTAACCCCTTTGGTGTTTTTTGACCCCAAAAAATGAAAAGTGGAATTCGGCAGCTTCTTTCACTGTTTCTTACGTATTTTCATCAGAGAATTCGAATGGCGCAGTCAGATTTCTCGTAAGTATGATATTTTTTATTTTATTTGGCTTTAAACGTAAGACATTCGGGGTCAAATTGACCTCCATTTGTTTCGCGATTTTACGCAGTTTTGATTGATTCCGCGAGGTTCTGAGGGCTGTATCCAGCAGTAGGCATCTAAGTACGTCGATTTAAGTAATAAAAAGGCCACCTAAATTTTTTAAGATTTTTGAAAAAAACGTAAGGTTAACCCCTTTGGTGTTTTTTGACCCCAGAAAATGAAAAGTGGAATTCGGCAGCTTCTTTCACTGTCTCTTACGTATTTTCATCAGAAAATTCGAATGGCGCAGTCAGATTTCTCGTAAGTATGATATTTTTTATTTTATTTGGCTTTAAACGTAAAACATTCGGGGTCAATTTGACCTCCATTTGTTTCGCGATTTTACGCAGTTTTGATTGATTCCGCGAGGTTCTGAGGGCTGTATCCAGCAGTAGGCATCTAAGTACGTCGATTTAAGTAATAAAAAGGCCACCTAAATTTTTTAAGATTTTTGAAAAAAACGTAAGGTTAACCCCTTTGGTGTTTTTTGACCCCAAAAAATGAAAAGTGGAATTCGGCAGCTTCTTTCACTGTCTCTTACGTATTTTCATCAGAAAATTCGAATGGCGCAGTCAGATTTCTCGTAAGTATGATATTTTTTATTTTATTTGGCTTTAAACGTAAGACATTCGGGGTCAAATTGACCTCCATTTGTTTCGCGATTTTACGCAGTTTTGATTGATTCCGCGAGGTTCTGAGGGCTGTATCCAGCAGTAGGCATCGAAGTACGTCGATTTAAGTAATAAAAAGGCCACCTAAATTTTTTAAGATTTTTGAAAAAAACGTAAGGTTAACCCCTTGGTGTTTTTTGACCCCAAAAAATGAAAAGTGGAATTCGGCAGCTTCTTTCACTGTCTCTTACGTATTTTCATCAGAAAATTCGAATGGCGCAGTCAGATTTCTCGTAAGTATGATATTTTTTATTTTATTTGGCTTTAAACGTAAAACATTCGGGGTCAATTTGACCTCCATTTGTTTCGCGATTTTACGCAGTTTTGATTGATTCCGCGAGGTTCTGAGGGCTGTATCCAGCAGTAGGCATCTAAGTACGTCGATTTAAGTAATAAAAAGGCCACCTAAATTTTTTAAGATTTTTGAAAAAAACGTAAGGTTTGGTGTTTTTTGACCCCAAAAAATGAAAAGTGGAATTCGGCAGCTTCTTTCACTGTTTCTTACGTATTTTCATCAGAAAATTCGAATGGCGCAGTCAGATTTCTCGTAAGTATGATATTTTTTATTTTATTTGGCTTTAAACGTAAGACATTCGGGGTCAAATTGACCTCCATTTGTTTCGCGATTTTACGCAGTTTTGATTGATTCCGCGAGGTTCTGAGGGCTGTATCCAGCAGTAGGCATCTAAGTACGTCGATTTAAGTAATAAAAAGGCCACCTAAATTTTTTAAGATTTTTGAAAAAAACGTAAGGTTAACCCCTTTGGTGTTTTTTGACCCCAAAAAATGAAAAGTGGAATTCGGCAGCTTCTTTCACTGTTTCTTACGTATTTTCATCAGAGAATTCGAATGGCGCAGTCAGATTTCTCGTAAGTATGATATTTTTTATTTTATTTGGCTTTAAACGTAAGACATTCGGGGTCAAATTGACCTCCATTTGTTTCGCGATTTTACGCAGTTTTGATTGATTCCGCGAGGTTCTGAGGGCTGTATCCAGCAGTAGGCATCTAAGTACGTCGATTTAAGTAATAAAAAGGCCACCTAAATTTTTTAAGATTTTTGAAAAAAACGTAAGGTTTTTTTCTTTGGTGTTTTTTGACCCCAAAAAATGAAAAGTGGAATTCGGCAGCTTCTTTCACTGTTTCTTACGTATTTTCATCAGAAAATTCGAATGGCGCAGTCAGATTTCTCGTAAGTATGATATTTTTTATTTTATTTGGCTTTAAACGTAAGACATTCGGGGTCAAATTGACCTCCATTTGTTTCGCGATTTTACGCAGTTTTGATTGATTCCGCGAGGTTCTGAGGGCTGTATCCAGCAGTAGGCATCTAAGTACGTCGATTTAAGTAATAAAAAGGCCACCTAAATTTTTTAAGATTTTTGAAAAAAACGTAAGGTTAACCCCTTTGGTGTTTTTTGACCCCAAAAAATGAAAAGTGGAATTCGGCAGCTTCTTTCACTGTTTCTTACGTATTTTCATCAGAGAATTCGAATGGCGCAGTCAGATTTCTCGTAAGTATGATATTTTTTATTTTATTTGGCTTTAAACGTAAGACATTCGGGGTCAAATTGACCTCCATTTGTTTCGCTATTTTACGCAGTTTTGATTGATTCCGCGAGGTTCTGAGGGCTGTATCCAGCAGTAGGCATCTAAGTACGTCGATTTAAGTAATAAAAAGGCCACCTAAATTTTTTAAGATTTTTGAAAAAAACGTAAGGTTAACCCCTTTGGTGTTTTTTGACCCCAAAAAATGAAAAGTGGAATTCGGCAGCTTCTTTCACTGTCTCTTACGTATTTTCATCAGAAAATTCGAATGGCGCAGTCAGATTTCTCGTAAGTATGATATTTTTTATTTTATTTGGCTTTAAACGTAAAACATTCGGGGTCAATTTGACCTCCATTTGTTTCGCGATTTTACGCAGTTTTGATTGATTCCGCGAGGTTCTGAGGGCTGTATCCAGCAGTAGGCATCTAAGTACGTCGATTTAAGTAATAAAAAGGCCACCTAAATTTTTTAAGATTTTTGAAAAAAACGTAAGGTTAACCCCTTTGGTGTTTTTTGACCCCAAAAAATGAAAAGTGGAATTCGGCAGCTTCTTTCACTGTTTCTTACGTATTTTCATCAGAAAATTCGAATGGCGCAGTCAGATTTCTCGTAAGTATGATATTTTTTATTTTATTTGGCTTTAAACGTAAGACATTCGGGGTCAAATTGACCTCCATTTGTTTCGCGATTTTACGCAGTTTTGATTGATTCCGCGAGGTTCTGAGGGCTGTATCCAGCAGTAGGCATCTAAGTACGTCGATTTAAGTAATAAAAAGGCCACCTAAATTTTTTAAGATTTTTGAAAAAAACGTAAGGTTAACCCCTTTGGTGTTTTTTGACCCCAAAAAATGAAAAGTGGAATTCGGCAGCTTCTTTCACTGTTTCTTACGTATTTTCATCAGAAAATTCGAATGGCGCAGTCAGATTTCTCGTAAGTATGATATTTTTTATTTTATTTGGCTTTAAACGTAAGACATTCGGGGTCAAATTGACCTCCATTTGTTTCGCGATTTTACGCAGTTTTGATTGATTCCGCGAGGTTCTGAGGGCTGTATCCAGCAGTAGGCATCTAAGTACGTCGATTTAAGTAATAAAAAGGCCACCTAAATTTTTTAAGATTTTTGAAAAAAACGTAAGGTTAACCCCTTTGGTGTTTTTTGACCCCAAAAAATGAAAAGTGGAATTCGGCAGCTTCTTTCACTGTTTCTTACGTATTTTCATCAGAAAATTCGAATGGCGCAGTCAGATTTCTCGTAAGTATGATATTTTTTATTTTATTTGGCTTTAAACGTAAGACATTCGGGGTCAAATTGACCTCCATTTGTTTCGCGATTTTACGCAGTTTTGATTGATTCCGCGAGGTTCTGAGGGCTGTATCCAGCAGTAGGCATCTAAGTACGTCGATTTAAGTAATAAAAAGGCCACCTAAATTTTTTAAGATTTTTGAAAAAAACGTAAGGTTAACCCCTTTGGTGTTTTTTGACCCCAAAAAATGAAAAGTGGAATTCGGCAGCTTCTTTCACTGTTTCTTACGTATTTTCATCAGAAAATTCGAATGGCGCAGTCAGATTTCTCGTAAGTATGATATTTTTTATTTTATTTGGCTTTAAACGTAAGACATTCGGGGTCAAATTGACCTCCATTTGTTTCGCGATTTTACGCAGTTTTGATTGATTCCGCGAGGTTCTGAGGGCTGTATCCAGCAGTAGGCATCTAAGTACGTCGATTTAAGTAATAAAAAGGCCACCTAAATTTTTTAAGATTTTTGAAAAAAACGTAAGGTTAACCCCTTTGGTGTTTTTTGACCCCAAAAAATGAAAAGTGGAATTCGGCAGCTTCTTTCACTGTTTCTTACGTATTTTCATCAGAGAATTCGAATGGCGCAGTCAGATTTCTCGTAAGTATGATATTTTTTATTTTATTTGGCTTTAAACGTAAGACATTCGGGGTCAAATTGACCTCCATTTGTTTCGCGATTTTACGCAGTTTTGATTGATTCCGCGAGGTTCTGAGGGCTGTATCCAGCAGTAGGCATCTAAGTACGTCGATTTAAGTAATAAAAAGGCCACCTAAATTTTTTAAGATTTTTGAAAAAAACGTAAGGTTAACCCCTTTGGTGTTTTTTGACCCCAAAAAATGAAAAGTGGAATTCGGCAGCTTCTTTCACTGTCTCTTACGTATTTTCATCAGAAAATTCGAATGGCGCAGTCAGATTTCTCGTAAGTATGATTTTTTTTATTTTATTTGGCTTTAAACGTAAAACATTCGGGGTCAATTTGACCTCCATTTGTTTCGCGATTTTACGCAGTTTTGATTGATTCCGCGAGGTTCTGAGGGCTGTATCCAGCAGTAGGCATCTAAGTACGTCGATTTAAGTAATAAAAAGGCCACCTAAATTTTTTAAGATTTTTGAAAAAAACGTAAGGTTAACCCCTTTGGTGTTTTTTGACCCCAAAAAATGAAAAGTGGAATTCGGCAGCTTCTTTCACTGTTTCTTACGTATTTTCATCAGAAAATTCGAATGGCGCAGTCAGATTTCTCGTAAGTATGATATTTTTTATTTTATTTGGCTTTAAACGTAAGACATTCGGGGTCAAATTGACCTCCATTTGTTTCGCGATTTTACGCAGTTTTGATTGATTCCGCGAGGTTCTGAGGGCTGTATCCAGCAGTAGGCATCTAAGTACGTCGATTTAAGTAATAAAAAGGCCACCTAAATTTTTTAAGATTTTTGAAAAAAACGTAAGGTTAACCCCTTTGGTGTTTTTTGACCCCAAAAAATGAAAAGTGGAATTCGGCAGCTTCTTTCACTGTTTCTTACGTATTTTCATCAGAAAATTCGAATGGCGCAGTCAGATTTCTCGTAAGTATGATATTTTTTATTTTATTTGGCTTTAAACGTAAGACATTCGGGGTCAAATTGACCTCCATTTGTTTCGCGATTTTACGCAGTTTTGATTGATTCCGCGAGGTTCTGAGGGCTGTATCCAGCAGTAGGCATCTAAGTACGTCGATTTAAGTAATAAAAAGGCCACCTAAATTTTTTAAGATTTTTGAAAAAAACGTAAGGTTAACCCCTTTGGTGTTTTTTGACCCCAAAAAATGAAAAGTGGAATTCGGCAGCTTCTTTCACTGTTTCTTACGTATTTTCATCAGAGAATTCGAATGGCGCAGTCAGATTTCTCGTAAGTATGATATTTTTTATTTTATTTGGCTTTAAACGTAAGACATTCGGGGTCAAATTGACCTCCATTTGTTTCGCTATTTTACGCAGTTTTGATTGATTCCGCGAGGTTCTGAGGGCTGTATCCAGCAGTAGGCATCTAAGTACGTCGATTTAAGTAATAAAAAGGCCACCTAAATTTTTTAAGATTTTTGAAAAAAACGTAAGGTTAACCCCTTTGGTGTTTTTTGACCCCAAAAAATGAAAAGTGGAATTCGGCAGCTTCTTTCACTGTCTCTTACGTATTTTCATCAGAAAATTCGAATGGCGCAGTCAGATTTCTCGTAAGTATGATATTTTTTATTTTATTTGGCTTTAAACGTAAAACATTCGGGGTCAATTTGACCTCCATTTGTTTCGCGATTTTACGCAGTTTTGATTGATTCCGCGAGGTTCTGAGGGCTGTATCCAGCAGTAGGCATCTAAGTACGTCGATTTAAGTAATAAAAAGGCCACCTAAATTTTTTAAGATTTTTGAAAAAAACGTAAGGTTAACCCCTTTGGTGTTTTTTGACCCCAAAAAATGAAAAGTGGAATTCGGCAGCTTCTTTCACTGTTTCTTACGTATTTTCATCAGAAAATTCGAATGGCGCAGTCAGATTTCTCGTAAGTATGATATTTTTTATTTTATTTGGCTTTAAACGTAAGACATTCGGGGTCAAATTGACCTCCATTTGTTTCGCGATTTTACGCAGTTTTGATTGATTCCGCGAGGTTCTGAGGGCTGTATCCAGCAGTAGGCATCTAAGTACGTCGATTTAAGTAATAAAAAGGCCACCTAAATTTTTTAAGATTTTTGAAAAAAACGTAAGGTTAACCCCTTTGGTGTTTTTTGACCCCAAAAAATGAAAAGTGGAATTCGGCAGCTTCTTTCACTGTTTCTTACGTATTTTCATCAGAAAATTCGAATGGCGCAGTCAGATTTCTCGTAAGTATGATATTTTTTATTTTATTTGGCTTTAAACGTAAGACATTCGGGGTCAAATTGACCTCCATTTGTTTCGCGATTTTACGCAGTTTTGATTGATTCCGCGAGGTTCTGAGGGCTGTATCCAGCAGTAGGCATCTAAGTACGTCGATTTAAGTAATAAAAAGGCCACCTAAATTTTTTAAGATTTTTGAAAAAAACGTAAGGTTAACCCCTTTGGTGTTTTTTGACCCCAAAAAATGAAAAGTGGAATTCGGCAGCTTCTTTCACTGTTTCTTACGTATTTTCATCAGAGAATTCGAATGGCGCAGTCAGATTTCTCGTAAGTATGATATTTTTTATTTTATTTGGCTTTAAACGTAAGACATTCGGGGTCAAATTGACCTCCATTTGTTTCGCGATTTTACGCAGTTTTGATTGATTCCGCGAGGTTCTGAGGGCTGTATCCAGCAGTAGGCATCTAAGTACGTCGATTTAAGTAATAAAAAGGCCACCTAAATTTTTTAAGATTTTTGAAAAAAACGTAAGGTTAACCCCTTTGGTGTTTTTTGACCCCAAAAAATGAAAAGTGGAATTCGGCAGCTTCTTTCACTGTTTCTTACGTATTTTCATCAGAAAATTCGAATGGCGCAGTCAGATTTCTCGTAAGTATGATATTTTTTATTTTATTTGGCTTTAAACGTAAGACATTCGGGGTCAAATTGACCTCCATTTGTTTCGCGATTTTACGCAGTTTTGATTGATTCCGCGAGGTTCTGAGGGCTGTATCCAGCAGTAGGCATCTAAGTACGTCGATTTAAGTAATAAAAAGGCTACCTAAATTTTTTAAGATTTTTGAAAAAAACGTAAGGTTAACCCCTTTGGTGTTTTTTGACCCCAAAAAATGAAAAGTGGAATTCGGCAGCTTCTTTCACTGTTTCTTACGTATTTTCATCAGAAAATTCGAATGGCGCAGTCAGATTTCTCGTAAGTATGATATTTTTTATTTTATTTGGCTTTAAACGTAAGACATTCGGGGTCAAATTGACCTCCATTTGTTTCGCGATTTTACGCAGTTTTGATTGATTCCGCGAGGTTCTGAGGGCTGTATCCAGCAGTAGGCATCTAAGTACGTCGATTTAAGTAATAAAAAGGCCACCTAAATTTTTTAAGATTTTTGAAAAAAACGTAAGGTTAACCCCTTTGGTGTTTTTTGACCCCAAAAAATGAAAAGTGGAATTCGGCAGCTTCTTTCACTGTTTCTTACGTATTTTCATCAGAGAATTCGAATGGCGCAGTCAGATTTCTCGTAAGTATGATATTTTTTATTTTATTTGGCTTTAAACGTAAGACATTCGGGGTCAAATTGACCTCCATTTGTTTCGCTATTTTACGCAGTTTTGATTGATTCCGCGAGGTTCTGAGGGCTGTATCCAGCAGTAGGCATCTAAGTACGTCGATTTAAGTAATAAAAAGGCCACCTAAATTTTTTAAGATTTTTGAAAAAAACGTAAGGTTAACCCCTTTGGTGTTTTTTGACCCCAAAAAATGAAAAGTGGAATTCGGCAGCTTCTTTCACTGTCTCTTACGTATTTTCATCAGAAAATTCGAATGGCGCAGTCAGATTTCTCGTAAGTATGATATTTTTTATTTTATTTGGCTTTAAACGTAAAACATTCGGGGTCAATTTGACCTCCATTTGTTTCGCGTTTTTACGCAGTTTTGATTGATTCCGCGAGGTTCTGAGGGCTGTATCCAGCAGTAGGCATCTAAGTACGTCGATTTAAGTAATAAAAAGGCCACCTAAATTTTTTAAGATTTTTGAAAAAAACGTAAGGTTAACCCCTTTGGTGTTTTTTGACCCCAAAAAATGAAAAGTGGAATTCGGCAGCTTCTTTCACTGTTTCTTACGTATTTTCATCAGAAAATTCGAATGGCGCAGTCAGATTTCTCGTAAGTATGATATTTTTTATTTTATTTGGCTTTAAACGTAAGACATTCGGGGTCAAATTGACCTCCATTTGTTTCGCGATTTTACGCAGTTTTGATTGATTCCGCGAGGTTCTGAGGGCTGTATCCAGCAGTAGGCATCTAAGTACGTCGATTTAAGTAATAAAAAGGCCACCTAAATTTTTTAAGATTTTTGAAAAAAACGTAAGGTTAACCCCTTTGGTGTTTTTTGACCCCAAAAAATGAAAAGTGGAATTCGGCAGCTTCTTTCACTGTTTCTTACGTATTTTCATCAGAAAATTCGAATGGCGCAGTCAGATTTCTCGTAAGTATGATATTTTTTATTTTATTTGGCTTTAAACGTAAGACATTCGGGGTCAAATTGACCTCCATTTGTTTCGCGATTTTACGCAGTTTTGATTGATTCCGCGAGGTTCTGAGGGCTGTATCCAGCAGTAGGCATCTAAGTACGTCGATTTAAGTAATAAAAAGGCCACCTAAATTTTTTAAGATTTTTGAAAAAAACGTAAGGTTAACCCCTTTGGTGTTTTTTGACCCCAAAAAATGAAAAGTGGAATTCGGCAGCTTCTTTCACTGTTTCTTACGTATTTTCATCAGAGAATTCGAATGGCGCAGTCAGATTTCTCGTAAGTATGATATTTTTTATTTTATTTGGCTTTAAACGTAAGACATTCGGGGTCAAATTGACCTCCATTTGTTTCGCTATTTTACGCAGTTTTGATTGATTCCGCGAGGTTCTGAGGGCTGTATCCAGCAGTAGGCATCTAAGTACGTCGATTTAAGTAATAAAAAGGCCACCTAAATTTTTTAAGATTTTTGAAAAAAACGTAAGGTTAACCCCTTTGGTGTTTTTTGACCCCAAAAAATGAAAAGTGGAATTCGGCAGCTTCTTTCACTGTCTCTTACGTATTTTCATCAGAAAATTCGAATGGCGCAGTCAGATTTCTCGTAAGTATGATATTTTTTATTTTATTTGGCTTTAAACGTAAAACATTCGGGGTCAATTTGACCTCCATTTGTTTCGCGATTTTACGCAGTTTTGATTGATTCCGCGAGGTTCTGAGGGCTGTATCCAGCAGTAGGCATCTAAGTACGTCGATTTAAGTAATAAAAAGGCCACCTAAATTTTTTAAGATTTTTGAAAAAAACGTAAGGTTAACCCCTTTGGTGTTTTTTGACCCCAAAAAATGAAAAGTGGAATTCGGCAGCTTCTTTCACTGTTTCTTACGTATTTTCATCAGAAAATTCGAATGGCGCAGTCAGATTTCTCGTAAGTATGATATTTTTTATTTTATTTGGCTTTAAACGTAAGACATTCGGGGTCAAATTGACCTCCATTTGTTTCGCGATTTTACGCAGTTTTGATTGATTCCGCGAGGTTCTGAGGGCTGTATCCAGCAGTAGGCATCTAAGTACGTCGATTTAAGTAATAAAAAGGCCACCTAAATTTTTTAAGA
The DNA here is from genome assembly GCA_958510845.1 of Cantharis nigra. Taxonomy (NCBI): domain Eukaryota; kingdom Metazoa; phylum Arthropoda; class Insecta; order Coleoptera; family Cantharidae; genus Cantharis; species Cantharis nigra. The sequence continues at coordinate 449,845 of OY294029.1, forward strand.
TTTTTGAAAAAAACGTAAGGTTAACCCCTTTGGTGTTTTTTGACCCCAAAAAATGAAAAGTGGAATTCGGCAGCTTCTTTCACTGTTTCTTACGTATTTTCATCAGAAAATTCGAATGGCGCAGTCAGATTTCTCGTAAGTATGATATTTTTTATTTTATTTGGCTTTAAACGTAAGACATTCGGGGTCAAATTGACCTCCATTTGTTTCGCGATTTTACGCAGTTTTGATTGATTCCGCGAGGTTCTGAGGGCTGTATCCAGCAGTAGGCATCTAAGTACGTCGATTTAAGTAATAAAAAGGCCACCTAAATTTTTTAAGATTTTTGAAAAAAACGTAAGGTTAACCCCTTTGGTGTTTTTTGACCCCAAAAAATGAAAAGTGGAATTCGGCAGCTTCTTTCACTGTTTCTTACGTATTTTCATCAGAGAATTCGAATGGCGCAGTCAGATTTCTCGTAAGTATGATATTTTTTATTTTATTTGGCTTTAAACGTAAGACATTCGGGGTCAAATTGACCTCCATTTGTTTCGCGATTTTACGCAGTTTTGATTGATTCCGCGAGGTTCTGAGGGCTGTATCCAGCAGTAGGCATCTAAGTACGTCGATTTAAGTAATAAAAAGGCCACCTAAATTTTTTAAGATTTTTGAAAAAAACGTAAGGTTAACCCCTTTGGTGTTTTTTGACCCCAAAAAATGAAAAGTGGAATTCGGCAGCTTCTTTCACTGTTTCTTACGTATTTTCATCAGAAAATTCGAATGGCGCAGTCAGATTTCTCGTAAGTATGATATTTTTTATTTTATTTGGCTTTAAACGTAAGACATTCGGGGTCAAATTGACCTCCATTTGTTTCGCGATTTTACGCAGTTTTGATTGATTCCGCGAGGTTCTGAGGGCTGTATCCAGCAGTAGGCATCTAAGTACGTCGATTTAAGTAATAAAAAGGCTACCTAAATTTTTTAAGATTTTTGAAAAAAACGTAAGGTTAACCCCTTTGGTGTTTTTTGACCCCAAAAAATGAAAAGTGGAATTCGGCAGCTTCTTTCACTGTTTCTTACGTATTTTCATCAGAAAATTCGAATGGCGCAGTCAGATTTCTCGTAAGTATGATATTTTTTATTTTATTTGGCTTTAAACGTAAGACATTCGGGGTCAAATTGACCTCCATTTGTTTCGCGATTTTACGCAGTTTTGATTGATTCCGCGAGGTTCTGAGGGCTGTATCCAGCAGTAGGCATCTAAGTACGTCGATTTAAGTAATAAAAAGGCCACCTAAATTTTTTAAGATTTTTGAAAAAAACGTAAGGTTAACCCCTTTGGTGTTTTTTGACCCCAAAAAATGAAAAGTGGAATTCGGCAGCTTCTTTCACTGTTTCTTACGTATTTTCATCAGAGAATTCGAATGGCGCAGTCAGATTTCTCGTAAGTATGATATTTTTTATTTTATTTGGCTTTAAACGTAAGACATTCGGGGTCAAATTGACCTCCATTTGTTTCGCTATTTTACGCAGTTTTGATTGATTCCGCGAGGTTCTGAGGGCTGTATCCAGCAGTAGGCATCTAAGTACGTCGATTTAAGTAATAAAAAGGCCACCTAAATTTTTTAAGATTTTTGAAAAAAACGTAAGGTTAACCCCTTTGGTGTTTTTTGACCCCAAAAAATGAAAAGTGGAATTCGGCAGCTTCTTTCACTGTCTCTTACGTATTTTCATCAGAAAATTCGAATGGCGCAGTCAGATTTCTCGTAAGTATGATATTTTTTATTTTATTTGGCTTTAAACGTAAAACATTCGGGGTCAATTTGACCTCCATTTGTTTCGCGTTTTTACGCAGTTTTGATTGATTCCGCGAGGTTCTGAGGGCTGTATCCAGCAGTAGGCATCTAAGTACGTCGATTTAAGTAATAAAAAGGCCACCTAAATTTTTTAAGATTTTTGAAAAAAACGTAAGGTTAACCCCTTTGGTGTTTTTTGACCCCAAAAAATGAAAAGTGGAATTCGGCAGCTTCTTTCACTGTTTCTTACGTATTTTCATCAGAAAATTCGAATGGCGCAGTCAGATTTCTCGTAAGTATGATATTTTTTATTTTATTTGGCTTTAAACGTAAGACATTCGGGGTCAAATTGACCTCCATTTGTTTCGCGATTTTACGCAGTTTTGATTGATTCCGCGAGGTTCTGAGGGCTGTATCCAGCAGTAGGCATCTAAGTACGTCGATTTAAGTAATAAAAAGGCCACCTAAATTTTTTAAGATTTTTGAAAAAAACGTAAGGTTAACCCCTTTGGTGTTTTTTGACCCCAAAAAATGAAAAGTGGAATTCGGCAGCTTCTTTCACTGTTTCTTACGTATTTTCATCAGAAAATTCGAATGGCGCAGTCAGATTTCTCGTAAGTATGATATTTTTTATTTTATTTGGCTTTAAACGTAAGACATTCGGGGTCAAATTGACCTCCATTTGTTTCGCGATTTTACGCAGTTTTGATTGATTCCGCGAGGTTCTGAGGGCTGTATCCAGCAGTAGGCATCTAAGTACGTCGATTTAAGTAATAAAAAGGCCACCTAAATTTTTTAAGATTTTTGAAAAAAACGTAAGGTTAACCCCTTTGGTGTTTTTTGACCCCAAAAAATGAAAAGTGGAATTCGGCAGCTTCTTTCACTGTTTCTTACATATTTTCATCAGAAAATTCGAATGGCGCAGTCAGATTTCTCGTAAGTATGATATTTTTTATTTTATTTGGCTTTAAACGTAAGACATTCGGGGTCAAATTGACCTCCATTTGTTTCGCGATTTTACGCAGTTTTGATTGATTCCGCGAGGTTCTGAGGGCTGTATCCAGCAGTAGGCATCTAAGTACGTCGATTTAAGTAATAAAAAGGCCACCTAAATTTTTTAAGATTTTTGAAAAAAACGTAAGGTTAACCCCTTTGGTGTTTTTTGACCCCAAAAAATGAAAAGTGGAATTCGGCAGCTTCTTTCACTGTTTCTTACGTATTTTCATCAGAAAATTCGAATGGCGCAGTCAGATTTCTCGTAAGTATGATATTTTTTATTTTATTTGGCTTTAAACGTAAGACATTCGGGGTCAAATTGACCTCCATTTGTTTCGCGATTTTACGCAGTTTTGATTGATTCCGCGAGGTTCTGAGGGCTGTATCCAGCAGTAGGCATCTAAGTACGTCGATTTAAGTAATAAAAAGGCCACCTAAATTTTTTAAGATTTTTGAAAAAAACGTAAGGTTAACCCCTTTGGTGTTTTTTGACCCCAAAAAATGAAAAGTGGAATTCGGCAGCTTCTTTCACTGTTTCTTACGTATTTTCATCAGAAAATTCGAATGGCGCAGTCAGATTTCTCGTAAGTATGATATTTTTTATTTTATTTGGCTTTAAACGTAAGACATTCGGGGTCAAATTGACCTCCATTTGTTTCGCGATTTTACGCAGTTTTGATTGATTCCGCGAGGTTCTGAGGGCTGTATCCAGCAGTAGGCATCTAAGTACGTCGATTTAAGTAATAAAAAGGCCACCTAAATTTTTTAAGATTTTTGAAAAAAACGTAAGGTTAACCCCTTTGGTGTTTTTTGACCCCAAAAAATGAAAAGTGGAATTCGGCAGCTTCTTTCACTGTCTCTTACGTATTTTCATCAGAAAATTCGAATGGCGCAGTCAGATTTCTCGTAAGTATGATATTTTTTATTTTATTTGGCTTTAAACGTAAAACATTCGGGGTCAATTTGACCTCCATTTGTTTCGCGATTTTACGCAGTTTTGATTGATTCCGCGAGGTTCTGAGGGCTGTATCCAGCAGTAGGCATCTAAGTACGTCGATTTAAGTAATAAAAAGGCCACCTAAATTTTTTAAGATTTTTGAAAAAAACGTAAGGTTAACCCCTTTGGTGTTTTTTGACCCCAAAAAATGAAAAGTGGAATTCGGCAGCTTCTTTCACTGTTTCTTACGTATTTTCATCAGAAAATTCGAATGGCGCAGTCAGATTTCTCGTAAGTATGATATTTTTTATTTTATTTGGCTTTAAACGTAAGACATTCGGGGTCAAATTGACCTCCATTTGTTTCGCGATTTTACGCAGTTTTGATTGATTCCGCGAGGTTCTGAGGGCTGTATCCAGCAGTAGGCATCTAAGTACGTCGATTTAAGTAATAAAAAGGCCACCTAAATTTTTTAAGATTTTTGAAAAAAACGTAAGGTTAACCCCTTTGGTGTTTTTTGACCCCAAAAAATGAAAAGTGGAATTCGGCAGCTTCTTTCACTGTCTCTTACGTATTTTCATCAGAAAATTCGAATGGCGCAGTCAGATTTCTCGTAAGTATGATATTTTTTATTTTATTTGGCTTTAAACGTAAAACATTCGGGGTCAATTTGACCTCCATTTGTTTCGCGATTTTACGCAGTTTTGATTGATTCCGCGAGGTTCTGAGGGCTGTATCCAGCAGTAGGCATCTAAGTACGTCGATTTAAGTAATAAAAAGGCCACCTAAATTTTTTAAGATTTTTGAAAAAAACGTAAGGTTAACCCCTTTGGTGTTTTTTGACCCCAAAAAATGAAAAGTGGAATTCGGCAGCTTCTTTCACTGTTTCTTACGTATTTTCATCAGAAAATTCGAATGGCGCAGTCAGATTTCTCGTAAGTATGATATTTTTTATTTTATTTGGCTTTAAACGTAAGACATTCGGGGTCAAATTGACCTCCATTTGTTTCGCGATTTTACGCAGTTTTGATTGATTCCGCGAGGTTCTGAGGGCTGTATCCAGCAGTAGGCATCTAAGTACGTCGATTTAAGTAATAAAAAGGCCACCTAAATTTTTTAAGATTTTTGAAAAAAACGTAAGGTTAACCCCTTTGGTGTTTTTTGACCCCAAAAAATGAAAAGTGGAATTCGGCAGCTTCTTTCACTGTTTCTTACGTATTTTCATCAGAAAATTCGAATGGCGCAGTCAGATTTCTCGTAAGTATGATATTTTTTATTTTATTTGGCTTTAAACGTAAGACATTCGGGGTCAAATTGACCTCCATTTGTTTCGCGATTTTACGCAGTTTTGATTGATTCCGCGAGGTTCTGAGGGCTGTATCCAGCAGTAGGCATCTAAGTACGTCGATTTAAGTAATAAAAAGGCCACCTAAATTTTTTAAGATTTTTGAAAAAAACGTAAGGTTAACCCCTTTGGTGTTTTTTGACCCCAAAAAATGAAAAGTGGAATTCGGCAGCTTCTTTCACTGTCTCTTACGTATTTTCATCAGAAAATTCGAATGGCGCAGTCAGATTTCTCGTAAGTATGATATTTTTTATTTTATTTGGCTTTAAACGTAAAACATTCGGGGTCAATTTGACCTCCATTTGTTTCGCGATTTTACGCAGTTTTGATTGATTCCGCGAGGTTCTGAGGGCTGTATCCAGCAGTAGGCATCTAAGTACGTCGATTTAAGTAATAAAAAGGCCACCTAAATTTTTTAAGATTTTTGAAAAAAACGTAAGGTTAACCCCTTTGGTGTTTTTTGACCCCAAAAAATGAAAAGTGGAATTCGGCAGCTTCTTTCACTGTTTCTTACGTATTTTCATCAGAAAATTCGAATGGCGCAGTCAGATTTCTCGTAAGTATGATATTTTTTATTTTATTTGGCTTTAAACGTAAGACATTCGGGGTCAAATTGACCTCCATTTGTTTCGCGATTTTACGCAGTTTTGATTGATTCCGCGAGGTTCTGAGGGCTGTATCCAGCAGTAGGCATCTAAGTACGTCGATTTAAGTAATAAAAAGGCCACCTAAATTTTTTAAGATTTTTGAAAAAAACGTAAGGTTAACCCCTTTGGTGTTTTTTGACCCCAAAAAATGAAAAGTGGAATTCGGCAGCTTCTTTCACTGTCTCTTACGTATTTTCATCAGAAAATTCGAATGGCGCAGTCAGATTTCTCGTAAGTATGATATTTTTTATTTTATTTGGCTTTAAACGTAAAACATTCGGGGTCAATTTGACCTCCATTTGTTTCGCGATTTTACGCAGTTTTGATTGATTCCGCGAGGTTCTGAGGGCTGTATCCAGCAGTAGGCATCTAAGTACGTCGATTTAAGTAATAAAAAGGCCACCTAAATTTTTTAAGATTTTTGAAAAAAACGTAAGGTTAACCCCTTTGGTGTTTTTTGACCCCAAAAAATGAAAAGTGGAATTCGGCAGCTTCTTTCACTGTTTCTTACGTATTTTCATCAGAAAATTCGAATGGCGCAGTCAGATTTCTCGTAAGTATGATATTTTTTATTTTATTTGGCTTTAAACGTAAGACATTCGGGGTCAAATTGACCTCCATTTGTTTCGCGATTTTACGCAGTTTTGATTGATTCCGCGAGGTTCTGAGGGCTGTATCCAGCAGTAGGCATCTAAGTACGTCGATTTAAGTAATAAAAAGGCCACCTAAATTTTTTAAGATTTTTGAAAAAAACGTAAGGTTAACCCCTTTGGTGTTTTTTGACCCCAAAAAATGAAAAGTGGAATTCGGCAGCTTCTTTCACTGTTTCTTACGTATTTTCATCAGAAAATTCGAATGGCGCAGTCAGATTTCTCGTAAGTATGATATTTTTTATTTTATTTGGCTTTAAACGTAAGACATTCGGGGTCAAATTGACCTCCATTTGTTTCGCGATTTTACGCAGTTTTGATTGATTCCGCGAGGTTCTGAGGGCTGTATCCAGCAGTAGGCATCTAAGTACGTCGATTTAAGTAATAAAAAGGCCACCTAAATTTTTTAAGATTTTTGAAAAAAACGTAAGGTTAACCCCTTTGGTGTTTTTTGACCCCAAAAAATGAAAAGTGGAATTCGGCAGCTTCTTTCACTGTCTCTTACGTATTTTCATCAGAAAATTCGAATGGCGCAGTCAGATTTCTCGTAAGTATGATATTTTTTATTTTATTTGGCTTTAAACGTAAAACATTCGGGGTCAATTTGACCTCCATTTGTTTCGCGATTTTACGCAGTTTTGATTGATTCCGCGAGGTTCTGGGGCTGTATCCAGCAGTAGGCATCTAAGTACGTCGATTTAAGTAATAAAAAGGCCACCTAAATTTTTTAAGATTTTTGAAAAAAACGTAAGGTTAACCCCTTTGGTGTTTTTTGACCCCAAAAAATGAAAAGTGGAATTCGGCAGCTTCTTTCACTGTTTCTTACGTATTTTCATCAGAAAATTCGAATGGCGCAGTCAGATTTCTCGTAAGTATGATATTTTTTATTTTATTTGGCTTTAAACGTAAGACATTCGGGGTCAAATTGACCTCCATTTGTTTCGCGATTTTACGCAGTTTTGATTGATTCCGCGAGGTTCTGAGGGCTGTATCCAGCAGTAGGCATCTAAGTACGTCGATTTAAGTAATAAAAAGGCCACCTAAATTTTTTAAGATTTTTGAAAAAAACGTAAGGTTAACCCCTTTGGTGTTTTTTGACCCCAAAAAATGAAAAGTGGAATTCGGCAGCTTCTTTCACTGTTTCTTACGTATTTTCATCAGAAAATTCGAATGGCGCAGTCAGATTTCTCGTAAGTATGATATTTTTTATTTTATTTGGCTTTAAACGTAAGACATTCGGGGTCAAATTGACCTCCATTTGTTTCGCGATTTTACGCAGTTTTGATTGATTCCGCGAGGTTCTGAGGGCTGTATCCAGCAGTAGGCATCTAAGTACGTCGATTTAAGTAATAAAAAGGCCACCTAAATTTTTTAAGATTTTTGAAAAAAACGTAAGGTTAACCCCTTTGGTGTTTTTTGACCCCAAAAAATGAAAAGTGGAATTCGGCAGCTTCTTTCACTGTTTCTTACGTATTTTCATCAGAAAATTCGAATGGCGCAGTCAGATTTCTCGTAAGTATGATATTTTTTATTTTATTTGGCTTTAAACGTAAGACATTCGGGGTCAAATTGACCTCCATTTGTTTCGCGATTTTACGCAGTTTTGATTGATTCCGCGAGGTTCTGAGGGCTGTATCCAGCAGTAGGCATCTAAGTACGTCGATTTAAGTAATAAAAAGGCCACCTAAATTTTTTAAGATTTTTGAAAAAAACGTAAGGTTAACCCCTTTGGTGTTTTTTGACCCCAAAAAATGAAAAGTGGAATTCGGCAGCTTCTTTCACTGTTTCTTACGTATTTTCATCAGAAAATTCGAATGGCGCAGTCAGATTTCTCGTAAGTATGATATTTTTTATTTTATTTGGCTTTAAACGTAAGACATTCGGGGTCAAATTGACCTCCATTTGTTTCGCGATTTTACGCAGTTTTGATTGATTCCGCGAGGTTCTGAGGGCTGTATCCAGCAGTAGGCATCTAAGTACGTCGATTTAAGTAATAAAAAGGCCACCTAAATTTTTTAAGATTTTTGAAAAAAACGTAAGGTTAACCCCTTTGGTGTTTTTTGACCCCAAAAAATGAAAAGTGGAATTCGGCAGCTTCTTTCACTGTCTCTTACGTATTTTCATCAGAAAATTCGAATGGCGCAGTCAGATTTCTCGTAAGTATGATATTTTTTATTTTATTTGGCTTTAAACGTAAAACATTCGGGGTCAATTTGACCTCCATTTGTTTCGCGATTTTACGCAGTTTTGATTGATTCCGCGAGGTTCTGAGGGCTGTATCCAGCAGTAGGCATCTAAGTACGTCGATTTAAGTAATAAAAAGGCCACCTAAATTTTTTAAGATTTTTGAAAAAAACGTAAGGTTAACCCCTTTGGTGTTTTTTGACCCCAAAAAATGAAAAGTGGAATTCGGCAGCTTCTTTCACTGTTTCTTACGTATTTTCATCAGAAAATTCGAATGGCGCAGTCAGATTTCTCGTAAGTATGATATTTTTTATTTTATTTGGCTTTAAACGTAAGACATTCGGGGTCAAATTGACCTCCATTTGTTTCGCGATTTTACGCAGTTTTGATTGATTCCGCGAGGTTCTGAGGGCTGTATCCAGCAGTAGGCATCTAAGTACGTCGATTTAAGTAATAAAAAGGCCACCTAAATTTTTTAAGATTTTTGAAAAAAACGTAAGGTTAACCCCTTTGGTGTTTTTTGACCCCAAAAAATGAAAAGTGGAATTCGGCAGCTTCTTTCACTGTTTCTTACGTATTTTCATCAGAAAATTCGAATGGCGCAGTCAGATTTCTCGTAAGTATGATATTTTTTATTTTATTTGGCTTTAAACGTAAGACATTCGGGGTCAAATTGACCTCCATTTGTTTCGCGATTTTACGCAGTTTTGATTGATTCCGCGAGGTTCTGAGGGCTGTATCCAGCAGTAGGCATCTAAGTACGTCGATTTAAGTAATAAAAAGGCCACCTAAATTTTTTAAGATTTTTGAAAAAAACGTAAGGTTAACCCCTTTGGTGTTTTTTGACCCCAAAAAATGAAAAGTGGAATTCGGCAGCTTCTTTCACTGTTTCTTACGTATTTTCATCAGAAAATTCGAATGGCGCAGTCAGATTTCTCGTAAGTATGATATTTTTTATTTTATTTGGCTTTAAACGTAAGACATTCGGGGTCAAATTGACCTCCATTTGTTTCGCGATTTTACGCAGTTTTGATTGATTCCGCGAGGTTCTGAGGGCTGTATCCGGCAGTAGGCATCTAAGTACGTCGATTTAAGTAATAAAAAGGCCACCTAAATTTTTTAAGATTTTTGAAAAAAACGTAAGGTTAACCCCTTTGGTGTTTTTTGACCCCAAAAAATGAAAAGTGGAATTCGGCAGCTTCTTTCACTGTTTCTTACGTATTTTCATCAGAAAATTCGAATGGCGCAGTCAGATTTCTCGTAAGTATGATATTTTTTATTTTATTTGGCTTTAAACGTAAGACATTCGGGGTCAAATTGACCTCCATTTGTTTCGCGATTTTACGCAGTTTTGATTGATTCCGCGAGGTTCTGAGGGCTGTATCCAGCAGTAGGCATCTAAGTACGTCGATTTAAGTAATAAAAAGGCCACCTAAATTTTTTAAGATTTTTGAAAAAAACGTAAGGTTAACCCCTTTGGTGTTTTTTGACCCCAAAAAATGAAAAGTGGAATTCGGCAGCTTCTTTCACTGTCTCTTACGTATTTTCATCAGAAAATTCGAATGGCGCAGTCAGATTTCTCGTAAGTATGATATTTTTTATTTTATTTGGCTTTAAACGTAAAACATTCGGGGTCAATTTGACCTCCATTTGTTTCGCGATTTTACGCAGTTTTGATTGATTCCGCGAGGTTCTGAGGGCTGTATCCAGCAGTAGGCATCTAAGTACGTCGATTTAAGTAATAAAAAGGCCACCTAAATTTTTTAAGATTTTTGAAAAAAACGTAAGGTTAACCCCTTTGGTGTTTTTTGACCCCAAAAAATGAAAAGTGGAATTCGGCAGCTTCTTTCACTGTTTCTTACGTATTTTCATCAGAAAATTCGAATGGCGCAGTCAGATTTCTCGTAAGTATGATATTTTTTATTTTATTTGGCTTTAAACGTAAGACATTCGGGGTCAAATTGACCTCCATTTGTTTCGCGATTTTACGCAGTTTTGATTGATTCCGCGAGGTTCTGAGGGCTGTATCCAGCAGTAGGCATCTAAGTACGTCGATTTAAGTAATAAAAAGGCCACCTAAATTTTTTAAGATTTTTGAAAAAAACGTAAGGTTAACCCCTTTGGTGTTTTTTGACCCCAAAAAATGAAAAGTGGAATTCGGCAGCTTCTTTCACTGTCTCTTACGTATTTTCATCAGAAAATTCGAATGGCGCAGTCAGATTTCTCGTAAGTATGATATTTTTTATTTTATTTGGCTTTAAACGTAAAACATTCGGGGTCAATTTGACCTCCATTTGTTTCGCGATTTTACGCAGTTTTGATTGATTCCGCGAGGTTCTGAGGGCTGTATCCAGCAGTAGGCATCTAAGTACGTCGATTTAAGTAATAAAAAGGCCACCTAAATTTTTTAAGATTTTTGAAAAAAACGTAAGGTTAACCCCTTTGGTGTTTTTTGACCCCAAAAAATGAAAAGTGGAATTCGGCAGCTTCTTTCACTGTTTCTTACGTATTTTCATCAGAAAATTCGAATGGCGCAGTCAGATTTCTCGTAAGTATGATATTTTTTATTTTATTTGGCTTTAAACGTAAGACATTCGGGGTCAAATTGACCTCCATTTGTTTCGCGATTTTACGCAGTTTTGATTGATTCCGCGAGGTTCTGAGGGCTGTATCCAGCAGTAGGCATCTAAGTACGTCGATTTAAGTAATAAAAAGGCCACCTAAATTTTTTAAGATTTTTGAAAAAAACGTAAGGTTAACCCCTTTGGTGTTTTTTGACCCCAAAAAATGAAAAGTGGAATTCGGCAGCTTCTTTCACTGTTTCTTACGTATTTTCATCAGAAAATTCGAATGGCGCAGTCAGATTTCTCGTAAGTATGATATTTTTTATTTTATTTGGCTTTAAACGTAAGACATTCGGGGTCAAATTGACCTCCATTTGTTTCGCGATTTTACGCAGTTTTGATTGATTCCGCGAGGTTCTGAGGGCTGTATCCAGCAGTAGGCATCTAAGTACGTCGATTTAAGTAATAAAAAGGCCACCTAAATTTTTTAAGATTTTTGAAAAAAACGTAAGGTTAACCCCTTTGGTGTTTTTTGACCCCAAAAAATGAAAAGTGGAATTCGGCAGCTTCTTTCACTGTTTCTTACGTATTTTCATCAGAAAATTCGAATGGCGCAGTCAGATTTCTCGTAAGTATGATATTTTTTATTTTATTTGGCTTTAAACGTAAGACATTCGGGGTCAAATTGACCTCCATTTGTTTCGCGATTTTACGCAGTTTTGATTGATTCCGCGAGGTTCTGAGGGCTGTATCCAGCAGTAGGCATCTAAGTACGTCGATTTAAGTAATAAAAAGGCCACCTAAATTTTTTAAGATTTTTGAAAAAAACGTAAGGTTAACCCCTTTGGTGTTTTTTGACCCCAAAAAATGAAAAGTGGAATTCGGCAGCTTCTTTCACTGTTTCTTACGTATTTTCATCAGAAAATTCGAATGGCGCAGTCAGATTTCTCGTAAGTATGATATTTTTTATTTTATTTGGCTTTAAACGTAAGACATTCGGGGTCAAATTGACCTCCATTTGTTTCGCGATTTTACGCAGTTTTGATTGATTCCGCGAGGTTCTGAGGGCTGTATCCAGCAGTAGGCATCTAAGTACGTCGATTTAAGTAATAAAAAGGCCACCTAAATTTTTTAAGATTTTTGAAAAAAACGTAAGGTTAACCCCTTTGGTGTTTTTTGACCCCAAAAAATGAAAAGTGGAATTCGGCAGCTTCTTTCACTGTCTCTTACGTATTTTCATCAGAAAATTCGAATGGCGCAGTCAGATTTCTCGTAAGTATGATATTTTTTATTTTATTTGGCTTTAAACGTAAAACATTCGGGGTCAATTTGACCTCCATTTGTTTCGCGATTTTACGCAGTTTTGATTGATTCCGCGAGGTTCTGAGGGCTGTATCCAGCAGTAGGCATCTAAGTACGTCGATTTAAGTAATAAAAAGGCCACCTAAATTTTTTAAGATTTTTGAAAAAAACGTAAGGTTAACCCCTTTGGTGTTTTTTGACCCCAAAAAATGAAAAGTGGAATTCGGCAGCTTCTTTCACTGTTTCTTACGTATTTTCATCAGAAAATTCGAATGGCGCAGTCAGATTTCTCGTAAGTATGATATTTTTTATTTTATTTGGCTTTAAACGTAAGACATTCGGGGTCAAATTGACCTCCATTTGTTTCGCGATTTTACGCAGTTTTGATTGATTCCGCGAGGTTCTGAGGGCTGTATCCAGCAGTAGGCATCTAAGTACGTCGATTTAAGTAATAAAAAGGCCACCTAAATTTTTTAAGATTTTTGAAAAAAACGTAAGGTTAACCCCTTTGGTGTTTTTTGACCCCAAAAAATGAAAAGTGGAATTCGGCAGCTTCTTTCACTGTTTCTTACGTATTTTCATCAGAAAATTCGAATGGCGCAGTCAGATTTCTCGTAAGTATGATATTTTTTATTTTATTTGGCTTTAAACGTAAGACATTCGGGGTCAAATTGACCTCCATTTGTTTCGCGATTTTACGCAGTTTTGATTGATTCCGCGAGGTTCTGAGGGCTGTATCCAGCAGTAGGCATCTAAGTACGTCGATTTAAGTAATAAAAAGGCCACCTAAATTTTTTAAGATTTTTGAAAAAAACGTAAGGTTAACCCCTTTGGTGTTTTTTGACCCCAAAAAATGAAAAGTGGAATTCGGCAGCTTCTTTCACTGTTTCTTACGTATTTTCATCAGAAAATTCGAATGGCGCAGTCAGATTTCTCGTAAGTATGATATTTTTTATTTTATTTGGCTTTAAACGTAAGACATTCGGGGTCAAATTGACCTCCATTTGTTTCGCGATTTTACGCAGTTTTGATTGATTCCGCGAGGTTCTGAGGGCTGTATCCGGCAGTAGGCATCTAAGTACGTCGATTTAAGTAATAAAAAGGCCACCTAAATTTTTTAAGATTTTTGAAAAAAACGTAAGGTTAACCCCTTTGGTGTTTTTTGACCCCAAAAAATGAAAAGTGGAATTCGGCAGCTTCTTTCACTGTTTCTTACGTATTTTCATCAGAAAATTCGAATGGCGCAGTCAGATTTCTCGTAAGTATGATATTTTTTATTTTATTTGGCTTTAAACGTAAGACATTCGGGGTCAAATTGACCTCCATTTGTTTCGCGATTTTACGCAGTTTTGATTGATTCCGCGAGGTTCTGAGGGCTGTATCCAGCAGTAGGCATCTAAGTACGTCGATTTAAGTAATAAAAAGGCCACCTAAATTTTTTAAGATTTTTGAAAAAAACGTAAGGTTAACCCCTTTGGTGTTTTTTGACCCCAAAAAATGAAAAGTGGAATTCGGCAGCTTCTTTCACTGTCTCTTACGTATTTTCATCAGAAAATTCGAATGGCGCAGTCAGATTTCTCGTAAGTATGATATTTTTTATTTTATTTGGCTTTAAACGTAAAACATTCGGGGTCAATTTGACCTCCATTTGTTTCGCGATTTTACGCAGTTTTGATTGATTCCGCGAGGTTCTGAGGGCTGTATCCAGCAGTAGGCATCTAAGTACGTCGATTTAAGTAATAAAAAGGCCACCTAAATTTTTTAAGATTTTTGAAAAAAACGTAAGGTTAACCCCTTTGGTGTTTTTTGACCCCAAAAAATGAAAAGTGGAATTCGGCAGCTTCTTTCACTGTCTCTTACGTATTTTCATCAGAAAATTCGAATGGCGCAGTCAGATTTCTCGTAAGTATGATATTTTTTATTTTATTTGGCTTTAAACGTAAGACATTCGGGGTCAAATTGACCTCCATTTGTTTCGCGATTTTACGCAGTTTTGATTGATTCCGCGAGGTTCTGAGGGCTGTATCCAGCAGTAGGCATCTAAGTACGTCGATTTAAGTAATAAAAAGGCCACCTAAATTTTTTAAGATTTTTGAAAAAAACGTAAGGTTAACCCCTTTGGTGTTTTTTGACCCCAAAAAATGAAAAGTGGAATTCGGCAGCTTCTTTCACTGTTTCTTACGTATTTTCATCAGAAAATTCGAATGGCGCAGTCAGATTTCTCGTAAGTATGATATTTTTTCTAACCCCCTAAACCTCTCCCCGATGTAGACGAGACCTTGGGTAAAAGTGCGATACTTTAAAAAAAAAATTTCTTAGATTTTAAGCCATTAAAAAAAAAAAATTTTTTAAGTGTTTTTTCAAGCATAACTTCATTTGGTGTTGAAAAGGTAACTAAAGTAATCAGAAGAAAGTAACCAGTGACCAACTATAAAGGCATAAAATTAACCTGCTGAGTTACCAACGGCAGAATTCCAATGAATAAATCTGCATGATGTCTGCATATTCAAGTTTATTACAAAACAATACTCGATTACTAATCATTACTAACACAACAGCTGTTAGCTGCTAATACGCAATACGCTACGACCATTTGAAGAAAAACATTGAAAATATCATCAAATCTAATCTGACAAAGCTTTATTGAAAATTTAAATTAAAATTAAAACTGAAAAAAAGATATTTGTTTTGCCGACTTTAAAAATAGGAACCTGTTTACCAGTTTAAAATACAGGTTTCTATTTTAAAATACAATATATTATTTTTATCAACTTAAGAATTTCTAGCACGAGTAAATATTACTAAAAACTCAAAGTGGAATGTCGAATGTGTTCTTACACCTGGAGAGCAAAAAAAGAAAAATCTTCATAATGGCAGCCTACCCGATTTCCTGTATCCCTGATAATAAATCTTAATATTTTTGTTCAGTTTCCAACTGACAAAGTAATAAATTTTTATTTTCCGGTTATTATTTATTATTCCGACGGTGCGCTTCCCGAAACTTATGGGATCCTGTTGAGAAATCTAGAAATTTTCGTTACGTTTTGCAGTGATTTAATTTCGATTTGTCGTATCGCTACTCGGCCTTGTCCGTTGAACTTTTTCGAGTTTCTGTAATCCCGATCATAAATCTACAAATTTTCATAATTTCTGGCGTACACATAGGACATGTCCGAGTTTTAATAGTTTACTATGAGTTTACCCCTGCACAATATATTTTTGTGTGCGCAAAATTTCTATTTTAAATTTTCAAACTTGGCGCGCATTTGCGGTTGTCATTGAATCAGCTGTCACTTTTTGACTCACTTGAACTCTGATCTCGTCGTGTCCTTACAAACCTATAATTAGTAGGGATTTGTCATACCGCTTAATAATTGTGAAATTGTGATTTGTTGAGTTAGTCGCAAAAATGAGTTTACAGTGGACCTTAATAGCCGGGTTTTTGTACGCGGAAATTGCAATCGTCCTTCTTCTAGTACTTCCTGTTGCGAGTCCCAAGCGATGGCATGCGTTTTTCAAATCTCGCTTCCTACAAGGAATTCAACAGCAAGCGGGCGTTTACTTCCTCATACTTCTGGCCATCCTCGTCCTGTTCCTGTTGGACGCGATACGTGAGATGCGTAAATATTCGAGTGAAACTCAAGATCCACACCAGCACTTAAATCTAGAAATGCAGGGTAGTATGCGCCTGTTTCGCGCACAACGAAACTTCTACATATCCGGATTCGCACTGTTTCTATCCTTGGTAGGTGTGACTTGCAATTCTTTAATATTATTTCCTAACAATTTGTGTCTATTCTAGGTCATCCGTCGGCTGGTTTCGTTGATCTCATCCCAAGCCGGCTTGTTAGCACAGTCGGAGGCATCCATGAAGCAAGCGATGAGTGCCACCACTGCGGCTAGGAGCTTCATGCAACAACGGGGTGAGATTTCGCAAAACGAAACCAACGAAGCACATGACAAGGAAGTTAGCGAACTGAAGGAGAAGGTACAAGAATTGGAGGACAAGTTGAGCTACGAAAGGAAAGATAAAAGTGCACTCAAAGCTCAGGCGGAAAATTTGAGCAAATCTTATGACACATTAGCCGAAGAGCACAGTTCCCTACAAAAGAAATTAACCGCTGGTGGTGATAACGATAATAAAAAGGACGATTAATTTGTGTCACTTTATATTATTTATTACATTTGTTTTTGTTCTGACAAAATGTAGGTTTTGTTGTTGTAATCCTTATTTTTATCCAAGCTATCGGGAAGCATTTAATCGAAAAAGGTGAACGCTGATTTTGTACTTTAATTTATACAACTTGTTTCTTTGTAAATTGCAATGATGGAAAGTTTCACTTTATATTGTTAATCGTATTTGTATTGCAATAAAATGTTTTCTTAAGATTGTGTTTTGTTAATACAGCCAAGTTGTTCCTTATTAGAAATAATAATTTGAGGCCGAAGTACAAAATATTTTCCGCTTAATCGCTAGGAAAGATAAGATAAGAAGGAAAACTTGACTTCATTTTTAAAAGTTTCTTTACATTATCGGAGCGACTGAAAATTCAAAAAAAAGATGAGAACATTGTGTACCGAGTTTCTATTCCAACTCCAAATTTCATTGCAATAAAAAAAAATCTAAATTATTGAGGTCCATCTGATCCCCGGCCTGCAATCGAAATAAGTACTTAACGGCTTTTAAAAAAACTTTATAAAACAAAATTTTACTAATCTCTCAACAATTTTGAAGAACAATTCTTATAAATAAACAAATATGACCTAATTAAAAAAATCAAGCAAGACAAAAATATTGTATTTTTAATTTTCTTCGTCGTCGTATTGCTCGGCCACCACTCCGTCGACGATGTCCGCTTCAGTCGCATAGTGAACGGATTCCAAATAATTTACATGAAACTCTTGCGCCGATTCCACATCTTCGAATGTCGCTTTCAGCACCCTCCAATCGGGGTTATTCTGGGTCCACTCGATTGCCTTCCAGATGCACTCGTTACCTTGCAACTGCAATCCCAATTAAAATAAGTTTCAAACATAAAATAAATACTTACAGTCATTTCGGTGTTAACTGCAATCAGGGTGTTGCTGTAAAGTTGACCCTCGTGGTCGTTGACCGCAATTCGACAACCATAAAGCTCTGGATCGTAATAAATCTGAATATCGCCTTCGCCGACGTCTACCCACATATTATTTGACTGTTCACTCAGAGTGCAAGATTTCATAAACAAAATCGACCTATCATCCTCGTCGTCGTCTTCGTCGCCATCATCGTCGTCTTCACCATGTTCTTCATGCACTTCACTTATAATCGGACCCACGTACTCTTCGACGGTGGCGGGAACGCTTGTATTCTGTTGTTCCCTTACCGCCGCAACCGCCACTTGAACTTGCGCATAAAACTGTTGGGCCAACTCGCAATTCTTAAAACGAGCGGCTAGCTTCTCCAGGGAAGCTTCGTCGTCTGAGTAATTGTACCCGCCCCACAACCACGCTTTATCCGACGTAGCCATAGGCTGCAAATCCAATGCTGGACTGATTAACATATTCAGAACCACTTTATGCACCTGTTCGCGTCGCAAAATGAACCTATAGGTTTTCATAACCGGATGATGTAAAATTTTTAATTGTCCCACTCCGCGCTCCTTCCATTCCTTGTTATCATTGTCGTATCGGTATAACTTCGCTCTTTCGTTAAAAATGGGCACTTCGTCTTCTTCTCCTGTGGTAACTACGATGGCGTCGGGTAACGGAACGATAGGTTCGTAATGAGGATCGTATTCCTCAGTCCCGGTAACAGTTTCGCTTTCTTCGTCATCCTGCTTGTCTTTTTGCGGTTTCTCCGCTTTGGCTCCCGCCTTGGCAAACACCGGTGCTCCGGCACCCAAAAACGAAAATGGTTTCAAATCGTCGCCCGCATTACCGAAAGCCGGTTTTTCGGGCGTTGCAGCGGCCAAACTCGCGAAAGTTACTTCCGAATCGCACTTAAATACAATTTCCGGTTGAGGTTCCGGGTCGTTTTTATATTTCGCCGCCAAAGACGCTAAACTGGCCGACGCTTCAAACGCGGGTGCCGTGTGGCCAAACAGTGGTTTAACTTCCACCTTATTTTGGGTGGCGTTTCCTCCGAACATGCTACCTTGGGGCGTAGTTGTGGCAGAAGCGAACAAATTTCCGGTCGTAGATGGAGTCGAAGTTGCCGGGGTGCCAAAAATGTTGGATGCGATGTCGGCAAACAAGTTGCCGGTTTTTGGAGTATCCGTAGCTTTGTTAAACAGGGTATTTGTGCCTGCAAAAAGCCCCCCACTTGGAGTGGCCGGCTTTTGTGAGAAAATGTTTTCGTTTGTAGACAATTGAGAGAAAACGTTTGAGGTTGGAGTTTGAGAGAAGATATTTGTAGCGGGTGCTTGCGAAAATATTCCGCTCGAAGTCGAAGCTGGAGTCCGCAACGAGAAAAGGTTTGTAGTTGGAATTTTCGTTTCCGACATGAAGGTGAACTTATTGGGCGGCACTGTCGGAGTGACCGTCGGAAGTGGGGACGCCGTTGATTCCGGTG
Organism: Cantharis nigra; assembly: GCA_958510845.1. Lineage (NCBI taxonomy): Eukaryota > Metazoa > Arthropoda > Insecta > Coleoptera > Cantharidae > Cantharis > Cantharis nigra. Next base: position 468,798 of record OY294029.1, read on the forward strand.
TTTTACTAAAGGTTTCTAGTACCGATGGCTTGACAAGCATGTCTTTTAAGAGAGACTCCGTAGGCTGCTTGACCGGTGTAGAGGGACTTTGTGAGAAACTGGAGAAGGGTTTGCCAAAAATGAATTTGCTTTTAATATCGCCCGAATCGACCGCGGAAGGTTTGCAAGGCGTTCCAAAAAGACAGCTGGTGGTATCGAAAATTCCGCTGGGCTGTTTGGCAGGCGGATCGAGTAATTCTTGTAAAATTTTGTCGTCCTCCTTGCACGTTGCACAGGTGCAGTTGGGCAATTGACGATACGACATGAATTTTGGTGGCAGTTTCAGCTTCAACGCTTCTTGTTCCTCTTCGGGTGTCACTTGTGTTTCAGATACAAATTCAATGTCGGAGTTATCGTCTTCGCCTGCTACTGGCCGCACGGCTAAAAAAAATAGTATGGCTATTTAATTATGAATAAAAAGTTGTGATGAGTGTTAATGAATGAGAGTTAGTAACCGGTACTTGAAGTTGGCGAAAAATACATTTTTAGTATTTCTATTAAGTGTGCGGAACGAAAGCAGAGGATTGTGAAATAAAAAAATCGACGAATTTAAGGTAAAAAAATTTATTCATTAGTAATAACAATAACAATGGACCCAACAACATCGATACAAAAATGTACAACAAAAAAATGAATCACAGGGACAAAATAGTCATTGATAAAAAAATGTACAAGTAACAATATTAATTCAAGAAACTTCTACGATGGCTTTTATTTAGTTCCTGTTATATTACGTAAGTTACTTGTAATTGTTTTTGACAAAACGGGACTAATTTGACTTCTTCCGAAATAATTTAAAAAGAACAACAAAAACAATTTTATCGACCACGTTTGATCCAAACAAAAGCGCCAGTTAAAACAACAAAAAAGAAACAAGTGCCGTAAGTGAGAGTGTTATCAAGCCTGAACAAAAACTTACCATCTTGATTGGCGATCCTGCTGAGAGCGTCGTCGACAGCTTTCTTAAATCCTTGAGCAATTTCGGCAGTCTTAAATCTCAAGCAAAACTGCCAGTGATTATATTCCCCTTCCGAATAATCCATAACCGAAAACAGCCAAGATTTCTCGTCTTTGATTAAATATTCAATGCTCGGGGTGAGGTAGTGATTGAGGCAAATTTTCAAAACTTGATCGCGGCGCATTACAACTCTGAAAATAATATAATGAAAATAATGAAAAGTAATAAACTAAAAGACCTACCTTAATTTTCCCGATTGAGCAGATAGCAGAATTTTAATGTCGCCAGTTCCGCGTTCCTTCCAGTCTCCATCGACAAATCGGTAAAGTCTTGCACGATGACAATACAACACTTCCTCGCTTTCTTCGCCGGTCTTGACGTCGATCTTGTCTGGCAAAGGAATGACCGGTTTAAAGTATATTTGGTCTTCCTCCTCTTCGGGGTACAGCTCGGAATCGTCTTCGCCCTTGCCGCCACTACTTTGGCGTCGAGGCGAACGCGGAGTAAACTCAAAGTCGTGTTTTTGTGGAGAACCAAACACAAACTTTTCTTCGTCCTTTTTGGCAGCCGATGGTTCGTTAAACCCAAAAGGTTTCGTTTCCTTGTCCGAAATTTGCGGTGCGTTAAAGCTGAACGTGCTCATCGTCGTAAGGGTGAACGGTGATTTTATATTGGTCGATGTGTTGGTGCCGCTATTTGCTATGGCGTAATGTAACGGCATTGAGTCATCTCTGTTTAGCGACGCCGGAGTTGAATTTTCCGTCGATTGTACAACTCCAAAGTTAAATTTAACCGGAGTATCTAAACTTATTCCTTTCTTTGGATCTTTTTTGGGTACGGAATCATCTTTTGGATTTTCGCAAGAAAGGCAGTACAATTTATCCGCATCGTTTCTTACCAAACACTGATTACACTCCCAAGAACCCACCTTGGGCTTGAACGAGTCCCACAAAGAGCTTTGCGTAGAAGGTTTCGATGCAGGAGAAATGCCAAAAGTGAACTTTGAACCGGAAGTTTCCAAATTAATTCCTTTCGGTGCTTCTTTCTTCGTAACAGTATTATCTTTCGGATGATCACACGAAACACAGTGTAATTTTTCCAAATCATTTCTCACAAGACATTGAGTACACTCCCACGAGCCGGCCTTTGGTTTAAATGCTTCGCCCCACATAGAACTACCGCCCAACTTCTCTACGGTGACCGGTTTTGATTGCGGTGGGTTAACCATACCGAAAGTGAACTTGGCACCACCGGAAGTTTCCAAATTAATTCCTTTCGCAGCCGTGGCATCTTTTTTCGGAACCGTATCGTCTTTGGGATTATCACATGCGACGCAGTACAATTTATCCACATCGTTCGAAACCATGCACATATTACAACTCCACGATCCTACTTTCGGTTTAAAAGCGTCACCCCAGCCCAATTTAGGTTTCTCTGATGCCTTAATGGGAGTTATCGTCACGGCATTGTTGACAAACGAAAATACAGATTCGTTACATGTCGAAATCATTGGATCTTGAAGGGTTACATGTTTCACAGCAATGCTTTTTTGAGTTTCACAGCCTTCGCACAAATTACTCTTTGCGTTATTGACGTTGTAACAATTCTTGCATTCCCAACTTGCTATTTTCGATTTCAATTTCTCTTTTGTATGATCGGGTGTTACCTTTTCCACCGGACCTGCCTTCACCTTCTTATCTCTTTTCACGTTCTCTTCGTCTTTGAAATCATCCACAATGCTTGTGTTTGCATAATTGTTATCGTCTAACGAATGTTGAGCGGAAATGATAGCTGTATGGAACGAGTTCAAGATTTCTTCGGTTTTAAATTTAATCGCAAACATTTCGGATACCAAAACCCCTTCAGAAAAATCTTGTGCGCACCACGACAACGCGTTGGGTGAGTTCTTCATTTTATTAAACTGGATGTTCTTCAGCAAGCGATGATTGCAACAAATCTTGAGCACTTGTTCGCGTCGCATTAGCAAACGAATCGTATTTTCTTCTTTTAAAATTTTCATAATCCCAATTCCGCGTTCCTTCCACTGTTTCGTTTCGGAATCGTAGCGTAAAATCTTGGCGCGCGATTCGAACAACACCTCGGCGTTCTCTTCGCCGGTCTTTACTTCGACCAATTCCGGTAGAGGAATAACGGGCTTAAAATCGACGTTCGGTTCGTATTCTTCAGGTGCCACAGGACTACCATCGGCTTTGTCGTTTTTGACTGCAGTTTTAACTTCGCTTGACGAAATGGGAGTCGAAAACATGCTGGTTGTCGTCGAGACGTTGCTAAAAACAAACTTTTCGTTCTTTGAAGTGGGCGTCAAAAACAGGTTGGCAGAGCCAAACGCAAATTTTTCAATTTTTGGCGTGGATTTCGCATCGGGTGTCGAGAATAAATTCGTGGAATTTTTCGCGTCAAACGAGAACGACGCAAACGGTCCGGCAGTTTTAATTTCTTTTGGCGAAACAGCCTTAGGTATCTCTTGTTCTTTCGGTTTAAATGTAGGCGTGCCGGTAAATTTAAATCCGCCAAGTGTCGAAGTAGATGTCGGCTCAGGTTTTGGTTTCTCGGGAGTTTGTTCTGGAGCACTTTCTTTGGCTTTCTCAAACGCGACGCGGAAGGATTCCGCTTCCTCTTCGTTTTTAAAACGAGCACTAAACTTTTCTATTACGATCTCTTCGTCGGCAAAATCGTGAGCCGCCCACGAGTAAGCTTTCGGATTGTTGGGCATCGGAATCAGTACTATATCCCGCGTTATAAAATGATTGGCACAGATCTTATGCACCTGATCGCGTCGCATGAGAATGCGCGTTTTACCGGTGGTTGAATTTTTTAAGATTTTCAAATAACCCACCCCGCGTTCCTTCCAATCTTGTTGTACAAATCGGTACAGCTTGGCGCGCAGACTCAACAAGACGGTTTCGTCTTCTTCGCCAGTGTTAACGGGAACTTCGTCTGGAAGAGGAACGATCGGTTTGAAATCTGGGCAGGGGTCGTGTTCGTCCACGGACGACACGTCGCTGATTCCGCTGGTGTTGAAACATTGAGATAAGGATTTTTCGATTTGAAGGCCTAAGCCTACGCCCTTGCTCGGTGTTGTGTCGACCGCCGAATATTTTGGTGGTGAAATATTGGACAAAAGTTCTTGAGTGGAAACTATCAAAGGTGGTTGACTAACAATTGACGGTGAGTTAGTCAAAGTGAGACGACTGGACGTAACGGGAGGCAAAGGAATTTGATAATTATGAGGTTGTGACTTGGACGTGGTGCCGCCTTGCAAGTGTTGAGGTGGAATGGTGACGGAAAACACTTGACTGGTTTGAATGGACGACATATTTGGCAGAGGATCGGAATTGGTTATGACGACGTTAACTGGCGGAGCTTTAGAAGATGGTACATGTACAGCTGGTACGGGTAGCTGAGAAGCACTGCTTGCTACAACCAAAGGAGAAGAGTATTGCTCGGTAGGAGCAGATTGTGGAGGAACCACGAGTCCAAGTTGGCCCGTACGTCCTGCAGCACCAAACTGATTCAACCCCGACTGGAATAATCCAGCTTCCCATTGGTTCATTTGCATTGGCGGTGCTTGTGCAAAGTTTTGAGAAAGAGAACTTAAGTTTCTCAGATCTTGAAGATGCGTATCTTGATTGAAGGGCAATGCACCTGCTGGTGGTACACCCAAACCGGGATAGTATAGGTTTGGATATAAATTAGGATAAAGCGCGGGATGCGTGAACGGTAATGCACCGGCCGTTGGTATCCTTGGTGGTAAATTTGGATACAGATTGTTTGGGTAGGTACTCAAGTTGGGGGTTAAACCGTAGTCGCCACCACATTCCTCTTCTAAAGCGTACAACTCTTCTTCGGTCAGAGCAGGCGGTTTCGTCTTCTTCAATTCGGCTACCTCCTTTTTCAATTGCTGAATCGAGTCGTTCATATCGCGGAAGCTTTGCAACTCATCGACCACGCCCTTTAAACCGTTGATGGAATCTTTAATACCTTTCAGATCGTCATTCACTGACCCCTTCCAATTTTTCAGTTCTTCCACCATAGTGCGTTGCGTTTCAACGACCATTCGATTTTGTTCCAAAATTTGAGTTATTGTCGAGTTACACGATGCTTGCATTTGTCGGAATTGTGCATCCAAACGTTCGGGACTGGGTCTAGATTCTCGACACTCCCACTGATGTTTTGTTATATTAGGTGTTCTGTTTTCGTAGTTAGAAGTTGTAGAGAAACCGTTTCCTAAAATTGTGGACGAATACATATTAACGTTATCGGCCATACTTCCATCCGACGAGGTGTTATCGGCAGAATTACCATTAAATTCGTTTCGGTGACCATACATGTCCGGATCGATTCTGCACAACATGCGTTCGATTTTCTCAATTTCCGAACCCAACTCTTGATTTAACGGATGTTTACCGCCCACGGCCGGATCTCTCAACCGATCTAAAGTCAAATAGAAACAGTCTCGCGCACGGGACAACAAAATGATGTGTTGACTGCGCATCTCGGAAGTCACATTTTCCTTATTCAGATTGGTCTGTTCGTTCGCCATAGTTTTGTAAATTTGAGCTTGGTGGAAACTGGCGTACGGACTCTTCAGACCATTAAGCATGCCGATGGCTTTCTCAAATTCTTTGTGCTTCATGAGTTGTGTGGCGATAAATAATTTTCCGTCGTCGATGTAGCTGACAATTTCGTTGGAACCCATTTCTTTTGATTTATACTCAAACAATCGATTCCTGCAGACTCCCAACGCTTGATTTTTCTGCATCTTTTCTAACAGCGGCAATGCCGCCTTCCAGTACAATTCCGCTCGCGCTTCGTTGAACTCAATTTCACTTTCCTTCTTCAGACTTTTCGCTCGTTCTGCAAATGTATTTGCCAATATTATTAACATCTTGATGTCGAGTCCGTGATTACCGACACAACGCACCACTTCGATGCCTCGACTGAGATTTAATCGAAGTTCGCTCATTTCGCCGCTGTACTCTTTCAGGTAAACCTTGTAGGCGGACTTAAACCATTTGCACTGACTCGAAGTTACGACTTGATCGCTTACCGCCAGTGGAAGTACCTGTGGCTTTTCCGAGTTGTAGTAGACTTGCTGTTTCATATCTTCAAACTGCTTTTTTGCCGTGAGAGTGGTACAATACAAAAACGCTTCGATATCCAAAACATTAATGGATTCTGCTGAGCAAATGTTTAAATTCTTCGTTGAATACGGCAGGCCATTAAACATTGTACACCGAAACGATGAGAAATTTAAATTCAAACAAATCCACACGAGATTGTGAATGGAGCCCGGATACATGGCTTGAGCGACCTCGTCGTATTTGATCAGATCGTTTAGGTAAGGTAAATTCAAAGTGATGTCGGTGAAACTGGTGCAGGAGACGAAATAGCTAGCATTAATTTTGGATTGTTGATCGCGGGTGACAAAAAGAGTTTTGAACAATTTTTCGCGCCACAAACCCGACGAATTTTGCGTAGCTCTATCTACTATCATTCGTTTACTTTCCTTTGCGATGGCAGCCAGTATGTGTCCAGATTGAGAGCAACGAAAGGCCGCTTCTTTGTGCCACCGCTCCACTTGCTGTTTATATTCTTCTTTAGTGTGATCCAACCAGAGAGACTGCAAATCTGCTGGTTCCGTGTGGTAAGCGATGAAGAGTAAAGGTAAAGCCATGTTCATTGCATCTTTGTATTTTATGAAATCTCTCTTGGCCTGTTTGAATAGTAGAGTTGCGAAGTGTAGACAGAGTTGTGCTTTGTAATGGCTTAAGAATTCCTGTACCAAAGTGCGCTCGTTGCATTTTTCTAAATGTTTCGTCGCAATCTCGAGACTTTGATCTAGATTGAAGACGACGGTCACACACTCAGGTCCGGCCCTGTTTACGTTTATGTGTTCGTCTAAAGTTAAGGCAGCCAATTTATCCAAAACTGATATTAGTAAGATCCAGAAATCCCACGCAAAGTTCGACTCGTTCATATTTTCTCTTTGATAGCGAAACAAAACTTCGGAGATGGTTTCATACCACGCCAGATTGGTTAAAAAGATGGTGAGACTGCGTTTTTCGATATCGGCTACATGTTTGTACGCTTCCTTGATTTGATTGTTGTGTAGAAAGTGTCTGACTAAACGTATCCTTAATTGAATGTCGGTTGGCCGATTTTCCAGTTCGGATAACAAAAGTTTCGCTACATCGTTGGGATTGTTGCTTTCCACCGACACCAATCGTTCTTTTAATGCAAAAACTGCGGGGTTTTGAGGGGCCAACATTTGCGCTTGCTCGTAGTAGTACCGTGCACGTGGTACATCTAAACCAACTTCTTCTTTACCCAACAATTCGCATACTGAAAAGAAAATGTGTTTACATACTAGTATTGACAGATTAATTAGTATCAATCAAAACGGACTGGGTCTGTAGACAATAATTTCAAGGATGGCTTCTAGATTTTTATGTAAAATATTATTATACAGGATGTACATTTGTAAAATGAAGTTTTTCTAAATAGAAAAGTTGTTGATTGTTGTTTGCGCAATGTTACCAGCATTAATACCTTAGAGGTAAATTATTATTTTATTAAATAATTATTAGTAAGTACATACTCATTTGAATATCGCGATAAAATGAGTGGTTTTCAGTATTCAATTAAGATTATGAAACATTTTTAATCATTAATTTAGTTTCGTTATATTTTTATTCAGGAAACACTATAAAAAATAAGGCAAATTTTCGTTATTTAATAATTTAAATTATTTTCTCTCTTTAACGAAAACATAATCCTACGTAAATCAAAAGCCAGTACGTAGAGATAAAATTCTAAGCACTCCGAGAGTAGTTTTTGGAGGTTCAAAAATAGAAATTTTTAAAAAAAATTATGAAACATTGTAAACATTAAACTTGGAAATATACTAGAAATATTAACAAAAATTCAATCGCTAAAATGTTATTCTATTTAATTTAATATCACTCTCGGTATCAACACAAATATTTTTACGTCATTTTGGAGCCACCCTGTACAATTTACAATAATCCCCTGCCGAGCGCTCTCCATTTCTACTGCTTATTTAGCAACTTTTTCAACATCAAATTGAATAAAAAAGTGTTTGAGTCAGTCCAGTCCGTCTTTGTGGTCCCGTAAAACAAAACAAAGTTACTCACCTTTAACCACGATACTATTCTGTTTCAAGTCGACCTGCAGACTCTTTCGGTAAACCTCCAAAGCCGCTTCAAACTTGCCTTGCTTCTCCAAGACTTTTCCTAGTAAATTCAAACCTTCTGCCGATTGAGGCTTCGTGGTTAGATAGGTGGAAATGTAACGAAGAGTTTGTTCGTAGTCGCCAACTTGGAAATATAATTTTGCGAAGGAAAAACAACGCACGTTTCTCTGAAAACCATAAATATAGCAATAAAATAATAAATCAAACACAAGAAATATCGAGAAAGCTCCAGAAATTTGAACAGAAAATGCCGGGACGCCGATAATGGCGGTTAAATGTCGTACTTACCTCAGTTTCGTTGTTTATATTCTTCAAACGACTTTCGACGTGTCTGTCGACTTCCACTTTGGTCCGAAACATGACTATTACAATTTGTTACACAAATAAAAGTTATAACATCACTCGATAAAATAATTAGGTTGAACGCACAATCAACATTAACACTTGCACAATTCAAACCGTTGCAAACTACATACGACTTTCTTCTGATGTATTTTTGACAACCATTAAATTGACATTTGCGTGCGTCGATAAAACAGCGCTCTAGAACCTATAAAACCAGTGCTCGTCAAACTGCGTCAATAGGGTCGTTTTTAATTAATTTTAGAACCTCCAGTTGTTCATAACCTCAAAATGAATTTCATTCAAAACATAAAACAAACTTTAATTTCGCACCAAAATTTACTTTTGGGTAATATTTTAGTGTACTAATCATGAAGTCTTTCCATTTTAACGTCGTCGAATTTTCAGGTGGTGTACGATGGGCAAGCAAAAAAACCAGCGGTAGTACAAGGAACCCGAAGAAGAGCACCATTAAGAAACATCGCGGTTGGAAGTATTTAGATGGCTCCAAGGTCACGTCGGGCACCCTTTTGGCCACCCAACTTCGTCTGAGATTTCACCCAGGTTTAAATGTAGGTTTCTTCATCGACATATATACCCTTCGTTACAAGTCTTATGTTTTTAGGTTGGAATGGGAAGGAACGGGACTTTGTATGCTAAAATACCAGGGACAGTTTTTGTTACTTGCGAAAGACCCGATTTAAATTGGGACCACACCTGGGTACAAAAGAATTACAACACTCGGAAAGGAACTTCCTTCTTTAAAAAATATTTTAATGTCATCCCCGAACCACAGCATCAAAACTTTAGATTACTTCAACAAACTTAGGTCTATCCAATTTAATGTGATGTAGTTTATTTCGTTGGTATTTTCATTAAACGACGCTAAAACTGGTCTTTTTTTAACTGAGGTACCTAAACGTCCGAACGCCACTAATTCACTCGGGTGTTGTTCCTTTGTGGGGTCCATCACGCATCTTACTATGTAAACCGCGTGAAATGTGACGGGATCGCCTAAGTACACCAAAAAGTCACCTCCAAATTTAACGCCCGATGTGATGTAGTGTCCTTTGTTCCATAAATCTGCATATATTGCACACTTGGTGGGATTTGTCGATTTTAAAATTTCATGTTCCGGTGTTTCGGTTTTAACAACTGAAAGAGGTGGGAAAATATAAAAATAATATGGCAAGTGAAAATTTACCCAAAGAAGATTGTAAAGGGCACGACAGCACGGGCCATATCATGTTGCTCTCGCTGATATCACAGGATTTGTTGAGTTCCTCTTCGAACACTTCCTCTCTACTTTTTGTACATTTTTTCCTTTTTTTTCCGTCCATAATCTTATCCATCATGGAGTCTAGGCTATCCTTTCGCGTTTCTCTGTAAACCTCGCGCTCGGCCACTAATAAATCATCCCGCAACTTATTAAAGTGTTCGATGTTATTTTCCACATTTACGATTGTCATGATTCGAATAATCCCTTTTGATATCAACAGGGCAGCTTCCTCGGGTAGTAAGATCACAGGTAAAGCTACAAAGAGCAAATTTCAATTTTTTGAAATGTAAAACCGCAAACTCACCAGGTGTCGAAGTTGTACTGCCGGTTAAAACCCCAACGATGCGATATTTACTGCGTAAAGTGTTCCAATCTAAAAAACCGTAAAGAGTAAAATCGTAGTTTTACACAACAATCCTCACCTTGAACGGAATAAACGCAAACTTGGTTGTTTTGAAATAATAATTCCATCATTTTTGAAATTTTAACCTCAAATTTTGTTTATTGACATTTGGCGTTCAGTGGCGCACGGTGTAAATAGTGTAAATACATACGTGTGCATCCAACGTTGAGGGTCATTCGATAACAATAAAATTTACGGTAATTATTCTATTTATATAATTTATAAAATAACGCATAATTAAAATATAATTTTGTGTCCGCTAAATAATATAAATCAGTTTGATTCGCCACTGGCAGAGTTCTACCATCCCATTGGACGTGATACGTCAAGAATATTTAGATTAGATTAGGAAATTAAGATGATATAATTAACATTTAAATGCGGCTTTCCAACCAAACGTCATGCATAAATTAATTTGTTCATAAATTTTACAATTGTAATATAAACGGGAATTTTTTTTATCAACCGTACTACGGTTCATTGGCGTTAATAGTAGAAAAATTTTACACTATCGATTGTTGGAAATCCCGCTCGTATTTGTACACCGTGCGTCACAAGTGCCAAGTTCGTGCTAATTTTAAAGTGGTTTGTTTTGGTTTTCTTTTATTTTTATTTGCATCATTTAAATATAAATACCCCGGTAGGCGCGGATATAGGATTTCTTTTGGGGGGGAGGGGTGATTTTAACTCACCAAATTTTTGAAATTAGGGGCAATTGCACCCATTGCTTTCTCCTGTATCCGCGCCTAACCCCCGGGTTATTAGACTTTGGACCAATAAATTATATTTAGGCTACTGAACTGTTACACAATATAATATCGTCTGATTAGAATTTTTTTTGAAATATTATATTCAGGCGGTGGAGACGAGCTTCCGCAGACCCATCGGTGCAGGAAAGAAGACAAAAAAACAAAAACCTTCTGTGTTAACCACGTAATAGTACTTTTTTAAAACTTTTTTTTTACACATAAAATTTGCTTTTATAGAAAAACTTATTAAAGATTTTTTGTTGAAAATTTCATTCTCTTCAGTTTAGTTTATATAGATTTTTCCATTTCGTCGCACCGTTTCCGAGTTACAGTGACTTAAAGAAAATGTCAAATACAAAGAATATTGTCATCTGTATCTCGGACACGGTGCGACAAAATAGAAAAATGTATAGGAACAAAAATGTAGGGAATGAAATTTACAATAAAAAATACTTATTAATTTTTCGATTTTGTCGCACCGTTTCCGAGATAGTACAGAAAAATATTCCTACAGATATTTTTGTATTTTATAAAGTCTTCTTTAAGTCACTGTAACTCGAAAACGGTGCGACGAAATGGAAAAATCTATATAAACTAAAATGAAGAGAATTAAATTTTCAACAAAAAATCTTTAATAAGTTTTTCTATGAAAGCGAGTTTTATGTGTCAAAAGAAGGCTTAAAAAAGTACTATTTACATGGTTAACATTGGAGTGGACGAATAATTTATTGAGCCACTGTATTAATTTTAGATAAGGTACTTATCAATCAAGATGTTAAAAATATATTCCGGAATTACCAGACGCATTCTCGTTAACCATAACATGTTTACATATGATAATTATTACTTTCGTGAAGTGTTCGCATATAAATAAACGCAAACAGTGCAAGTGAACAGATCTGAATTTACCATCAAACGTTAATATCAGCTGAAGCCGAACCTGAAGAAACACTCGAGGTAAGACGGCTTTGAATTTCAACTGCCCCGTCATTGAGATTTGAAGTGTTTAATCTAAAAAACTGTATTTTTTAGATAATCATGTTCCTGCCATTTTTGTATTTCGCATATGGAAGCAACCTTTTGGCTAGCAGAATCCATACCAGTATTCCACACGCCGTTCGCTCAGATGTAGCCAAACTTAAGGTAAAAATAATTTTTTCCAATTTATGCTTTCTGTAACCCAACGTTTTTTGGTTTATAGGATTATAGACTTGATTTTGATCTTTATTCGCCGCAGTGGAGAGGATGTCCGGCGACCATAGCTCCTCACAAAGGCAAGGAGGTCTGGGGAGTTTTATGGGAAATCAGTGCGGAAGATTTAGCTAAATTGGACCAGTAATAAACCGTCGCTTGCCTTTGATTTCAGTTAAATAACAAATTACTACTTTTAGGCAAGAGAAAGTCTACGAAGACTTTTATTCTCGTTACGAAGTGGAGGTGGAATTGATGGACGGAAAGCGGAAGAAATGTTTTGTGTATGCACATAAAGAAGCCTCCAAGTATTATCCTCTTCCAGAACTGCCAGAGGAAAGACGGCCTTCTCAAATTTACCTCAATCAAATAATTGCCGGCGCCGAAGAATGCAATTTACCCAAGTATTACCAAAACATGTTGAGGGAGGTTCCCGACAATGGAGAGAATTTTCAACCCGATTATAGAGTGATAAATTTATAGCATTAGGATAACTTAGGATTTTCAAATTTTTAATTTATTAAACGAAAACTTAAAACTTCGCATTTGTTTTGCTTGTCAACCTTTTTGCGTTCTGGGTGGTGATAAAGGACACTTTTCTAAGAGAAAATTTCAAATAAAATTTTTGTCCAAGTCCAAACCCTTGCGGGGTACCGCCCTTTAAAGTAATTTTTTGAATTTCTGATTTCAAACGGCCGTAGCTTTGATATTATTGATTTTTTATGCTTAATGGATTAGAAATCTTTTAAAGATCATTCGCTTTTCTACAAATTAGGTTATAACCCTTTATCGTCTAATATCAACGGATTTCGAGTTATAAATTTTCGCTTTATAAGGAATAAGAATGGGAACAGGAATTTAAAAGTAATCAATTTTCTGTTATTTCCCTATGATCGGGTGCACGGTTGGTCACCCGGTATACCTAGAAGAATGGATCTAAATGAATTTTGAAAGTAATAGGGATCCAAGCGGTCGCTTAGGAAATACTTTCACATTTCACTGCCGATGAGTTCTTTGCAGAAAACCAAAAAAAGGTTTAACATTGCAGTGAAGGGGTTCAACACAGTAGCGCCAGACGAAAAATTCATACAAATAAAAATTGTAAAATTGCATCTTTAAAAGCATTCTGGGTCTGCAACTATGGGGATCTTGTCGTGGCTACTGCTTTTTGGTTATCAAATTATGAATATTAGAAAGAATTATTAGATAAAATAGTAATTCTAAAGTCCGCGTCAGTATATATTTATCATCAACAGTTCAGGCGTGAAAGATATTCAAAGTCGCGCAAAACAACAAAATCAAATTGCGCGTTTTTTAATGCCACCCGCGTGAAAAGCTTACCATTTCTGATTAAATTTAGAATAAAAAAATTTTTTTAAATTAAATAAATTGAAAATAACAAGCATTGAACAAAAAATATAGGTTGGCATTTAAATAAAAATTATATATTAATGGTCCTCAGGCTTCGGAAGTGCGAGTTTTAGCTAAGCTAGGGCAATTTCGCCATCGGCCTTTCGCCGTATATTATTTAACATAATTTAAATAATAAATTTCCGACAGTGAAACGGTGATGGCGAAATGGTCGATGGCGAAATATTTTTCGTCAAATTAACATCTAACAAAATGACGTGACAGTGGCGGAACAGCAATAATTTATTTAATTAAATGCTGATTGTTTGGGGAAAACAAATTTTTATTAAAAATGGAATATATTCAGATAAAAAAAATGGAATTATTTTAAATTAACTAAAAAAAAGTATATGAGCGGGCTGTGAAGGAGGGAGCTTGTTCGCGAAGAACAAGGGATGCAATTTTATGTCATGCCCAGGACATTTTCATAATTTAAAGCCTTAGCAACCCTGACAATTTAAACATTTCATTGATTTTTTTCAGATTATGACCGGAACGTTTCTGTATTTTGCGTACGGCAGCAATCTCTTGGCAAGGAGAATTCACCAAAACAATCCAAGCGCGGTTCGAGCGGGATTTGCAAAACTAAAAGTACCTGACAATTAAAAATAAAATAAAAATATATTAAAATTGTCTTATTTAGAATTACAGGCTCGATTTTGACATTCATTCCAATTTTTGGCACGGCTGTTCCGCAACCGTAACGCCTCACGAGGGTTTGGATGTTTGGGGAGCTTTGTGGGAAATTGGCATGGAGGATCTGCCAAGTTTGGATAAGTTCGTATGCAAGCCTATTTTCGCGTCAAAAAGTAATCAAAACGTTTCAGGCAGGAAAGCGTCCATCTGCAGTTATATTTTCGTTCCGAAGTGGAAGTCGAGTTGTTGGATGAAACCAAGAAAAAATGTTTCGTCTATCAGCACGTCAAGGTTCCCGAATATATCGATTGCAAATGTTTGCCCCCGGAAAGGCAACCGTCTTGGATTTACATGAAGACGATTATCGAAGGAGCAACGGAATCCAAATTGCCGGAAAAATATCTCAAGTTCCTGAAGAGTGTTTCTCATAATGGAAACGACAGTCAGGTTAATTTCAGCGTTTAAATACCAAATATTAAACTAAATATTTTCGAAAAATTAATTGTTTTTATTAATACTCCAGAAAAGGATATGGTAGGTTATATAAAAAAATATCATTTAAAATTAAAATTCCTAAGCCAATTACAATCAACTATGACGAATTGCTTTTATGATCTGATTTATACTTTGGTATGATCCGGAAAAGCAAATGAAAACTCCGCTTAGCAAGAGTAGGCAGTTTTTTGATAAATTCCATTTTGATAGTTTATTTAATCGCCAATGCTCCACCAAATCTATGATGGGTGGAATTATCAAACAAATTGTGGCGCTACAGAGAGCCCCCACCAAGCTTATGAACAATTCCAGAAACGGAACCGTGGCAGCAAGAATAACTGTAACAAAAAAAATGCCAAAAAAAGCCGCCAGGCTAATATTTAACTTACAAGTCAAAAGGACGAAAAAGAACCTGACGCCTAGTTCGGACGCCGTGGGATATTTCGAGAAGGATTCAAATTTCGAACTTAATCCAGAATAAATAATTTGAACCGGAATGTAAAATTGCAGCGCATAACTTAGCAAAATGCCAATGGAAATTGCGATCTTCACCATAATGGACAGCCTAAAAATAATATCTGCAGTCTTTGGACCCATCATGGGGTTTTATTCACCTTTCATCTTGAGGTAGATTTAACGTCACACTGCCCTCGACTTCTTCTCCATACTTGAGGTAGGAGAGAGTTCCCATCAAAATGTACAAAAATGTTATTATGGCTATTCCGACATTTAACACGCCCAAGGGTTTGTTGAACTGATCTGGATGTTTCATTTCGCGTTGCAAAGGTAGAACCTGAAAGATTTATGCGGTAGAAGTCGAAGGGAGGATTGCGGAAAACTTACCAGCGATATTCCTTCCATTGCGAACAGTGCCGTTCCGAAAAACAACGGATACCGATACAAATTGACCGTCAGTTTGACGGACGATGGAGAAGGTAAGTCTCGAAACGTGTAGTACACGACCGCAACAATTCCGAAACCCATCAACGCATTTGCTGCAATCGAAAATGGCGTCAGAAATTTAAGACTTCTCACCATGCAACTCCCCACGATGGGTACGAAAATTATTGCCATGAATACGTGAACGTCCAAATGGAAACCGTAGTAATCGCATACCTAAAATGAAGTAAGCGGTTCATCAGTCAGCTTGGCTTTATTCGGTCGTATCCACCTGTTGCATGTTTGTCGAAATAAAAACAAAGTAAACGCAACAAAAACCGAGCTGGCCCATGCATAAAAACGTCTTGATGAGATTCTGCATAAATCTGGCATACTTCTGCAAGCGCGGCGGGCCGTGGGTGAAACACAATCCCACAGTGTCGGCAAAATCGGGCTGAACCTTCAGTTTTAATTTCTCTTTCATGCTGTTGGACGCGTCGATCTAAAAGTATTTTTTGTGATGGTCAAAATGTAGGTAGAGCGAAAGACTGTGCTTACCAAAATGTGCTGAGTGTGAAGCGAAGTTATTCCTAGCACTACGACTAACCACGGCGCTATGGCCATTCCAGCATTTTTAAAAGCATCCCCCATTGCAAAAATTCCGGACCCGATGTTGCCCTTTAGGAGATGCAGAAAAGTTCCAAAATATCTAAAAGATAGCAGTTTGGAAACACCTGGTATTGTTCAAACGATTGTGCACAGATGGCGATAGCACTGCCCCAGGTGCTTCTAAACTCACACATAAGGTTTACCTATCCGATACTATTAATATAACTAACTTAGCGACTTTTCAAAAATAGCTTCCCGGACAAAAATTATTATTTTAAATTGGAGTAACTCACGTGGTTGGATGTTTGATTTGGGCGTTTTCGTTCACCGATAATTGAAGTTTTTGGGAAACTTTAGTATTTGGAATGACATCCACATCTTCGCACCTATTGGTGAATTAAATAAAAAATTATGTGACGACAAAAAAACTGTGTTATCTACCTTTTTAAGCCGTGGTTTCGGACGCCTTCAACACTAGTTGTCATTTCCATATTTAATCGGAACCAAAAATATACGTAACCATGCGTTATTCGTATTGCAATATTGAAGATGCGCTTGCATTCCGTACACCAGAAGTCAAGGATTAATTAGGTGCCAAGTAATTTTAGTTTAATGTCACGGAAACGTACGCGGCTGGTTATCATCCAAACAGCTGTCCAATATCATTAAGAAGGTGGAAAAATCGAATTGGAAAGGTAATTCACGTGCGGAAATACTAGGTTTCCGCCTCGAGCTTCTCCAATTTCGAAAGTAAAATTTAAATAAAATGCCGCGCTAACACGACGCGTTTTGAAACTAACCAGTAAAACGCGACGTGTGCAAGGTGTCTTAAACCCTTTGATTGTGATTTTTACGCCAATTAACTCAGATTATCAAATCAGAAAGTTTCACTTTCTGTTTATTGCACAATAAAACCTGCAACAGTTAATTAGTATACAGGGTGTTTCTTACAAAGTGACGAAACACTTCTATTAAACTTTTTTTAAATTTCATTCTATAACAGACTGATAAGGAATAGATTAAAATTCTGACCCTGTTCTGTACAATGCCTGGTATTTTTGATTGTGGGGTGTCCTAACTATTCGTTAGGAGCAGAGCTAGCGCTAGGCAACTGCCTAGGGCGCAAACCAGATCAAGGTGCAAAAGTTTGATGCGCAAGAGGATGCCGAGGAAGGAGTCGCTTAAAAATGAGAAAAGCAGATAAAAATTTTACTTTTGTCACAAAAATGACAAACTAAAATAAATAAATTATGTAAAAGTATAAAAAAATATATACTTTTCAAT
The DNA here is from genome assembly GCA_958510845.1 of Cantharis nigra. Classification (NCBI taxonomy): domain Eukaryota; kingdom Metazoa; phylum Arthropoda; class Insecta; order Coleoptera; family Cantharidae; genus Cantharis; species Cantharis nigra. Next base: position 486,309 of record OY294029.1, read on the forward strand.
TTATAAATAAATTACAAAAATATCTTAATATTAATAAAAAATCAGTCGGTTCAAATTACTTTCTAAAAGCGGCGGCTATCAGACGAATACTTTCGTATGAGCCCGTAAGACATCCCAGTATTCCCAGTAATAAAATCAACATGTCCTTAATTACAATCCTAGGTGTCATTTGCGATATATTCGAGTATAAAATCATGTCTAGAACGGCGGGAATAATTAAGGAAATTGTCGTGCTGCACAGGGCTCCAACTAAACTGATGAACAGATCTAGGAATGGTACGGCTTCCGCCAGAGTAACTATAAGGAAGAATATTGCATATTATATACGAAAACGTTCGTTAAATCAACGAAATTGTTCGTTTTATCGACGAACGTTTGTACTTACACGTAACTAAAACGAAGAAAGTCCTAAATGCTAATTCGGTTATCACAGGAAAACGGAATGGTCCAAAATTCTTATTGGCCATTGGATATAAAATATCAACAGGTACGTAAAATTGCAGAGGAAAAGTTAAAACTATGCCGACGGAAAGCATCACCTTGACGCTTTGGGCTAATCTGCAAGAAAGTCATATTAATTTTCAAATTTTCCCAACACTTCGGAGTACTCACATTTCGTCTTTTGGTAAATCCAGCGTCACGCTGCCTTGGATGTCTTCGCCATACTTAATATAAGATAACATTCCAACTGTTATGTACAAAATCGTCACCAGAGTCATTCCAACGTTCAAAACTCCGTAGGTTTGACCAAACTGTTTGGGTTTACGCATTTCGCTTTGGAGCGGTAAAACCAGCGGAATTCCTTCGAAGGCAAAGAGCGTGGTGCCGAAGAAGAGCGGGAATTGTTGTAGAGTCGCGACCAATTTTACCTCCGAGAGAGGCGGCAAATCCTGGGTCGCGTAGTAGATTGTTATTGCGATACCGCAGGTCATCAAAATGTTGGCTATCGTGGAGAGTGGGGCCAAATATTTGAGGTTCCTCAGCATGGAACCCATCAACATTGGTACGAGCGCGATAGCCATGTGATAGTGGAGGTCCAATTCGTATCCGTAATAATCGCAAATCTGTTTAATGTTGGTCGCAATGAAAACGTAATAAACTGAACAGAAACCTAGTTGGCACGTGCACAAAAACAAATTCACCAACGTTCCAATCCGAGACGCGTATCTCTTCATTCGTAACGATCCGGTCTCGAAGACCAATTCCACTGTTTTCGCGTAATCCGGTTGAAAGTCCAATTTTAGCTGCTCTCTCATTTTATTGGAAGCGTTGACCAGGAGGTGCTGACTGTAGACACAGATGAAACCCAAACACACGGTGAGAGGTGGTCCTATCGAGATGCCCGAATTTTTGTACGCATCCCCCATGGCGAAAATTCCAGATCCGACATTTCCTTTGAAGAGGTGCATCAACGTTTCCAGATAACTGCGCAAAAGAAAAGTTTAGACTTTTTTTTTCTGGACCGAAACACAACTTACGTGGTTGGATGTTTGACTTCTTTCGGGGGCGGTTCTTTTTTGCCCATTCCGCCCGTGTCTTCGATATCGATTTGGTTTTCCTTTTTGATAAGCATCGGAAGTTGCGGTCCAAATTCGAGAACGTACGTAAGGTCGGTGCTATAACAACAACAAATTTAGAAGAATACCGCGCAGATTTTGGTATTTAAATGCTCGGACCTGCGTCAAAACAACTTTCTATGACCTAGAAGATCTTGGAAAATACCAAGGGGGAAAGACCTGTGTACCACTAACTTGGATAAATTTTGCGTTGTTGGAAAAGCGGTGGGAAATTATAAAAAAATTAAATTTAAATCATTTTTACTGTTATAAATAAATTAGTTGCTAATTAGTTCCGGAAGAGCAATAAAAATTTTTTTGTTGACAAATTATTTTTATTGGTATCTGCAATAATAATATTTACACAGAATTTCGAAATCCGCCGTTTATTATTACCACACGTTGATAATACGAAATATAAATATGGAAGAGGAAGGGGGGCCGATGATGATGCACAGGTTCTAGAAAATTCGCGTGAGTAAATTTTTTTTGGGAAGGATTGTAAACCTCTAAATTGTTTCATCATCCTATTTATAAGTGGTTAATTTAGAATCATCGAGACGAAGTTATATTTTTTGCCAGACCAGCAGACGATACGAATAAAGAATATCTTCTGTGTTCCATGCAAAAACTCTCGATTTTGTACTTCGTAATCACCAGACTCTAGACTGGCACTTTTATGTCTACATCATTTTTAATTTAATCATTTTAATCAACAAAACTTACAACAACGGGACGCGCATTAACGGATTAACGAGATTCGTATCTTATTTTGGTGCCGGAGGGTCAAGTCCATGGAAATTGATCCGGATGTTGAACCGCAATAATTAGAATCGCACACACCGGAGTTGTCTAATAACTTCAAGTGACTGCTACCACTGCTACATTCTCGAGTTCATCAAGAAGTTTCGGTCAATAAACCAGTTGGGCGAGCAAATAATTATGGTTCTTCGAGACGGCAAAAAATAATTGCACCGATTATTCGAATTGTTTGGCAGGAAAAAAATTGAAGTCTAAGGTTGAATAGAAAAACGATAACGTTGGTGAGGCGTAATTGTAAATTGCAGACCCACTACTTTAATTGATGATTACGAACTATTAATTTAAAAAATGCGGTACCAAACAGTTTTGCCACGAGTATTCAGTGCGAGTTAAAAAACCTCTTGACCCTGACCCAATCAATATAATTGGGGATCAGACTAATGAATTTTGATTCAAATCAATCAATCCGAAAAGGTTATCAACTTGAAAGAAATAAATTAATTTTAACACAGGAAGGAAAATGCTGCTTTTAAACAAAAACAGAAATTGGACAAACAAAGCTGGTTGATTGGTCAATATGCAGTGCCATCTACATTTTGCTCCCCGCTAAACCTTAGGGGAGGATTAATGCAGACAGAAGACCTTCTTGCAATAAGTAGCACTTGAAGAATTTTAATTGACAATAAAATTTGAATTGCCAGTTGATTTAAACTTTGACGCCCCCCCCTTCAACCTTGGACGAAAGGGTACATACAGCCGGTAAAGGCTACCGGCCGGCATATTTTCAGAAAAAATAATAAAAATTTTGAAAAAATAAGTCCCGCCGTTGTAAACAGGAAAAATCAAAGATAAAAACTCACTCTTTGTAGGGCTCGGCAGGAATGAAAATCTCCCTCTGTTCCCGATCCATCCTGAGTTTTTCCATTCTGAAAGATGCACAATTTAGCTACGCTGTGTTCGTAATGGAAGCGCGCGAATTACTGAAAATTAATTTACAATTCGCTAGATTCCGAGCATTTACAAGGCTGATGCAATATTACATGATGTAACATAAACTTGAACTAGGAAACTACTTATAGTAGGTAATTTAATTTTTTTTATCAGCGGAAAACCGATATTATCATTTTTTTCTACTTTTGCTATCAATGGAATTTTAGTAATGTAGAAATTCCGCTATTATCCAGACCGCAATGTATTATTAACTATGTATGACTACACAAACCACGTGACGATATCTAACCCTGAACTTGAAACGTAAATATTATTTATAAAAAGATATTTATGAAAAAATACCTGAATTCCGCGGCCATCCCTTGGTAGACTATGCAAAGGCTATTCCAGACTGACGAATAAAAATCTCTCGAGTTGTTGTCTATTCGCTCTTGTATCTCATTAAATTGACGTCAAACTTCCAAAATATTTATATTTTTCCTTTTAAAATTCTTGAGAAATAGCTGGGTAAATTTTAACATTCGAATGTAAATCTCTCCAAGAAAAAATAATTTAGTAATAATTATTTAGTGATAATATTTTGGTAATATCGTAACAAATAACACCGAATTTTCCTTATTATTATTATTATTTAAATTTATCGATAAATACAAAAACGCGAAGATATTTTAAAATTCTGCGCGACCTTTAATCAAATTGTAACATTTGCGAGGGGTAATCACAAATTGCGATTATGGGATGTATATAATTTTAAATTGCAAAATTTGAAAATACCTGAGCATAAGATATTAAGTTTGGAAGCCCCAAGAAAATGAAAAGGGGATAGTACGGTAACCTTTACCCGGATTTAATAAGTTTCCTAATGAAATTATGGCAGTTTATGGCGTAAATCCGGGCGAAAAAGGCCCAAAAACCACAATAAATTGAAATATACAAGTAATTTTAGGCATAAATTGCACTCGAAAGTGGTAGATCTAGTTAGACAGTACTTTTTTGTATGTCAATGCATCAAGCCAATAGTGACGCGCATAAATAAATTAACGAGATTCCGTTTAAATAACCGGAAAAGTTGCTTGTTTACTGTTTTTTTAACAGAAATTCTCAAAAATTACGTTGTCACTAGCTCTCTTACAGTATTAAATCCGATAAAATAATACAAAGAAACAAAAAGGATTTAAAAAAATTGGTATTATAGAGATAAGATTATTATTGAATATAATATGAAATATTTGCTAATTTTTTGGCTAAATGTAAACGACACTAATACAATATAATATTTTTTTAATTTTCTTAATCAATTGTTTTCCTGTAAAACTATCAAAGTGAAAACTTAATTTAGTGATTGGAGAAGATTATCATGTTTACCCTTATCCTAATGATCCACCTTCTGACCTCGAGTAATTAGATTGGAAATTTTTCTATTTAATTGGGCCATGGTTATTTTAAATATAAAATCGTGGAAAATTATTTTTAAAAATTGTAATTTTTGGAAAAATTTCTATTAGACTAGGCAACAGTTCATACAAAATTAATTATTTAACTTCCACTTGAAAGCGGTAGATGGCTTTTGCGCAATAGTAATAATAATAATAACTCAGCGTCATATCAGTTAATATTATTTGTTGTCTCAAGACTACTACGGTGGCGCCAGTTTATTTACTTATACAACGAAACATAATTTTCTAAGAAAAAATTTATCAATTTTTATTGAAGATGCACAAATTACAATTATTTTTATATAAATTACAATTTTAATATTGTAATTTTTTTAGCATAGCACAGATCCGTGCGCAGAATTTCTTCATGTGGAAGGAAGGGGAACATGAAAAATTTAATTATTTTATTAATTTGTTATATAATTTATAAAAGAAGGCAATGCTTATGAACAAAAATGTAAAGAATCACGTTTGAAAGAAAAAATGCCTACCTATTCATTTGACAGTAGATGACAATATTTTTTTGTGCTTTACAGAGTCTTCTTTAAGTCGCTGCCAGTCAAAAAAGGGGCGACAAAATTAAAAAATGTATAGATACAAAATTAAAGACAATGAAATTTTTAACGAAAAATGTCTAAAGAGTTTTGCTGGAAAAATGATTTTTACATGTCAAAATACGGTTTTAAAATGTGTAATTTAGATTGTCAACATACATACACAGTAAAAACTATTTTGTTAAATTAACAAAAAAAACAAATTTATTACGCAGAATAACAACTTCTTGTTGTTATTTATTTATTTATTTATTTATGTTATAAAAATTGTAGTGGACCTGCTGAACAACTTTTTTTGTTAATTTAACAAAATACTTTTTACTGTGTAGGAGGGTTCGAATATTTTCGTTAGCTTCTGTATGTCCCCGGCGATTTTTAAATTCAAAATGTAGGTGTCAATCCGGGGGGTCTGGGGGGGCATGGAATGCCCTCCAGTGCATTCTCTACCAAATACCTCGAATTGACGTAGATTCAAATGAGAAATATTTACCAATGAGGTATTTGGCTTAGGGTGCACTGGATGGCATTCCATGTCCTCATAACTTAGATTGAAAAATATTTTAAAAAGAAAAACCGGAATAGAGGCGAATTATTCAAGAAATATCCCGAAAATCACAAAATTTTAAATTGGCCGTTTCCTGTAAATTCTACACTCAAATAGGTGTTATCATAATTAAAGAAGATAAAATTCTGCGCAAAAATTTAAAAAAATAATAGTCTATGTCATCTAACATGCGAGATATCGCTCGGCTGAAAAAAAATAAAGAAAATTAGCTCAATTTCGCCGTCGCCACTTCGCAATTTCCAAAAACAATACCTAAGGGTAAAAAAGTACCACGAAATATATTTTTCAAATTATTTAATAACTTACACAATGTAAAATTAATTTAAAAATACTGACATAATTTTATAATACAAAATATACAAAATAAATAACGAACAACTACGCTTCTAAATCCAGTCTTTACGTTCTACCTTCCGTAAATGCTTTCACAATCAGTCTAATACTTTCGAAGGATCCGCTGACGCATCCCAACACTCCTATCCCCAAAATAAATACATTTTTTATGATCATCCACGGCGTAACTTCAGAAGTACTGCTGTGTGTGACAAATTGTAAAATTGGGGGAAACAACAGAGCGATGGTTGTGCTGCACAGTGCACCGACCAAGGTGATGAACAGTTCCAAAAACGGAATCGCTTCGGCCAAGATAACTACAGAAGAGGATTTAATAGAAGAATAACAAATATTTTGATTTGGTTATACTCACAAACTACGAAGACAAAAAGTGTCCTAAACAAGAGTTCGGCATATACCGGATGTTTGAACGGTCCGAACTTTTCTTGCACCTTCGGAAACATAATTTCTATGGGGATGTAAAACTGTAACGGAAACGTCAGCAACATTCCAATACAGATCATTATTTTCACGCATTGGGCTAATCTGGAAATTAAAGTTTGGTTAATTTCTGAAGCTTCCCGAAAAAACCACTAGCTTACATTTCTTTGGGTGGTAAATTAAGAGTGACGCTTCCCTGAATATCATCTCCATATTTCAAGTACGAAAAGAATCCTACCATAACGTACAAACATGTCACTATCGTCATGCCGATATTTAGTACGCCTAGAATTTTGTCGAATTGTTTGGGCTTCTTCATTTCGCTTTGTAGTGGTAAAACCTGAAACGAAAGGGTTGCAAATGGTTTTTTAATACAGCGCATTGGACTTACCAATCCAATCCCCTCGAACGCGAACAGGGCAGTTCCAAAAAATAAGGGAAACTGCGTTATGTTCGCTACGGTAGTCACAGATGACAGAGGAGGAATATCTTGTGTTGCGTAGTACATAGCTATGGCAATTCCAACTAACATGCATACATTGGCAACCATTGAAAATGGGGTGAGATATTTGAGATTTCTCACCATGCAACTTAAAAGTATAGGAACAAAAATTATGACCATGTGAATGTGAACGTCGAATACGATATCGTACGCTCTAAACACCTAAACAAAAGATTTAGTTTAGAAATTTTTAACTCGGAATTTTACACGCGGATCTAACCTGTTCTAGATTGGTGGCAACAAACACCATATATACGCAACAAAATCCCAATTGGGTGACCACCAAAAAGCAATTGATGAGTTTGCGCATGAAGGGCGCGTAACGTTGAACACTTGGCGGACCGGTTGCAAACGACAACTCGACGGTCATCGCAAAATCCGGTTGATGATCCAAGTTCAACTGGCGTTTCATTCTGTTCGATGCGTTCAACTGAAATGTGGACGATAAAAATTTGTTTCGTTGGATTAAAAGCGAACTCACCAATAAGTGCTGACTGTGAACGCAAATTATTCCTAAACAAATGATCAACCAGGGTCCCATCGCGAGACCAGAGTTTTTAACCGCATCTCCCATGGCAAATATTCCAGATCCCACGTTTCCTTTAAACAAGTGCATCAAAGTTTCGGCATATCTATAATAATAAATTGTTAAACGCTTAGCTGAGAATTTTAAAGAAAAGTTACTTGATGAGCTTAATTTTTCACTTCCGTGAGCTCTGGATGATTAAATTTGCTAGATGGTTATGATCAAAAGATGAACAACTGAAACAAACAACTGAACAATATGCAAGAGAAGCTGAAGCAGATAAGGGTATGAATTATTATATATTGAGGTGTTTGTTTGAACATTTTGGGGATGGGGAGGTTTCTCGCTCGATCAGAACATTTAATGAAACACTTACGTGGTAGGATGTTCGACTCCCATGGAGTGAGCTCCGCCACCACCCTTTGCGCTGGCTTCCTCCAATTTTTTAGTATACTTTTCTTTGGTCGGAATGATAAGATCTTTGGATTGAAAACTCATTTCGTATGGATCGTCGTACCTGCGAACAAGCGTTCATATGAGGACTTTGCAACAGTCAGTGGTTAGTTAGTTTGAAACTTACCCACTCCTGACGTCCATTATGTACACTCCGTTGCTTTCGATGGACTTCTTCGGCGCCCGATCGCTCTTACGTTGCATCTCCATTCTGAAATGAATTTTAAATCAAAATATGTTGCGAGTTGAGTAACGTTACGATAATTGCGTGTTCGTGGTCACTCATTAAACAAATACCTCCGTAATTATTTGCGATAAATGAAACTGACTTCCTTAATTATCTATTTTTTCAAAAGCATCGAAAGAATTCATTGCCTTCGATAATTACGAACATTTTGAAAACCACCCACCCAGACATACCTCCAAAAATCACTCAGATTCAAGTTCAACATTTTGTTGCGACTGGTAAGTTTCGAGATACTTTTCATTGCTTATAATCAATTTTTGCTGAGAAAATTCCCTGATTGACTGAAAATTTGCTTTATCAAATTTTGGGAACCGACAGGTCAAGCGAAGTCCCAGAGGAGGTCAACTTTTAATTTAGTATCGAAAATTCCCGTTTTTTTTTTAATAGAAGCTAAATTTAAATGTTTACATAACAAGTTAATTTTTTACACACCCAAGGTCATGGTGTAATAGATTATCTGGTATTATCTCCATAAATAATACCAGACACTCTGACCTTTCCGAATGCGTGAATATTGGTCAAACGTATACAAGCGCCCTTTGAGTTAAAATTAAAAAAAAAATTAATTAATTGAAAAACAGTTAATTTGTTTTGAATCGAAAGGCTGCAGAGGCTTAAAAATTCTACTTTTCAGACGTTCATGGTCGAAAGTGCAATTTTTATGCATTCGAGGTTGGTGAATTTAATTAAATTTCAAGTTCGCCGGTTATTGTTTGGAAGTTTTATGGGTTGATGGTCACAGCGAAGTTACCATGACTTGAAAATATCTCGAAAAGTTTGTTTGTCAGGATCGTTGGAGGGTGACAGCGATAGTTATTTTTAAATTTTTATTTGGGTTTTTTGTCCTCCCCCTCCTGTTGTGGTTTACCATAATCGACTATCATTGTAGCTATTAAGTTTGATGTTTAAATTTAATTTTATAACTTTCGGGTTTAAAGAGAAAACAACATAATTAAAAGCAAATATAAAAAGTTTAATGCTCGGTTTCACAAAGGCTGGTTAAAATTTAATCTACGATTAAGGATTTTCAACAATGTCACAACAATGAATTTTTATTGTTGAAAACCCTTAATCATAGATTAAAATTTAACTAACCTTTGTGAAACCCAGCATTAATATTCCATTGTACGAGTACAAGAAATTCGCATTTATTCTGGATAATAAAAAAATGTTGTCGCTTTTATAATAATTTATTTAATGCATTAATTATATTATAATGAATAAACGTTGGTTTAAAATTGCATAATAGTATGTTACGTATTAGCACAATGGTAAATAATTGCCAATTTCAACCATTCAGATTTTATTAAAAATTACATCAAATTAAATTAGGAAATTTTTTAAATATTAATTTGTGTTACTAATTTATTCTTTCGGTTTACCACGTAATGATGGTACTGATCATTTTTTTACGAAACATTGCAGATTGAATTAATATTTATTTCCTGTCTGTACTTGTCTCCTTCCTCCCCAAAGAAGTATCAGGAAATTACGGAAATTACTTAAAATTATTGATACATTTTTTATGTATGTTTTGTACTGGGGGGTATTCCGTACCCCCCGGTCACCGATCCTTTAGATTTTTGTAAAAAAATAACAATAACAAAATATTAATAGATTTTGTGAATATATTTGAATAATTCCACCAAATAAAATCACTTTTACGGGGCGACCTCCGCCGATTTTGAAGTTATGACTTTTTGAATTAAAAAAAAATTTTATTTTATTTTCTTCATTAATTTTTTTGAAGTAGAAAACGTTTTTAGAAAAATTTGAAAAATACAGTTTTTCCTAGGAAAAGTTCTCAGCTTTTCAATGAAAATATTCATTTTTTGCCATACATAAGAAAAGACCCTTTAAAATTCAATTAAAGTGGATTGATAGATCAGCATTTAAAGAATAATTAATTGAATTTAAACAAAAAATATTCACACCGTGAAAATGACATATTCTGTGAGAAAAACTCAGCTTTCGTAAAAAAATATCAAATTTAAAGTGACACGCGCCGCACAGTGAGAAAAATCATATTTTCCACTTCAATCGAATTTTAAGGAGTCTTCTGTTATGTATGACAAAAAACGAATATTTTCATCACAAAGCTGAGAATTTTTCCCAGAAAAAACTGTCTTTTTCAAATTTTTCTAAAGAAGTTTTCTACTTCAAAAAAATTAATGAGAAATCTAAAATAAAAACATTTCAAAAATTAAAAAATTCATAACTTTAAAATGCCTGCATATTAAGGGCTGAAATTTTCAGGAAATGTAGAAAACATGTCTACAAAGTTTGAATAAAATGGGGGGGGGGAGGGTAATTGTAAAAACAATTACAATTTTTGATATTTTGTCAATTAATTAATTTAATCTATATGCAGATATAAAAAAACGAGCAAGATTACAGATTACCTTTGCAGACTGGTGGGTCTGGGAGGTATGGAATATCCTCCAATATAACACTATTAATTGTTACCTCAAGCTATTTGGTGAATTTCTTCTATTAATTAAAGTAAAAGAGAAATAAAAAATTATAATATCCCGGTCTATATTACCCTAAGCTACCTGGAGTAGTGGAATTAATTCCACTTATTAAAAGTATTCTATACCCCCTCGGTTTCTGGTCATGTTCGATATATTTTAATTTCCTCTCACACCTAGACCGAAAGAAAAGCAAAGCAGTATATTATATTATTAAATTACATCAGTTTTGCAGGAAACCAGTGACTGGTCCCAGTGGTGGGGCAGTAAGCTATTCGCCTCCCCCCAAGCAATAAAGAAATAACAGAGCAGTGGAATTTCCATTTTCCACACTCGAATACGAATTAAAATGCATAACTTGTACACTTCAATTGGAACGTCTACGTCAATGCTAGCGTCAGCGAGGTAAACTTGAAATAACTTGCAATTAGAGGTACTACAAAGCCTGCTCTGTGCAATCTTAATAATCAAATCTTGCGTTCTTGCGGAAAGGACGCATATTTAGGCATCGGATAGGAAATCACAATGCCGACGAATGTTATTTTTCTTGGAAAAAATCAAAGGAATTCAAAGGTTACATTTTAATTCAATTTGCATTTTACGATAATAATTAATACTGTAAAGGTACTTTCACGGCCTTCATTTCAACACAATAAAATACATTAAAAAACAGATCGGCATAAAAAAAGAGTTTGCAAAACAGAATTAAATTGCATTTATTGTACATTTTTAATGATAACGGCGTTTGATTTGAATACAATTATGAAAAGACAGATAAATCGATAAATTGTCTATACTCGTGTTGCTCAGAAAATGACCTCACGGTTTACATGTCTCATTATTGGTATTAATTTCGATAATTTATTTAACCTAGACTGAAGTGCTTCGTGCGACGCTAATTTTTGTCTTACGGTTCTAATTATTTTAATTAACCAAAAAATAAAATTATTTAAGTGAAACCAAAAGCGGAAGTCGACCGCGTAACCGCACAAGACACGACCACTGTGTTTGTGTGCATGTTTGCGTCGAACGTTGAAGGCCGGTCTGTAACTTTTGCAAACATTAACCGAATTCGTTTTTCTTTAACTTTTCAGAAAGCTAATTGTCCAATCTTAAAATTTTGTAATCCTAAAAATTTCTGTACCATACCCGGTTTTCTAAATATTTCGAATTTTCCGAAAACCTCCCTTCCATGTTTCGCGAAGCGATAACTCGAAAACCGTGCGGCACACAAAAATGCACATTTTGAATTTTATCTAGAAAATCAATCGTAGAATTGCAATTATGAAAAAATGCAATACATTTTTTACTACAATAAGCGATAAAAATTGTAAATCGGTTGGTGACTATTAAAGATTTAAGGTGAAAAAGCAGGGCCCAGCTGCAACACAATCTCGAATTAGTGACCTTGTAAGAAAAAGTAAAACAGTTTTTATTATCTCATAATAATTATACATCTGGGGATTTTCCACAGAAATCAAAGACTTAATACCAGTGCAGGATCGACAAGTTATATTTACATAATTATTACATAAAAAATGATAGTGATCCTGTAATCGGAATATTATGCGTGGTAGCGGTTTTACACTTGATATCAGCAGGGGGGGCACACGAAAAACAAAAAAACAACAATAAAAATGCAGAGAATCGCGGATAACAAGCCTGTAATCTCAAGATTAATAATTTAACAATAGAAGTCTTAAAATCAAAGTGGGCCACTCGAAAAGCGATTACAATTTCATTTCTCAAAAAACAAATGATAACGCAAGGTCTGAAAATGATCTTCAGAACGAAATTTCGAAATTAAAAACTTTAAAAATAAAATTACAAGGTTAACAAGCAACATTTCTGAATCGAAAATTAATTAATCAAAATTGTAAAATAGGTACCGCATTGTTCGTTAATTAAATAAAATCGGAATAGATTATGGTCAGGGATTTCCTGTAGGCAAAACGTACTTTTCCCCGCAACAGGAAACCCTCGGCCAAGTTTCCTTTCGGAAGCACATGCTGGTATTTACAAACAAAACTTACTTGTAAACGATTTAGTAGAACAACTTAGTAGTGAACTTGTTGGCATACCAAACACCACTAACACAACTCAATCCTTGGTTAATCGACTTTAGAGAAATGTCTGCAATGCTCTGAATTAGCAACTCTACTATCCCCACTTTTATATGTTTCCATTAAGTTCACGTAATATCAATAATCAAATTTTCAATAGTTTATTTATCAACAAATTTAAATGGTCAATTTAAAATCTTGGGGGGGGGCATGTTGCGGGTTGGAAACTACTCGAGAGTCACTCAATTAGATAAAGAAGCTACTTAGTACCTACTTATTGATAACTGCATGCAATAATTATTATTGTAATTAAATTCCAAATTATGAAGAAGTTGGAATATTTATCGACTATATAGCATTTTTTCGATGCGATTGAAAATTCGAGTGGACCACGTTCCGATACAATTGTGAAACTAAACTAACGTAAGCCTCGATTCGATTGGAATATTTCGGAAATTTTAAATTTCTGGAATGTCCCGATTACATCTAAGTATGGCCTTGATATGATTTTTCATTGTATTCCTTATCGTCCACTCGATTGAAACCAGGTAAATTCTAGTTTTGAACTTTAGTTATTGAAACTACTCGAAACTTAATGAGGTACCAACACATTAATCTGCCTATCTCGAGTAGTACTGGAGAACTTGCAACAACAATAAATGTTATTTTCTGTAATAATTCGACAACGGTGAAAGATATCAAAGTCGGCCAAGAGATCAAAAGTCCTCGTTATAAAAGGACGAACGTCTTTTGCTTTAAAAAGTTTTTCATATCGATCACCGTTTTCGAGTTATCGAAGATTTCCCTCTTTGTGGCTGGGAATATTCCACACAACCCTAAACCTCCCGGGGTACGTAATCAGGCGTTCTCCATGGCTACAGCGCTGGAATTATAGTACCTATCATAATTCCAGTTAAAAAATTTATTTTCAAATTTTGATAAAATGGCGCCAAAAATTAAATTGCAATAAAGTGAAATTTTAGAAAACAGTCCAAGAGAAAATTTGCTGCAAAAAAGTATTAAAGCAGTTTTTTATAAACCAATATTCAAATTCGTCTTAAAAACTGTTTATATTTGTTTTAAATTATTTTGAAAATAAAAACTTTCCGTATTGCTTTAAATCAAGAATTAATTATTAAAATACATTATGTATTAAGTTTTATGCGGTTACTTTCAGACTTTGTTTTCAACATAATTATGTTGTATTTAAAGATTTAACATATTTTGGTTAGTATACTAATCACTTTTAAACAGTTTCAAATAAAAAATATAGAAAAATAAACCCCTTTTTCAAATCAAGAAAACAAATTAATTAATTATTAATTTGACAGTTAACTGTTGAATTTATGAAAAAACATTAAATAACTTTTTTGTAGGAAATTTTCTCCTGTACATATTTGATTCACCACATTTTGTGTCAGAATAGCCATAAGCGAGATACAAGAGAGAATTTGATTTTTGACGCAATTCTCTCAGAATGGCGGCTGTCTTTCGCGTCGGCAATTTTCAGGAATTAATTAAATTAAACTGCGAATTTCTTTTAGCAAAATATAACTGCTATGATTTTAATTAGGTCAATTGGTTTTAATTGGGTCAATTACAATCATCGATAGCAGTTCAAATTATTTGATAGAAATCAATACTTCAAAGGAATTTATAGCCACCCTACTGATGCGTTAAATTTACCTCAAAATAATAAATATTTAAATTATTATTAGATTTTTGATTTTGAAAACTTCTTATTTTCAAAATAAGTTACGTAAAAATACTTGAAAAATAAAATATAAAACTTTAACCCCCCCCCCCTCGAAAACGGTAATTAATAAACCCCCTATTTAAATAAAATAAAAATTATTATTAACATAATTTTTTAAATTAAAAATTTAAATTTTAACATTTAAATCTTGAAGATTATGTATATTTATTATTTAAATACCCCGCATGGGTGTTTAAAAATATAAGTAACTATTTATATCATCGGTCGCTTACCTTTTGCTGGTTTTTTTTTAATTTAGCAATCAAAAATCAGAAAAATCTACCAAATTTTCTTAAAATTTAAAACGTATACCTAAATTATTATTAAAAAATATTTATTTACCTAACTCCCCCCCCCCCCCCAGTAAATTTAAAAATATGAAATAATTATTTTGTAAAATATTAATTTTACAAGATAACAGTATTGTGGCGGAACAAAATAGTTTTAAGTATTTATTTAATTTGTAAAAAAATTAAATAAGTAATAAGTCAACATTTTAAGTTTCAATTATTTTTGGAATGGCCAGTGGCGGAACAAAATAAAAATCTGCGTTCGTTTATTATTAAACCTATCTGAAGTTAAAATCTGACAAAATTCTGGACGATGGAGGAACAGCTACTTAACTAAACTCGATAACCGTAAAATATTCTTTTTCATCTGATTCCATAGAAACACAAGCTGACCTTAGCAACGGGCGGAAAAGTTACATACCTATTTGATCTGTCTTAGAAATCTAAAATAATTATTATCAAGCAAATAGCAAATTTCGCGTGGGGAAATCTCAAATAGTCTAACTAGAAAATAAAATAAAATTACAATGCGGAAGAATTATGCGGGATTACCCGCATTGTCCAGATGGCCAGTGCGTTGTCAATCTCAAGCTGGTTTCGAAAGAGTGGAAAATTTTACATTCAGCCAGTCGTTAAAGAAAATTAATAGATCATCGTTAACTAAATGGAATTTTGTCAAGAAATTCTTTTTATAGACTAAGAGACCACGATTATGTGATTTGCGTTAATTCCGTGTGTAATTAATTATTGGGATTCCAGCATAGGTGAGCAGATGGAGGAGACAACAAAAATTACAAAAATAACAACCGCATAACCCGTTTCACTTTCTTGGTAATCTTCCAAGTTGTGCTAATTAAGGAAGAAGTTGTGGTATAGGAAAAGTACTGGAGATGTGTCAAGTTCAATGTAAAACCCATTCCAATTCACATTAATTGATTCGAATTAACAACGGGCATTTTGTCTTGTAATAATTGAACGGTGCAATTATAAAAATTGATATCCATATCCGTCTGCGTAGTCGATTAACCGACCGAACAACAGATGGCGCACGTTAAACTACGATTAGTAGTGTTATCTGACAAGTGACGCGCAGAGATTAACGAGATTCGTGGTGATCGTGAAGACTACGCGTTTTAGAAAGTAAATATTTATATTTTAAAATGTATTTCGTGATTAATAACAAAATTGTTATAACAATCATTGGAATGTTTTTCCCTTTTACGTATTGATTATTTTTGTCATCAATATTAAATAGTAACGTTTCAATTATCGTAAACAATAAACTAAGAATAACTTGAAGCAATCAAAAAGTAGCGTCATAAATATAAAAGAAAATTTTCAATTAATTTTGATTGAACTGCGTTAACCGACGATGGCCTGCTATTTAGAATAATTAAGGGGAACCGGTTAAATCTGGATTTTTGGTTCTACTCGCAGACAAAATAAATATTTGCAAACAACTACTGGAACGACCACGAAGAGGTTCTTCAGACTTTAACGAGACAAGAATTTTCACATAAAAATACCTCTAAATATTTAAACATGTCGGACCCAGTGGCGGCTCGTGGCTTTAACATTTGGGGAGGCTAATCATAAATTTCAGTATGAAAATGTAACCCAACCCTAAAATTTCGTTAAATTATTTATTCAAAAATAATTTCGGCCAAACAAAAATATCTTATTTAAATTGAAAAGAATTTGTTTCCTTCAAAATTTTTTTTGCTTAGTTCAGAATTTCGGGGGTGGCTAAACTCCCCTTGCCTCTTCTGACGAGCCGCCGCTGAGCAGAAGGAAGTAAAAGACGTATTTTTTGTAAATTTACTGGTCTTGAAACCCTCTCTCTCTAAATACAATAATTATTTACCGAAAAAATCGAGATTTAGACACTAAAAAGTAAAAGAAGTATTTTTGAGAGGGATTGTCTCGTACAACCCTGTAGTTATGTGAAATTTTCTGTAATTTGCATCAGCATTATTTTTTTGAAAAATTAAAAATTAAGAATTGTAAAATTTTTGAGGTATTCCCCACTGGTAAGACCTAATTCACGTGTAATGCACTTGTAAGTTAGTGCATTTTCATTCGTTTCAAGCGAAACTTCGCAGATGAGAATCTCCTCTATGTCATCAGTTTCTGATTCGATTTTGTCATTTTTGAGAATCTGTCTGCATCCTTTCTTGCATTTGCAAAAAAAAACGTTTCACCCTCTTGTCTGGAGCAGAAGGCAGCTCTGAGAAGAAGAGTGTAGTGACAGGAATTCATCAGTTTTTTTCTTTTCCGGGTTACAGAATCAAATGTAAATGAAATGCCGATTGATGTGTTGATTATTAGCACATCTGCATCTGCACATCTTCTATCTGTAGAAGAAACAGAGACAACTCTCGAGCAACCTTATGCCAAAATCGAAGCAGAAGTGATTCCTATCTGTGAAGTTTCGTTCGATTTTCACGACGAAAAACTCGCAAAACCTGGTTCATCAGGAACATCATGCTTCTTTCTTCCATGCAAGAAGAATTAGGCCTCCCCAGTAGGAGATATCACAAGAAAAAGCAAAAGCGCAACATACTCTAGCTCAAAGTGGTCCGTACGGCCCCCGGGATTACTCAGGAAAATTAAAATTGATTAGGGGGACCCTAACAACAATTTTCTGATGCTCTGAAATTTCCATTCAATTTTAAAATGCCGATGCCGCATTAAAATCGGACAAGCCACCTTTGGCCGGTTCGGGGAACTTTGAAAATTCCAACAGTCTGTCGTCTGTCGTATAGAGGTCACTAGTACCGTGCGTCGGGTTAGCACGCCAAATTAACCTGAAAATCCAATTGTGCTATAAATTGTTCAAAAATGAATCAGAGAGATCCGGATGACCGTAATTTGGGAAGATTTCCAGGTCCCGATGGTGCGAAGCAAAATTCACCCGTAATTTGATAAAACTTAGTTGGTTTTGACTTTTGTTACATGTCGGTGTACATTTTAGTATCAATTCAATCCCGAAGAAATTAAGGTCCTGAAGGAATGCAGCAAGGAGGCTTTCTATCAGCGTAGTTTACCTTTAGGTACCTTAATTGGCGGTGCGTTGTACATGGGCGTGAAGAACGGTAAGTTTATTCGTTGTAATTAAATGGATTTAAATTGCGCAATTTTAGGAAATCTACAGGGTCATCCTACTTACGGTGCTATTCCGAAGGTTATTATTGGTTGTGTGGTTGGCTACTTCGCTGGTAAATTCTCTTATAGAAATAAATGTGCGGAAAAGCTGATGAGGTTACCCAACAGCCCCCTAGGTGATATGTTAAGACACAGGAAATCAGGAAGTTTTCAAGAAAATTTAGATAGTGGATTAGGTCCTAGTATGTCTTTACCACCTTTCAGTGGCGTTGGCCCGGGAGACACTTATAGTGATGTTCCTCCTCAGCCACGTAGGAATAGTTTGGATATGGATACATCTCGGCCCGAAGTGGGCGGTTTAGATGACACATTTAGGCCTTCATTAGATAGTAAAGCATTTAACATATTTTTATACCGGTTTTGCATTAGTTCTTAATTGCAGATCAAGCTTTCGAAGAAGAAGAAATGCCACCTGTGCAAAACGCCAGGCAGTACACTTATGAAGAATTGCGGCAGCAAAATAGAGCAGAGTACCGGCAACAGAGAATGTAAGTTCGCTCGTCAAGACGTAAAAAAGCTTTCTAGCTCAATACGACCACAGCTATGAGCTTTCAAACTTAGGGTAAAAATTTAATAAATGACAAAACAGGGTCAAAGGAGATCAAGTTTACTGTTAAGACAATCAGAAAAAATACTACATTAAAAACTGAAAAACAAAGTTTTTTGAGGCAAAAGTCGGGCTGCTACGAAGAGCTATATCTCGAAAACTTAATCGACTAGAACAATAATTTGTTTATGCTTTTACATAGCATTTTATCTTCTTTAATTTTGATAAGATCTATTTTAGGGGGTAAGTAGAAAATGTGCGTAAGGCAGTCATCTCGTGTGATGGCCGGTTTCATTAGCTTTTTCTTGGGATTTCTTTTTGACGAACAAGAACTTTGAACTTTTTACTATAATATATTTATTGACATTTCAAAATCCAAATCTTCATAACAATGTGTATTGTGCCACTCCAAAGGTACTGTTTGTCGACAGTCTCTGATTCCGGCTGATTGGCTTATCTGAATACAAAAACCCAAATGTGATTTCATTCTGTGAAGTTGTGGTTATCGAATGAACTAGAATCATTCCAAAATATTGAAAATTAATTTAAAAAAACCATGTCAATTATTCAATTTTCAATACTTACGAACGATTCTAGTTCATTCGATAGCCACAGCTACACAGATGGAAATGCCGTTTGGTTTTTTGATTTCAGATAAGGCAATCAGCCGGAGGATGTCGAAAGACTTCTTTTTGACATGGGTGTCTATGGAGTGGCGAACACACATTGTGATGATTTCATAAATAAAAATCCCAAAGAAAAGCTAAAAAATCGCCATTCATATGAAGTGACTGCCATAAGGCGGGATTTTAGCAGTCGAAAGTAAATTAAAATCGATGCTATTATTTTACCACATTTTAAAGTTATTGCTGAAATTATTAGTCTCTTTTGTTTATTAGACATCGAAAAGATGTAATAATTGTAAACCACTACAGAGAAATATTAAGAATAATCCAAATAAGAATTTTTTTCGGGAAAACTATCGGATCAGGATTTTTTCTGGTTAAAAATGTATACTTTTAAGAAAGTTTTCAATTTTCTTTATTTAAAAATTTTGTGAAAACCACTGCTTACTTCTCTGCTTAACTTTTCTCCTCTGATATTGCTGTTCCCAGTGTCGTTTTGTTAAAAATCATCCGAAACCAAAAAATCAAACAGGATATTAAAATAGAAACTATTGTCTAGTCTTTGTCACAGGAGTTTTTTGTTCCACTTCGACTTCTTGGTTCGTCTTTTATTTGCAAAATACCAACAATTTTTTTCTTGAAAATCTCTTCATTCAATTCAAGCGTCTAGCATTTTGTTAAAATTTGATATTTTTTAGATCGGCTATGACAAAGACTAAATAACAGTATCTATTTTAATATCCCGTTTGATTTTTTTGTTTCAGATGTATTTTAATAAAACGGCACTGGGTACCACAATTTATGAGCAAAAAATATAAGCAAAGAAGTATCCCGTGCTTTTCACAACATTTTTAAATAAAAAAATTTGAAAACTTTCTCGAAAGTATACATTTTTAACCAAGGAGTAAATATCTCAAAATAATTTTGTAGATAGGATTCGGAATTCCAATGATTTCCAACAAGAGGGAGGTAACGGGGTAACTGTCCCCCCCATGGACCCATCAAAACCAATAAAATTACTAAAATTATTTTAGGTATTTACCCTCTCCCAGCCAGCCTCGCTTACCTCCATGAATTTTTCCTGAATCTGCTCTTATGTACAAATGAAGGGAAATTTGAGAGAAAATCTTAAGAATACTATAATTTCCCCGAATAGCTTATAACGATTTCTCCGGGAAACCGAAGAGAAATCGTAATTACAAAAGTAAAGGAAAATCTTAGGAAATTTTAAGAATACTCCAGATGAGCTTTATTTTTTAGCTTTTTAAATTTTCTGAGATTTCCTTGGCCTTCCTAAAATATTCTGAATATTCTAAATTTCCCATTTTCTAAGTTTGGCTTGAAAGAGGAGGATAACAGTGTATCTAACTCCCTCCTCATGACAAAAATCTACTACATTTTTTTAAATTTCAAAAATATACCTAAATTCTTATCAAAATATATTTATTTTCCCTCTACTCACCAGCCTCCATTTACCCCCCTACATGAGCTTTACCTGAATCTGACCTTGATTTTCAAACTAATTTTCACTGGAATTCCAAACACAAAATTTTCGAGATGATTACCCCTTGTTTTTAACTAGAATAAACCCCGATCCTATAATTCCAATAGTTTCCCCGAAATAAATTCTTTAAGATTTCTCTGTAGTGATTTACAATAACATCTTTTCGATGTTCTGTAAAAAAATCAAACTGATAATTTTTGCAACAACTTTAAAATTTGGTAAAATAACAGCATCGATTTCATCATATTTATTATATTACATAATATAATTATGAGAACACAATTAAGAGAATCTTCAACATTTTAGAACAATTTATATTCAATTTACCGTAATATAATAATTCAAAAATGTAAAACTACAAAAGTAGTTTTAAGTGGATTTGCGGCACGGTACATAATATAGTAAGGTAATCCGACGAGCAACGTTTAAGTGAAACAATTTCGTCCCCAAGGATAGAGAATTAGATACCTATAAGCAAGCGTTGTATAGACAGAGAGCGATGCTCTGCAACTGCCCAGCGTTAGCGTCAAAAAGAGGATCCATGTTGGGGGACTTCTGGCCTAGCATGGCCAGTATTAGTGGCACACCGCCCTCTAAAATACTTGAGTTTATCTTAAGTGTGGAATGGCTCGAGGAATAGAGGGGAAGGTGGGCTGCTACAACAATCGGAGGTAGCATAATGGGCCCGTTTTGTGGCCTGAGTGCATGCGAACTTCGGTTTGCCCTCCACATCCAATCCAAATCCAGTGCACGTATTATTACATTTAGATACCTTCTTTTGCATCTCTCGTTGTACATTATGGTTTCATTTCTAATGCACGTAAAGAGTGCAGCGCTGGATTACCTTACTATATTATGTACCGTGATTTGCGGTCGTAAAGATCTATTCGATGATAGATACTCTTTTCACAATATGTTACCAATGAGTAACGTGGGGTACTGTAAAATCAGAATCCCCAGCCAAAAACATACATGCAGATTATTTTACAGCATCACATGAACCGCTAGGTTTTATTGCACTAGCGACGGTTTCGATACTCCATAGAAATTTCTCTTCATCAGGTACGAATTAACCCATGCATTGGCACTGCGGGTGAATTCATGCGATAAAACCTAGCGGTTCATGTGAACTATCCTCATGTGTGTTTTTGGTTGGGGATTCTGAGTTGGCAGTAACCCCACGTTACTCATTGGTAACATATTGTGAAATGAATAGCTACTATCATCGGTTAATCTTCACAACCGCAAATCCACTAATAGCTACTTTTAAGCTCATTCCCAAATTTTTATGCAATGGTCAAAAGAGAAAGGATAAGAGGGAATGTAGGTCATTCCATTAAAAAGCTAGGACCTTAGACTGAACGAATATTTTTGGTTTATTTACGCTAATTTTTTTGTTGCAGACCCAAAAGCTTTGAGTCGCAACCACCACCACCGCCTGGTGCTTCACCGGTGCCACCAGTACGAGAACCTCCGCTAGTGAAAAGTCAAACAAATAAATATGGCGATAGTTGGTCATAATGCAAGTTATCCCCTTTTAGTTTTTAAGCAAAGTTAAATATTTATGTTGTGGTGAATTTTTGCTTTAATTAAAATAATTTTTAATAAATTTTGTCTCGGAAATTTCTTTCACCTGATGCAGCTGATCTAACATCCGGTAAGATTTTTCTACATTATATTTTTCAAATCTGTTTTAAATTTAATCACTGGTGATGATAATTTTAACCTGATTTTATTAAATTCTTGATAATCTTGGCAAATGGTGATTTACGTAATCATTTGCTGTAAAATTCAAGATAAACTACATTTCGACAATTTCGCGTTGAGCATTTAATTTGTTCCGTGTTTGCCGAACCACAATGAAGTTAAAGGATTTACGATTTGAAGTTTTATCGTAAGGCAATTTTATTGTGGG
Source organism: Cantharis nigra (assembly GCA_958510845.1). NCBI lineage: Eukaryota > Metazoa > Arthropoda > Insecta > Coleoptera > Cantharidae > Cantharis > Cantharis nigra. The sequence goes on from OY294029.1 coordinate 508,972, forward strand.
ACATTTTAAAAAGTTAAACCGTGATGGGTTCTTTAGTAATCTGAAGTGATTAAATTTTTCCGTAATATTGATTTCTAGTTATTTTTGTGCAAATTATATTTTGTAATTATGTTTTTATTTTTTTCAGAGAGACGGAGACTCTCTTTTTGGCCAAAAATCTTAAAGGTAATTTTTAATAATAAATTTAAATTGTAGAATTATTTGGGTTTAAAATAAAATAAAGTAAAAATTTATGCCGACATTTTTTTATTTAAATTCCTGCTTGTTTTGATGTTTAGCCTTCCCGGCCCATCGATTAAAATTTGACAAAATACAAATAAAATATAAAATATTCACCGGTATTTTGGCGCACAAAGCAGAAAAACATTGGAAGCGAATATTACATATTATAATAACAACAATACAAAGTTTAATCACCTGTTTATCCTATTCGGCATCTATTTGCCAAAGCGATTCAAAACTGTGTGATACGTCTGCAGGTGTGAATATTCATTTTCTTGTATCCAAGATTCCATCTGATATCATCGAACACCTGTTCGTCTTTTTAAACGAATACTTCTTTATCACTCGGCATTTAAAGCAAAATTAATTCACGGTTAATTAAAGGTTTTCCACTAGAATGCATACACTCTCGATTTAGGTAAAGCTAAAAGTTATATATCTAGAAAATAAGAGTCCCGTTAGCTGTTGTAAAGGTAAAACTGCTGCTATCTATCTGAATTTATTTACCTTATAAGTTTTAAACACAGTTTACACATTTGAAGAAAAATGTGATTTTCACAATAATTCACTGCTATAATCACTGGAGAAAAATTTTCACTAACCTCATGTTTGTTGACTAAACCCCTCGTCGTCTAACCTACCTATTAAAAAAAGAAAATCCGTAAGTATTCATATTTTCCAGTTGTGTTTTTAATCAAACTTACCTTTTTCACTGATGTCCTGCCGCAAAAATCGTCACCATTCTGGAATTCCATCCAACGGCACAAAACACAATCACTATTTTTTAACGATTCGGAACGAACAACTTTTAAATGAACACCGAACACTACCTTTTTACACAATATTTTAAAGCAAAACTGACTCGCGATTATTTAAAGCTTCCATCAAGCTTATTCACAAAAATTCGTAGCCGGATTTCACGCACTAAGACTTTTGGCCTGCAACAAAGAAATACCTTTAATTTGTGCCTGCGCTTCAAATTTAATTTAAAAATTAGAAAGAATGGATTTTAACCAAAATCTAATCAGCACAAAGAGACTAAATGTGAAATTTAGTTAGAAAATTCCTGTTACTTTTTGATGTAGGGCCCGTAATATAAAATTGAACTACGAATACACATTTTTTGAAAATAATAATTTTGAGGTTCTCCGATCCCAAACCTTTGACCGCTTTGTGGTCGCAGAAGCTGAAAATGATCATTTTCAAAAAATAACGGTGAGTCGGGATTCAAATTTTGTGTGCGGTCTACCTCACAAAGTAATAGGAATTTTTATTTTGATTAAAATCAATACACGAGAACTTAAATAAAATAAATCAAGAAAGTTCAGTGGATTACACAAAAATTTTGCAAAAAGCAGTGGTGTAGCAACAGGGGGCCCGAGGTGGTGCTTGCCCCCCGCTAATACCTTTTGACCACTGGATAATTGTCACAAAATTTACATTAACCATGCAGATAGGAAATATTATCAACTTACATTTTTCCCAAGTCCAATATTTTGAAAAACAGCTGTTCCAATTTTGGTGTTAGCCAAAATGACGTCACTTCTTTCATGTTTGAGTTGAAGAAGTTCAGTTAGCAAACTGGCAAAATGATTTTCTGAAAAAGAAGCGACAGGCGTTAGCGAAATTCCTTCGTCAAAAGGTTTGGAAATATGAAACCGACTGGGAGTAGTTAAAACTAAAGTTGTGGCTAAGTTGATCCATTCAAATGAATTTCCTTAACATGCAGATAGAAAATTGTAACTCACCTTGTTATTGTTCGACGAATTTTCCGGAAAACTCCACTTTTCACTTTGATGCTGAAGAGCAAACCAACAAAACTCGAATAGCCGTTAACTACGATGTTCTTTTGTCAAGTGACGCCAACATGACAGTAAAACAATTGACAATCAAAAAAATTGTTATAAATGCAGCCGGGTCATCTCGTTCAAAAATGGCCGAACGGCTTTCTGCAAAAAAAAGTTATGTAAAAAAATAGCAATTTGAATTTTCACAGGTAGAAGAAAATATTGAGTCGTTTAGGGAAATGATGAGAAATTAAAAACCGCTCCTCTACGTTTTTCCCCAATTATTGTTAGAAAATTTGTAATAAGCATGCAAACAGGAAATAACATCAACTTACACTTTTATCTGGGAAAACTGCGGTTTCCAACTGACATTTTCTTCAACTTTGTGGAAAAACCCATTTTCCAACTTGATGCTGAAGAGCAAACCAACGCTAACTACGATTAACTTTCAACTGACGCCAACTTGACAGCCAAAACAATTGACGATCAAAAAAAGATTGTTTATGTTACAAAAAAATGGCCGATCGGTTTTCTGCAAAAAGAAGGATTATTTAGAAAAACACCAATGCAATTTCTCTAAGTAGAAGAAAATCGCGGAATCCTTTTGGGAAATGGAAACTTCCTCCCGGCACACAAACTGAGTCATTCGCACAATTTTCCTTTCCATGAGTAAATAATAAAGAAATGGGTATTATCTTACTTTTTCCGGAAAATTCCTGGTTCCACTTCGAGGGAAAAGCACAAACTGCCACCAATTGTTTACGTTAACTCCTGCGACACAAAGCTACCAACAAAATCCAGAAGTTAAATGTCAGGTTTGCACAAGAAAATGCTATTATGCACCAGACACCAGCAATTTTTGAGCCGACCTACACCGACAACATTTAAAACAAAAGTGAGTCGATTAGGCGGTTACGTTCGACTGTCAATTTATTTTATTATTTAAAAAAGGTAGAATAATAGATAAGAGTCAAGGGTGATTATTCACACATGCTGATGAACCGGAAGACTAAAAATTTTAATTTACTTGAATTTCTTTAAAGCGCAGTTATAAAAGTGCGTCTACAGGGTGGAAATGAAAAATCAATTAACTAATTTTTTGACTCCTGCAGTCATTTGGGGGATTCTTCTGTATCCCAAATTAGGAGCAATCCAGGTTCCATAATATAAATATTATTATTTTCTATTTTACTTTTTAGATTATCTAATTAAATAATATCTTTGCGGTCTTTGGGACAGCTGGAGAATATTCCAGCTATGCCTCCCCCCCCCCCCCCCCGAGGAAGAAAAAAGATAAAATCCGTCGCGTGTCGTCATACACAACCTGGCCGATTACATAACACTTCCACGGGAAAATCTGATGCCAGTCCACCCCTGCAAAAGATATGACAGGTGTCATACTATGACAATTAATTTATTAATTTCAACAGATATAATTTTTCCACGATTTTCCCACAACTCAAAAAGTTACATTTGGCCATCTCCTCGGGGGATGTTTCTGATAACCGCCGGTTTTCAAATAAAACAGGTAAAATTTTCAATCTTCTTTTGTCGTAAAAAAATAACAATAGCAACCGTAAAATAAAAACAGCAAGTAAACGTCAACGAAAAAGTCCAAATTTCTGTCGATTTAATTTTAGAGATTGTTAAAACCCAGCAGAATGGCAGCAGCTTGCCATAATTGCCATCTCAAGTGTGGCAAAGGCAAAGAAGGAGGGGGCGGTGGTAAGGGCGTTACCCCGGAAGTTCTTGCAAAACTGGAAAGCGGTTTCAGTAAATTGGAAGCTTCCGATTCCAAATCTCTTTTGAAAAAATATCTGGACAGAGCTTTATTCGATAAACTAAAGAACAAAGAAACATCGTTTGGATCCACCCTGCTGGATTGCATTCAGTCAGGTACTACCAGTGCTTTTTTTCCAACATTTTCACTCCTCTTTTTCCCTCAGGTCTCGAAAATCATGATTCCGGCATTGGAGTTTACGCTCCAGACTCCGACGCTTACACCGTTTTTGCCGACCTCTTTGACTGTATCATCGAAGATTATCACATGGGATTCTCCAGAAGCGATTGCCATCCACCTTCCAATTTTGGAGACGTCAAGACCTTGAAGGATCTGGATCCGTCTGGAAACTTTGTCGTTTCGACTAGGGTCAGGTGCGGTCGATCTCTCGAAGGCTATCCCTTTAATCCGTGCTTAACCGAAGCTCAATACAAAGAAATGGAACAGAAGGTTTCCGGTATTCTGCTGAGTCTCACCGGCGATTTGAAAGGAAAATATTACCCTCTGACTGGAATGAGCAAGAAAGATCAGCAACAGCTGATCGACGACCACTTTTTATTCAAGGAAGGCGACAGGTTTCTGCAGACCGCGAATGCCTGCCGATTTTGGCCCACCGGTCGGGGAATCTTCCACAACGACAACAAGACCTTTCTGGTTTGGATCAACGAGGAGGACCACATTCGCATTATTTCCATGCAGCAGGGCGGCGATTTGGGTACGATTTACAAGAGGCTGGTCGAAGGAGTGCAGTGCATCGAGAAGCAACTGAAATTTTCCCACAACGATCGACTTGGATTTTTGACCTTCTGCCCCACCAACTTGGGTAAATTATAGTTCTCCACTTAGTTTTTCTCAATTTTAATAAATGAATTAGAGTTATATATGACCGCTACTGTACATATCCTGTACTTTCTCTAGTTGCAGTTCCGCCACTGTCTCGCCATTTTACTTTCATATTATTTTAACAGGAAATACCTGGAAAAGTCAGGAAATTTTATCAAATTACGAAAAGTCGGAGAAAACTTTTAATTTTTATTTTGAAAATAAATCCGGAAATCATGTGAAACTCCGCGATCAAAGTTCCAGAAGGAAAACACTAGATTTTTTTAGTTTTCCTGATATTTCCCTTCAATTGTACATCACATTTTCAACAGAAATTTTATTTTTAATAATACTTGTTTTGATTTTTCCTTTTTTAATCTTTTCTTAGATTTCTTTGTAAGAAGGACAGTGGGGCCGGGGGGTGCAGGGGGTACCGGTGATCAGGTTTTTCCTAATGCAGAATAATAAATTATTCTGTTGTATTAAAAATTTAAAAGACCAACGGGAATTTGTTAGGGAACAAATGCTATTTGAAGTCTGGGGAGGTATAAAATACCCCCAGGTCACCAGCAATTATGTTCAAATGGTTGCTATGCTATTAAACTTGAGACTTCCGTACCAGGAATTTTACTATATTCTGTGGGGTGTTCCAGACCCCCCGGTGTGAATTTTTACGGTACATGTTGTGTGAATATGCACTAAAACCTTTTGTTTATTTGTTCTGGCAGAGTAAAAAATTCTTATTACTAAAATAAATCACAAAACGTACACACACACACTTTTGGGCTTTCAAACCGGGGGGTCTGGGGGGTATTCAATACCCCCCAGTGCACCAGCAGTTTTTTATTTTTTTTTGTCAAAATCATATTGCTAATTTTACTTTTCGATTCCAGGCTTGGATCCTTTTTAGTTTTTACAAGAAAGTAAAAAATTAATATTTCAATTAAATAAATTTAATATAAAAATTTACTTTAAAATTTAAAAAACTTTTAAATTAAATTGTTTACCTCGACTGAAAATTTGATTTCCTTGACTTTTTCTGACAAAATTAAGAAAATCTTAAATTTTCCATGACTTTTCCAGATTTTCCAAAGAAGTGGGAATCCTGTAATTGTTATATAGGGCGTATCAGTGGCGTATTTTTCCAAGATATCTCAAGAAACAGATTCTTAGAAAATTTGTAAAAATATAGAAAATCTCTAGAAATCCATAGAAATTTCAAGAAAATCTTAGGAAGCTCGAGAAAATTTTGGTAAATAGGAAATCGAGAGAAATGCAAAACTCTAGAAAATCTAAACCATTTTAAAACCATTGAAATCTCAGAAAATGGAAAAACCAAAAAAAAGATAGTCTATAATATTCTAGATTTCCTCAAATTTCGTTTTAGTTTAGCATATTATGACAATTTCTCCACTTATTAGTAAAATACGAGCGGGAAATTTTAGAAAATCCATAAAAATGTCACTAATTTTACAATTAGGAAATGTAGAAAATTAGAGGAAATTGAAAAGTCTAGACAATCTTAGGAAAAAATCCAAAAAATTTTGTGAAGTGGGGAATCACAAAATTTTTAGGATATTTGAGGAAATCTAGATAATCTCAGAAAACTGAAAACTAAAAAAATCTTCTATATATTTTTTAAAATATTTAATAAATATAATTAGGGGGGGGGGGGCTAGTTACTCGTCTCTGTATCCGCTCTTGTTTGGAAATGTGCAAATTGGATTAATCGGAACTTTCATTCGCGGGTTTATGGGCAGTTGATTTTTAATCAAAAATCCTTATAATTTGATCCTAGATTTTCTCTGCTCATGTCTCATGCAATAATTGTTTGTCCTGAACAGGAACAACAATACGAGCGTCGGTCCACATCAAGGTGCCAAAACTTGCGGCCAACTACCAAAAATTGGTGGAGGTTGCCGGTCGCTACAATTTGCAAGTGCGAGGAACCCGCGGAGAGCATACGGAGGCGGAAGGAGGCGTGTACGACATCTCGAACAAAAGAAGAATGGGTTTAACGGAATACCAAGCCGTTAAAGAAATGCAAGACGGAATATTGGAGATTATAAAGCACGAGAGCGCTCTAAAATGAATCCTAACGAAAGTAAAACAAAATTCTTTATTTTATAACAAATTAAAATACAACGGTTATATAAGTTTTTCCTTTCATTTGATAAAATGTAAGCTAGGTGCATTAAAAAATAGATAAAATTGCTATACTTTTTCCTTAACCTGCCCCTCCCCAAAACTCCGTGTTCGATTCGAAAAGGACGCGGAACGAAAGTTTTGATATGATCTAGTTGTTTTTTTTACAAAAATATAAAATCCACAAAAATTGGTCGTACAAGGATTACAAATATTTACAAATCGTTTTGAACACCACAGTGCAAAAGTCGTTAGTGTTTGTGCAAACCGGAACTTTCCCTAAGGGTCGATGGAACCAACGCCATTTAAGTCCGTTGATAATAAAATAATCTAATAATATATTAACAATGTTTACGTATTAAATATATTTCTTTGTAAGCCATAATAAGTGCTTCCTAAATATATAGCAATGGAATAATAAAATCAACGGAAATAGTTTTCCTCTAAAATTAATTTTTCGGTAAATGAAAATGAAAGACTTGAAGAAACCAATTTTTTCTTTATTCGTTTAAGATGCAGGTTCTCACTAAGGCTTCTGAAACCGAATAAGGATCACAGTTTGAAGACGGTCTACGATCTTCCAGGTAGCCCTTCTTATCTTCCGCACATCCACGTGGAATACGGATGCTAGCAGCGCGATTTGCTACGCCTAAAACAAAACAAATCGCATTAGTCTTACCCCACGACCGGATTCCCTGTTACCCAGCGGCTTACCTGCGCTAAAATCGTGGATAGACGAAGTCTCGTGGTGTCCGGTCAAACGACGTTCGTTGTCCTTGCCTCCTTTGGGATCGTAGGCCTGGATGTGTCTCAAATGGTGGCGACTGAGCTTGTCGATGGCCTTTTCAATTTCGCTAAAAAACCAAAGAATAACATTTTTGCAATCTACCGTTTCGAAAAAGCTCACATAATTCCGTTGTCTTCTCTCATAGCCAGAGTGGAAAAGTTGGTGTGAGCGCCGGCTCCGTTCCAATCGCCTTCCATTGGTTTCGGATCCAAAGTTGCGATCACGCCGAATTCCTCGGCCACGCGATGCAATATGAAGCGGGACATCCACAATTGGTCTCCAATGTCGATGCCTTCGCAAGGTCCCACTTGATATTCCCACTGGGCTGGCATGACTTCGGCATTACTTCCGGCAATGTTAATTCCGGCATAAAGGCAAGCTTTGTAGTGGGCTTCTACGATATCACGCCCGTAAACTTTGTTGGCTCCCACCCCGCAATAGTAGGGTCCCTGAGGGCCGGGGAAGCCGTTTTTGGGCCAACCCAAAGGTCTAAGGTCCATGTCCAAGAGGGTATACTCCTGTTCGATTCCAAACCAGGGTTTGGTGTCCTTTGCGGCATCCATCGCCTTCACGCACGAGTGGCGCTTGTTGGATTCGGTTGGTTTCTTGTTGTACTTGTAAGCTTCGCACAAAACCAATTTGTTGTTTCCTCTTCTAAACGGATCGCGGTACATCGCCACTGGGTAAAGGTAGGTGTCGGAATTGCTACCTTCGGCTTGATAGGTGGAACTCCCGTCATAGTTCCAAATTGGAAGTTCTGCGTTAACGGAGACCGTTAATTCTGGATTGAATTGGACACAAATTTGAAAAACTCACCTGACGCGTCGGTTGGGACAAAGTCTAAAGTTCGGGTTTTGGCTCGGACGAATTCTCCGGTGCCGTCGATCCAGACGTACATGGCTTGAACCTTTCCATCTGGAATGTCCAAATCCAAAAATTTGTTACTGACGACTTTGTTTAACGCCGCATTGGGCGAATGCTCCAGCGTTGGATTAGGCATCGTGTAGTACTGCAACAAAAAAGTTAGTTGAACCAAGTCCACTGACAGTTTTTAAATGGGATGATAACTTAAAGGTCTTATCAACAAATGATGGAACTGACAATAGATAAGGAAAGTAAAAGCGTCAATAATTGATGACCTCGAATATTAAATAGTACAAATTCTATCGACGATAAGAAAAACATTTCTACGAAGTGGTTACTACATTAATTTTTAATTGCTATGTTTTTACCCTCATCTTGACTTCAACAATGGGCTAACTCATTAACTGCACTTTTAGATTACAAATGAAGCCAGAGTACTTAACCAGTACTTATATATATTTGTGCAGATCATTCTAACTAATTAGGACTTTTAGTAAAACAAATAGAAATTATTGAAGAGTTTAAGATTTCGTGATCACTCAACCGGCGCATGCTTTTTGAATTATTATTTTTAGTTCAAACTTTTCCGAAAATAAAGTTTGTGTTTGAGGTTTCCGTTCCAAAAAAATGTATCGTCTAAACATAAATAAAGAAATGACCCCGCACCATTCTTATGGGAAAATGTCTTTCTGTAGATTTGGCTGATTTTTGGATATATTGCAAATTCTTTGTTTTTATTATCACTGTAAAAGTTTAAATTTTTTTACTTGTTTGTTCGTGAGTTCATGTCAAATAAATCGACACTGTTTTGTATTGTTGTGGCTAACGAAAATATTCGAATCCTTTTATGTTAACAATACAAATTGCACATTTTGACCTATAAAAATCGCTTTCGCAGCAAATCTTTTCAGATATTTTTTGTTACAAATTTCATTGTCTTCAATTTTGGACCTATACATTTTTCAATTTTGTCGCCCCGTTTTTGACTGGCAGCGACTTTAAGCAAGACTGTAAAACACAAAAATTATCGTCATCTGTATCTCGGAAACGGTGCGACAAAATAGAAAAATGTTTATGAACAAAAATGTAGAGAATCATGTTTTCAAGAAAAAATGCTTATTGATTTTTTCATTTCGTCGCACCGTTTTCGAGATATAAGGTAGATAACAATATTTTTTGTATTTTACCCTTGTCTTGTTTAAGTTGCTGCCAGTCAAAAACGGGGCGACAAAATTGAAAAATGTATAGGTACAAAATTGAAGGCAATAAAATGTTCAACCAAAAATGTCTACAAAAATTTGCTGTAAAAGAGATTTTTATATGTCAAAAAACGGTTTCAAAATTTGCAATTTACATTGTCAACATAAAAAAGTTAGAATATTTTCGTTAGACCCAGTGATTTTTAAATTCAAATTTTAGGTGTCAATCCGGGGGGCATGGAATGCCCTCCAGTACATTTTTTACCAAATACCTCGAGTTGAAGTAGATTCAGATGAAAAAATATAAACTATATTTCAAAATTCAAATTTTCCAAATATTTCCCTCGAAATTCTTTAAAATACGGAGTCTTAATTTTGGTCTTGGGGTTCCCCTACCACTCCCGACTATAAATTTTATTTAAAAAAAATTTTATTAAATATATTTTTTAATTTATTAAAAAAATTATAGTAAATATAGTAAAAATATTTATAAAACTTATCTTATCAAAAAGGAAAATAACTCGGAAACCACGAGATTTAGGCATGCACGACTGGTAATAAAACTTGAAGAAAATGTAAAAATGTATAAAATGGCATACCAGAAAAACCGCACCTTTCCGAATTTTCTTTGAAAAATTTAGTTGCGCGAGCGCTTAACCGACTGCTGGGTTTTCATAATTTCCTATTATTTTATAGCTTCGGTAATCTTGAATTTTGGCAATAAGTTTAAAAATAGGAATATAGTTTATATTGTGATTGGCGAAAAAATTTCAACTTTGCATATGACGATTATATTTAAAAATATTTGAAAACAGTCATCTCGTGATTCCTTAATTACGAATATAATTGAAGATAACAATTATTTTATTATTTCTTAATTTAGGCTCTATTGACCTACATTTCAAAAAATCTCCTGCGGCTCGTTTCATCCAAATTAACCTCGCGACCTCCTGAATTTTTAGTTGGTAGATTATTTTTTACGACAATGATGTTTAGGCAATTCTGCTGGTCATGGCGACCATGAAAATAGTTAATTATGTAATTAGAAAAATTTGTTCAAACAAGTGAAGCTATTTTATCAAAAAAAAAATGAGATAAGCAGACAGAACCGGCTCCAGCCGTATGGTATTCTGCGGGACTTTCTCGTTTAATTATGCAAACATTGTAAACTTAATGCAATTACACATCGGGCCCATTTGTGTTTCCGCCGGATTAATTATTGCTAAATTAACCAAAACGTGAGTTAAGTTATGCAAACTACACAGAATGGCAGTCACGTTCGCAGCACGCAGAATCACGTGAACTGTCGCATTGTCGTCTTGCACAAATATAAAAAACCGCATGGATGTCCTATCCTGTTACGATAAACCAGAAAAATTTATTAAAACCGGCTGTTTCCGCTCTTAATAAGAGAAAATTAGGGACAATTAACATCTACTTTTCTCGATAATTTTTTCTCACGAAAAAAAATTTCCAGTGGAGCTGTGCATGCATTTTTGTATCGAGTAAACACAGAGTTCGTTAACTTTTTTTATTATTAGCAACAGAGATTAGTAATTATTTCTTGTTATCATAATAATTTTTTATCAGTAGTGTTTGGATTAATTAAGCCCCCGGTATTAATTGAACAATGCGTGTTTTCCAAAAACATCGAAGCTACAAGCTATAATTGCATATCTCCTGATAACGACCCACCGACTGCAAAATAGGAAAACAAGTGCAACTGTAATAAATGTATTGGCCTTTTTCGTTTGGATTCTCAGTAGAAACTACGGTTTTCCCCGTCAATTACCCCAATAACCAGAACCTGATATGCTAATGAATTTGCATCCGTGCACTGTTATTGCATTTTGTACCAGACACGAGAAATTCTTTCAGTTACCAAAAAAAGTTTTGGATAAAATATTCGAAAAACCCCCACGTTGGGCGCCATAATTTATTATTATTCTAGATTAATCAATTTCTGAATAACATTGCAATGTTTAATTACTTTATATTTATGAATTATGATTAATAAGTTGTAAATACGATTAACACACAGACTTTCATTTAATTAATTGCAAGTTGTATGATTATACAACAAACATTACATTGCATAATTTGTAATTATTCAAAATATTAAAATAACATTTAATTTATCGAAAAAACGCCATTACTTGAGAAACGGTTGGTTTTACGGCAAAAATATATCAAACCGTTTTTGTAGGGAATTTAATTTGCATTATTTTTGTACCAATGACTTTTTATGGTCAGATTGAGGGCCTACGAGATATTGCGGAAATGCCGTTTTCTCACAGCTTCGGACCGCCATTTTACGATATTCTGAACTACAAAACGCAATCTAAGTTTAGGAATTATTATTTTTTGAAAAAAAATCAGAAGCGATTAATATGATCTAAAGTTGCCGGGTGTAAACATCAAAGGATTTTATTATTTTTCCGCCTTGTTAAATTAGCATAACAACATACGGGTTGTTATAAAAAAATGTGATAAGAGAGATTAACGATGTTTTCGATTTATTTTTCCAGATAAGGAACAGAGATAAGCACAACCACAATTAATTTTCTAATTATTATATCAACACTTTGATTGATTGATTACGTAAATCAGCCGAAACAAAAAAAGTTCCTTTATTCCTTTGCCAAAATATTACTACTATTTTTGCATCATCTTTGAATGACAAATTAAGGAGAACCTTGCTGATTATTCCGGTGAATCCAAAAGATTTTTAGAAAAAATGCGAATTTGGCCGCATTAAAGCGATGTTGGCAAATTGTTGTTGTTCTTTATTACAACACAAAAATAACTATTTACATCATCAATCTCCGTTATTTAAATGTTATTAAAAAAACATGTGGTTACGTGGACGAAATTACTAAATCGACAATATACTTAAAATTTTTTGTTGGCTTAATTACTGCTTTAAATACACGTAAATACACAAATGTCAAGGTAAAGTGGGATAATTTTTAAAATTAAAACAGCCAACGCCATCTGTCCGCCAAAAATCGCTCTACTTACCGAAATTGAAGATTAAAGCAAAAGAAAGGAAAAAATCTGAAACAAAAATATAAATAAATTAAATTTATGTTATCATTATCACAAACATCAATTAAATTAATTAAATTGGTTTAGTGCGAAGACCTAAGAAAAATATAAACATAATCGATTTTTGGATTTTTCCAGTATCGGATGCGTAACAAAAACTTTCCGTATTTTTCTGCTTGAAATTGTTTTGATATGTCAGCCTATTGCATCAGTGCTCTGGATGGAATTTTTTTGAGATTATCAAAACTAACTTAGAAGAAAAAACTGAAGAATTACCTAGCAGGAAATGGAATATGGCGGAGGAGGCCGTATATTCCTCGTTCCTCCATAAGATATTGAAAAATCCCCCACCCACACAAACAATTTAATTTTAAAATTCAAATTTTTTCATTTTCCGGCGGAAATTTAATATTTACCAAAGAGTAAATATCTAAATATAAATGTCCCCCCCCCTGACCCACCAAAACCAATAAACTTACTAAATTTTATTAAAATTTGAAAAATACACCTAAATTTTTATAAAAAAATAAATAGGAATTTTCAGCCTTCCAGAATAAAATGCATTTATGGATGGAAGGGAGGAAATGTATGGAATACATCTCAGCTTATCTACAATTGCGTTTAAAAAGTAAACTCTTTAGAACCCTTTCTTTCAGTAGCTTTTCGATTTTCTAAGTCTAACTTTCTGTTTTCCAATCCGGGGGGTCTGGGGGGTATGGAATACCCTCCAGTACACTAGCAATTGTGTTCTAAAGAAAACTTTTAGAGCCAGTTTTTCAGTCTTAGTTAATTTAAGTTAAGAGTTTTCTTGTTGAATACAATAATTATTGAAAGTGTACTAAAAATAATACCGGTCGCAGAATGTTTACTTAAAGGGTGGCGTGGTGCGTACCACATCAATTCATAAATGTATTTTGTTCTGAAAGACTCACAAGTTCTGATTTAATAAAACCGATCACAGAAAATGAACGCTAAGTTTCGCGTTTTGAGAACGGCTGGTTTGGGTGTGACTCAGCAAAAGAGAGAGAGATGACCAGAATATAAAAGATGCTGAAGAAGAGGTCAAAAATAGCTTCAGATCAGCTTTGTCTTCAGATCAGAATGAATTACTACCGCAATCCATAAATACATTTGGTTCTGAAAAATAATATTGATCGCAGAATGTTTACTTAAACCTTTTGTTTTCCAATCCGGGGGGTCTGGAGGGTATAGAATACCCCCCAGCACACTAGCAATTGTGTTCAAATGAAAACTTTTAGAGCCTGTCTTTCAGCCTTGGTTAAATTAAGGTAAGAGTTTTCTTTTTGAATACAATAATTATTGCTAGTATACTGGCCCCATATCCATACCCCCCAGACCCCCCGGATTGAAAAACAGAAGGTTTAAGTAGACATTCTGCGATCGGTATTATTTTTCTGTACCAAATGCATTTATTATATTGCGGTAGTAATTCATTCTGATCTTTAGATTAATTTAGTTTAGTTTACTTTAGTTTCACTCTAAACAATTTCTATGATTTCCAAGGAATTGGTATTTTGGTCTTTTAATATTAACATGAGCATCCTTAGGATTTTAATATTTGAAGTTTTCGATATTAAAAAATTAAATACGAGGAAACTGTGGCCGACAACCATGCTGGTGGGACCGGAGGGTTTGGGGGGTATGGAATACCCCCCAAAACAAATCATTCAAATTAGGTTATAATATTATTTATGGATTTATTTCGTCGCTACATTACAGAATTAATTTGTTTAATTTTAAAACTCCCATTAGATATTTCATGATTTGCAGAAAAATCCACATAAATAAATGTGAAAATTATTCTTTGTTTAGCGAGAAATTCCTTTGCCAATTTTTTTGTCGACAGGCAGATTTATTTCATGATTTGACGTTTTTGGCAGTAAAACGATTCAAGTGAGAAAAAACTTTTATTCAAGAAGAATGCAGGCTCTGCCTGCCTCACGCATTGTGAAATTGGACCACAACACTAGCAGACAATAATAGAAATAGAAGCAAAAGTGAACGACCCGAATTCCCACGAAAACAACCTGTTCTCGAATTGATTTTTGCAAATCATAAAAAAGCTAATAAGAATGAAGTCTTGAGATTCATCTAGACCGGTTCTGTATAATGTCAGAGAGCAATCTTGCGCTTTTTATTGCCATGCGGATAAGTTTCGCTGAAAAATGAATTCTCGCGGATTCTATTTATATTTTTTAATTTAGAAAGTAAATGACCTTTGCTACAAAAAAATTACAATGTAAAATAGGTAACTATGCTATTGTCTTATTGATTATCGAAAAAATGACGTGACTGCGATGGTAATTATCAAATTTTGTATACTAATCGCATTCAAAGTGAAAGTGAATTAAAGGGGGTCCTTTCCTCCTTTCGATCAACCTTGTGGTACGCCGACAGCAGAAAAACGAGGAAGAAACTGATAGTATAAGAAAAAAAAAACGAAGGAAGGAATAAGAAGATTTCGGCTGTGCTAATGGTGCGCTTATTTACATAACAATCCGTGCTCTGATCGATGCATTTTAAATAATTTAAATTGGAGTGGCCTAATGCCGCCCCTAATTGGGGCAATTTTATCAAAGAATCGATCATTAGGCAAGCAAACATTTAAATTTAAAAAAGCTTTAAACCGAGAAAGGATAGAATTTTTGGGAATAAAATAAAAAATGAAAAAATAAATAAATTGGAAAAAAAGGGTGGACTTACTTTTATTGTTAAAAAAGTTTGGTTCTTTTTTCGAAACCAGTTCCGTTTTCCATAATATCAACTACTAAATAATAATTGGAATAAACCGACAGCGACATGAGAAAAAGTCAATGCACTCGCGTTGAATAAAAACACAATTTTCGTTATATGCGCTCTGCTTTATACGCACCCACCCTGACCTCGTGCCATAGGACGCACGTGGACAGGCGTCGTGACACTACGACGAGAGCGTCGCGGGATTTCTAAAAAAATCCATCTCGAGTAGTTTTGCTTTGTGACGACGACGACGACAAGTAAACAAAAACCAGTCGATAAGTGAAAGCAACGTTTGCACCACCCTGTATGACTAATTTATTATTGCGGGGATTACATAAGCTCGGTTACGTTCAATTTACTTGGTGATCAATACGGGTAACGTTGTTATGATAATGAAACCACATGTTACTCTCAAAATTAATGATAAGGGTTAGCTGTTGGAATTTTCTTAAATAATTAAGCTACTGCAGAGAATTTTCTTGCGTGAAAAATTATTTTGACTTTAGCACAAAAATTAATATTTACGACGCATTTTTGATCAAATTAATTTTAAATTAATATTAGTATCAGATACGTCAACCTTATGGGAAGGTTCTGTTTTGAAAGATTTGGGTCGAAAATTAAATTTACCCCTGTATCTCGCTTACGGTTACTCTGACGATGAAAAGTGATTTCAGCAAAGGCGTAGAGAAGAAAATTTGCTACAAAAAAGTATTTCAGTATTTTTTACTAAACTCAAAGGTTGGTGCTAAAACCTCAACAATTACAACAGTTACGTAAACGTTAAAATGACGTTATAATAACGTAATATTAACTCAAAAAGAAAATTAAAAGGAATTTTTGAAATGTTTACTATTATTTTTAAAAAAATCGGACAGGGAGGAAGGGAAGTATTAAACAAGACTAATCTAAACAGTTTAATAATAATTAATGCGATTAGAACGATTTAATCCTTAATTTTTGCTTAGAATTATAAAATAATTGCTTTATCTTTTTATGTAGGTATAGCCAATGTGCCTTCGCCACAATAAATCATAAGACTTATTTATACAGCAAATAAACATAAAAATTTGTATTAGTAATAAAATATAAGAACAAATACAAAACAAAGCGGTTACTGTAGTTTTGATGATCTGTTCTATCTGCAATAAACATATTATTTACGTTTTCTGCATAACAAACTTTACAAATTAGTTGGCTTCCTCAGGCTGGAAACTTTAAAGGTAGGTACTTTGCAAAACTGAAACAATTGGCGATTCAAATTTTCCAGCCAAACAATTGCAGCTTTACATTATTCCCCTGGGCAGAACAAAAACTGCCTACAAAAAGTCACAGGTGGAATTTTTTTATTTCGCGTAAAAAACATTTCTTCCTCTTGTTTTTGACATAACTCACGAAGTACTCGTCGGACAATATTCAACTTTCGTGTGGGTTTTTATCATTTTGTCCTCTAAAAATTCTATCTCTTGACTTTTTATCGCCAAGTCGACCGTTTTGCAGTAAAAAATTCCTAAAGTACCGGTCGCATACAGTCAGCAAGAAGAAATCTGATATTTCTCGTTATAAGTTTTTGACATAACTCACGAAGTACTCGTCGGACAATAATCAGCTTTCGTGTGGGTTTTTATCATTTTGTCCTCTAAAAATTCGATCTCTTGACTTTTTACCGCGAAGTCGGCCGTTTTGCAGTAAAAAATTCCTAAGGTACCGGTCGCATACAATCAGCAAGAAGAAATTTGATATTTCTCGTTATAAGTTTTTGACATAACTCGTGAAGTACTCGTCGGACAATATTCAGCTTTCGTGTGGGTTTTTATCATTTTGTCCTCTAAAAATTCGATCTCTTGACGTTTTACCGCGAAGTCGGCCGTTTTGCAGTAAAAAATTCCTAAGGTACGGGTCGCATACAGTCAGCAAGAAGAAATTTGATATTTCTCGTTATAAGTTTTTGACATAACTCGTGAAGTACTCGTCGGACAATATTCAGCTTTCGTGTGGGTTTTTATCATTTTGTCCTCTAAAAATTCGATCTCTTGACTTTTTACCGCGAAGTCGGCCGTTTTGCAGTAAAAAATGTGTAAAGCACCGGTCGCATCCAGTCAGCAAGTAGAAATTTGATATTTCTCCACCAAGAATTGCTTGATCAGCTGTTTGCTAGTTAATTTGCTTATAAATTATATGACGTCAGTATTTATAATATTGTACACTTGGAAATATAAATAAATAAATTAGATTAAATGGGATCGGTTTATTTAAATAAATTAATATTCAGCGAATTTGCTGCGCTATTTGCACTTCTATTTGATCGAATTACTATGTGGCTCTGGGAGAAGACGAGGCGAACGAGAGGAAATTAAAAACTTACAAGTGCTTTCGAAAAGTTGAAGGGTTTTCGAGTTTAATTTCATTAAGTACTCGAAAATGTTAACTTGACAATTCAGCGCTTTGCCCATTAAATTTATCTCGCTGGTTATGTAACCTTCTGTAGTGAAAAAACCGGAACGATGATGAATTTTTAAAACGTAAAACCGAATTACTGAGTCTTGGTTGGGGGATTTTTTAATTTTGTTTGTTTCTGCTACACGAAAACATTTCATTTCATTGCTGTGTTTTCAATCAGGTTTTATCAAAAACAAATCTTAGTAAGTAGCACTTACAATTTTATTCGAATTACCCAACTGATAAGAAAATATTTGCATTTGGCGATTGAGTGTTTTTTGCGATTTAACAACAAAAATCAATTAGTTCGACTCCGTCAAGTGGATACCGCCGCTACGCCGACCCACCGTTAGCACAGATAATTTTGATCAATCGATGATATTGAATTTTCATGTTTTTTTAATCTTTTCAGTGCTTTAGATTGAGATTAGCTACAAATAATTCAAGAATTTCATTGTTTTCCTGTACCCTTGAGCTGCATAATGGCACCCGTGATAATATTTTAAGTGGTTTTTACTTGGTTTATTGAAACCCAGAATCGCCCGCGGCGCTCCCGACGTCCGCCTTTCCGCTACTTTTTTTTTGAAAAAAATACTTTTTATTTATAATTCTGTAGTTCGGAAACCTTGACTTAACAAGGACTTAAACTAAGTTTTTGTTCATTGGACCTTCGGCGTTCGCTCAACAAAGAAATAATAAAAATCCAGTTTTTATTTTGCGATTAACCTGGAGGCTACCCGGTCCTTTGAGAAAAAAAAAGTTTTCAAAATTCGCAACAAACTTTTTTTTTCAAAAATAATTATTTTTGAACTAAAAAATTGAAACAAAGGAACGGCGGTTAATATTAAAACAAAATAAAACAAAAAGAAGTTTACCTTATTGTCAATCAGCTGTTGTGTGGTAAACAACAAACAATTAACACATCGAATTAATGTTGAAAATAAACTGGCGCACAAGTTAAATTCGGTCTGTTTTATGTCTATTTCCCACTCGGTATGCACATGCGCTTGTTTTCGACCTGCACACACAATTGCTCATTAAAAACAATAAAATATAATAATTAACCTTTTCCTACCGTAACAAAATAATGACAAAAGTTTGCAGATTTCGTTTGTAAATCAAAATTATCCGCTAAATACGCATTTCAAAAATTCTTTATTTTCTGCGCTTTCCACCATCCCATCCCTCCTCCAAATACAAAATCTGCAACAATTTATTGCGGCAATTTAAATAATTCGCAGGATGGTATCATAGTTCGAGAACTAAATTACAAAATTATACCTACACGCACTAAAGGGGGAAGCCAGTTTGATGCTGATGGATTTAATTGAACAATTTTGTAGATAATACCGGGGCACCTATTATTATTGTCGGTTAAAATGATTTAACCTTCTCGAAAATAATTAACTTTTAAACTCACAGACTGACTTTCAAAAATATTTCAAATTTTTTTATTTGGCTCCACGCCAGTGGCGTAACAGTGTCGTTGCTGTGCGGCCTGAAAGCCGCAATGAGTGTAAGCCGTACTTGCTTCTTTCATTCACAATGTAAATTGTATCTACCGTTTAAAGACATCAAACTTTTTCCCATCAATCTACATAGGAAACCGCACAAATAGTTGCTAATTTGCAACTTTCATTTTTTGGGGTCAAAAAACACCTTTGCTTTTTTTTAAAAATTTAGTTGACATTTTTATTTATTAATCCGACGTATTTTCATGCCTGCATATAAAAACAACAACCTGGGACTGGAGGAAGTGCTCGAAAGTGAACTAAAATGCAAATCAAAATTTCGAACTTGAAAGTTAAATAAAAAGAAAAATATCATACTTGAGGAAAATCTGACTAGCCCATTCTGATAGTAGTCAATTCCTCCACTCTTCGAGATCCAAGAGCTATCGAGTAAATATTAGGTAAGAGCTATAAACTGAGAAGAAAGTAAAAAAATTTGAAATTTAACCATCAGCGGTCGCCAAACTACTGTTTTTTTTTGTGATTTTTGGTGAAATTTGATTTGAAAAAGGAAAATTTTAGTGAACCACAATTAAATTTGCCCCAAGAGGTAGATATCTTAAAATTTTGTGTACACTTATTTGGAATTCCCTTGGAAATTTCTGGAAGCCCTTAGAAATCATGGATAGTCGAGATAAGGGGGTAAATAATTATATTTTGATAAGAATTTAAGTATTTTTTTGAAAATACTAAAAAAAGGTTAGTAGATTTCGTTGGTTATGAGGAGGGGGTTCACTGGGTTAGACAGCCCCGTTACTCTCTTCCGCTTCCAAACATTCTTGGCGGGCAAACTTAAAATATGGGAAATTCTAGAAAATTCTATTAATTTAGGAAATCGAGAAAATCTTAGGAAATCCAAGGAAATCTCACAAAATAAAACTTATCTCGATCATTCTTAAGATTTCCTAATATCATAAGATTTTTCTTCACATTTGTATTTCACGACTTCCCCTCGGTTTTCCAGCAACAAACTATTTCAAGATAATCTCAGGAAATTCTAGGACATTTTAGTAAATAGGAAATCCAAAGAAATGTAAAAAATTCTAGGAAACTAAGAAATTCTTAAGAAAGACGAATATCAAAGGAAATAAAATTTTTTTTTCAAATTTTCCATTAGTTTTGTAGTTAATTTAGTTAAAACCGAGGAGGAAATCTGGAGTACAAGTGAAAGGAAATCTATAGAAAACCGGAAATATTTTAAGAAATCCCAGGAAATCCAAGAAATAGAAATATCAAGAAAATCTTTGAAAATTCAAGGAAATCCTAAAATATCTTAGGAACTCTAGAAATTCCAAAAAAATCTCAGAAAAATCTAGAAAGTTTCAGGATCTTAGGACATCTTGTGAAATGGAAAATCCCAGAAAATATAGAAAATTCTAGGATATCTTATATGAAAATTGAAAAAATTAAAAAATCTTATCTGTAGTATTCTGAACATTTTCTAATTTCCTTGTATTTTCTATTTCTTAAGACTGCACCAAATTTCCCTTCAGTTGTACACAAGAGAAAATTCAAAAGAAATTTATGGGTGAATTTTTTGATAAGAATTTAGATATAATTTTTAAGTTTTAACAAAATTTAGTAATTTTATTGGTTTTGATTGGTCATGGGAGGGGTAACGTTACCCCGTTACCTGCCCTTGTTGGAAATCATTAGAATTATTTGAGAATCTTTAGAATTCCATGGAAATCATTGGAATTCCGAGTCCTGTGTACTAAATTATTTTCAGATATTTACCCCTTGATTTGCCCTAGGCAACTTTAAAAATTATGGATTATGGTATCTAGAATCTCATTCGTTCGTTCATGTGCTCGGTGGAAAACAAACAACGGATAAGATCCGTGAAGAACTTGAACTTACATATTTTCCCTCGAGGTTCCCACTAAATTTTCTAAAGCAAATTCCCTGACTGTTCCAGGATCTCCAGGTTTTCCAGACCTGTGGAACTCTGCCCCTATTTTGATTATTTTTCAGAAATGG
Source organism: Cantharis nigra (assembly GCA_958510845.1). NCBI lineage: Eukaryota > Metazoa > Arthropoda > Insecta > Coleoptera > Cantharidae > Cantharis > Cantharis nigra. Next base: position 530,316 of record OY294029.1, read on the forward strand.
CACTAGTGATACAAACTAGTGGTTTGTGTTTTATTATAATTTATATTTTTTATAATTTATTTTTGTTTGGTATAGAGAGGATGTTTTTACAAATCCAAAAATATTTATTTAGCTGCACTTTATTTGTATTTTTACTTGTATTTTGTATTAAAAATAATTAATATTATTTTTTTAATTAATTATTATTATTATTATTAAATAATTAATCAATGTTTACAATACACAAATAAATATTTGTTTGTTTGTTTATACGGACGCGAAAAAGTATTTTATTTTAGCTAAAAAAAAATTAATTATTTAATTAATTTTTTCCCAAATAAAAAATACAAAAAATGTAAGTCTTGTAATTTAGCCCCCCTCCCAGTCATATGCAGGTTACGCTACTGTTATCCTTTATTCATGAATTAACGAAATTCCAATTAGTGATGATTATTTGCATTTAAAAGTTTTTTCCCTCAAAATAATTTAAAATTAATTGTAAATCTTAACAAATATTCAAATCAACGGTGGATTGAATAGTAATTTCCTAAGCATTTTTAAATTCAATATATACAATGAAGACAATTTTAATTGTAACTAATTTTAATAAAAAATTCTGCTAACGTGGACATATTTGAAATTTAAATTAATTATTTATAATAAATTGCGATTATTATTCTACAATTTTAAAATTCGGAAGTTGGTGTCTACCTTGGGAAATCTTTCCGGTGTAGCGGCCTAAAGGACAGGCATTTGGAGCACTCCATACATTATTTTATTATTTCCGCTTTAACTGTGCAAAAGAATCAACGTAAAAAGCAAAAGATAAACTAATTATGACTAAATTAAAACTAAATTTTAATTTGAAGCAGAATCTTGATTTATTAATTGAAGACTAAAGAAGTAGTGATTTAACCAGTTGTTAATTATAAGTCTTCGAATTAATTATTATTATTTGTAATTATTCAGGGTTCCCACTGATTTTTCTAAAGCAAATTCCATGACTTTTCCAGGTTTTCCCCGACATTTCGATAAATCGAAGATAAAAACTTAATTTTAAAATTAAAAAGAATTAATTTTATTTTATTAATTTAATTTAATATTAGAAAAAAAGAAAAAAAAATTTATTTTACAATTAAAATTTTTTTTTAATTAAGTAGTTTTCGCTGACTTGGAAAGAATTCTCCGACTTTTCCCTGACATTAGAGAAATCTTAAATTATTTTAAGATTTTCCCCCCTAAATAATCTTTTTCGTTTATACTTTTTTTTAATAAACAGAAAATCTTTATAAATTAATTTATTGCCGACTGATGGGCTGATGGTGACTTAACGGGCCGTTAATTAATAATCCCAAATTAACCGTTTTTCCGTCAAATATGTCGTTATCGAGATAAATTGCTTTACCGCACTAATTTCCAGCAGAAAATTTGATTTTAATCCGGCCGTTAATGTCTCTATTAAATCGGTGATTTAACTGCCGATGAAGTGCAAACGAATTAGGGTCTGATTGATAAATTTAACTCAATCGATTAATAACCGAACATTTTATAAGTAAATAAATTAAATAATCAATTATTTCGTAATCGTACGATTAATTCCATTAAATTACTAATTTGCATATAAATTGTGAAATTTCGCTGATAATTTTGACAGCTTCACTTAATTAATCCTAATTAGCGATAAATTAATCTTACTCCCGTTTTATATTTTATCGAATCAAATTGCTCTGGGACTCTGGGAGTCTGGGAGATAAGATGGTTATTTTTGAATTCTACCCGAATTTTTGTTACCGAACGAATAAGTTATATAATTATTTAGATGTAGTGATACGCATAATAAAAAAATTTAAACATACCATACTTTTATGATGACAAACACCGACCTTCGCTTGGTTTATGGATGTTAAATTACCTGTAAAAATGTAAAATCAGTAAAACGTCCGCGATTAAAATTTTTAAATAATTTTTAATTTTTATGTCCCCTAAACCCAAAACTATGTTCTCTACGACCGATAGGATTGGAAAATTTTAGCCATTGATTTTATTAATTTTCGAAAAAAATTAAAAAATTTCTAACAAGTTTGTGTTGTGAGTTATCTATAGCACATTGTATGCAAAAAATCTTGAATATATTTCATAATTTTATTTGATTTTTTTAAATCCAGGTTTTTGTTTCCAAAAATTTAAATTTTAAACTAATTGGTTATATAAGCTACCACTTCATTATTAAAATCAGCAAAACTTATGTTTTTAAAATACTTAATTAATGACGTAATAATTGTTATCTCTAAGTGCATAAATAAATTAATATATGTAAACTATTTATGTAATTATTCTACCATAATTACGATCATTTTCACGTGGCCGCGCTACGTTATTCGGATTCCTATCATCAAAAACGCATTATTGTTGGTTTATTCGACTTTTTTTATTCATAGGCGTAAATAAATGTCATATTCGTGACACACACTTATTTAGGAGTAAAATCACGCAAATTTGTTTACTTTCCCAACATAATCGGACCCCAATAATTGGTGCTGATCGCAATTTTCGTTAAAAATTTATGAGTTTCATTGGACAAGTCAATAAATCTCTATTTTTATAAGGGAATGAATTTCTTTTTATATCTATATAAAAGCATTAATTAATTAATTCTTCGATTCCAAGGTTGAAACGTGTGCTAATAGAGAAGTCCTACGCCTAAACGACTGGAAAGTCAACAAATCTTAACTACTATAAAACAATAAATTTATTTTTATATCATAAAGTTGTCTATACAAAATCAGTCTTATTGCACCTCAAAAAGTTAAATAATTCAGTTCCAAGGTTGAAACTTTTCTGAAGATCCTGCATGGGTGCAAGTGGATGGCCCAGGTTGAGAAGACTGAAGCCCGTTTTCGGTCGCTCCTTGGTTGGAAGGTCCCGGTTCAGCGAGACCCCAATGAATGATTTGAGGACGATTTAAATGTCCAGATTGATAATGTTGCGATTGGATGGGTTGTGTTTGAGGTGGATTGAAGCATTGCGTCGGGACCATTAGAGGTAGGTATGATTTCCTGTAAACCATCTCGGCAGAGGTAGACGATCCAGTTTGTCCAACTTCGGGGCCATTAAAAACGTGCGGTTCGGTTTTAGGAGCAATGATAGGTTCGTTCATGGAGAGATCCATAGGTGCAGAAACGGTAGTTCTACCATGAAAAGTGGCAGGTTGAAGCACAACTTGAGGACGATTAGAATTTCCAGTTTTATGAATGACTCTAACTCGCTTGAGAGCCTGAGTAGGTTGAGGATTAACAGCAACTTGACGAAAAGCATATCTAACTGGAGGATTGGTAGAATTTAGTTGAGGAATGACTTGAGGATGTGTTACACCTCCCGAACGTTTCACAACCAGTCCCCGATGGTTGTTGACTATACGAAGGGGTTGAATGTTAGGCATTCGTATTGGCGGACGGTCTGGAAGCCTATTAATTTGTACATTATCTGGTCGATTAGAGAACACAATTCTAACGCCCATTCGAGGGTTAGCAGGTCCCGGTTGAGCGTTTATAACTTGATTGGGTATACCATTATTATCGTTTTGTCCCTCCATCCACTGCAGAACCTGCAAATGAGGAACAGCTCCCCTCTTCTTTCTTAACTCTTGAAAGTAATTGGGAATATCGGCGGTTGGATCAATTTTTAATTTACCCGTTGTAATAACTTCCTTCTTGGCTTTTTGAGCAACTTCGTTCACCTTCTGTTCGCTCATCTTAAGGTTGTCCGTGTACAATGGGCACCTGAAAAACATAACATGCCAATCAAACAAGTCAATAAATGGAATAATACGTACCGGTCGTAATTTTCACCTCCCAGTCCATTGAAGTGGTCATAACTGGTGACAATTTTCTCGCAAAGATAGCACATTTTCGCCCCACAGGAGCACGTGATCATATTGCACCCGTCGTCTTTAATAAATGGTTTGGAACATTGGTAACATTTCTTCAGCAAAGCTTCGGTCATCTTGTTTTCTATGTAGGTTCGAGCCTGCACGTTTTCGTCCTTTTCAACCTCGTCGCAACGGTAGGGAATGTGAGACGGTTCCTTGCACAAACGACAGCTCTCTTTCATGCACTCGGGATTTAAGCAACTGAAGATCTTGTTTTCTTGCGCAGGTATCGCGGCGAAATCGCAAAAAGGACAAAATTCTAAATTTTCTATTCCGGCAGCTTTCACTTCCTCCATTTGTTTCTTGTATGAAATTTTTGAAAACAGCTTTGGTGGTAGGACCTTCTCCAAGACGTTCAAAGTAAACTGCGCACGACAGTTGTTGAGGCACTCGAACACCAATTTCCCATTGCCGTATGAAATTTCCACACTTCTCCTGATGCATTCTTTACAAAACCTGCAATATTCCTCGCACTCAAACATGTCCTCGGGTAGAATGTCTTCATTGTAACAACAAATGCAGGTTTGAATTGTTCCAGCTTCCTTAGCTTCGCTAACCCTCTGTTTCAAAATATCTCTTTGCATTGTTATGAACTGCATGATTTCCCTGTGATGGGTTTTGAAGGCAATCTAGAAGTTAAACAGCATTAGTTCAAGGTTTTCAGGAAATTTTGAGACTTACTTCCTGCAAAAGCGATATATTTTGAATTGGTAGCGGGGTAGGATAATGTTCGGGCTCAACAATTACTTTCTGGAATCTATCCAAAACGTCGCAAGCTGCCAAGAAATTGGAGGTGCTCTGTATAACATTCACGATGGCATTGGGAGCAACTCGATCGTACATGTTGGACAAAACATAAGCGGCATAACCGGTACATCCTTCCGACCATGGTTTGGTGACTCGTTTCTTATCAAAATACGTCTCTGGGTCGGGTATGACCTCCAGAAACTCGCTCACATTAAATTTGGTAGTGTACAACTCGGTCGGGTCATGCTTAGGCCGAGAGTTTTGCAACCTAGAGTTGTCTTCGATGGTAGGATAATTACGATTTTCTATTGCGTGACTCACAAATAAATCAAACTGTCTTGGATCGCTTGCCATTAACTTCTTACATTGTTCTTGCAAGTAAATTGGATCTGCATCTGGTAAAATTTCACGTAACAACCGAAATTTTTCGTTAAAAGTTTCCGTCTCAAACACTATAAAGAAATGTCAGTTAAAATTAGAATAAGCGGTTAAAATGGAGTCTCTTACGCTGTCGATTTGTTTCGTCATGCCAAGATTTTAAATTACTCTCAAAATCATCTTCATCATCCGAAGACCAATAGGGTCCTCCCGATGAAATGCTTTGTGTTTTAGGACTTTCAATTAAATTTTCTTGTTTTGTAACCACCAAAGGTATCAGAGTGCTTGACGACGACGATGGCTGCTGGAAACTACAAAAACTTGTAAATAAGTCCGTTTGCTTAATATTAAAAATAAACTTACTTGTTTGGTGGGGAGTAACCAGAAGGACCGGCCAGACCTAAAAAATTGTCAAGTATAGGTTTTGTGTTACAAAAGAAGGAGAAAAGTAAGCCTTACTGTGAAACGCATTCAATGCAATTTCTTCTAAATCCATCTCCGAGACTTCGCTTTCGTCTTTGGATCCACTCGCATTATCCTTGTCGGCTTCGTCGTCGTCGACGCAAATCACCGCATCGTCTTCTTTAATGACGATGACGTCTCTTTTAAACTTCTTATTACTTGGATGTTCGTCCTTGGACTTATTACCGGCCCTCTTAATGCCATTTTTACTCGACAACTGCTTGATTACAACTTTAGACCGATTGGGATGATCGCCGGCTTCGTACAACAACTCCTTGAGATTTTCGACGTCGACGTCGGGAAATATGGTCAAAATCAACTGAGCTTCCCGTTCGATCTCCTGTTGCAAACGCTTCTTCTCTTTCTTGAAATATTCCCGTAGCATCAATTGCATTCGCATGAAACTCTCTTCGTCAGAATATTTCAACAATTCGTTACTCACATCTTCCCGATTCTCTTTCAACAGCTGGGTCAGAGTGTCCACGTCCTTCTCCAGGTTATTCTAGTAAAAATAAAAGAAGGGCGGTTCTAGCGAGCGGAAGACTTTGTGGAGAAAATCAAGAAACATAACCTTACCATTTTATTCTTAAAATTTTGAAGTAAAAAACAGATGACGAACAATTAAAAGTAATTAATCACGTAACATTTACATTTTAACAAAATACTTGACGGTTAATATGATTAATTCTTTAAAACTCAACAAATAACAGCTGACAGCAATAGTGACACTATGCGACACCACCGTGCAGAAATCAAAATAAGCTACAGGTGCGGGTTCAGTAAATTTCTTCATTTTTTTGTTTATTTTTTGCAATCGCAGGTCAGGGCTAGATATTATCAAATGCATGAAGAATCTTGTTTATGCTATATTGTTTGTATTATCTGACGCAGTTCGAGGAATTTAACAGAAAAATTTCAATTATTGCCACCGAATGCTTTTGTTTATTAAATCATGTTTATTTAATTTTGTTGACATTCTTGGAATATCGGTTTACTGATACTATGCTGATACCATTGGTTTATGCGAAGGCAGGCGTGGACTGGCCAGGGGTGTTGGATGCTACCTGGCCCTGGGAGTAAGCTTGGCCAGCTCTCTAATCCTAACAAATTAAAAATAATCAAATCCTGATTACGATCATCGATAAGCAATGAATTATTGGAATCCCTAATTAGCACCCTCGGTCGCCTTCTTAATAGATCAATTCGGCAGAATTAAAAAAAAAAAAATTATCAAATTTAATTTTATTATGAATAACGTCAATGACGGTTCGTAATCGACCTCGCAGTGAAATTTTCAAAGCCGTGGTTTCTATCAGGAGTGCATAAATCGAGAGAGATAACAGTCTGGTAGTTGAACGCATACTTTCTGTGCTCCTGGTCGAGGAAAGGAAAAATTCGACTAAGGTGGTATTTGCCCACCAAATTGTAGTAAAATTACCACGTTTTATTAACCAAAAATCTTCAAAACGTTTACGATTTACGAAGAGGATCGCAGAAAGGCGAAGAGGTGAGGAAACAAAAAGCGGGCGTATAAGTTTGTCTTTTATTTAATTAACATACATCATAAACAATGCAAAACAAATGGACGGAGAAACAAAAAAGAACGCAAAATATTAAGCTTAAAAATCACATTAGAAAAGTACCATAATACATTTATTTAAAAACTCGGGCCTGTCCCCGTTGTCTTTTGTAAATATTAATATAAGAAAATAAAGGTTTAATAAAATATATTTCAATCATATAAAAACGAATCGATAAAATTTGGAACCTTTAGGGGGGCGGGGGTAATAAAAATATAAAACATCGAGTATTAATAGGTCATTGCGGAATGTCGACAATAATTCCGATACTAGAAAATTATAATAAATTGCACATCAACTTGTTTATTAAAGCGGGGGAGGGGTGCAACATTTTTTAATTCTCCTACTACCCCCTTCATATGTATGTGAAAGAACACAAATGTTTGCTGTAAGTATAAAAACACGAAATTCTTCCTATAAGCTTAAAATCGTAACATTTTTCGTGCCCTAACATAAATTATTCGGTAATGTCCATTTCTTCGTCTAATTCGCTAACAATTCTAATACAATTATATCAAACAGCTTCTTGGTCCATTTTTACAATAAATTAAACAACCCTGATTTGCTACACTTTCAACACCCGCGCGGTGGTCCTGCGTCGCGTCAGACTTGAACATTTTCGAGCTCTAACTTACTATCACTTTTACTATTATTATAATTACACACATCGGTAAAATTTAGTTCGGAGGAATCGTGTTGGGGACTGGGAGATTCGGCTAAGTTTAATCTGAGGGAGGGGTCGTCCAGACGTATCCTGTTGTCGTCGTCGTTGCTGTCTATAGATGGCGAACGTTGCGCTTGCGATAACGACGAGTCGTTACCTATCCAACGTGCTTTAAAGGATTCCAATCTCATGACCTACAATTATAATTTAATCAGTCCAAGCCAAACCTTCCAATCACACTTATATAAAAGCTACAAATAAAAATTAATAAACTGATCGTAGAATCAACTTAAAATAGAAAAATAGTCTACTAAACGGTCAAGCATATTTACAATGTCAACACAAAAAAAACATAAACGACAAGACTACATCGGCAAGCAGTTGCAATTTGGTCACTTACTCGAGCCATCTCCAAGGCTCTGTATCCGGACTTGTGATTGGCGTGGGAAACTGCACAATAAATTATTAGCACATCCATTTTTAAATCAACATACAGGGCGTTTTCGTACAAACCAAAGAAAATTCTGAAAGAGTTAATTATAATAAATCCTATAAAAACGCGTTTCTTTGGATTGTACAAATGTCCTGTATAGGTTTTTTTTAAATTAGTACGAAACGTAAGCGCCTCTAAGGTAAACGCATCATCCAACTACTAATTTTACAATTCTAGTTAACTCCTGAGCACTACTCGGCTAAACTCTTGACTTTCTCTATCTCTAAGCCATCATAAAATCTTTTTAACAAAACAAAGAAATAGCTTACGCAGTGTTAAGTGATGATTTCTGTGAACAAAAATCATATTCAAGAGGTAAAATCAAGGGGTAAATATTTAGTAATACACAAAACTCAGATATTTACCCCTTGATAAAAGGGTAAAATGGTCATCCCGACGATCAAAACCGTCCTTAGCCAATTTTAGAATTTTTATGTATTTACACAAAATGTGTCGAGCGAATGTACAGAATTTTAAAAGCGTGAAGCCAGTGCTAAAATACACAATCGACGCTCGTGTGTGTTAGGCATCGGGAATTTTTTACAACTTCAGAAAAGGTTCGTCGACTCACCTCGGCTTGCAAATCCGCAACCTTATCCTGAAGATCCCGAACTCGTTCGCTGTCCTCCACGGAATGACTACGCAATTCTCCTTCCGTCGCGATCTCTTCGTTCTTCATCTCCAATTGACTAATTTTTTGGGTCAACTCCACCACCGCTTGAGTTTTCTCGGCATCCCTGATACGAGCGCACATGAGATCGTCCTGCATTTTGCTATTGAGGTCTGCATATCTCCGTTGTTCTTCTAACAAACGCGCAGCGGCTTCGCGATCCCGCAGCTCGGCTTTTTCCAACAACTCTCTTTGCTTCTTGATCTCGTCGTCTTGTCTCCTCAGCTGGTTCGTACTAACTTGTATTTGAGTCTCCAGTTCCATAACTTTAAGCCGTAATTCTTTCACTTCCGTCAAAGTTTCCATTTCCCTCAACCGAGTGGTCATGAGGTCCTCTTCCGCTTTTTGCAGTTCGTTGTGTTTGTTATCCCAAAACAACAATTTCTTAGGTGTGCTATGAGCCTCACCCGACGGTGAAGACTCCTGTCTATGATCCTAAAAACAATCTCGGTTACTAGAAAATCTTTCAATACTATCAACTAACCTGAAGATGACGTTGCCACTGATTGCTCAACTCCGCCACTCTTTGTCGCAAGTCCTTCAACGATAAATTCGCTTCGGCCTCACGTAGCTTCACTGCGATCAGTTCTTCTTGAAGATGAGCGACGCTGTTATCGGGAGCCGTCTCGCGCAATGTCTTCTTATCTTCTTCCAATTCGTGAATTCGAGTCCTGAGTTCACGCGTTAACGCGTCGTTTTCGGCCTCTCTTAAACGAACCTTAACCAACTCTTCCTGCAAGCACTGGATCATCTCTTCTCTCTGTTGCAGCTGCTCTTGTTTTAACGAAATTTCTTCGATGGACGACTGCCTGGATGTATGCTAAACATCCAAAATTACAATCGGGTCCAACAAAAACAAACAACAAAATTCTTACGCTTTCTTCCATCAGTAACGAAAGGGAACGGATCCGTTCGTTTGCCAGGGCTAAATGATGGGTGGTTTCTAAATGGGTGTGTCGCAAAGCATCCAACTCCCTTTGGACCACAAAAGTCGTTTCCTCTTCCTCCGCTCGACTGACCTGCCCTCTAACCAAGCGATCCGCCAGTGCTTTGCTCTCTTCCTCCAACATTTCGCACCTATGCCTCAGCTGCTTATTTTCAGTTCTCAATCTCTAAAACCCAAAATAAAAATTAATCTCTGAGTAAAACAATAGCAAGTACAAACCTTTAGTTCGGTCATCTCCTCCTGTTCTTTCGCTTTGATGGTACCGTACTCCTTTTCCAATTTTTTCATCTTCTTGGCGTTATATTTCATATTGTATGCGCTCTGTAGGAGGCCGTCCGGGTCGGCTTCCGCCCGCGCCGGCAGTTCCTTTTGGAAAAACTTCAGCATTCCTTCCATATCCAAAGACATTAGATCCTCTTTCCCCAAAACCAACATGGCTAAGGCGGTTTTGAAAATAATTTCGATTCCTTCCGACAGAAACACGTCCATTATGCGGCTGGCGAGAGGTAAAGATAGCGCCGTGGTAAACAGAGTGAGGAACCAGCTGGAAGCGTACATGGAGGTGTGGAAATTTTGAGATTGAAAATGTTGATTTAGGTCGGGTAATTGTTCCGAAACTAAGTTTTCCAACTGGTACATGCACAAGCCCAGCTCGGCCATGGTGGGCTTGAACATATCGCGCATGCGATAGTCTTCCATAATTTTTACTAACACAGCGAAGGCTTCTTCTTCTGGCATCTAAAGAAAAAACATTAGAGGATATCGAAAATGTGCTTCAAGATGACCTACCTGCATTAGGAGCAAGCCCACGATAAATCCCGATCCTTGGCAATAGCCCACCTCGCGATCGTGCAACGAATAGGCTTTCATGACGTTGAAGAGCGATTCCTGTCCCAAGCCATCTTTCTCCTTAAAAAAATCGTGTTCTGGATATGTACGGGCGATGTCTCGTCGTATCACTTTTTCGCACGGCGATTTCGTCTTGATGTATTCGGCGTACAACTTCTTCTCGGGCGTCTCGGTAGCGGAACACAAAAGCTGCCATACTATTCCGCGAAAATGTAAAGGAATGCCTTTCTGAACTAGCTCTCTCACTTGGGGATTGTATTTCTTCCAACTGACCTCCCAGTTGTTAACGATACCACCCCAAACACTCCACAAATCTTCTTCTCCTCCATCTTCGGTCCGATCTTGCGTCGAACTCGTTCCTATTTTTCGAAAGAAAAAATGTAAAATCCTCGATAAGGAAATGAATTAAAAATGGGGAGACTTACCTGAGGTGAGGGAAATTTGTGAGGTGTCCGAACTCTTCCTCGAGTGTCCCGAGGCCGAAGCACCGCTCAAGGAATTGAGCGATTTCGCATCGGACTCGTACAAACGATTGGCCTCCTCCAGTTTGGCTAAAAGTTCCAGTTCGGATCCCGAAGCGTGATTGTTGTTATTATTGCAAGGTGGACTTTCTAACCTCATAGCCGTGGGGGGCATTGCGGAATAACAGCCCCCATCGGACTCGACCACTAGACAACTCAATGACGGGCTGCTTCTGAAACAAAAGAGTCAAGTTTGAGACCAGGCGTAGTTTGGGAAAGAAAATTAATTAACAGAATGCCGTTATTGACCTTTGAGACTAGCCAAATTTACCCTATTACTAGGGGGAATTGGAGTGTTTAAAGCCAGAATTCTATTTACTCGGGCCCTGACCTATTCGGCGTGGAGTGCTAATAAATTTCTTGTTTAAAAGCTCTTCCGAAGTCATCCATACGCTAAACAGATCGATATCTCCTTACAATTTGCCTCTAAAAGCCCGGATTTGTTACGGTCGGATTCCAAAGTTGGCTGAACTCAAACCCACTTTGAAAATTTATTAGTATCGCAGTGACCATATTGAATTTAAAAATGCAAAAAAAATGAAGGCCTACGCCCAGGCGCCGGCCCACGCGCGGTAAATTCGAAGAGGCGCCCGTTTTGATTCTTCGAAAAAACAAAACGAAAATTATTAATCTGGTAAATAAATAAAATTGCGATTACATCGACGGCGGGCGTTGAACCTCGGCATCGATTTCTTGGGCTTTAAAAATGAATTAACGCAAAAATTTGATTTGTTTGTTTTCTTTAAGCTACTGAACACGGAAGCAATCGGTAATTTATTCGGTCACGTAGGGGGTGCAATCAAAAAGTAATCGACCCCAAACAATAAAATGCGGCTTACAGATTTTGGTGAGAAAAGTTCTTCCTGCGAGATGAAATCATCACTTTATTGGGGCGCACACTTCATTTGCAAATTCAATCAACTGTCCACAGCTGACGGTTGACTCACAAAAATGCAAATGAATTGAAATGACCGTCAAGACCAATGACGCCGTCGCAAAAAATTTAATAAACACAAAATAAAATTAGAATTCATCAACCGGTGACACAAAATAAAATCACGCCGAGCCGAGTGCTGTTACGTTCGATATGAATCAGAAATGGCTAAAATATCAACTCTTCCCGTTTGAGTAGGATGATGGCTCGTTGGCCTTCAAATAGCAACAAAAGAATCGAGCATGCATTATAAAAAGTGAAATCGAAACTTCTGATCCGCCGAAATATAAATTAACGCAACTTCAACATTTCGTCAAATAACAGCCCTCCGATATAAACACATTTACGGGCCATAAAATGGAGAAAATTCGGTTACTCTTCGGCCATAAAAAAAACATCAAGGTAATTTGCTTGTACTCAATAAAATAAACATTTCCTTGCCTTCGTTAACTATTAATCGGCCAATTTAAGAAAATTCAAACAGCTCGAAAATTTTCCGCCGAACTATCGGGAATCAGCATAAGAGCTTCGTCGGGGTAAATAGTGGCCTAAGCCACAAGACAGAATATATTTGCCTGCCTTAACCCATAATGGCGCTTTCAAGGCCTTTGGGTTAGTTTACTACAAATAAACAAGTAAATCGATTTTTGCGCATTCAAATGGGAGAAGAGATCTCATCCCTAAAGATATGAAAGGATCTCGTATATCTACTCGTCGCGCAACAAAGAACCATATCGATTACGAAATTAAATAGAAAACACTCACGCCCACCAAAAGGGGTGAGTGTTCCATGTCAAGTGTTGTAATATCGAGTACCTTGATAAAACCCAAAATAAATCAAATTAATTGGTCCATTAATTTTGATTATTTTAATATCGTCCGATTAATAAGTATGTAGCTACAACGGAAACGCATTTATCCTGTTCTATTTTTCCCTCATGATAAGAAGTGCACTCGACTATTTCAATTACTTAAACACCAGGTCGGTCTCGAGTGCTGCTCTTTGATATGTCTCTCGTCTCGTCAGATGATTAAACCACACAAGAACGTAACATACGCGTTAATCGATAATCACGGAAGAAAAATAAACAAAAGAGTGTTGGCTTGTTTTTTTCCCGAAGGTTTTCACCTCCCACCCCCCAAAACAAAAGGCAGCGGGATTTGTTAATCGTTATATAACAAGATTTTTCCAAAGCAATTTTGTTATCGAAAAACAAATGAAGAAACGATTGGGGAAAATCCTGCTGAAAAAATCTGCTGGTTCGATACCCAACCGTTTTATAATTTTAAAATGTCATTTTCATCATCCATCAATCCAACACTCGATAACGAAAATTTATTGATAAAAGAAATAAATGAGTGCTGGGAACAAAATTACGTTGGAAATTGGAAAACATGTCCAGGTTGAATAATTTTGTGAGAAACATCCCAGAATAAAAACCGCTCGGTCTCTGGATTTCTGTCGACTCTGTAAATTGATTTGTCAACAAAGAAAAAAATGAGATTAAGTTTCTCGACGACAAACATTACAATGCCCATCCAGTTGACAAACGATAAATTTGTAGCAATAAACCGACGACGTCGTCCACGTTCTCGCAACCCTTGTAATCACTCCAGAGGTGAGAAACAAATATATCATCCATTTTACATCAAAAGCACTGACAGGACAAACCTACCCTGATTAATCGAGGTAGTTTCATCAGTAAAAACTAAAATCTACCAGCCAGGGGCGGACTGGCCCGGTGGACAGCGCCTATTTTTAACTGGGTTGGGCCCTAAACACGTGCCTAAGGCGTCTAATGGTAAAACGGGCCCTGTTGAGAGGTTGATTAGAGGATGTAGTCTAGTTTGTTGTGTTGGGTGTAGTGAATTGGAAATAAAAAGTAAAAGCGTGTACTGGAGGGTATTCCATACCCCCCAGACCCCCCGGTTTATCCTCATTTTTTTGTGCCTCTTGAACTGAAATTCAAAATTTAATAAGTTTTGGACATAAACCATAATAAAACGGGTCCGAGGTTAAACGTATTTATTTATTATTATATTTTCAAATATACATTGCTCCTCAGTGGCCATGAGCCAGGTCGATATATACGATCGACTATGTTTCTTAAAACATTTTCGGGATCTGCCTATTAAAATATAAATTTTTCTAATTTAAAAGAAATAGTCAGGAAAATGGTCAAACTTGCATATTACGCCTCTGACGAGGAGGAAACTACAGACCCAATTTTTGAACACCAGATTTCCTTTTAGGACATATTCTTGGATTTCTCTAGATTTTCCCGAATTTCCTAAAATTTCCTTGGATTATCTCATGATTTCCTTTCGAAAAAGGTGAAAAGCAAAATTATCTGTAACTTGTAAGATATCCTTTGATTTCCCTTCACTTAATACATCAAATTTCCACAGGCACTTGAGGATAATCTATTCTAGGAGTTTACCCGTGGGGCAGGCAAATGGGCCTGTAAGGGCTTTGTGCCCTTCCGGATCTGAACGTGTTTAGCCACCTCGTATAATCTGGAGACCTGGACCAAGCCCTTATCTTTCAGCTCCCAAAAGGTGATTCTCCTCGAGTTGGCTGAGTAGCCCAATGCAACATCGACATTTTTGGCCTTAACAACTGAAATTCCTATCGCTGGCGCTGGACAGATTGTGAACTTAATATTTATTCCAATTTAATAACCACAAAATTGAAATAAAACAGGAAAAATATTCCCATTCGCATGATTTATGTGAGAGCTTCTTTCCGTCATAAATTTAATTTTTACGTTTTTCGAGTCGATTTACGTAGGGCGCGGGGTTCCGGGATAAAATAAATTATTGCTTCGGGAATGGTGAGTTATTTTGTTTAAGATTGTAGTTTGACACGAAATATTTTTCGTGATGCGAAGGATTTAGGGTGCGTAATGTTTTTTAATATTAAAATGCGGGAGTGTGGGTTTTTCGCGGGATGAAAAACTGATTTTTCAGATGCGGGGTAGGCTTTGTGTCGCAATAAACTACTTTTACTGCTGCCAGTTTTTATTCCTTTTTTTATGGAAATATGACGTAGAATTGAGTAAACTTTATTTATGAATATTACATGAATGTTTCGCTAAAAGGTTTTATTGTTGCTTTTATTCATAAATTGTTGCTAATGGTTAAACTATTTTGTGCTTTTCTCTTTATTGGCCGCTATTTCTCCATCGAAGTAACAATAAAATTGACAAATGCCCGCGCATTATTCCCAATGGCACAAGTTCCAGTTACCGAAACCGTAAAAATTTCTTTTTTTAATCAACCATTTTCTTTCCGAAACCAATCGATTATGCGCTCTTATTTGGCACCCGGAAGGGTCCAAATGTCGGAATATAAACTTTTTTCTACTTTGCCGGCGAAAACTTTTACAGCATCAATAAATGTTATGCGGGCTGGAATACATTGTAATAAAAATTTACGGGCGTTTTTACCTCGGCTCACCTTCTCTATCCGTCTAAATCAATTTCCGATATTATTTACTGTTTTCTAGAAAATTTCAAAATTTAATTCTGGGAGAAGAAGCTGGTAACACTAGAGTCTGTTAGGCGCCTTGGCTTCTGCCCAAATGCTAATTTTCTCCACGCAGAAAATATGGAAAAGCTTGTATTTCTCCGTTTAGAGCACTTCGAGTGGCTTAGGCCATTGTTGCTCTGGCCGGCTCAAAAAACAGATAATCCTTATTTTTTCAATCCCCCCTAAATGAATGCAACTTTGAATGAATTAACGCCGGCTGCTTTTTCATCTCATTGCCGTATGATCAGCTGTTGAGAGGGTATTCCATACCCCCCAGACCCCCCGGTTTATCCTCATTGTTTTGTGTAAATTCAAAATTTGGTAATTTGGTCTAATGGTAAAATAGGCCCTGCGTTTGATGCACTAACAGTTTAAACTAGCACGAAAGTGATTGATTTTCCTTACAAAACGAAATTGCTTGTTCACAGCTGCTTTTCCGATTTGTTTTCAATCTCTTTTTTTTTAATTAAAACATAAACGCTCGGTTTATCCGTCTAATGTAATTATGGTTTAATGGAAATTATTTTGGTGGCGGACCAATCGATGTGTCCCCATTTTAACCGCCCATTATGATCGTCTGGATTGCCTCGTTCGATTGATTTCTCTGGAAAGCTCGTGCAGATGGGATTTAGGTTTATTTTTCATTAGGGAAAGACAAATGTGTTTGGTTAATTTATGTTTTCGTTCTCCCGCTTTCTGCATAGGAAGGAAACTCTTAGGATACTTTTGCTTCTAGCAGGAAGGGGGTGCTAAGGCCGGTCGCACACTGCAAGGTCGGGAGTTAATCCTATTCAATCGGAAGCCATATAATTTATGTAGGTCACGATTTAGAATTCACGTTGTAAGCAAATAACCGGAGAGCCCGCTTGAATTTTAATAGCTCGCAAAAGCTGTTCATCAGAAAGTCTACTTTGAAAGTTTGCACTTATCTTGAAACGTGTAACCGAAACACGGTCGAGTTGTAAAAATTATTAATCGATACGATCAGATTAGAAAGTCGTATTGCCGTCGCCCGTCCCAAGTAAAAGTAGCAGTAACGAAGTGATTTGGAACTTTCTTGACTTCCTGCTATTGTCGTTTTTCAGATTTTTCTGATACAAAATCGCTATGAGCGAAAAGAATCTTCGAGAGAAGCGAATCCTCCTCCCTATTCCTAGTTATCTCGCTTCCCAATCGATCTAACATGTGTTAGTTCACTCAGAGTATTAAATGACTCTCCGCCTCCCTGTGACGTAATTCGTTCTTGTCGCTTTCCATTTTTTCACAATAAATTAATGTTAATTGGCGCAGTCGAAGAAATTTCACGGTAGGACGAGCCACAGCTCCCAGTCGAGCAAACGTGATTTCGATAACAATTTCTAAAACAATTTAAAATTCCTGTTTCGATTCCTGAAGAACAAAAGAAGTCATTAAGGGAAACGTGTCGGTTTTATCGAATTTTTCGGACAGACCGCTTGTCTATGCCGACCTCCGCTGACCCGATATGGACTCTCCGGTGGGCTGACCTATCGAAATACCCCTAAACGTAAATTAGAGACTTGCCTAGTGTAATCCTCGGGTGGGTATTACGTTCATAAATTTTACACGACCACCGGCGGCGCCCCCTTCACATGTTGCCTTAATAATAATTGTGGTTTTATTCGGTAATTTCCTTCGAATGCATTCCCTAGGTTAACTCAATAAATTTTAGTCTGTCCCAGTATGTTGGGCGCGTTAGTTTCGCAATCCAACGATTGAATTATTTCGGGTCGCGTCTCGACAGGGCTAAAAGAAATCCAGGATTTCTAATAAACCATCCGACCGACGATTCATTTTCTTTAGAATGGGGAGTGCTAACAGTCAATATATTTAACTGTCGATTTCTGATCCTTTTAGACCAATTTCGACACGATTCGGTAATTTGCTCTATTTGTAACGTTTTTATCGCCCAAACTTTTTGTCACCCAATAATGTCGCTTAGGAATGCAGAATTTTGTCAACATTATTCAATGAAATCATTATTTAATACTTTCATACTAGTGCGGCCTGAAGGCCGCACGGAAATTGGTAGTTTCTGATTCCAAATTAGCTGCACGGGTAGTGGTTCAATGCCCACTTTGTACTGAAGCTCTAGGCTTATTGTACCCCGTTTTCCATGAAGATGTTAAGGAATGTTATTAGTATTTCGATCCACAGTTTGATGTTCACCAGAGGGCTGAGCTAAGAAATTCTGCCGAGTCCGGGATTTGAACCCAGAATTTCCGCTCATAACTCAACTAGCGATCACATCAAGCCACCACTGTGTAATAGTGTAATCACTATTTACTCTTTCAGTTCATGGTGTAAAGTGAAAGGTTAAATAGTACCAGGATAAAAAAAATTCCTATGGACACAATTACAGAGGCACTAGAGGGGGGAGGACTTCTCGGCATATTAATAATTGTGTAAAAAGAAAACTCTTAAAGCCAGTATTTCAGACTAGGAAATGTTAAGACATTTAAGAAAATCTTGAGGAAGAGAAATATCAAAGAAAATAAAAAAATGTCTTCAAATTTCCCTTTAATTTTGTATGACGATTTCCAGTTGGTTTTCCACTTCATTAAAATCAAGGGGGAAATCTAAGGTACAATCCGTACAATCTGTAGAATCCCAGGAAATTCAAGAAATAGAAATATCAAAAAAAACTTTGAAAATTCAATCCTAGGATAACTTAGAAACTTGGGATATTCTAGGAATCCAAATAAGAAATCTCAGAAAAATCAAAAAAAATTAAGATCTTAGGCCATCTGGTGAAATGGAAAATCCCAGAAAATGTAAAAAATTCTAGATCATTTTAAGAAATCTAGAAAATCTCCTTTATAATATTTCTCCTGTGATTTCCTCAAATTTTCTTTCACTTGTATACAAGAGCAGGTTCAGGAAAAATTCATGAAGGAAAATGGAGGAATTTTGTTGAGTCATGGGAGGTAGTTACTCCGTTACCACCCCCTTGTTGGATTATTTGAGAATCTTTGGAATTACATGGAATTCATTGGAATTCCGAATCTTGTGTACAAAATTATTTTGAGATATCTGCTACCCCTGCGTTCACAAAAGCCTATTGCCATTCAAGTCACTATTCTGTGATTGCATTTGTTAAATGGAAATCTTTCTCTCTGTACACACCGCACCGGGAGGTTTGGGGGGTATCGAATATTTGCAGTATTCCAGCAACTGTAGAAGATTACAATCCTAGGGACAACACTGATTAATTGCTGAAATAAACAGCTTATTCGCAACTTTTGCATAATTAGCAGCAAATTGCCAAGGCATTCACCCCAAACAGGAAGCGATAATAGTAGATATTTACGCAGTTTTTTTAGTATCGAAATCAGGCCTGATTGAAGCACTATTATTAACTTATGCATCATAATAATAATAATAATAATAATAACAACAAAGTAAGAATAATAAGAAGTTTTGAGTCCATAGGACCCCCAGCGCAACAGAATCATTTGTTTTTAATTTTTTTAAAATAGGTCAACACTTCGCAATTGCAAAAAATGTAATTAATTGTTGGTGTCAGAAGCTTCGTCAACAAAATACCAATATTCGCAATCGACACAGCTTACGAATGCATAATTGCATTTAAAACGCAAAAATCAATTATTATTTAAATTTCTCCGACTAAAATTGGAAAACTTACCGTTTTCTGGGTCTTCGTGAGTACCAGTAACGGGAAGGCACTAATTTTTGAAGAACCATATTAACTCGTCACACTTTTATTTGATGACCATTTTAAAGATCACTTCCAATCAATTTAATCTGGCAAATAAATAAAAAGCTTCAGAGACAAAGGAAGGGCTGTGGACCAAGAATGCAAAATTGGAGCAAAACCGTAAAATTTTGAGTACCAATCGATGAAATTGGAAATTGTGACGTTATTTCGGTACTAGGAAATAAATAAATAAATAATTTAGAAAAATGAGTTCCGACATTATTTTCGGTATTAAACTTATCGATCGAAAATTCGGTGTTGAATAATGTAAAACAACAAACATCATCGTCCACTATAAAATTTTATCCAAAACATAATAATAATAATTGCGCTATAAAGTTTAAAATATTAAAATTGAATTGCAAATCATAAAGAAATTTAATTGGGATCCCAATAAGTAATTATTTATTGATAAATAATTTTAATTAAAATGGAAGGACACGAATGGCAAACCGGTTTCGGTATTTTTGCTGACGATGACTCTCATCGGCGAAAGCACTCGGAAGAGCTAAAATCTGAATGATGTTCAAGTGGTCGGTAATTTTTCAATCAACTAACTACTCGAGACACTGAGGTGTGTTCAATTTAGTCCAATTAAATAATTAACAAATTAATTTCTAATTTTGGAAACGATCCAGCTGAATCTACTACGATAAATACTCGGCAGTTCGAGAGTTTGAGCTGAAAATTTACAGACCACGATGACTTGAACTTTGACATTATTCCAGTCACGTTTTCGACTCTTCTTGACTCTCGAGGAGCTCTTAAAATGCAATATTTCCCATACCTTCCATATTCTATTAGATAGGTGAAAAACAAAATTGAAGTGGATCTCCAAGCGTCAGGCCAACTACGAACGAGATACATTTTCAGATTTTTATTTTCCTTCAACAAAGATGGGAAACTGTCGACGTGGGATGATAATCATACCTTCACAGTCTTTCTAGAGCAGTAAATTGCGAAACCGCGTTCGATATCGAAGAAGGAAAAAACTTTCCTCATTATTTCTAGAGATATCATCTCGAATGGCAAACCCAAACGACAATCTATAACACAAAATCCAATTTGTTTTCGCTAAGCCTTGGTCGACGAAAGTCGTTTAAAAGAATTAAGCGATTATAATTTCTCGACAATAACGATGATGGAGCTACAATAATTCAGAAAAATAAAAACAAAATAGCTATTTACTATTGACAAAAACTTCCTGTGGGCTGGGCGAACGACAAAATATTATTTCAAATTCAAAAATAAAGTCATCGCCAGCACGTTTCCAGACTATTGCAAGTCTACCAGTTGCATTTATCAATCAATTTTTCATTAGAATAACTTTAAGTATGAAAGCTGGGAGAAGGGCGAAGCCGGGTACCAATACTAGTGTTTTTTGAAAATTATAAAAATAATAAATGTTTATAATAGTGACTTGGTGAAAACCCTCGAGACATGGGCATCTTTAAAGCATTTTTTTAAATTTTTACTTTCACATGACCATAGCTCCGAAAATATTGATTTTTAGCAAAAATGGTTTAGTACTTTTTTAAAGAGTGTAAAATACTCTACAAAGAAGATTCACACCTTTTATTGTCTAAAATCAATGGTTTTCGAGTTATGAATTAAAGTAAGTACAAAAATGTCGAAAAACTTGAGTTCTATTTTATCTTGTTTTTCTTTCAAAACCCTGCATCTTTTAAACGACCAATTTTCAAAAAATCTGATGCCCCATTCCGGATTGGAAATTTAACGGACTACAAGTTTTGTCTAGAAAATTTTTTTTGAAAAACCAATCCATTTCACAGAAAATCAGAAAATATTCTCGGATGGTTCCAAAAACAATGTTGGCTCAGGAGCAGGAATTTTCTCTGCTGAACTGGACCTAAACAAAAGCATACCGCTGGGCAGGCACACATCAGTTTTCCAAGCGGAACTTATGGGTATACTGCACTGCGCAAAAACAGTCCAAGATAAACTTATCTACGACAAAAACATTCAGATATCTACAGATAGTAGAGCGGCACTTGTGGCACTGAGGAGTCACAAGGTCACATCAGGTCTGTTGCTAGAATGCATTCAGACGCTAAATGAGATATCTAACTTAAACACCATTTCACTCCTGTGGGTGAAAGGGCATCAAGGCAACGAAGGTAACGTAAAAGCGGACGAGCTGGCAAGAAACGGTTCCAACAGCCTTCCCTGCGGTCCGGAGCCGATGATTGTACCAGCTGTCAAAACTATCGATACCCTCCTAAAACAACACATCCTAAAACTGCACTCCTGCAGATGGGCAAAAGAAACTGAATGCAGACAAGCAAGGGCAGCGATCAAAGCACCCTCTAGTAGGCATTCAAAATATTACTTGAAGCTGTCCAGAGTCAATCTACGGACAATTGCAGGGATTTTAACTGGACACTGCAAACTGAACAAACATCTCAATACAATGGGACTTGTAGATAACCCCAGATGTCGGGGATGCAATACAGCAGACGAAACCGCGGAACATGTGCTCTGTCACTGTCCGTCGCTAGCGTCAATTAGAGGTGCCATGCTAGGGGACTTCTGGCCTAACATGGCCAGAATCAGCGACACCCCGCCTGCCAAGATACTCGAATTTATCCTGGAGACAGGATGGCTTGAGGACTGACAGGACGGGGGGCCGCTGTATTCGGAGGCAGTACAATGGGCCCGTTTTTAGTGGCCTAAGTGCGTGTGGGGATACCTCCCTACCCTCCTACCTAAAATCCAGAATCCAGAATCCAGAAGAGTGTAAAATACTCTACAAAGAAGATTCACACCTTTTATTGTCTAAAATCAATGGTTTTCGAGTTATGAATTAAAGTAAGTACAAAAATGTCGAAAAACTTGAGTTCTATTTTATCTTGTTTTTCTTTCAAAACCCTGCATCTTTTAAACGACCAATTTTCAAAAAATCTGATGCCCCATTCCGGATTGGAAATTTAACGGACTACAAGTTTTGTCTAGAAAATTTTTTTTGAAAAACCAATCCATTTCACAGAAAATCAGAAAATAATAAATAAATTGAAAACGTGTTGCCAAATCTCGTTTTTTTGCACAAAAATCAAAATTTTGGAGACCCTGTTAACTTTTCGAAAAAATAAATCAAATGAATCAAAAAGTAGATCAAATTTCCTACAAAATGACTTTGTGTTTCATTTCCTAGGACGTAAATTAACGCCGCAGGCGCCATTAGCGTTTTTGCCGTTTTTTTCGAAAAATTCAATTCAAAATTCAAATTCCATGCCGGCCAGAGGTTGTACTTTTACCCGCCCGCCAGCCGCGCGCCGTCTGCATGGAAACCTTTATTTCACTCGAAAAATCATGAAATTTGAATTTTTCGAAAAGTCGGCAAAAACGCGAATGGCGCCTGCGGCGTTAATTTTCGTCCTAGGAAATGAACCAAAAAGTCATTTTGTACGAAATTTTGTCTACTTTTTTTAATGATACATTTCATTTTTTCGAAAAATCAATAGGTTGCCCAAAATTTTGAGTTTTTTGCTAAAAAACGTGATTTGGCGACGTTTTTTCAATGTGGCGGCTTTGACACAAGGAAATTTTGTTTGCAAACCTCAAATTCGGATTCTACGACCAAAATTACATAGGAATCAGTTTTCAATCCTTCACCTGAGAAATTTGAAATAGAAAATGCTTTAAAGAGGCCTAACTCTCCAGGGTTTGAATTTAGAAAAAAAGTTTTATTAAATATTTTCTTTCGAAAAGTATCCTCTAACACCACCAAAGCACATTTTAATAATTTTCAAAAAACACTAACTCAAAATTTTTTTGAAATTTTCAAAAATATTCATTTTTATTAGAAAGTGGTCAAGATTAGTATCAAATTAAAGCCCTTTAAATTATCTTTAAAATGAGTTATTATACAACTCTGTAGCACTTACAGAACTGAAGTTATTTGAATTTAATTTAATAAAAATAATATTATTTACTTCTGTGCTTGGGAAGTAGGTCATAATTTTTCCAAATATAAAGAATAAATTCAAAATTAATTTCAAACTAAACTGATAGACTTTCAGACTAAGGGTGGACTTTCAAAAATTTTGCAAAAAAAAGTCAAATTATTTCATTTTACGCGATGGTGTTTGGAGTAAACGCAATTTTTTTTCAGAATTAGATAAACAAAGACTTGAAGAACAGCGCTACACAGCAATAATTTTAATTTTACCGATAGATATTTCAAAACAAAAGGAGAAAGGATTATTTAACATTCAAAAAAGTGGCCGCTAACTTTGCGAACGCAATAAACATAACTCGAACCGTTTTGTAAACCATCTGTTGTAATGTAAATCAAAACAGACAAAAATTTGCAAAATTACCCTGGTAGGTCGCGTTCCGGAATGCGGAGAAGAAATTTACAACCCTCGTTAACATCGAAACCAAATTAAGTGGTCCAATATTTCCCAGCGCCATAAACATAACAACCCCGCGATAAGAGCATCCTGCACCCTAAAATGCGTAATTTTGAAAAACCACCCGGCGAAAGCAAAAATTGTTTAATTGAAGAATATCGCGAACGCGAAAAATTCATAAAGTTAAACTTACCCCGGAAAGAACGGAGTTACTCTGAGGTATCCAGGAATAATCGTTCGGGATCGGAAACTCCGGGCAGAATCCGACAGGAGCCGATCGATATAGGGTGTAAAATTTATGCAAAAGTTACAACAAAGTACAACATAAACGTCTTTTGTTATTAGGAGAAAAATCGGAGAGATAGAGCTGCGTCTCGAAAAAGTTGAAGGTTGCAATTTGCAAAATATTCCAATCGGAACGACCTGAAACTGACACAAATTTCGGGACCATGACCTAAGTACGACGGCGTAAATAGCGAAATGTCAAAAAGGGTTAGTGAGACGTTACGCTCCCTTTTAATAAAACCGTGATTTACTTTTATAGGGTTACGGGGTAAAATGGCATTTTTATCATGCGGCGGCTGAAAAGACGAAAGAGTTGAAATTATAGCAGCCGCATTAATTAACCATAGGGTTCGGCTGGAACATCTTTCTAAAAGACCACAAACCTGTGGACATAAAAAATTTAAAAAACAAAAAGACTGATAAAATATAAACGCAAAGCACGAAGAGAAGAGGCCTTACGTGCCCATTATTCTCCGTTTCGTTTGTAAAGTTCGTGTTCAATTTCATGAATAGAAGAAAAACCGCCTCCCCAAAGACATCTCGGATGACCATCACATAAGTTTTGCGGCTTTCCGAAAGCGTGCAAGTTTGTGAAAATTTATAAACAAGTGCGCATCGCTCTTTTCGCACAGGGACCGTGAATGTCTGCCGCAAAATATGGCTTTTCTTCGACATTTCCTTCAATATTTAACGAGAAACTGCGCTCTGAAAAGCAGCATTTGTTCACCTTTCGCTATTTTAAAATACAAAGATTTTTTGAGCAAAACGAAAAAAGTCCAACGCGAGACGGTACAGAGGCCTTTTTTGAAAAAAATAATTTCTCTCCGAGTAAACCATTTTTCTTTCGCGATTCCGACAGTGATTTTCGTTTCAAAGAAGCAGAAAATAAAAAAGATCAACAAAAAGAGCTTTAGCTTCGTTCTTAACTAATTTTACGTCTTTAATAAGAAAAGTTTTTGTATAACAATTAAGTTTCATCGCGAAAACGTGCCGGCTTAAACAATGATGGCTTTACGTGAAAGCAAAATTGAGCGTCGTTTGCTAAATGAAAACGTTACACGTAAGCGAAGGGTTGCTTAAAGTTGGAAAACTCGGAGAAAATCGGTGTGAGAAACTCTTCTACAGGGTGCTGATCATTTTCCTTTGTCACGGCATACCCCCCAGACATTTCATTGGCTGGAAATTATTATTTTTATATCTGCTACTGCTCCGAAAAATGCACAAAATGGCCTAAGCCACAAATTAAAATTCCCAGAGATTTAATATTGAATTAATTAATAATCTGATGTTATTCTTCTGGATTTCCGCGTTCGGCTAAATTGGGGAAAGCTGGGAGTTTATTAAAGGTGAGTTGTTAATATTATCGGAAAATGTCGGCTTATCATTTTAATTAAAGTGTTTAATTTGTCTTGGAAAATGAAGTTGGTGCAGAATTAATGAACTAATTTTACAGTTAAATTACATAATTTCCAATTTGGGTAGGTCGTTGGTAGTGCCAACTTTATATAAATTTATTTCTAGACTGTCGCATGAATTTTGATCGCATTTTAATTTTGAATTATCGCGCGAAATTGTTAATAATTTTAATTGAAAATTTTAGGGGATAACTTTTCCTTCCCGATTTTGCTGCAAATATATCGTTAAATGCTCGGTTTTTGCAATGAAAACAGTACTGTGGTGACAAATCCTTGGAGATATCTTCTTCCTTTTCCTGTCTCTTTTTTATCTGATTGATGTTCTCATTATTTGCTCTTTTGGGGGTTGCCATTATTTTGTTTCTTTCTGTATTTTACTGTGCGACGCAGTTATAAAACTTGATTAATTACTGGACATTTTTTAATTGTACTTTGTTTACCTACCACGTAATATACTATTGTTCATGATTACATTGTTATCCAGGATGACATTAATCGCACATATTAAATTAACAGGAGTGGGGGTGCAATCATTTGCAAATTCATTTATTTGTTTATTTTCATTATTTTCTTGGAATAAATTAAGATTCCGACCCCGTTAAGTTCCAGGTAAAATTCCTTTATTTGTTTATTTTCATTATTTTCTCGGAATCAATTAAAATCCTGACCCCGTTAAGTTCCAGGTAAAATTCCTTTATTTGTTAATTTTTATTATTTTCTGGGAATAAATTAAAATTCCGACCCCGTTAAGTTCCAGGTAAAATTCCTTTATTTGTTTATTTTCATTGTTTTCTCGGAATCAATTAAAATCCTGACCCTCTTAAGTTCCAGGTAAAATTCCTTTATTTGTTAATTTTTATTATTTTCTGGGAATAAATTAAAATTCCGACCCCGTTAAGTTCCAGGTAAAATTCCTTTATTTGTTTTTATTTTCATTATTTTCTCGGAATCAATTAAAATCCTGACCCTCTTAAGTTCCAGGTAAAATTCCTTTATTTGTTAATTTTTATTATTTTCTGGGAATAAATTAAAATTCCGACCCCGTTAAGTTCCAGGTAAAATTCCTTTATTTGTTTTTATTTTCATTATTTTCTCGGAATCAATTAAAATCCTGACCCTCTTAAGTTCCAGGTAAAATTCCTTTATTTATTTATTTTCATTATTTTCTTGGAATTTTCTTGAAAATTCTTGGAATGGAAAACTTGTGTCTGGAAGTTGTATTTGGCATTTGCGATACTGTTGACATTTGAAGCAACGGATCAGGTTGGTGCACTCATAAATCCGGTAACTCTTTCAAAGTTTTTCTTTTGGAAATCTCTGGAATTCCTTTTTTCCTTAGTTTCCTCTGGAAACGAGGAAGAAATCATTAGAAAACTCCGGTGCACTGGTGAAGATAAATCTGAAGATATTCAAGGAAATTCCAAAAAATCTCAAGAATTTTTAGAAAATCCATGTAAATTTTACGAAATTCAAGAAAATATTGAGGAAGAGGAAAATTTAAGGAAACGCAGAAAATTCTAGGATATTTCAAGAAATCTAGAAAAAAGAAAAATTCAAGAAAATCCAACTAAATATCAAAAAATTCTAGGAAATCTTTAAAAATCCAAAGAAATTTCAGAAAATTTCGGGATATTAAGAAAATTTAAGAAATGAGAAATCCGAAAAAATGTAGAAAATTCCAAAATTTAGCTTTAATATTTTCTAGCGTCTAACTGAAGGTTTAAAGAGTGGAATTCCTGCAATATGTACTGGAGGGTATTCCACAGCCCCCAGACCCCCCGGTTTACAATTTTGACTTTATATTTTTATATAATTTTTTAATTAACTTACAAAATAATACAAATAAGTTGCCGCTAAACTCAGTGAGCAGTAAGGTAATTACAATTACATAAATATGCTTTCCAAGGTTAAATTTTCCTCATTTTTGCTTAAAAATTCAATTTTCCCGGTTTGGATTAATATTAGACAAAAATATTTAGTTAGTAAAAAAAATCGACCAATCAGAGTGTTTTTTTCACCAAAAAATGACACGTTTCAGTGTAGCCATCGGCAAACCGGGGGGTCTGAGGGATATGGATTACCCCCCAGTGCACAGTTTACTATTTATTCATGAACCAATTTAGCTGCGCAGGTAGTGGTTCAATGCCCACTTTGTACTGAAGCTCTAGGCTTATTGTACCCCGTTTTCCATTAAGATGTTAAGGAAACATCGATCCACAGTTTGATGTTCACCAGAGGGCTGAGCTAAGAAATTCCGCCGAATCCGGCATAACTCAACTAGCGATCACATCAAGCCACCACTGTGGTCGCAGTAAAAATTTTGGGCCCCTGTTATTCGAATGTAACTAACAGCTTCAAAGGCCCAATTTTTGGGTTATTTTACCAGAATTTGATTTTTATTTTACAATTTTATGTTCTCTTTTCGAGCCCCTTTGGCCGTAATGGTAAAATAGGCCCTGGGGAGAGAGTAAATACAAAATTTAGTAATTTTATAGGTTTTGGTTGGTCATGGGGTCAAAACAGTCACTCCGTTACCTCCCCCTTGTTGAAAATCACTGGAATTATGTTGAGATATTTGCCCCTTGCTCTCACCTTTCAGTGCTACCTGTTTGACAAGTGGGTGCAGTTGAATCATCCACTTGTTATACATTCTTTCCTTGGAGAAAATGGGGTTGACTGCATCCTGCAAGTTTCTTTCGAACTCCAGGATGACTTCCTCCCTAGTCACGTCGACCGTTGGGGCTCCCACTGTAATTTTGATTGTTGCTTTTCCTTAACCCAGTTCAGTTCTTTTTGTTTGCTGGTTAGATTTTAGCTAAATCTCTTACTCTCTTCTATCTTTCCTGATATTCTGGAGTTCTATCGATAAAAAGCACATTTTCATTTCGTAATCCTCTGATTGGTTCTAGTTGAATAACGGATGATATCAAACTGAGCTAGCTTTCCAGCTTATTACATCAGAATGCAGAATCTCACATGCTATCTTCCTTAAACAATAATGAGACGGAACATATGGTATAATTACTCTGCGGTAAGAGGCACTTAAAAGTACAGAGTAAGCACTTACTTCCGTTATCCAATCCAATCAACATTAGGAAGATTCAAAGCAGCGAAGGTCCAAAATATTGTTAATCCACAGCAAAGCGAATTAAAATAATTGATTAGTCAATTAAAAGTAAATCCGCCATCTGGCAAATTAGAGAAGCAATCTGGAAGACGGCGAATTAACAGAGCAAGGAAGAAGTTAATTGTAAACGATGGGTAGGTAATTAGACGAACAGACTTTGACCGTACAGCTTAGAAAGGATAATTAACTATTACTCGTTTAGCACAAGAAACTGGTACATTCTACTAGATCTGTTACTTCATTACGATTTCCTCGAGTGGTTTACGCTAATTTCCAACACCGAGGCGGTCAATTTGTGCCCACAATAATCCGCTATGACAACAATAATGCACCGGCGCGGTCTGATCCCATAATTATTTTGCTCCAAAATTAAAACTGGCGAAAGCCATCGTCCACAAGTAGCAGATTTGTGAAATTGCATGTACGACATTTACTTCGCGTGTCGCTTACGACATTCCTGTTTTGTGTGCGTTTTTAATTTGCTTCCACTTTTTTTTACAGTTTAATGAAATACCGCGGGAATGTGTCGACATTTCGTCTGCAACTTTCGCAATAATTACAACTGTAAAAGGGGCAGTGTAACAAATTTTCAAAATTTGTTCTGATTTAAGAACGCGCACGCATGGTCGGCCACGTAGTGGTGGCCTAATTAATTTTAATTAATGTTCTTAGCAAGCGATTCTATTAAAAATATTTCACGGATTTTACGCTAAGCCGATGAACGCACACATAACTCCGTATTCATGAACGAAAACCGTTATGTAATGTTACAAAGGTAAAGAACCTCCATTATTTTTAAATGCGTGGATAAAATATTCAAAATATTACTACTACTTCTATATTTAAAAGTCAGGGCTGTACTGCTCGGAAATTCGAAATAATTTTAGCGGATTTACGCTAGGACAAAAAATTCGTTCGGTCTTCCTGTTTTATTGTAATTGAAACATTTATGTTTATGTACAGCACGGCAAGAATTAATTAGGCAAAGCTTTTCCAAAGTTTCGGTAAAAAGTCGCATTACAACAGGGTTAATTGGAAACTACATTAATTAAGACATAATTAAATTAATTATAAATTAAAACAGCGCTCTAGACACAACGATGGATGTTGATGAAGAAACAAGAATCTCGATTTTAATTAAATGGGTCACAGTCTAGTAAACAAATGGAAATCAGCCTTTAAATATTTTTTTTAAGTTTCTTCATCCACCGGCGCGGAGTGGCGCACGGAAAATTAATTAAGCTCACACCCAGACATAAAAAAAATTGCCTAACCGAAAAATTTGTAAATAAGGTCGTGCAAAACGCTGCGTTATTTAAATTTTTATATTTTAATACATAATAAATAATTAACTGCGCAAGTAGGTCGCAAAATATGTGAAAGCGTTCGCTGCTATCGAATTGTGTAGTAGTAGTTCGTATGATTAAATATTGTAAAACTTAATTATTGCGGCCTTAAACTTAATAAATAAAAGCAAAACAAAGAATTGTTTTGTTTTATGCAGGGGCGTACTGGGGAAACTGCGCTTCCATTCCGCTTTTTTTCACATAAAAATCGATTTTACAGCAAAACTTTTTAAACATTTTTTGTTGCAAATTTCAATGCCTTCAATTTTGTTTATATGCATTTTTTGATTTGGTCGCGCCGTTTTTGACTGACAGTGGTTTAAACAAGACTCTGTTAAATGAAAACAATAATGTCATCTATATCTCGGAAACGGTGCGACAAAATAGAAAAATGTATATAAACAAAATTGAAGGCAATGGAATTTGCAACAAAAAATGTCTAAAAAGTTTTACTGTAAAATTGGTTTTTGTATGACAGAAAACGGCTTCATTGGTAACATGAGTAACTGCGCCTGGTTTGGCCCGAGGAAAACTTGAAAATGCCGATTTGTAAATTTCGTGGAGCTGTGCTGGATTTCCTTCTCTGATAATTGCACTCGCAAAAGGTAAACAAATAATTACTCTGGCACAGTGGCTCTTCCGGTAGATTGCCACGCCTCCTTGTTTATATTCGCAAAACTACCACAGCAAAGATAAAACGACCTCATTATTTTCAAATCGATACGATACGGACTCTCGGTTTACAGCAGGCTTTTCTTTCTCTGCAATTTTCTGTCCCTGCGCATATAGTCCGCTAAAGCGGAATTTCTTCGTTGGATGCACAAACTGATCCTCTGAATCTCTGATTTCCGACGATTTTCTGTATTTCTGCAAGTTTCTCCAATCGTTTGGGCTTTTAAACCCATGGCTGCCTATACAGGGTTGGGAAACAACAAACAAAAGCTTTCGACGGAAGACAAATATATCAAAATATCACAAAGGTCACTTTGGTGGGTGTCTTTCGAAAAAAAATTCCGAATGCGGCTCTGCCCACTCTTCTTTCGAATCTCGAAATGAAACTCTAATGACTGACTTTTGCAACGCCCTGTGCTTAACCGCTTAATGGGTTTCGTAAGATCAATTAATTTTTGATTAGAATGTGAGAATGACGAACTTTCTACATCGAAACAATAAAAAAATCACGAACAATAACAGAGAGCGTCATGATAACTGTAATTTATTTTTTGAAATTTTGAATTTAAAAACCGTAACACATTATTACGATAATTTAGAAAAAGTCGACGTCGATGGGACGAGTCGATGGTAAAACTTACCTATTAATTTAGTTTGTGACGTAGGCAATAATAAAAAAAAACTGTTACTGTGACTCACGCGAAGGTAAGAATGGTGCACCTGTACCTCTCTCGCACCTCTCAGATTACCCGTCCAACAGGTGTTTAATCTGAATGTTTACGCGATAACAAAATAAATTTCAATTAATTAATACAATAACATCGTCGTCGAATTGTTGACCCACATAAAAGGTAAACAAATAATGCAAAACAAAAGTATATCTCGAAAAATTGAACTCACCTTGTATGGAATGTAATTTGCAAAACAAACGAACATCCACCCCCGCAATAATCAAGCCGTACACGGAATGTTCGAAAAAACGAAACTTGGTTGAAATATCAAGTGGGCGCCGGTTGCCTCGTTAAAAATAAATAAACAGGTTGGAATTTTGACGTTTAACACAAATGCACCCACAATACACAACTAACAACAACGATCGCGATCGAACTGTCGACGCGCCCACAGCTGACCACAAATTTGACAGTTATTCCCGAATCAAACCGGAAATACCCGACGAACTTTTACGCGAAATTATTATTTTATTAGCTGTGGAAAGGCAAGCCCGCATATAAAAATATTTCGTAAATTACTAAATTTGATCTATTAATTAAATCAAATCGGTTCGAAAATACAACATTAGAATTTAAATTGCCCGGTTCTCACACCGTGACGCTCCTAGTGTCGATAATACAAACTACAACTCAATTTGACTGTTACGGTTTTGCAAATAATTCGTTTTATGATAAGTGAAAATAATGGCCGATGAAGAGCAATTACCCCCCGGCTGGAAGAAACGATTGAGCCGTTCGACGGGTGAGCACACTCAAACAGTCAGCATTGAGTGAAAGTTTTCTAACCTCAAACTTTACTTAGGTCAACATTACTACCTCAACGTTTACACCAAAGAATCCCAATGGGACGTCCCAGATAAGCCTGCCGAGCCCGTACCTTCGAGCGGTCCCGATAACGTACAATGCTCGCACCTGTTGGTCAAACACATAGACTCCCGAAGGCCGTCTTCGTGGAGGGAAGAAAACATAACACGAAGTAAAGATGAAGCTCTGGATTTGTTAAAATGTAACTTTGTCGTTTTTTAAAGTCGGATTATGTTTAATTATTTTTTTTAGCCTACAGAGAGCAGATCGTGCAAGGTAAAAGTTCCTTTGCGGATCTGGCGCAGAAGTATTCCGATTGTTCTTCGGCAAGACGTGGCGGCGATTTGGGTCTTTTCGGGAAGGGCGCCATGCAGAAGCCGTTTGAAGAGGCCGCTTTTGCTTTAAAGGTCGGCGAATTGAGCGAACCTGTAGTTACCGATTCAGGAGTTCACATTATTTTACGTACTGTTTAAATTTTAATGCTTTTATTTTAGATTTTTAATTATAGTGCCAACTGTAAGGTCTTAATTAAGTGTTTTAATTAGTTTAAATTTGTTTTTTTTTAATTATTAACCAGCACAATAAACTCCATGCACTTCAAAAGTTTCTGTGTATTTTTATCCTTGATCCAAAATATTGAGAAAAAATCCTGGTGCCGCCATCTGTCGACCAAAAATTTGGTGACATAACCTCAAATTTTTGTTATTTTACTTCAATTATTGGAAGTTTTTGTACATAAGGTAGCAATATTAATGTTGTCGATGTGGAAGAGTCGTATTTATGCGACGAAACGTTTGCTGTCCACTTTGGCGGAGCCCAGACAGCGGCGGCTAGAAACATTTCGAACCAGCGAGAATGATCCCACTCGGCACACGGAAGACCACATAGGCCAGTATTATCAAATATCCGAAGAAGACAGAAGTAGTGTATTTTTGCATGGAGGTATTCCAAAGTCGTATGGAATTCAAACGAAAACGTTCAACGAGACAACTTTGATGGTTCGGAAACCATCACTCGACGTGATTAATTACCTTAAACGAATCGATTACTCTAAACCGACAGTGAGATTTGTGTTGTACGGTGACAACGGATGCGGGAAGTCGCTGTCTCTGGTTCACGTTTTACACTATGCCTATCGAAGCGGCTTCTTGGTGGTACACATTCCCTGGGTCAGTACTTGGATGCTAAAGCCGAGAGAATCGAGTAACTCGGAAGTGAAAGAAGGTTTCATCGACTTGAATATGGACGCCGTATTATGGCTGGGCCACTTCAGGAATCAAAATTCACATTTATTAAAGAATCCCGAATTAAAATTAACGGAAGACTGCATATGGAATCATCGGGAGAAAACACTAAAAGATGCTACGTGGGTGGAATTAATAGATTTTGGTATCAATCGCATCAAATATGCATCCAGATGCGTCGAGATTTTGTGTAAAGAAATTAAGCAGGCGTCCACGACAGGAAAATGTAAGACTTTAGTGGCCATAGATGGATTTAACTTCTTCTTCAACCCAACGACGAAAATTTTTACCGAGAAGAAGGAACGGGTTCATCCTTCTAAGGTTACTTTGACTGAACCGTTTTTGAACTTGACTAAGTTTGATTGGCGTAATGGAGCTGTGGTGGTCACCGTCGATAAGATTAGTCTACCGGGTGAAAGTGAACTTACTTACTACCCTAGGTAAAAGGTAATTGCGAAGAAAATCAGTTTGATTTTAATTTTTTCTTTTAGGCATCTGCTCGGTAAAGAAGGTTTCGAGCATCTAGATCCTTTCGTTCCGATTTCGGTTACGAAATATTCACCTAAAGAGTTTACGAGTTGTATGGATTATTTCAGAGAGAGGAAATGGGTGCAGGAGTTGGAAGGGCAGGACGAAGAGATGGCGTTTTTGAGTACACGGAATCCCTACAAATTGATGATGTTATGTAATGCATTGTAAATAAGTTTAGTATAAATTTGAATTTTTTTATTATAAAATGAAAGAGATTGCTGTGTTATTTGAAACCAAAATTCAATTACCTTAAATTATTTTACATTAAAACCAGTATTCAGAACTGCAATTTGAGACTGATTAATAGTTTTCATCGTAAATCTTGGTAATTATATTAATTTTATCAAAGTCCAATCGTAATAATTAAGACGCAGCAGATATTAATTTAATCTTTGATCCGAGCTTTGCACTACTGTCCAAAGTTAGATTTACAGTTAGTAAAAAACTAAGGAGGAATAATGGTAAATTGAAAGTCCGAAGAAATGTAAAATTTCTAGGAAATCATTGGAATTCGGAGTCCTGTATACAATTTTTTTTTTAAATATTTACCCCATAAAGTAGGTTCCAAACCGAGGGGGAATTGCTGGAGAAATCTGGTGTGCAAACGAAGGGAAATCTTCGACACTAAATTTCCCCAACTGAATCAATCATTTTTTTGCATAGTTTGTTAAGTCGAAAGCTATGGAAAGGCTCTGTCATTATTTGTCATAAAAGTCCACGTTTGTATGTCGTCGTAGCCACATAAATGAACACAAATATGAATCCGACAAAGTGGAAACTTTTTTTAAGTAAAAAATTCATTAAAACTACAAACGGAATCTCATAAATTATGCGAGCGATCAGTGGCAGGAGGAATCTCGTTAATATGGCGGAAATTGAAAAAATCAGATTTAAAATTTTTAGTTGCGAAAAATGAAGCAGGATGGTGGGGGATGGGGTAGTTGGCCATACTGTGATGAAGATATGCATAGTTCACCCCATTTGCCACCTACGCGATTATTTTCTGCAAATCATCGAACCTCACCTCAACAGAATCACATTTTCAGCAGTAATAATTTTTTTCTGAATTTTGAAACTTCCAACCGAAAAATGGTAAGTTTAATTTTTTTAATTACCCATAAAGGGTAACTTTTATTTTTGCTAAATTTCGACGTACGTCGACGGCCATTGAATATCTTCATTGAACCTTTTAGGCTCCAGCATGCAGTCGCTGTTTGAGTACAGATATTCAAGATCTGGAATGCCAGAATAAATGCAAATATTGCTATAGCTGCATTACAAGATTTATTTATGCGGATTACAATAATGGCAAATTGGAATTTATATGTCCAAATACCAACTGCAACGCGAATATTACGATGCTTTCTCTGCAGGTAAGAATAAGAAAGACCTAACTGTTTTTTTTTAATAATACACCGGGGTACTTTTTAGAAAGTTCTTCAGCAAGATTGGCAGAGAGTTGTATACAGGAGGAGGTTGTTGCAGTTAAACGAGACCGGCCATCAAAATTTGGAATTGTGTCCATGTTGCAATTGTGTTGCTGTGTTAGACAGTAAAAAAGAGCATTTTTCATGCCTGAATCCAAAATGTTTGAAAGACATTTGTGTTAATTGTAACGGTGATGCTCATTCTGGGATCGCATGTAAAAACATGGGTAATATTCGGGTTGGGTTGTGTAACCACTGCGGAAATCAATTCTTTGATAACAGTAAGTGCGTCGAAGAGACAACTACCGAGATGGACGACGAGCAGATCATGGAATTAGTTCGTAACAGTTGGGAAAATTGTCGCCCTGAAAAACCCAGATCATTTTTTGGCAAAATTTCCCATTTTTACAATACTAATTGTGAAACGGTTATTATAACCAGTATATCGACCCTCGGTTCCTATTTTTTGATTAAGTATTTGAAGGAGAAATTCTAAAATGATAACTAAAAGACTGATTTTGTAATATTTTTTAGTATAATAAAATATTTTGGTAAACAGCTTTTTTTAAAAACCCTTCCGGTCGAAAAACTTGGTGTGGTTGATTCAAAAATATTTAGAATACAAAATTTCTTGTTTTCAGTATAAAATTCTTCTAACTCTAAAACTAATCGGCCGATTTAATTTCCATTGTTCTGCTGCAGCTTTTGTTTCAATAGATTGCCTAGATCCCCTCCCCTAAACCCTTTCAGGTTTACCACCACGTGATGGTTTTTCTTATCTACAGTGATTGTAGGGGGTTGTAGTGCATCTTGGGAGTGATATCCATTTTGGCCTTTTATTTAGGAACTTTTTCAAAAAATATGTTGGACAAAAGAAAGGTAAATAAAATTTATTACGAAAACCAAGATAATAATACCATATTTTCATCCAGTTGCGCTGTTCAATCTGCTGGAAATTTCGTGCGGACTACGAAATTTTCACATGCAATAAAAAAAATGAAAATTATTGCACATATTGCCTTCAGCAGTTTTGGGAAAAATCTATTCAGCCACCCGGATGTCGTTTGTGTAGTAATAAATACTATTCTAGATGCACCGAGAATTTGTACAAAGGCAAGTTCGATTTCTACAAAGAGACAGTAAGAAAGAGCAATCGATTATTTTGTCATTTTTCTTAATAGTAATATTGCAGAATACAAGTATGAGTTGGTTCGCACTGGAAGAATGGTTAATAAGCATATTTAGATTATCGGAGAGCTCTATAAATATTAGAGCCCGAACTTACGTAGAAAATAAGATGTCGGAAGCTATAATAAAAACTTGCTGTCAATGTAAAGTAAGGTTTATTAAGGGTGACGAAGGCTGCAATATCGTTAGCTGTATTTGTGGTAATATCATATGCTTTATGTGCGAGAAACCTCACACGCACTGTGGCAGTGGTTTCGACTGCCTCGAAAATTCTGCCGAAGTAGATGAAGAAAAGATCATGGATGCTGCCAAAGAAGCCAAGAAGCAGGTTGGAAGTTATTTGCTAATTGATCCCACTGTACCCAAAAGTAGATCAAAATTTATTTACTGGAATATCGGGAAAGTTGTAACTTTCGGTATCACTGCACTTTTGATTTATATTCTATGTAAACGCAGTCTAATTTTGTAATAAAACTTATTATTTACCTAAATATTTCGTAATTATTTAAAGTCCACGTTCTTGTTCTTGATAATGAACGTGACCGGTTGTGACCTCTTTCTTGCGTAACAATAACATTAATTTTTATCAGGAATAAATACAACATTCTCGGTTTATTGTTTGATCTGCACCCATTCAGCAAAATGACGCTCCGGTACAGTTACGAGACTTTGCATGTGCAAGTGCTGAAACCGTACGTATACAGCGTTGAGCTTAACCGGCCCGATAAGATGAACGCAATGAATGCAACGATGTGGTCGTAAGTCCATCAGGTCACTTTTCGAAAAAGTTTATCTCATTTCAACCTTTCAGCGAAATAAAGCAGGCGTTCCAAGAGCTCAACGAAGATTCGGAGTGCCGAGTGATAATATTGTCTGGTTCAGGTAAACTCTTCACTGCGGGTTTGGACTTGAAAACAGCTCTGGATTTGGTCGAAAGTGACAGCGACAATAACGATATTGGTAGAAGAGCCAAGGAATTACAAAAATTCATAAAGCTGTGTCAGGAGAGCATGACGCAAGTGGAGTTGTGTGTCAAGCCTGTTTTGGTTGCCGTTCATTCGGGTTGTATCGGAGGTGGAACTTCCTTGATAACAGTCGCCGATGTGAGATATTGCTCTCAAGATGCATGGTTTCAAATAAAAGAGGTGAGACTTCGAGAACATAAACACCAGTTAGTTTTCAAAATTGCAGGTCCAAATCGGAATTGTTCCCGACGTTGGAGTAATTCAAAGGATGCAGAAGATTACCGGGTGCGATAGCTTATTCAGAGAATTATGTTATACCGGTAGGAAATTTTCCTCGGCTGAAGCTTTCAGTTGCGGCTTAGTTTCCAAAGTATTCGAAGATAAAGAAAGGTAAAAGCATCCGAACTGTTCTCAAATGAATTTTCTATTACTTCTGACGTTGTTAGTTTAATGGTAGGAATTTTGCAAGTGGCTGAAGAAATAGCAAGCAAGAGTCCTGCAGCCGTCCAAGGCACTAAACAAAGCATCGTTTTCTCAAGAGATCACACGGTACAAGACGGACTCGATCAAATTGTAAGTTGAGGAAATTATTTTTCTTTTAAAAGCATAGCAGTTTTAGGCCCGATGGAACCAATTCATGTTCCAATGTCAGGATTTCTCCATCGCTTTGAATGGGGCTACGACCAAAAACGCCCAAGTACAGTTTTCGAATTATTAACATTCAAAATTGCCGTATTAGTGCAGCGTCAGAATCAACAATCAAATTTATAAAATTTGTTTTTTGAATTAAAGCAAAGTGATTCAGACTAAGTTTTTATTGTTTTTGAAAATAGGTGACAATTGGGTGAATTGTGAATGAAACAGAGCATAACAAAACTTCTGTAAGTTTTATTTTTCATTATTACTAATTTATATACATTACTTAACTGCGACGAAAATACACAAATTCGTAATGTACAACAGAAACTTAAAAGTAATAATTAAACCTACGAGGAGCTGCAGCAAAGTGGATTGGCTAAATTTCAACACTAAAATTGCCTAACTCATTCTCTTTACAATTTTTTTGCATAATGTAATACTCGTTTTGTTTTCGAAAATAACACGAAAATGTGAGCGCCACGTAAACGAGCGCAGAAGGAAAAGACGCGGATGTGGCGACAGCGTTTCAAAAGAAACCGGCACGAAAGCAATTTCTCGGTCTCGGCCGGTTTCCTTCTATAACACATCCGGAATGTTAAAACGGCGCGAGCGATTACGTGGCGCCCACAGATACACAGAAGATGAATATAAACGGAAAAATTGAACTAAACTTTAAATAACTTATTTAATGAAACTTGGTTTAAAAAATTACGTTACAATTCTTGCTGCAATTTAAAGTAAGTTCTTGACTTCGTCGTACATGACCAACACTATAGCTCCTCCGGTACCACGGAGAACGTTGGAGAAGGCTCCCTTGAAGAAGGCCTTGCCACCTTCAGTCTTAGCGATGGTGGCCCAGCAGTGTAATGTGTTTTTGTACATAATATCGGCTCCTTTACGACCAGATTGCATCATCATACGTCTACGGACTGTGTCGAAGGGATAGGATATGATACCGGCAACAGTGGTTACAGACTGAAAAAAAAAATATAAATTATTTCTCCGAATTTCGAATCTCTTTTAGATATTTCTTACCTGTGCAATGGCCCATGACACTACAAGTGGGGTGTTCTTGGGATCGGGTAAGATTCCTTTAGCTGTGTCGTAGAAACCAAAGAAGGCAGCACGGTAGATGATGATACCTTGTACGGACACACCGAAACCTTTGTACAAACCACCAAGACCGTCGGATTTGTAGATTTTGGATAAGCAGTTTGCTAGACCTTTGAATTCACGATCGCCGGCGGCTTTACCGGTATCGGCGGCCAACCTGGTTCTGGCAAAATCAAGAGGATATACGAAACATAAGGAGGTTGCTCCGGCAGCACCACCGGAAGCCAAGTTTCCTAAGAAATAACGCCAGAATTGTGTCTTCTTGTCGACTCCGCTAAGGAAAACTTGCTTGTACTTGTCCTTGAAGGCGAAGTTCAAAGCTTGGGTTGGGAAATAACGGATGACGTTGGCGGCATTACCACGCCAGTATGCAAGTACGCCCTGTTCTTTGGGAATGCGAACAAAACAATCTACCATACCTGAGAAAAATAAAAGAAAAATTAATACATATACAACAATCTTTACCTTCGTTATTTTTTTAAAATTTTCGTGATTTCTTGTTTTTTTGAGATCTGAATGAGATTGCCCTTTATTTAATTTTCAAATTTTTGTATGTTAAATTTTCTTTGACGAAATTTTGAAGAAAATTTCCTGGGTTTGCCGTAAGATTTCCTTTCTGGAGAATGTCGTTTATGCACTCGGTAGGCAGATAACGGATAAGATTTTCAAAGCAAACATTCTTATTCCTATTCTTTATCGAATAATATTGGTTAAATAAGGTTTAGGACAGAAATAATAACTGGTTTCCAGTAATTTTTCAAAATAAATTCCCAGGTTTCGATTAAAATAGCAGACTTTCACTGAATTTAGAACTTCAATCAAGTAATTTTTATAATTTATTCTGTTTTTCAAATTTCGCTTAAAAATCAAAAACTCCCTGGCTTTACCAGGTATCCCAGATGAAGGGAACCCCATTAAATCATTGTTTTTTAAATTTTGTATTTTGGTAACAAAAAAATCAGCCTTTTTACGATTTTTTGATGAGCAAGTGGGTTTCTTCTTTTACGTAATCAACCGAAAGGGGAAAATCTAATGTACAAGTGAAGCAGGGTTCCCACTGAATTTTCCAAATCAAATTCCCTGACATTTCCAGGTCCCTCCTGACAAAGATTAAAAATTTTCCCTGACATTTTGATAAATCGGAAGATAAAATTAAATTGTTTTCCCTGACTTTTTCAGGTGAGTGCGAACCCTGCGAAGAGGAATCTCAGGAAATCCGGAAAATGCGAGTAAATTTGAGGAAATCCAGGGATATCTTACAAATTCTCAGAAAAATATTAACTTTTGGGAGATCTGAGATCAGCTTTTTCTCACTTTTTTCAAAAGAAAATCTTTCAAAAGTCTTGTAAAAAGAAATCTAGTGTACAAAAATTTTTCTTGCAATTTCCCCTAGCGAAAATATTACATAAATAAAAACCAAATATATTTTCTGAAGTAAAACAACTTTTAGAAAATCGATTTTAACCATAAATTTCACAGAAGCAAAGTTTCCACTCATTTTTTAAAGAAATTGTCGGGTTATCCGGCTAAAACTGAAGATTTTCCCTAAATTAAAAAATTTAATTAATTTCGGAAGCGATTTTTTGTCGAACGAGTGAGGATTCTTTCTGTTATAAATTAACATTACATGCATAATCTCGTTAACATGCGAGAGGTCGATAGCTATGGGAATCTCGTTAATATAGTCTGGACGTCAGTGATTTACAGAATATCGGATAACATAAATTTTTTAAATTTAAGTTCCTGTAAATTACTGACATTGGGAACCTTGGTGATTGATTGAAATAAGCTATCACGTGATGAACAGACTCTAAATATTAAGAAAACATCATCAGTTTTTCTTCCCCGAGGACTACGAACATCAGTTTCTCTGCTATCGAGAATGGAAGTTTTACAGCCGATTCTGAAGAAATTGGTTGACGATGCAGGTATTTCCCCTGGGGACTTTTTAAAAAGCTAGATTAAATTCCCAGTCAGGATGTCGAGTGAAACCCACTCCAACTGATTTTTAAAATTTTTGATGAATCATGAGTGACAACCGCATTGTTAGCGATTACATGAATAAAAACTTAAGATAACATAATTATCAAATAATGCCAAAGATAAGATGAATGTTGGCCCCTGGGTATCAGGCTACTAAGGAAAAATCAGGATTTTTCAAGAAAGCGCGGGTAATTTCCAATGGTTATCTCTCAATTACGTCGTACAGAATAATTCAACCTTAATTACATAATGAGGTGCATTGCCAGAAGGTTTGAAACTTTGCCAAGCGAAGCAAAGTTTACGAAAATTCTGAATTGCATGCAATTTTGAATTTGGGGGGCAATACGAAGGTTGCGAAAAACACCACAGGTTATGTCACGAGCACGTCGATTAATTATCAAGGATATGATGACATCACTCATTTCGACGAAGCGATGACCTCGCGGAAGAAGATTGAACTTGAATGCTTTCCAACCGGCCGGCAATCGATATTCTTTCAAAATCCTAATCAATAATTATTGGGAATAATTGCTGGAAGAAAATTACACGTGCAAATCACACTCATATTTTATTTTTGGATCTGTACCATTAGGTGAAGGTTACGTAACGTCAACGAGAGCCAACTGCTCTTGTTTGACGTAAAACAAAAAACATAAATAAAAATTTCGAAGGGGGCGAATTCGAGCGCGTGGCTTCCGTCAGACATAAAAGACAAAAGACAGTCGATTTTTAATCTAGCATGCGACCGATTTATGACGTCCGTCTTCCTTTCGATATTGATCACACGACGGGCGCATGGTGGCCGCCATCTTACTTCCATTGAGAACACCATGTGGTTGTTCGAATGAAACCAAATTGCGGCCCCGAAAAACTTCGAAATTCAAATTTTTTCTGGCGATGCAATCACGCGAGATCGCAATCGCGGCGAATCACGTGGTTATGAGACGAATTTCCACCAATCCGACCTTGAAAAAATTAGCCACTCAACCACCAACGTCAGCATTAACATTAAAATTGGAAAAACACAAATTTGCCTGAATAGTCTGCCACCCCCGATGCTCCCTGCGCGAATTAAATGGGTCAAGTTGAATTGAGACCCTCAGACTTTGAACCGTTGCCTTATGTAATGTGGAGCGAAATTAAATGGGCGTGCGAATTTTGCAAAAAATCGGGTCACCCACGTCCGGAGGAACTTAAAGGGATAAATATTGTTAAACAGATTCTCACCCTTGTAACGTTGATCCGCAGAGATTTGCTTGGAGACATGTTGAACTTGAAGGAGCAGTTTTACCCTTTCAATTGGAGCTACGGCGGTTTTGGAAATAGCGGCTGAGATTCCACCAGCGAGAAAATCTTTAGCGAAAGAAAGTGGATCGGCTATGCCAGTCATTTTGATTTTTTCCTGTCTTCAAACGGGTATGGTAGTAATTGCTGCGTTCAATTCGCGCACAAAACTGCAAGTGAACTCGGGAGTGGGTTGCGGTGTCGGTCGTGGTGGCGCGCGCAGGTCATGTGCTTCTCTCCCTGGCGCGCCAGGCGTCCCAATTTTTAAAAATAGCTTCTTGCGTTATCGGCATTTTCATTCTACCTTTATTAGATAACAAATTACCACTACTGCGGCTTTCCCACAGATCTTTATTTAACAAAATAAACAACTTTGAAAAAAGAAAACAAACTTCATTTTCCAGATAAACACAAATTTAAGCTTTCGAACGCCAAGTGCCGTGGTTCGGTCAACAGAGGGCAGCTCTTCCAAAATTTGTTGGAGGTCACTGGGTCACTTTGTTCGAAAGGAATTTATCGATTTCAAATTACATTTTCGAAATTCCATCTTGAAAACCTCTGAAAGTACTTGAAAAATGTCAACATCACATTTTCCAACTATGGTAAAATTTTTCCGAATTTAACCGATTTTTTGCTGAAAAAATTCGAGTTGAACGCTGGGGGTGCCCAGGGGGGGGGGGGTTATGCTCCTTTTTAATTTAATGTAAAATATTTAAAATTTAATCTAAACATGTATTTTTGGTTCTTTGTATTTTGAGCCTCCCCCCACCCCAAAAAATGTTATTAATCCTCCGGGACTGAAAAGGGTTCAATACTGGTTTTAATAATTAATTAAATTTTTAATTATTGTTTTTAATTAATTAAATTAATTATAAATAAAATTATGATTTTAATAATAATAATAATAAAAAACAGTTTTAATAACTGTTTAGAAAAATAGGATTCGCCCTCAAAAGATAGGGTTTTAATCGAATTTTGATGTAGAAGATGTTTCTTAATTAGATTTAAGCAAAATCCCAAAATAAGATTTGTTGGAATCTCGTTAATCCGTTCATGTGCGTCACTTTAAAGCACATTTTTACCCCCTTAACGGTCTAATTTCAAAAAAATATTTTTTTATTTTATTTATTCAGTAATTTTTTCTAATCTTTGCCTTTAAACGGCAACAGTACTGAAACTATTGAATTTTTGGTGTTAATGGATTAGTCATTTTTTAAAGAGCATTTGTTTATCTACAAACTAGATCATAACTCTTTATCGTCTAGAATCAATAGATTTAGAGTTATGAATTAAATTAAGATCAGAATTGTTGAAAAGTTCAAGAACTGGATAGTACCAACAACGTCTGGGAGATCCAGATTCTCAGAAACTGGATTTTGGATGTAAATCCTGTAGGTGGGGGGGGGGAGATAATACTCTTCAGCATTGACAACTGAATA
Source organism: Cantharis nigra (assembly GCA_958510845.1). Classification (NCBI taxonomy): domain Eukaryota; kingdom Metazoa; phylum Arthropoda; class Insecta; order Coleoptera; family Cantharidae; genus Cantharis; species Cantharis nigra. The sequence continues at coordinate 574,300 of OY294029.1, forward strand.
ACACCTTAGTTTTGGGAGCTGAATAAAGAACAAATGCCCTCCAGACTTAATTTTTAATCTAAATTCTTTAAGCTGACAATGCTAAAAAATTTACTACAATTGGGGAAAAAATTCTTTTTCGCCTGGAAATAAACGGAATCTCGTTAATCTATTCGCTTCCTTTCCGGATTTTTCTTCTTGGCATTCTCTCGGGTTGAATGATAGCTGGTCAGGAACAGCTGTAGCAGTCAAAGGTTAACTTTTGATATATTTTTTTTACTTAATCAATCGAAATAAAGCAGGATCGGATTAGGAAAGAATTTCAGTTAAAAATTCGTTACACAACGCAAGGTGTTTGTTTTGCGAGGAAATAAAAACTAATGCCAAGGATGATCTCTATTCTTAGCGCAGCTTTTTATACCAAATGACTTCTGAAGTATTCCACTAGCTAAGGGCACCGTGTCAATGTTTCTCGTGATTTTACAACTTTCAAATTTAATTTTTCATTTTTATCACTACGAATACGATTCTGGATAAACCTTAGATAAATTTTGCCTGATTGTTTAAAATATGCGATTATTAATCAATCATGAAGTTTAGTTATGCTAAGACCTTTGACCATGTCGTTTAAAATTTTAGTGATTTTGTTTGGTGAGATTGTTCATTACAAAATAATTTTTTCATAATTACATAAATTTTAGTTCTTTACGGTGTAAGTCATGGGAGTTCCGACTCACCCGATCTATCTGAAGTAACTAGGTAGACTTTCCAAATAATTAAATTTTGACTCCAGCCCCTCTAAAATAAAAAAAAAACAATATTGCTTTTTTAGCTTCGCATTCCAAGATTTTCCTGCAAAATTTTCAAACAGAACTGAAATTTCCATTCCAATGGATTCCGGAAATGATGACGAAATTAGTCCTAGGTAAGTCAAAAATCTATTATGTTTAAAAATACCTGACGTATTTATCGGCCGACAACCACCCGGAGGTCTCGAAAACAACATAAGGTCAAACAGTTATCGTCTATGATATAACAATAATTTAATCACCTCACTGGGTGAGGTCACGAGATTTTAATAAATTCACGTTTTTGAAATTCATAATCTCAAAGAATATTTTTTTATATTTCTAGCACACCGTTCACTCCGATCCAACAAAACGGAAAGTACAGAAGTGTCGAAATCTACGTGATTTCCGAAATCACCGGCTGGCTATATTTTATCCTGTGGTCGATTACATTTTATCCTCTTTCTCTGAACAATTACAGAAGGAAAAGCGTAATTGGACTGAATTTCGATTTTCTCTTACTCAACGTTGTGGGTTTCACCATGTACCTGATCTTCAATCTTGGAATTTATTTGATTCCCGAAGTTAAGGTAAGCAATCTATGTGTTTAGATTATTTCCTTATTTTTTTTGTTTAAGGAAGAATATTTACGAAGGCATCCGGGAGCTCTGAGTCCGGTGCAACCCAACGATATCTTCTTCTCGGTGAATGCGGTCTTGAGTACCGTGTTCACGATTTATCAGTGTTGCATATACGAAAGAGGAAACCAGAAGATTTCCACGACTGGAAAATCTCTCACCATGATCTACGGCATCCTGAGCGTCAGCCTTATTTTATTGGCAAACTTAAACGTAATCATGTGGTTGGATGTTTTATACGTCTGCTCCTACATTAAACTGTGGATCACCTTTACCAAATATATTCCTCAGATTTACATGAATTACAATCGGAAAAGTACAGGAGGCTTTAGCATCGGCACGGTTTTTCTCGACTTCTTCGGAGGAATTTTAAGTATTTCCCAAATGATACTCGACGCATACAACTACGGTATTACTGTCGTCTTCTAAATGCGTTTTTAAAAATCAATTACTTCTTTTCACAGACGACTGGACCATGGTGATTGGAAATCCGACAAAATTCGGATTGGGATTCATAAGTTCGTCGTTCAATTCGATATTTCTGATGCAGCACTACCTGCTCTACAACCAGTACCATGCGATTAAAGGGGGAACTTACTGTTGAGATCTGCACTGAATAAAAACAAACAAGTTCAAATAGCAAGTTTTATTACCAAAAAAAATTAATAGAGAATCACAACAATTTTGGAGAATTAAACGATCGTAAAAGCTAAAAGATCCCTGAACACTTAATCTAATATTTGGTGAATTACCTTACTTAATTTATGAGTTTCACTGGGCGTCACGTCAAAGTAGTAAAAAAATGTGTACAAGCAAAACCAGCTCGTGTGAATCTCCTAATATTACAATAATAAGAAAATACTTTCGTTTACAAGAAATAATACTCACTTAACTGGAATGAAGACAAGAAGCTACACGTATAGGTATAAAATTTCTCTCTCAAAGTTGGTCCTACTTATTTTTATATCAACACTCCCTAATAATATAATTTTGTACAATTTTCCTCAACAACAACAGATAACATTTTAGTAAAGTAAACAATTATAAAAAAATATAATAATAATAATAAAAGTATTGTATACTTTGTTTAGATAGAGAGCACACCACCGGGTGGTTTTCTCAAAAATTAACTTAAAAATAAAACGGCTGGAATAAAAACCTTATCGTAACATTTAACAAACTGCTCTGCCATAAAATTTGAACACTTGGATATTTAATATGTAAAATCTTTTATATTACAATAAAATTAGCTGCAGTTTTCAATAGTAACACATGCGAGAAGATGCAAAGCTTTGCACCTCCTCATATTTTGTAGACGCTCACTAGGAATTATTGTATCTCTCACGTAAAACACTTATTGCATTGTATGCACATTTATACATATAAAAAAAATATTTAAAGATTGCGCATGTGTCGTAAACGTCTGACTAACAAACAACTCGAAGACAAACCGCTGGTTCCTTTACACAACTCGGAATAACTGATCGATCTTCGTGGATAATCGATTTTGTTCGCAAAAATCTAAAAATGAACAAACCTGTAAGATTTGTAAGTTAACAATGTTTGAAAAGTTTTTCTCTCTGTAATTTGTCTGCAAATTAGTCAAAAAACAAAGCGTGAAATTATGATTTACGGTTTCCCTTCTCTGATTTCGTCTGCCTAGAGACGTCTCATTTTAATTACATAAATAAAATTTCCAATTAATCAAATTTGGATTAGAAAAGATTTGAAAGATTTCCTTGGATTTCCTCCTGGATTGGCTTGAGATTTCTCTTCGAAAAGGTTGGAAAAGCAAAAAGGAAGTTCATTTCCCAAGATTTTTCTTGGATTTCCTAAGATATCCTGAGATTTCATTACATTTTCTAAGATTTCCTGGAATTTCCTACGATTTCTTAACAATTCCTTTTTTTTAATTTTAAGATTTACTACATTTCTTCGGGATTTCCTAAGCTATCCAAGGAGTTTTTAACATTTCCTAAAATTTCTCAAGATTTCCTTAAACTTTCCTACATTTGTATATCAAATTTTCTACTCTGACTACTCTGTGCTTCACAGAATTCCTAAAGTTCCTAGAAGCAGCTAAAAGCATTTTTTGAAATTTCCACTTTCACATGGCCATAGTTCGGAAAATATTGGTTTTTCAGTAAAAATGGTTTAGTGCTTTTTTAAAGAGCGTGAAATAATCTACAAACTAGGTTTAAACCTTTCATTGTCTAAAATCAACGGTTTTCGAGTTATGAATTAAAGTAAGTAAAAAAATGTTGAAAAACTTCAACTTTTTTTTATTTTTTTTTTCAAATTCCTGTATCTTTTAAACGAAACATTTTACAAAAAATTTTAAGCCCTATTCCGGGTAGGAAATTTAATGGACTACAACTTTTGTCTAATAAAATTTTTTGAAAAACCAATCCATTTCACAGAAAATCAAAAAATAATAAATAATGCAGCTATAAAACAAAATTTTCTTTATTTTTCTGAAAAATTATTTTATTAATTAAGAATAAGGGTGGTAATTTTGAACATTTTTAATATAATTTTTCAATAAAAATTAAAATTTTATGAATTTAATTTCTTTTTTTGTAGCTGCCTTGTTTATTATTTTCTGATTTTCTGTGAAATGGATTAGTTTTTCAAAAATTTTTATTGGACAACAGTTGTAGTCCGTTAAATTTCCTATCGGATATTGGGCGTCAGATTTTTTGTAAAATGTTTCGTTTAAAAGATACAGTTTTTTTAAAAATCAAAAAAAGGAAAATCGGAATTTTTCAACATTTTTGTACTTAAATTGATTCATAACTCAAAAGCTATTGATTTTAGACAATAAAAGGTTTGTATCTAGTTTGTAGATTATTTCACGCTCTTTAAAAAAGTACTGAACCATTTTAACTGAAAAATCAACATTTTCGGAGATATGGCCACTTTCGGAAAAACTTTTCAAACATTGCGAATTAATCTTGAAAACAAATAATGCCAACCTTAAATGACTCTGGTATCTCCTCTGTGCTTCTGTGAACGAGCGTTCCGTTCAGATACAAAACATTAGCTGCCTCATCTTCGGGCAAAGTGATTGTCTGATAGCTAAAAGTCGCTTCCCTCTCCATTCGTTTCAAAACCTCCTGAGCTTCCTGACTCTTTCCTATGCACAACAGATCCGGTCCGCCAACCGTCACCAAAGATTTCAAATGCTTTTGGCCGGACACCTAAAAAACAAACAGTCGTGATTTTGTTCCCAATTTTACTTTCACTCACCTTGATGGGGGTGCACGGATATTCGGGAAAAGAAACCGCAACTGCACGCGCGCCTGCCTCGTTTGTCCAATCGGAGAGTCCCACGAAAAATTCCTTCCCGGTGAATAGAACATCGCCGCCGTCCAATTTTGCGGAGGTGTCCGACATTTCTATGATTGGAAGATCTAATTCCTTCTTGAGCACCACTCGTATCGTGTCGATCTAAAAACGAAATCAGCTTTAGAAAACCATCCTGTAGATTGTGCGTTCGTGTCGAAGACCAGACGGCGTCGCGTCGTTGATCGATAAAAATGAATACCTAAATTGCGAGCAATTCAGAGTAATTGAAAAAATATTCTCCAGGGCCAGAGTGGAAGACAATAAAACAGTGTCACACTTGAGAGTCTAGACAAGGAATATATCCTTTTCAAGCGTCGCTTGAATGTTAAGGAGGACATTAAAGTCAAATGAAAAGCGAATTTCTTTTTGAATAAACAAATTATAAAATTAACGAAAGGACCTTGAGTACAATAACAAATTTATTCCTATTTTTCTATTCCAGTCGATCAGTGGATGTAAGTGCCCAATTTATCAATCTTGACATAGCCCCGATATAAACACGGAATCCTCCAGCACAATGTACACTACCCGGGCTTAATTGAATTTTCCTTCGGCTCTCGATAAAACGTCACAAACAGCAATGATAAATTGATGGGAAAAAAATTTCGACATCCATTAATTAGTAAAACTCAAACGGGATGCGTGACATAAATTCATATTGAGAGTAAAACGAGAGTTTGATGAACCGCGATGCTCTCGATGATGTAATGGAAGAATAATGAATTAATTCATTGAGACTACTGCGGATGGTATTATTCAATAATTGGAATTGTTCGTCTGTTCAAGCATGCAAGCTCTACACTGTGCAATTGCCCCAGATCTGAAGCCAGAGTCGGATTCGGTTCTTTCAATTTTTTTTAATCCCAAACGCACAAATTAAGCCATACGAACGTCAGCTTAAAGAATATTAAAGAATGATTATCATTAAATATAAAAAACGTTTCCGTTCCCGCCTCAATTTCCTGTTGAATGATAATGTTAAGAGTGCACCTGAGGTCCGAGGGGTGTGCGTGTTTCAAACATCCATCAGAATAAAGGTGGCCTAATTTTTTTCTTTGGTATCCTAGAGAGAAATTTTTTACCTACAATGCATCTAACTCTCAAGAATGCTAAAAATAACCGCATGACACGAACTATTATCAAGTATGCGACAACTCCTGATTAAACATCATTAATATTACCCAGTTAACCTCGGAGTTAAAAATTATACCTAATTACCAACATTCTTTAACGTCCCGACCTAGAAATATCACCATTAGCATAATATCGATCCGATTCGCGAAATATGTCCAAAAAGAATTCGCTACTAAAGGTTAGCAGACGAACTCCCTATACGGTGTCGCCCATTTCCCCATTTAATTTTTTAATCTCAACAGAAGCTCCAAACTATATACAAAGCGACAGCGAAACAACGACGGCGAAATGTCCCATTCCGGTACCGTTCTGGCAGTAGTTTGAAACTCGCAACAAACAGCACTAGACGAGCATCTAAACCGTCGCGTGCAAAACGGAACAGGTTGAATGCCGGAATGTAAATAATATAGCCGACTAGACGGGCGTCGAACACGCTGGTCTATAAAAAATAGTCTGAAGCATTACAATATATTTAGACGTGCAAAACGCAAACCAATTACTGAAGGACGGCTCTGATCTCAAATTGTAACATAAAAATCGATTTTATAGAAAATCTTATTCAACATTTTTTGTTGAAAATTTCCTTTCCTTTATTTTTGTTCATATACATTTTTCTATTTTGTCGCACCGTTTTCGAGTTACAGTGACTTACATAAGACTGTAAAATACAAAAAAATTATTGCAATCTGTATCTCGAAAACGGTAAAGCAAAATGGAAAAATGAATAAGAATTTTTTCTTGTAAATTTCATTCTCTACAATTTTGTTTCTATACATTTTTCTGTTTTGTCGCACCGTTTCCAAGATATGATAATAAAATTGGTTGTAATTTACAGTTTTCTTTGAATCACTGTAACTCTGAAACGGTGCGACAAAATAGAAAAATCCATAAATACTAAAATGAAGAGAATGAAATTTTCAACAAAAATTTTCTAATAAGTGTAGCTGTAAAAGCGATTTTTATATGACAAAAAATAACTTCAAAAGGTACAGTTTACATTGCTTAACATAAATACTTTCTTGAGCCGCTGTAGTTCTTCCATAATTTTTTTAAGATTTCCTTTAGAAAAAGTAGAAAAAGAACCAGGAGGAAATCTCTCAAGAATCTCGTAAAAGGAAGGTTACACCCACAGATGATCAGATTTCAAAGATGCCGAGACACACTTGTTGGATATCTTCGGCATCGTTGAAATTGGATATGCAATCAAGCCTGAGTTGATCATCTGTGACCTGTGAGTAGCTTTACTCCAGGGTTTTACTGACTGCGGCCCGCAGCCGATGTGCGTGCGGCCCGCCAGCGAATTAACAGAAATATTAAATTCTTTTTGATTGGTCGGTGCATCCCTGCTTTATTCCCATCCATGGTCGACTGAATGCCCCCCTGACCTAATTCGATTATTTGTAAAAAAAAGAGAAAAAAACCTGAACTTTGGCTGATTAAAAACACAGAATTAGTTTTACAGATTGGCGACATAAAAAGGTCAAACGGCAGCGTTCAATCACCAAATCAAAAAAAAAACAAAAAAGCCAGAGGAAATTCATTTTAGAATTAATTTATCTGAGAAACTGAAAGAAAATTTATATTATTTTTGTGACTTTGAAGTTGAAAAAAAAAGTCAGATAAAAGAGCCGGAGGGAAACAAGTTTTCTTGGGAAAAAACTCCTTCAAAGGGAAATTTTCACGACCCCAATTAGAAAAACCTTAAACCACTGGGGACTGGCAATTTTGAAGTTTAATCCAATTTACCAAAAAAGCCAAGTTTTTATGCGGAATAGCAGTGAAAAGGAGCAATTAGATCTGCACTTGCGGACAATGAAATTCTAAGTTTATAACTTACTTCTTTTGCACGTTGAGGATTTCCAGGTCTGGTTATGAGGGCAGTACCATTGCAAACAACCGCGGTATCTTCGACGAAGACACACTCGGGTAGCGCTTCATCTGGAGGCAATTCGATCACATCTAATCCTAATTCTCTCAATAATCTCACATAGCATTCGTGCTGCTTTTTGGCTTCGTCCAAATTAATTTCTTTGCACGATTTTAACGATTGCGGCAACCGACACACAATTGCGTGAGTATAACGTAACGTCGCCATGTCGACCTTTCCACGTTTGAAACGCAACTGATCGGAGTGGTAACGGTCGCATATGCATCAGGCGCTTACGTGATCGCTACGTTTGCTTTCGCCTTTGTTCGGCGATCAATATTTCAAAATTAGCGAAACAATTGAAGCCGACTACACTGCTCAGTCATGATCCGCAGCTCAATTTTTCATTCATCCGAAATAGACAAGTTCGAGGCGAACTGGCAAAACTGTGGAGGAACCCCCCTTCCCTTGAAGGCCTTTTACGCTCTCAGTTAAAAATTAAATTATATAAAAAAACCAACAAAATAATTCTCTAGGTTTGGTTAAAATTTGAAAAATACACCTAAAATATAGCTATTTATTTTTCCCTCCCGGGGAATGAACTTTACCTGGATCCACCCTCAGATTTAAAATTTACATATTTAAGCTAGATTTTTAAATAATTCTCTTTTCCTCAGGTAAGAGAAAAATGCGTGAAGCTCCCGTAATCCCAACTTCGGCAAATTAGAAAAATTAATTACAAATAAAGTTACATTTCAAATTGGTCAAATTTAACGGTCTATTGGGCTTGAATAGCTTTCGAGCTTACTAACTTTTAATTATTGTTTCTTTAGGTCACCAGACCACCAGATAGTTTACTCCTCGGAAGAGCTAAAGTCTGCAAATCCTCCGAAGTCAGGTCAGCAATACTTTTCGTTTACATTTTGTGTGATTGACTGTGTCGGTTGCGGTTCTAAGCCCAAAGTAAAGCTTCATCGGCACTTCAATTTTAAACTGCAGGAAATTTTACTTGAAAAATAGCTTTCTAAAGGTAACCACTCACGATCGTGCGCTGCAATATGATTCTGCAGGATGAGACAAAATTGAACTTGGTCGGATCGGATCGCAGACAAGCCGTCATACTGCAGTAGACTGACCGATCACATCGGACCAAGTTCAATCTTGCAAAATCGTACTGCGGTGCAGGATCGTGAATGGTTACCTTTAAAGTTTCTGCCATCATAGTTGAAAAATTTGAAAAAATTTCAAACTACAATTTCCACGAAAATATCTACCTTGAACCCAAAATTGTCTACGATAAGCTTGGACTTAGTAAATCTGCTTAACAAACGGGTTGGGTTTCGATTTGACAGATCTGCATAGAGAAGATTAAAAGGTTAACGATGAGTTTAATTTCTCAAATTTTCACAACTTGATTGTCTATTAACATTCCAAGGAATTCAAAATGCATCACATTTTCCCTCAACGAATAGCATCGCAGCTAAAATTATACCAAATTAACAAGACTTCGAACAAATGAAAATTCAAAGCCAATACAAAAAGGAGGTTACTTCAAGGAAAAAAGTAAGTAATTTATGTAAAATAACACTAATTTTAATACAATTGCGAAGAAAAGTACGGCCAATACTTCCTGAAAGTAATTCCTACATTTTCAAAAAGTAAGGTTAAGTTTAAATTTAGCAATCCTGTATTACCGGCATAAAATCAAAGATGTACAAGAGAAAACGTAATTTATAATTACTATAACGATTTTTAAAGAAAATAATTAATTTTCATATTTACCATTTTTCATTGCGTTCAATTCAAAAAATCAGGCTAACCAACTGTCAAGTTTCACGAAATTCAAAGTTCGTTAAATTTTGAATTTTGCCGGGTTCCCGCGAATATTTACAAAACTTAAACGATAGCAAAGAGTATGTATAGTGAATCACGCGAACCAACATTTGTTATCAAAAATCACGAATAATTTAATTATCGATCCGTTTACGCGTTCTTAGATCATATCCTGTCAGGTAATTTTAAAACAAAAACGCAGCGGCAAAGCCTACTATGCGCAGCCATTGCTTAGTTATTCGCGCTCGGTATCGCGTCGTTCTAAGCTCATCGCTTAGCCGCGGGTGTAAAAGTTAAAATTACCAGTGAAAATCGGGAAAACGTTCCTTCGTGTTCCTTCTTTCAGAAACAACGTCCAGGAATACAGGATTACGTAAATGAACAATGTTGTAGTTGACCCGTTCACTACGGTGCCTAACGCCGGGCATCCGCGACGAAAACTCGGTTTAATTTCAGTTATCAAGTTAGTGTTCATTGTGCCGTTTTCGTTTGTGATCAACTCAACAAAGTTACAATGCCTTGGGAGCAAACGGTGCATAAATAAAGTATTCGAGGTTAGCATCTTCCTGGAAAAGGGAACAAAACAAAGACGCAGCGACAAAGCCAACTATGGCCGCCATTGCACAGTTTTTCGCGCTCGGTATCGCGTCGTTCTAAACTGATCGCTTAGCCGCGGGTGTAAAAGTTAAAAATACCAGTGAAAATCGGGAAAACGTTCCTTCGTGTTCCATCCTTCAGGAACAACGTCCAGAAATACAGGATTACGTAAATGAACAATGTTGTAGTTGACGCGTTCACTATTGTGACGTCACGCCGGGCATCCGCGACAAAAACTCTGTTTAATTTCAGTGATCAAGTGTTCCTTGTGCCGTTTTCGTTTTGTGATCAACTCAACAAAGTTACAATGCCTTGGGAGCAAAAGGGGCGCAAATAAAGTATTCGAGGTTAGCATCTTCCTGGAAACGGGTACAAAACAAAAACGCAGCGATAAAGCCTACTATGCGCAGCCATTGCTTAGTTTTTCGCGTTCGGTATCGTGTCGTTCTAAGCTGACCGCTTAGCCGCGGGTGTAAAACTTAAAAAAACCAGTGAAAATCGGAAAATCGTTCCTTTGTGCTCAGTGATTCAGTGATAGTGTAGTTCTTTGTGCTGTTTTCGTTTTGTGATAAGTTCAACAAGGTTTAAATGCCTTGGGATCAAAATGAAGAATTGGAGGTTGGCGTCTTCCTGGAAAAAGGGTAAGTGCAAACAGTTAAATTCAACTTGCTCAATTTTAAATTTATTAAATAAATTTCAATAAAACATACAAAATATATTTTTCTACAATTGGGGCGATTACCGCCTATTTACAAATATTTAAAAAGTACAACCGGCAGTTTACGCGAGCGGTTCGATAATATGAAATTTTTAAAAATTTACAAATATAACAGTCAACTTATTCTACAAAAATTATCCACACTATTTATCACAATTTACATTATTATTGTATCATTTGTAAGTAACGATTTTCCTCGAGTAAGGAACTAAGGGATGATGTCATGTCGTTGATGACCATGTTAGACGAGGTTTTGTCGCCCCCCGTTTCTTTGGGATGAGTACTGCTCGTGACGTCAGCATTACTCACCCACGATTGACAATTTTGGACATATTCTAAAGTTCTTTGATAGGTGTCTTGTTTCATTTGCACGTTTGTACCACCAGTTGGCTTCACGCTCGGGGATAACTGCGATTGCGAGATGTCTTTGCACTGAATTTCTGAATTGGTCAGCGTACACTGATGGAAGCACTTTGTAGTTTCGTTGTACACTTTATTTTTTGTACACGCACAGGTTGGAACACAGTTGAATTGGTGTCTGAAACAATTTTGATCTACGTGAGAGCAGGGTCTCACCATTTGCGCCGGTTGTAGTTGGGTCACCATTTCTGTAGGTGCCGGCGCTGCAACGTTTGGGGACATCATCGGTTCGCCCGTAACGCACATACTGTAATTGTTCTGCGTGTTGTTACACGGGTAGGCGGTGACGTGTTTTTGTTGGCAATTGCTCGATATGAAGGTGTTGGAATTACACATGGGGTACATGTGGTTGGCGCATTGATTAGGCGCGGCGAAGCCATTGTTGGGCTGCTGCGGTCTGCAGTTACCGTAGTTTGCCGTAGTATGGCACATGTTTTGTACTTGGCTCTGGTTGTGGCAGATTCGATTCTGCAACATTTGGCCGTTGTTTTCCCACGTCGTATTTCTGTGCTGCACGTAGCAAACGTTGTGGGGTTGGGGTTGATTGTAGCAATTTTGTTGTACGTTTTGATGAACCATCTGCGGCATCATGTTGCAGTTTGGAGATGGGGGCAGCATTTGGATGCCGGGCGAATTTGGCGACATCATTTGAGAGTGGCATCTGATTTGCTGAGGCGATTGTGGCATCGGCGAATGAACCATTTGATTTAAGTTTGCCGGAGGCGAAGGTACCATTTGATTCGAAGCCGGCGAAAGCATCATTTGACTGAGATTACTCGAAGGAACCATTTGGTTCATCGGCGAATGCATCATGCCGGGTGACATTAAAGGATTTTGGATGTTTCCGTAATTTGATGCTGGCGAATGTACCATCTGTTGCATGTGCGGAGAGCTCATATTGCTATTCAGATAATTTGACGGAGACTGCGGAATGTTGCCGACTGGCTTTGGTAGGTTGGGTGGAACTGGCTGAGGGGACGACTCTTGCCACGACATCGAGGTAGCAAAATCTGATGGATTCGTATCTGCTACTTGATTTAAATAATGGACCATTTCGTCTGGAATGACGAGTTTATTTTCTACCATCTCTCCTTCGCCCACTTCGTCCAAAACCACTGCTTGATTTGGATGCAGTTCACTTGAACTCACCGAACCCTTCAGCGGAGAGAGCGTTACCGATGCCGGTCGAGGTGGCGGACTCTTCTTGTTGGTGTTGGTTTGACTGGGTTCGGATAAACGACGACCGTCTGTTATTGTGGAGGTGTTGGAATTTGAAACGGAATTTTCAGGAAGTTTATTGGACAACCACGCTTGTTGCATAGCCGTGTGTTGCAGCGACATATCTTGAGTCTAAACAAAAAGTTATTCTTAGCCGATCAACATTTCGAATTGAAGCTGTAAACTTACCTGTAACACTAGGTTTCCCGAACTCGCTGCCGTAGTGGGTGGTAAAGTTTGTAACCTCTGCAGTTGTCCTGCCAGTAATTGCGAGGGTGGCGGTGGTGGTAGACTGATACCGCCACCACCATTTGCAGTGGATAGTTGACTTGACCTACGCGAACTTCCTGCCGAAATTGGATCGTAGAACGAACTGGGACCACCTCCCGTGCTCGGTTTCATACTGGAAGCCTAAAACAGAGTTGTTAAAAATGCTATTTTCATATTTTAGCTGGCTGCGACGTACTTGTGATGCAAGACTACTTTTCCGGCTCATATCTGCACTTCGCATGCTTCCATAATAGGAACTAACAGTGGAATTGCTGTCTCTTCTAATGGGAATTTGAGTGTTTCCAGAATTTTGAAGACGATGCTGTAAATCGCTCACTTGAGTTTTATTTTGTACTAAACCAGTCACTCCTTCAACTTTTAAATCTGTTATTCTTCTGTTTAAATCTGTGATTCCTATATTTTTACGCTGTATCGGCGTTAAATTAGGAAGAACCACGGATTTATTCTGAAGTCTCGGTTTAATCCGGTTTCTACTTGTAGGTCCAGTTATAGCTACACCGCCTCGCTCCGTTCCGATCCCAACCATTGCTCGCAAAACCTCCGGTAAATCTTCGATCTGAAAAAATGTAGTTGTTAGAAACAGGAATAAGCAAGTTTTTAGATCTTTTCCTTTTGGTAGGCATCTTGATACCTTGATCACCACAATTTAATACTAATTTACATAAAATTTCAAACTATTTTTTTTTGGGACTTTTCAAATACTTGGGGGTGTGAGGCTTTCAGAAGTGTTTGAAGCAATAAATTGAATTTAATTTTACATTCAGCTGATTTGTTAATTTTTCAAATATTATTCAGTCGAAACCATCGAAAATTGCTTGAAATTTATGCCAGTCCTCCCACTCCCACGTTACGAAACGAAAACGATTGACTTACTTCCAAGTCTTCGGCATCGTAAGGCCAAGCCGGATCGTCGAGTGGCCCGTTTCTTTGTACTGTTGAAATTGTTTCGTTTGAAAAGTCGTCGTTGAATCCACCGGCCAATTGCGTGACTCCTAACGGTGATCCGTGCTGTTGACCAGGAGAATTTACATCAGACTCAGATTTGACGCTTGGACTACTCAAACTCATGGTCTTGTGACTTTGCATGTCTTCGCTTCTCGGACTAGAATCTATTCCGGCTGAGCCGTCATCGTTTGGACCGTCGATACCCTTGTGTTTTTTATTCGCATAAAAGTCCGCGCCGTGGACCGTCTTGACATGTTTACGCAAGGAACTTGGATCTGTGTATCTCTTTGTACATCCGGGAGCTTTGCAAACGTACGGTTTCTGAAAGAAAATATAAGAATATGATTAAATTGTCACAGCAGGATTGGTTTAATGTTTACCTCGTTACTGTGCGTTCTGTTTTGATGTTTAGCTCGATCGGATGCGTTGCTGAAAGCTTTGGAACAGCCGGGATATTCACAGGTATATGGTTTCTCTCCGGTGTGGGATCTCAAGTGAGTTTTTAAATTCTCCAATCTCGAGTACGCCTTGTAGCAACCTTCAAACTGTTTTTGAAAATTAGCAACGTCATATTACAGAATTTTTCACTACTTACAGTGCATTTGTGCGGTTTTTCTCCCGTGTGACGCCGCATGTGCACCACCAGCATGTATTGCGCTTTGAAAGGTTTTTCCGCACGGGAACAACCCTCCCATCGACAAACAAACGACTTTTTGTTTGCGTGGATGTGGTCGTTGTTGATATGCTAAAAAATTTTAAAGTTAGATTCTTCGGATGAGTTAGATTCTTACTACGAAATACCTTAACGAGATCATCTTGAGTGGGAAATTCAGTCGAGCAGTCTTTCCAATGACAATTTGTTTCTATAAAATCACCGGGTTCGTCTTTGAGATCTGCTTGATCGCCTGGGCCTTCCGAAGATGTCACGCAGTGTTGTCCTCCCAAATTGACGGATTCTTTTCTCGCACGAGCCTTGGTTTTGTTTGAATCCTCTAATAGAGTTAAATTTGATATTTCTGATTTTTTGCGAACTTCGGTGAGTGTCTAAAATAGGATTAATGTAATATTTGTCGATGAGAGAAAGTAGGGTAACAACTTACGTCGGTTTTTGATATGTTTTGTACGCTTGATGTGTGTAGGGGATGGTGGGGAAGAGAGTACATGGGGTGGGGAGGTGCTGATGTTGGAGGTAGAGGTAACAGAGATCCCGCGCTTCTTATCAAGTGCGCTTGGAGTTGTTGCAAATGCATGCTTGGGTGGACCGCGCTAAGAGCAGGGCTAAGGGCCCCTGCCGATAAGTGTCCATAGGAACCACTTGCGCTCGACGATCTCGAACCATTTACTATCGACGCTAACGAATTTGGCGAGAAACGGATCATCGAGTTGATATCGAACGAGTCCGAATACGGTGACGAGGAGAGGGCTCTTTTGCGTGACTGTCTTAGACTTCCCGGACGCGAATTGCCTAAACGGGATCCGTCTAAACTAAATGGAAAATCGCTGCTAGCCAACGTCGACGCCGGATGTAACTCGGTGAGCCCTCTAGATGTCAGATATTCAGGAGACAAACCAATACCTAAAACAAAAGAAAACAAAACATCAGATTTTTGTACATTAACCGATAAGACACCAAGGGCGAACTTGATGGAAGAGCCGCTACAAATAAATGGCAATATGTAGAACTAGTTGCCTACAGCTAAGTACGCTTGAGTTCGAATTCAAATCAAATATTGGCATTATCTATATTTTTTACAATAGTACAGCGTCTGAGGGAGGAGGTACTATTTTAAAGAGCAACGCTCAATTTAATGTGTAAGTTATTAGTATTATTAATACGAAGAATATTTTAAAAATAGAAAACGGAAGCAAAGAAATAGAAAGAAAAGGCGCTGAAAAATTATCTGAACGGAATGAGTTAATTTAAAACATGGCGATATAATTAATACGATCGACTATGTTGACGTTTCCACTTTAATCATTTCAATTTGAAGTTGAAACGTGCGACCAGTTTGCTTTTCAAATCCTTTTTTTTACATCTCAAGATGACGGGTGTTCCGTATGGGAAGAATTAAGGGGCATGTCATGTTCTTCGTAGTCGTTTTGGCAAATTGTGGGAGAGTTTGGTGATTCATTTGGACGATTGTATCCACACACATGTGTGACGTATGTTTCTTGTTGCACCAATATTCGGATGTTTATAATTAACCAAACGCCGACCAACGCACATTGAATATGAACTGAAAATAGAGAGGGCAACGGTTCATTAAGTAAATCGTCTGAAATACCAAGTGCCATCACCTACTGTAATCTGCGTACTAACTTTGACGTATATGGAAAGAAATTTTGAAGAAAAAAATTGGAGGCGCACGGCCGCACGAACTTCTCGAGTGGTTTGGAGATTGTTATGAGAGCGATGCATTAATGATTTATTTGAGTTGTAAATTTTGTTTATTTTCGAAATCAGCATATTGTAATATCGACTTGCTTATTTTGAATACTCGCCATGTTTATTTATGAATGTCTACGGTAAATTAAAAACGTGCTGTGTTCCATTTCTTGGTTTATTTTTGGACGATGTACAAGAGCGTATCTTATGCGTTACCGTCTGTTTTATTGACTGGAGGTGTTGACGTTTCCCGATGAATTATTAGACTCCGCGGAAAATGTCTTTGGTCGGCGGTCATAAAAAGCACATCGAATTTTTGAGTCTTGTGCGTTTGGGGGAAATAAAACAAACGTGTAAGCGATAATAAACCGCGGCATTCCGGATGCACACAACCAACTTTACCATATTCTTGCATGTTAATTACCTCTTTATGTGTAAACTCAAAACGAGTGACCCGCATACTCAAATTTCAGAGCTTTGTTATATTAAACGGATGATTCATGTTATTTTCTTTAAAAATATTTGAATAACATCAAGGAAGTGTCAACTTAAGAAAATACTTTTAAATTATCAAGCCTTCTCTTTGTGTATTTTAAAATTTGATTTCAATTAGTACGCCAGAGGGCTGCCCAACAGATGCGACGATCACGTGAACAACGCACTACGACACGTGCTTTGAAGAAAATACCAATAATACTGCAGGTTTTTCGCTGATAACTTAAAAACGGTGCAAAATCTTAAGAAATATGTCGAACCAAAAATGTTCGTTTTTTCACGCTGAATATTTTTTATCTCTTGGATATTTTCGATATCTTTTATAGCTTTCGATTTATTGGGCATAAACTGTAACTGTAGGTTAGAAGAGAAGAGGAATCGAGAGGAAGAAAGGAGGTGAAAATGGGAGAAAGAGAATGGAGGCAAAAAGTGATGTAATTTCGAGGATTAAACCACCTCAATAAATGGATTTTGTCTCAATTGCACCGTAGAATACACATACAGTAGCGCTACAACCCAGAGTGGGTTTTGGCTAACCACTTCATTTTATGAAGGGTTTTCAACTTTGAATGTTTTCAAGGCAGATTTCCTCGGTGGTTTGCCATTGCCCGCCGAGGGAGGACGGCTCTAGGCAGGATTCTCTGCTTAGTAGCCGACGCACTTAAACATCAGACTGTAACCGTCCTCTACCGTAGAATATAAAGCTATTAATAACAATAATGTAAATTAGTTAAAAATTGTGGTGATATGATTTATTATCATTTTCCCTCTACGTTAAGCTACCCACAGATGTTCATGCTAAGCATGCCGTGCCCATCCAACAAGTACGCTTTGGTATCTTTAAAACCCAATAGGCTGTCGTACCAAGCTTGATCATCTGTGGGTGGCTTTGGAGTGAAACAAATCAGAAAATCTCCCTCTACCCCAGAAGGTTAATAAAAAAGAAAAGAAGGCGGAAAGGGGTTGCCCTCCCTATGCCCAATTAATGTAAAAATTGGAATATTTGGATTTGAACCGCAGCCTCTCACTTCAAAATCGGTCTGTGTAGACTTTACTCCATACTGCTACTTCTGGTGTTTGAGAGAAAGATGATCGGTAGTTTACAATCTCGTGGCATCAAGGATAATTAACTTCTTTTGAAAAATGGTCTGTAAGAACTAAGAACATCGAGTTCAAGTAACTTGAGCAGGGACGACATTAAAAGACCTTTTTAAATCTCAATTAGGATTTAATTTAAAGAAATTGCGTTAATATTATAATCAGAAACGTCTTTCTCACTAAATATTTACCAATAAACCATAAATTTAATAATATTGGTTTATATAGTGGAATCAAGCTGTGAGAATGTTGCTTCATTTTATTAGATTTTAAAATATCCAATGAGGAGACTATAAAAATACGACTTGACGTTTACGATACGCTCTTCTCTTTATGGACATTATTTAAGATATGTAACATTTTATTGCGCAAAAATCTACATACGAAGCGTTTAATATTTTAATTGAAAACTCACCGTGTACTGAACTTGCCGTCGAGTGCTGCAAAGAATAAAGGTACTCCATGTGGGGCGGCAGACGATAGGCGGGATGCAGCTCCCGGCCCAGCAGCTGGAGGCCGCCGCCAGGGCTACCGCTCACTCTGAAAATGAAAAAATCAAGATAAAATGAGATATTCATCAAAACCGGAAGAAAAGGCTACTTTTACGCTTTTTTTTCCTAAATGAACTTTCATTTCGTTAGTCCTACACAAATAATGTTGGAACAAAGACTGTTAATAGATTAATCTGGTTTTTTTTTCCAAAGCATTTGCTCGGTTAAATCAATTAAATATGCAAATTAAAAAAGAGAACAGTCGATGCAAGTTAATTTAATTAAAATGAGTAAGATAAGAAAATAATGAGAAATCAACACAATTAGCGGACATGGTTATCTAAAAATTGTGTCTCTTTCATTGAACCGTTAAATTTCATAACTATCTAATTCCTTGAAATTACCAATCAAAAAGTCAATCAATAAATCTAAAATATAGCTCGACCGAAGTGTAGTAGTAAATAATTTTCTTATTAGTAAATGAAATAAACCATGTTTTATCAAGAGTTAAATTTAAATCAGCGTTGCAATTCGGACGGAACGGATCGAGTTTATTGAAAAATTCTATTATCATTTCTAAATCCACCTATGGCTATAATCGATGACAATTTTAATTTATTCATCTAGAATTTGTCAATTACATTTACAATCACAATATTACTTGTACCGAAAAATGTAGTTTGCAACAAAAGTCCGTAGGTTGTAACTTTATCTCTGCAAATAACAAAATAAGTCGATCTATTTAAATCGCCGTGTTCGGTTTACACTTTCAATGTGGGAAGATTACATTCGAACCATGACAATGGTTGCACGTATTCCGTGGTGTAAGAAAACGCGATAAATGTGCAACAATTGCAAACTTGTAAGTATTTTTTCGCCGGATCACAAACTGGGATCTCCACTGATCACAGCGATAAATTCAGCGAATGGAATTTGTATTTCACCAACCAGACGGGATTCAAATCCTAAATGTCCACGAACACGATGACAGGCACCGGCTTGCAGTCAAAAACTTCTCAGATCACTAATTTAGATAGCAGACAGCTTTTCGGAACGTTCAACTAAAGGAAACATGATTCAAACTGGCAAATATGTAAATTGGAATAAATACAGTGATTTCATGCTTAGGATATATGCTGTTCCACTACTAGCCTGCCATCTTCTCAATTCAATGCAGGAGTAGAGCGATCTCTGGCAAGCATCGGTAATAGGAATAGAAATATTTGCATTTGCAAGAGGGCAAATGACTCTGAGAGTCTCTGTCACTGTCTCTCTTTTCTGTCTTTTAAGGAGTTCATGTTGTAGTGGTTGATGGTTTCAGCGTAAATCTCCGAGATAGTTGCGTTGCCAAGTCGCAATTCGGTATTAGAAAATATTCAGCTTCAATGGAAATAACCGTGTGTTGTTACAGTTGGAGTGGGTGAAGTCAAAAACAACTATAAATTCTTCTTCAACTAAGAAATCCCGACAGTTACTAAAGTTTCTCAAAAGTCAACCGAATGTCACTTTGGCCGGATTCTTTTTTAAAGAAGCTACAGGTTTCATAGTCCCAGGATCGAATATAGTTGAATACCTCCAAGATGTTGTCAGTATCTTGTTGAAAGCCAGGTGTACTATTTGACTACAGCGACTTTTCCGCTTCATAAAAGCCACAGGGTTAATATACTCGCAGAAAAACTGAGAAAACTATCTCCAGCTGGGTTTAGGAAGACAGTTATAGAAATCCTAACTGAGGGATGTTTTTATTCCACCGAGGAATTCAAAAATGTGATCAAAATACTGAACTATCATAAACATTTGAATTTGACTTGTGTAAATATTTTTATACAGGGTGTCCCCGTGACCGTGGTTATCCACTCTCTCCTTTGAGGTGGTGACAAAAGACAATTTTTTTACCTCCGGTTAAAGCAAATTTTTGAATTTCTGATTTCAAGCGGCCATAGCTCCGATATTATTGATTTTTTAAGCTTAACGGATTAGAACTTTTTTCAAGATCATTTGCTCATCTATAAATTAGGTTATAACCCCTCGTGGTCTAGAATCAACGGATTTCGAGTTATACATTAAATTAAGGGAAAAAATGTTTAAAAACTTAGGTTTTATTTTTTTTGATAATGGCTTCTTTCGTTAAGTTCTGTCACGCCTATCTGTATTCTATCCATTAATTCCTCTCTGGTTTCGGGCTTATATAATAACACCTTTTGAAAAGAGGCATTTATTAAAATAAATTTTGTGAATTTATTTTTTTACCTACACCTTATTCCTTATTTTAATAATTTCTGTGAAAATGGTTGGTTTTCCAAAAAAATGTATTGGACCAAAGTTGTAGCCCGTTAAATTTCCTATCCGGTCTAGGCCATCAGTTTTTTCTCGTTTTTCTTCGTTTGAGAGATATGGGGTTCGCAAAAAAAATAAAAAAATAATACCTAAATTTTGTTAACATTTTTTCCCTTAATTTAATTTATAACTCGAAATCCGTTGATTCTAGACGATAAGGGGTTATAATCTGATTTGTAGATAAGCGAATAATCTAGGGTTTGGACTTTTACAAATATTTTATTTGCAAATTTATGTTAGAAAAGGGTCTTTTATCACCACCTCAAAACTTCTCCATCATCTGACTAGAAGACAGGACAGTGGCGGAACAGCAAGCAAACTGAATGGTGATTGAACAGCATTAATTAATTTAGCAAAATGACGGCGACGTATACGACATCACGATGGCGATTTGAAAGGATTTAACAATTGTCAAATTTTCTTTTATTTCTTTTTCCTCTATCTCGTGTGTTGGCTGTTGCATAAAACATTTGGATATCGCAAATTTTAATACGTAACAGCAAGAAGTGAATTTAAATAACGCATAAAAATTGAGCTGTCAAGTGTAGATAATGAAAGTGGCGACGATGGTATTAGATATTCCTTCTAGAACGGTATAACACACCTAAACGAAACCAGTCGTGTACTATGCAAATGCAAGCTGAATATGTATAATGGTGAACGCTCTACATAATTAATTCAAATTACATAAAAAGAAGGGCATGTGTATATATACAAGTAGCCGTTTAATTGATCTCAATTTAATGTAAGTGGCGACGCCTATGCAGCCCACATTCAAAAAACGATGTCGCTCATTACTTAACCCCCGATCTGCAGTTTTAATAAGACAGGATTTCGTGGGAACGACGACGTTTGGAAGGAAGGGTCGTCATCTCGGAACAACCAACTCTTCCAGAGAGAAGATAAGAAATTGATTGGTTAAAAGCTTTATCGGGAGAGAACGGAAAATTTATTATGGATATGCTGATTTTCCTACAAAACAGTTGAAAAGAACATACTTAACAAGCAGTTCCTCGTGTGTACGTCTCCATTCATGAATATTTAATTCACCGATCGGACTGAAGATTGGAGAATTCACGACACTACATTGGCTTCGTGCCAATTACCAGGTTCACTTGGATTTATCGACATATAGAAGCCGGTTCTAAAGTTCTTATCACATCGAGGTTAGGAAAAACGGTCGTTAGGTGGCTTCGCGCCGTTTTGTTCGTTCAAGTATGTCACGATCGTAATTGTTATTCCAATCAATCATTTCCAATAAGTAATTTATATTCATCGATAGATTTCGTTTTGTTTCTATTAAAGTGAAGCATGCGTGAGACAATGTTCATGTATCGAGTTAACGCTCACCAGGCTGTTTAATGCACAATCAGTGGCCTATTTATTTATTAGATTCAGGGTCGTACTTTCCGATCCGAGAAATGGCAGGAGGATATCTTCTTACCTGCTCTCGAAGAGCTTTGGACGTGAAATTAGGGATAGTCAAGTTTTTTTCCAAAGTCAACCGTAAATACAAATAAATCTGAATAGATGTCTGTCTTGCGATGTTATCTTTGAACGGAACAGACTCGAAGAAGAGATACCGAGGTTCTTTATTAGAGAACCCGTTTGATCGTTAGTGTGTAGGGGCAACAAAAATTTATCCAGCGCTCGTGTAGGAGTGTACACGACTAAGATTGTTTTGTTAAGAGCCGCGATGACACACAACATGTGATGTAAATCAATTAGTAGCAACTATTCAAATTATTAAACAAAATGGTCGTTACAACCCTGAAAAAAATCAAAAATCATATTCGATAATCCAATTGCAACATCGTCGATGCACCCACGCTGCCAGTTTTACGATTTCGTCATAAATAACAATTCAGAAAATTTGCGGACGTTTTTACGTTTTATTGTCGAGACGATGCCCAATAAAACTGTTATCGCAATGGCACTATAAATAAAACAACACAGGTCCTTACGCGATGCCCCGCGGCGCTCCAAATTGAAGTGAGAGAGAACATCAGAGTATTATAATCAAATCAGATACGGCCTAGTTAAGTATGCCAATTAACGTAAGCGACACACCCTTGGGTGAGATTACTTAGTATGCAAGTTACTTCAGGTGTTAATAAGCCTTATCTCGCGATATTATGCATTTATTTTTCGCCCAGATGAACATTTTAAGTCCATCTATCAATTATGTATAATTAGTATTAATTTATGTTACATAAAAACGATTGTAATTAGCGCAAACATGCTTTCGAAGATCGTAAAGTGTTCTCCTCACTCCTGGATGGCTTTTATGATTACGGCCAAGTTAATGGAATACCCGAGTTCTCACAAACTAGTACAACTTTTATCCAACTTTTAAAACGAAAATGAAGTTAAGATAACCTAATGTTTCTAGTCAAACTGACCGGTCCAGTTGGTTTATTTGTTTCTCTCAAACGAGTCGAGATGTTTATATTAGAAAGATAACTTGGACGAATGAAGCTAACTAAATTTCATGTTTAGCAAATTGTCAAAATGTAACCGTCCAGACATTGCATACTTTGCTGTTCTACCAAATGTGTCATGTGTCGGATTTTATTATTTAAACGAACGAGAGAAATGGATAATGAAGAGTTTTCCAACATGAAGATCACCACCGAGCACAACAGCTCAAAGACAAAGATTGATAAACCGAAAATCAAAGATGCTGACGTCACAGGAGGGATTTATTCTCTACGATATTATGACTCGACTAGAAAGAAAAACTTGAGAAGTAAGAACATAGATGAAGATATAATATAACTCTTCTATTAGAGTCTATGGGAAAATTCGAATTTGAATTCCTTTGGAAATGGAATAGATGGAAATGTTGTCGTTTCCTTATTAAGATTGCGGTTTGGAGAGGTTTGATGACTTTATTTTCATCCAATTGTGTTATACACACAATTTTACCACACAGGTGCTATTTCTTAATTATATGGTGAGAAGATAATTTTGAAAATGGAATTTTAATTTTCGAGTTCGTGATGACCCGACCCAAATGAAATAATAAAAGGAAAAAAGTACAAGAAACTTTTGACGATGAAGTTACTAAAGCCGGTTTTTCCTCGTAGGGCATAATAAAGTCGTTTATCATCTTAATTCCAAGCCTGCCCACCGATATTCGATATACCATATAAAAGTACATTTAAATTTATCTATATTTTATTCTAATTCACAAAATAAGATAGAAGAATTTTTAAAAGATTAGAGATTTTAAAACGTAACACAAAACTTACTACCTGAAATTCTTGTTTTTTTTATCTGTACACTTTTCGATGGTATGCTACAAGTATTTTAACTTGAGACTTTTAACACACAAACAGAAAAAACGATAATTTTATTCATAATTAAAATAACAAAAACCAACAGATGGCAGTGAGGCCTATTAGCTTAAAAATTTTAATTGGCGAAGTTTGGTGGGTTCGAAAGAATTTCGATTGTCCGAGTCTATGCCGAGTCAGCACTTTTCGAACGGAAGGTCCAATTTACTACAATTGTTGCGATAGTATGAACTGTTAATGAAGATATTCAACCCAGAAATGGTAAAATCATCCGAATGACATCAGCTTGGGCCAATGACCATAATATCTTGGCCGAAGAAGAAGAAGACGACCGACGTTACATCACACATCGAGATGTCCGAGAACTGCATTTTATTACGCGTTTGACAGTTTTGAATTTATTTTCGAAATTGATTGTTATGGGCGTACCACCTGCCGATGAAAGATTGCAGTCCTGGTAAAATCCCTTACGATAGAATCTTAACACTGACCGTTTATTTAAAACACACTCACACACTCACCATAAATGTTGTTTATCTTGCCAAGCCTTAGCTACACTTGTTTAAGATATCATTTGAATGCTATATAATTCATTCCCCATTGTGAGCTTTTGACAATGGTAAAGCAGCTACTATTATATTGAATGCGATTGCGTAGGCCCACAATTCTAAATCGCATCGTAGTTTAATTTAAAATTAATTGTTTTGAATTCAAACAAAGCGCGGATTGTCCGATATTATGTAGGATCAGCTCGGGGCACCAATAATTGTCGAGTTTCTTCCGCTCGAAATGGATTTCGACTATCCGACCGGACAAATATTTATGACGAGGACCCTAAACTCGGTATAATTCCCAGAAACTTTTCAGTGTAAACAAACACAATAGAAAATGGATTCGAAGGTCCTCGAGAGAGAGCTTTCAGGTAGCGTAGTATACTAAACGAACGTTGCACGAATAATTTTTCAAAACTTACTCTGGTCGAATTCTTCATTTAAATATTCGATTTGACCAATTAGGCGACGAGGTTCGTTGTTATTCCGGCGTCCAAGTCTCCAGGAAATGTCACATTTTGGTCGTCACTGTTATGCATTGTCACAATTTGTCGCACGCACAAAGTAAACAAATGTCGGTTAAAAGTGCAAAATAATCCATTTGCGAGTTGTTTTTGTGACGAAAAGTAATAAAATCGCAAATCGCGCCGAGTAAGATGTACAAAAGCACGAATGAGACTGAACTTTGTGTCTCAAGAAGCCCGAGGTCTCGGAGGGAGAGTCGACCACCCAAGCCGCTAGACCAATCTCTGCACAGAATGTCTTATTCTCGTACCGACATTATAATAAAACACAATCACGACGAAATAAGACCGCGCGGATGATTGAGTTGTGGATTGCAAATTGCTGAGGGCGGTTTTGAGGATTCGCTATAAGAACCTCTTGATGGTAGTTGTAATGATTGGCCAGAATTTACAGAAACACGGTTATTACTAGGCTATTCCATTATTAAACTCTAATGAGGGCTGCAATTTTAATCTAAAAAAGGGTAATGCATGTGACCATGCGAACGCACGAATTTAAATTTCCTCGCTCTCGAAATAAAAGATCAAATTTTGATCCAATTTTAATATAAGGTTACAATCGCCACCTGTTTATGTTGTGCAAACAACAACTTCCAAGCTCAGCTACGAATGCCGAACGCAAAAAGTGCACACAAACCAAAACTGGATTATTTTAGCTTTTAGCAATTTGGTCTTACGACGACCGACGTCCCGAATGCAAATTTTTCTCTCTAAACAAAGGAACTTAGTTTAATAGTCTGACAAGTTTTAAATAGATGTTGGACCCCTAGGATGCGCTGCATTTTGCACAACAACAACAAGAAGAAGACCAACAAAATTATACGAATGCATCTCTTATTTACGTAGGTTCGCTTCGTCAAGACTTGAACGCGACGTCAAAGATGATAGACAAATTAACTTTCGGATAAACGGATTGTTTCCAGACTCGTTTCGGACAAGTTTTAATGTTTATTAATGACGAGTGTCAGAGGAGCACTTGTTTTCTGTTGAATTTTTTGAAGAGAACATTTATGCACGCGAGATTGAAGTGTTACGGTACGAACGCTAACCTCCACACCAGAAGACGCGACGGCCCTAAGCCATTTCAAAATTAACACTCGATCTTTCTGCGGATTCAAAGGAATTTTACATTAGTCGAGTATGCAACACGCAATACGAATAAACTATATTTTACACAATTTAATTTCTTATATAAAAAGTCCGTGACGGTTAACATTTATCTTCAATGGAATAGGTCAACTCTACGCCTTTGAATGCCTCTGGCCTCTCGCCTCTGTCGCGGATTTAAACTTTGAAACATCCTATATATAATAAGTGTAAGAAATTTTGATTTTGACCTTTCTTTTAATCCTTTCTTAGCAATTTGGCTTCGAGGACCTGCCAATGGTGGGACAGGCAGATTAGCTCTTTTAGTTTTAATAGCAAAATTATCCGGGGGTTTTTCGAGTGTGTTTATGAACTTTTCATTGTATTTACTAATTATTCATTGTATCTATGAACTTCGTAAATAAGTTTAGTTGTTTATAACTTTTTTCTGTTTCTTCTTGCTGTGTCGTGGGTTTGTGGGTCAATTTAGCGTAAACAGGATTTACAAGTGAAAGGTTTTTCTTTATAGCCCAGTCAATACCAGGCCTTGATGGGAAACCCAAGTTTTCGACCTTGGGGGGAGTCATCTTGGATTAAAAGTACCAAAAGTTGTTTTTTAAAATAATTTCTCTACGGTTGATCCTACAACAAAAATGTCTTATACAAATTTTAAGAAGGCCACATTCCCTACATTTCTTGTCTGAACATTTTTTTTGTAAGCCCGATGTGTAACGAGTTACAGCGGCGAAAACGTAAAAAATTGAAATTTATTTTCAATTACCATATTTCCACTGTAATCTAGAGCAAGTTTTGAACATATTTTATGTGTTTCAGAATTTTGTTAGCTTTAAATTTAGCGCTTTTAGCGAACTTACAAAAAAAGTGTTCATACAAGAAATGTAGGGAATTTAATCTTCTTCAAATTTATATAAGACATTTTTGTGGAAGGATCAGCCGTGGAGGAATTATTTTGAAAAAACCAAGTTTTTGTACCTTTAATCCAGGTCGAAAACTTGGATTTTTCATCAGATCCCGGTACTAAATAACATAATATATAAAATTCACGTTTGCACCACCTTTTGTAAGTAAAAGGCCTTTTTTAATCCCCTATGGCACTGAGACGATTTGGTTCGTTTACTGATTCATTCTAAACTAATCCCGATTTGTTATGAATATGCTAGGACTTGTTGGTACGCTGTAATTTTGTTGTTGTAAAGTATTTAAGATATTATATAAATTTTTAACCTGACGTGAAATTAATAATAAATTAAAAATTAATAACAAATTAATAAAACAATGAAAATCAAATTATGTTCATGAGCATTTAGCAATGCTGTTGCTGTCATTAGTTGTTTAACTAAGTGCGAAAAATTCCATTTCCATTGTTTAACTTTTTAATTTAATATACAATAAAATTTATTGATTTTTATATCACAAGTCCAGCAGTCAGTGGAGTGGGGTTGGGGGGGGGGGTTGTTTTTTGAGAAGATAAGCGATCTTTAGAATTTTTGTTTAGCGAACCTCTCCCGCATATGGAAGAAATGTGTAGGTAAAAAATAATTAATGAAAACATCAATCGTGCGCGTATAATAATAATAATAATTAATAAATTGAAATTATAATCAGTTAAATTTTGATGTTGGCGGCCATGACGAAATAAATCATCCAAGTAATCTATCGATAAAGATCTTCAGTGGTATGCAAGATTATAGCCTTAAATTTTACGTGTTAATTAATATTTTTATAATTTTGTGTTTGAAAGAAATTTTGTTATCGATACTTAATTTTTTTATTATTTTAAATTGTCGAATAATTTATTCGGCTACTAAATAGTTGTTATTTATTCTTTTTTACCTTAGGAGAACCCATTAAAGGTAACCAGTTTCGTTGTTAAGTTCGTGTTTAATTTCTAAATTAGATATTAACATTTTAATTTCATCTTGCGAGGCACTTGGGCAATTTAGAAAGTTAACTGTGGGCCGAAAAATCTGATTAAAATTAAGTCATTAACTGGATCGATATTCTTAATTTTTTTCGGCCTAACTAGCAGGTGGGGAGGAAGTTCGGGAAGGCTTTTCGGGAAGAAAGCTCTTACAACTCAATCAGTTTCGTCTTCAGGTAGACACGTCGTAATAATTAAGGTTCACATTTTTGTAATAATTAGTTTAATCAAAATTAATTGTCGAAATCGAAAATGGTGCTTTCTAGGTTCGACCAACACCTTTTCAAGCACAATCAAAAACCGTCACTCAACAAATGATTTATAATATGCGATGTGATTAACCGGGCCAGATATAGAAAAAAAAATCGGGTGAACGAACGTTTTTCTATTAACTCGCGAGAATCGAGCTGCCGCTGCTGCGAACTTTGAACGAATTTAGTAATTAAAAACTTTATTAATTACAACAATTGAAATGTTTAAAGTAAGCGAATTACAGTAACAAATGCCAATTGAAATCTTTAAGGATGTAATAAAAAGAAAATTACGAGCCGGAGTTATTAATAAAGAATTGTGACGTTGATGAAGTTATGCAAAGGTTGTTGATCTTTGCGTATTATGTTTACCTACCCAGGCCGAGATAAAATAAGTTATTGGAGATGAATTTTTAATAATAACAAAAGGCGCTTTTCGAGTCGGATGTGACCGCGGCGAGGGCGGTTATATAGGACGAACGGCTCGAAATGTATCAATTAGACTGCGCTTTCCTGCGTCGATTACGATAATAAACGAACAAATCGTGTTTTATCACGAAAAATCTATAATGTAATTGAGATATGAAGAACGAATAAACACGGCTTGTGGGTTCTTCCGAGGCTGTGGTTACATGGGCGGTCTTCGACCACGATCCCGAAACCTATAATTGCGGCAATTTTGTTTTCTCATACTTCATTGAGTTTGGTGTTTTCGTTTTGGTTTACTCGATGACGCCTTTCGGCTCGTTTTGATGGCTTCGAATGAGAGATTCTTCGTGAGAGGTTGTTTTTTAATATTAAAACTAAACACTGCTTTTGTTGTTCTGACCGGTTCTTCGTTCTATAGTTAAATAAGTAATTTTGTACGCGAGATTCTACATTAACCCTAAGGCTTTCGATCCTTGAATTATTAACACCGATTCTATAAAACTAGTAGCGCTTCTTTTCCAGTTTTCGAATTAAGCTATTATCAATTCCATTCAGCTTAAACACTCAATCGACTTTCCGAAATTGTTCCATCTTATTTTCGTTTGTTTTGCTATTCGAAATTGGTTACAATCTCCCCCGCCATCCGTCGCAAGTTTTTTACGAAAAAAATATAATTTATTCGACAAAGTACTTAAGTTGTAAGGACGACGAGACATAAAATTGAAAAGCGTGCGCTCTCTTGTGCATAGCAATTGAGACATTTGCCGAGTAATTTTACGAAAGATCAATACGGCATTGAATCAAAACACTCATTATATCTGATATAATTGTATCCTAACTCAACATGAGAGATGCATATCGCAGACCGAGATCGTCCACCACAAATCTATAAGTATTGGAAAACAAGTTATAATCGAAACCAGTTCAATAAATGATCATTATATTACTAATATCTTACGTGCTGCGTTCTAATGACTCTCATTTTCGATTGGATAAATTTTATGTGGTAATTTAAAAATTATTGTTATTGTTTTATTACATGAAGACGAAGCACGAGATTAATGGATTATTATCTCGAAATTATTATTAACGATCGACGGCGGATGCAATAAGTTGTGTCTTTTTACCTGGTCGTCATGAGCGACCACAATTGTTTAGATTACACGATAGGAATATTTTATATGTTAATTCAAACGACATTGTTGTGGCGTAACGAGCAAAGAATTTGTTAAATATTACGAGTCGGTACGATACCTATTATTACCATCATCTCCCGATTTGTATTATGGAAGGACCAAACGACGTTTTTCCGCTCGGACTTACCTGCAACAAAAAAAGAACGTTAGAAAAGACTCGGTGGTAAAAAAGCATGTAACAACTTGTAACGAAGATAAATCCCTGCTTACATTTCCATTTTGAACAGTCCGACGTAATAAGTATTCGGTGTTTTTGCAGGATAATGAGCGATTACGATGCGACATATTAATTTTTTTCCTGTTGGCAATACTCGACTACAATTCTTAACATAGACAGTAACGAGGCAATAACTTGTCCTAGAATGTGCTCAAAGAAAAAGCTTGCATGTATCAGAAGCCCGCTGTGAATCGAACCAACAAAATCATGCAGCTATATCTAATAGAGACTGATCAAAGTGCCGACAGAAGGAAACTAGTTTAACAGAGTAGCCATGAAAACCGGTTGATTTCATCGACATTGAGAAATTAACAAGTACATCACAAGAATTTTCTTTTTTGACATTCAATTAGCTCCTTCGTAACGTTTCATTATAAACTCAAAAAAGTGCAAAATTAAAACGTTCCGAAATGATTACTTCGCTTTTTAGGCCTGGGAAACCGATTCCACTTTACCTTCGCTTAAATATTTGCTCGTCTTCGGCAGTTGCAAGAATTTAGTATGCAACTGCAAAGTAAGGGAAAAAAGGTTATAGTTACCCAAAGAGAAGTTACAGCTATGCAACTGATGACTGCACTTGCAAATTAACTAAACATTCTGGGAGCGACCTTTAGCTTGGAGCATGGAAGGAGTAACGAGCATTCTTTCCTGCATATTCCCCCAGATCATCGGAAACAGCTGAACGAAGTGTTTTCTGAATGCAACTGGATCATAACGCAACAGTGACCACGTTTTGGTCTAATTTTGGTTTATTAAGTTTTCCTGATGCTGTCAAATTCACGCGGGTTGGACAATATGACTAATTTGATATATGGTTAGGTAAATAACTAGTAATAGCGTGAAGTGATAGCTCCAAATCGTTTACTAATGAAATTACTTCATTATTAAAAACTATTATTATTTTTTAGTGACAATCGATTTACAGCAAAACTTTTCAGGCATTTTTTGTTGCAAATTTCATTGTTCACAATTTTGTTTCTATACATTTTTCCATTTTGTTGCCTCGTTTCTGTCCGACAGCGACTGACTGACACAAGACTACGTAAAACACGAAAACTCTTTTCATCTATATCTCGGAAACGGTGCAACGAAATAAAAAAATGAATAGGCAATGTTTTCTTGAAAACTCCATTCTCTACATTTTTGTTCATATACATTTTTCTATTTTTTTGCACCGTTTCCGAGATATTGATGAAAATATTTTTCGTGTTTTACAGAGTCTTGTTTCAGTCGCTGTCAGTCAGAAACGAGGCGACAAAATGCGAAAAAGGTATGAAACAAAATTGTAGGCAATGAAATTTTCAACAAAAACTGTCTAAAAAGTTTTGCTGTAAAATCGATTGTTATGTGAACACAAGATAGACATTGAAATTCGTCCGGTTGTATGTTTGATACGCCACTGGTTAACTTGTAGAATTATAAAAAGCAGACTATACGCATTAAAATGTAAAAAGTAGGCACGTGAATGGTCGGAAATTCGTTGGAGACATTGAAAAAAGCGACGACACTCTAAAAAGATATGCAATCCCAGAAATAGGAGTTGCAAGAAATTGGCGGAACGAGGACGAATAAGGGGTAAATTGAAAAATAATTGAGATAAAAAAATTTATTAAGATAATAAAAATTTAAAGGTGCATAAATATCCCGACAACATATTTTTACACCAAACTAAAAAGTTTTGGAACGGCTACAACCCCATGATATCACGAAGACTTAAGTTATAGCGGATGATTTTCATGGCTATAAATCGTGAACATCCCGAAGAAGATAGGATCTGACCTCGAGATACAAACACTACACGCCCACGAAGACTCTAGACAACTAAATCAATTTCTTATAGATAACTCTTGGTGCTGGGTTAAATGAGATGCACAAGCACGAATAAACCACCTCTCGTAGCGGGAAGCCAAACACCCCAGATTCCTACTAGGAAATTTCTCGAACACACCTCGAATAATTTAATTATTTACATACAAAGACGAAAAATTTTACGGGCGGAATAGGCAAAATTGAGCCGTTCCGATGTGAACAGGAAGCCGGTATTGCAACAACTGTAAATTGATAAACGGAATGGTTAATAAACTGTAGAAAATGTAACCTGCTGTGAATAGTTTGGTAGTTAAAAATACCAAACACAAAGGAAAACGACGACGACAAGTAAAAGAACAACAAAAGCAACCAAGTGAGCGCCGAGCAAGTGCAACACAATACGAAGCCAACACAACATAAACAAATCCAAGACCATAAACAACTAAAATTCGCACATGGTGCACGAAGTGAATAAATATTTAAAAACAAATCTTTTCGTTTCGCTTCGTCGTCACCTCCTCGGCAAGTACTCGCCTACGAAAAAAATAAGTGAAAAAGACGTGTCTACCAGGTCGTTTTCCTCCACCAGCCTCAAATGTTCTGAATTATGTATTAAGCGATTAATTCCAACTTATTTTTCTTCTCCCAGCTAATCTCGTATTCTCCGGCCTTTTTCTTCTTATTGTGTTTAGTAAACAATGATTGTCGTGCATTCCGCAACAAAAATCGGTTAGAACCGGTTCGTGAAATTTTCATTTTTTGCACATTTTGTCACAAAACTAAGCAAACTCCCCGGTTACTAATTAACAGACAAACGGGAGGCAGGACAAAAAATAAACACGTGTATGTGAGCAAACGAGGTGACATTTTTAGAACGGCACAACTTGAAAGGGGAAGCCTTCGAAAACGCGGATCGCTCTAGAAAAGCGGTAATAAAAATTCAATAATTAAGGAGATCGTAAAATTTTTAAATTCCCAGTCGTCAAATAAATGGAGAGGTACCCGTAACTAAAATAAAGCCAATTATCGAACTTGTATTTAATTACCGACAAGATTGGAAAAAACATGACGGTCTGCTCAAAATTTATGGCCAAGCACAAACGACCCTATATGCGCTCGTTGGATTTTTGTTTTTCTTTTATTTTTCAACCAGTTATTTCGGGAGCAAAAAATTGACCAAGTTTTCTATTTTTCCCGCACGATAACCCGGCCGACATTGTTTCGATGAACCGTCTTATTATTGTGCACTTGGTCGATTAAAAAATGATAATTTATTATTAAGTGATAAAGTCGACTAATTGACCTCTCCGACGATAATGCTGACGTCGGTTAGTTGAATGAAAACAATAAAAAGGTTGGCGTCCGAAAATAGAGACACTCGGTATAACGGCGAAGAGTTTTTTCGGCTTTTGATTGGCAACGAAATTGGAGAGGCATTCGAGAACAACGTTTTTTGTCCGGATTCATATTTGGACGTAACAACCGAAGAATGTCGTAACAATGGATCTATTATCTACCTGATGGCATTCGAGTTTAATTATTCGTTATTTGATGCAGGTGAAAAGCGAACTTGTTTACACCAAACAATGCGATTTCATCTCGAGATAACTTCTTCGGTTCAAAATGACACTTGACGATTTGCTTCTAATTAAATCGTTTTAATCAGACCGAAGTTTCTGAAGCGGACACTTCATCGAACAACTTGCACAATTGCAATTCATACATGGGTGGGTGACCGCTTTTTTGCCCTCCAATGTGGAATCTCCAAAATCTCAGTAGTAGGTACTTCCCTTGTTTCTTAATTGCGCGGCAATAAACTACCCCTTTACGCGATTTGAATAGCTGGCGTCCCCGTGGATTCGCTGGTCTAGCGCCATCAACGAATTTATACATCTGCGTTTCTGGTTGACCATTAAAAATTTGACTACTTAACACGTGACAACAACTTATTAAATAATTACATGCTAATTTATTACTTAATTAAAATAAATTGCAGTTGTTTGAGTGTAAAATTTTAATACGAATATTCCCATTATGTGTCATAATAAAATAAAATTATACGATATTGAAATGTATCGTGCAAATTGCGTGTTGTAACACAAACACGTTTAAAGAGTAATTATAATAATAATAATATTGGAATGCGAATCACAAAATATTTAAATTGTCTGCAAATTTGTTGGTATTTAACCAATAAAATTATTTTTAACTGCATATGTATATCCTCGATTGTTCCGCGAATTTAAATGAGAAGACGTGGTTTGAAGATCAAAACGCGAGTGAACGACAATGGCGAGAAGAGTGACCACGATTTAGACGATTGGCACATTTTGGGCTGGGTGTCGATTTCGAGTGCAGCGAGTAGGAAGAAAATTATCATAATTTCATAATTCCGAAGTGAAATCATTTAAAGTCGAGATACCTAAATAGTTAAGTGGTTGTTTACAAAAGGAGAAATCTTAAGATACGTTAACTGATTATTCTGTCATCTAAGCCACTATGATTCTTGCATGCTCGGTAAGATTATCACGCTAGATTTAAGAAGCCGTCCGGTTACTTGAAAAATGACAACCGCCTTATTATTAATTACGCAAACCAAAAAATCATCTAAGCACACATGTTTGTTGTTCTTAACGAAATCATTAGGAACATTTTACGACGACCCAACTATTAACCAAATCATCTTCACTCTACGCTAATGAAGTTTGTTTGCGTTAATTGCCTTAATTTGCATTTCGTCATTTTTATTCGAGTGCAACTTCAACTCTCCTATCAGATTAATATCTTGCTCCGTATTAACGAATCGTGAAAACGCTCAAATTGGAATTTATTAATTGAACTACACAGGCCCGCACTGGCCTCAACGTCACGAAGAAAGGCTTTCATTTTTGCCGATGTCGCTCGCTCAATTTATAGACCCTTATCATTTTGGTAGCATTTGGCAGGTAACTGCGAGAGATATTGTAGGATTTCTTATACTAATATGCTACAGTCAGGAGTGATTGAGGTTGAGTGAAATGATACCGAAGTCCTTGGATGGGTGACCGTCCTACCTCGAAAATCCGCAAAAATCAAGAGCTTCTGCTGGTTTTTCTTCAAGTTTTGGCCAACCAGTCCGCCCCTGGGTTTCACTGGAAGTAAAAATGTAACTCCGTCTTCCCACGTCGTACATGTTTATGTTGTCCACATAATAAAAAGGAAATTTTCGAAATCTTCGAATAAAAATCGACCTTTCGTCAGATTTAAAATAAGTCGAGTTGTAGAAATGTTTCAGAACGATAAAATTAATGCGTTGGTTTATTTTCGGTTAGTGTTTATGTTTTGTTTCTTTTTACATAAATATTTACACACGGAACGCTTTTATAAAATTTTTTATTGCCTTTATATTTTCTATCTGCCGTCGCGGGCTGTTACAATTAGTTTAATTAACTAATTTCCTGTGATGCTCACTTTTCGAAATTATACCTGACGTTCGACTTTTTCGTCCTGGAACGATTATCGAGTAAGGCGACGAAGAAGAAAACAATTGGGTATGTAATAATTAGTTCGTTCGCCGATGGCGATGATTTGATTCGACTTCTTAATTCGCTTTTTATACAACGCTTTTAGTGTTTAATTATATAATTACTTGTTTCCAAGTACACGAGATAATTAAGATAACCAGTTCACTTGAATAAGCTGCAAGAAGCGATACACATTTCTCGAGATGTTGGAAGCGTCCGAAAGCGGGCCACCATCGCGAAAATTGTTATCGATTTTTGTGGCGGTTTTTCGAGCCCACCCAATTTTCCAATCAATTTGAGGTAAACAAGATCGATTTGAAATTAATTAGGGAAAATAATTCGCTTTTGGTGCGTGGGGAGATCGTAAATTATCTTACAGTACCTGATTTTCAAATAATTAAGTTTTTCTCTCTGAAAAGATTAATTATACTTTTTGTTGATTTACGAACGAACCGACAACAAAGTAGAGTTAAATTTAGTCTGGTGAAAAATATTTGGTGTGTTAAATTTGAGATACCTACTCGTAAATGCCAACAACTACTAAATTATATAAAAAGCGACGCCCCATAAACTTCAAACGTTTTCAATAGATGATGAAGCTTCCAGGCTTTTCTATATCCAGAAGTGTCAAATTTCAAAAATTACCTCTCGGACACAAACATTTTGTTTCTGAAAGAAATGTGTTTTTACTTCTCCAACATGTCAAGCTGAAGAATTAAAAAGCTTTTTGATTTCGAGCCGCCTTTTAGACTTTGAAAATACACACACCATCACGGTCAACTTCCTGCTAAGTGACACACGAATTATTTCTAAAATATCCTCTCCTCTCAGCAGAACTCAGCTTTTCGTTAATTCGTTAAGACTAACAATTAATTAAGTGATTAAACATTTTAATTTAATTTCTACGGATTGTGATTAAAATAATTGGATAATTTATGCGTCGACCTTCCTTCTTAATTAAACTATGAAATTATTCAGTTTTGTAAACGCATTTGTTTTTAATGAAACGTAAAATTAATTATTAAAAGGCGTGATTATGTGTTTACAACTAGTGTGTGAATTATTAGTATTTCTTCGATTATTTTACATGTTAGACGGCTATTGAAAAGCTTTTTTTGATGAGGGTCAATTGTTTTCGGCTGTTCAAGAAGCCTCCAGTCGAGAGACTCACAAAAGGCAGGAAACAATATTCTACTCGAACTGCCAGGATAAGAAATTTTGATTCTGAACTCTAGGAATAGTGCAACAGACAAATAAGATAATTTTATAATTAATTGAGTAATCTAAACAACATCAAGGGGGATAATGTCGTGTAATACATAAGAATTCTCTTGTTTTATCTGCATCGATTTTTTTAGATTATAGTTAAGTTGTTATGTAATTTCAAAACGAGTAGGATGCGTAAACCCTCCCCCACCCCCTTCGGCCGTACCATACGGGTATTTTGGTAGGCAATACTTTGTTTTCGTTTTATATTAATCGAAACCTGAAGTTAAGTTGATTGGTCGTTGCATTAACCGTTAACGGTGCATCGGTTTACCCCGGAGCGGCTTATTAACGGGGGCGGCCTTTCTAATTTAAAAATTTCTAATGAATTCGTCTTGTTTGAACGATCGTTACGTTTGATTTTTTGCGCTCGAATCGATTGGTAATCGATTAAATAAAAATATTCAGTAATTAAGTTCTACGATAGCTCCTACAATAATAATATAACCGAACGATGGATTGTTAGTCACGATTCATTTCACATTAACGAATCATTGTTTATATTTGGAGTGCAACAAAATTAGCTGTTATCTCTAGCAGCGGGAATTGGAGGATCGATGGCGGATCCGAAATCGAAATGTTGGGATTTATTTGTATTTTAACGAGCGGGCAGAAAAAAAGGGGTACAAAAGTTAATATTGTTTCGTTTTCCTTAACAGTTTATTGTCTCGTGCAGTGCACAACACCAACACAAAGCTAGGATCGTAAAATTTTATTGCATCGTCTCTGACAAAAACGATTGCCGATGCAAAAAAGACACGAGAACTGTTTAAATGTTTATTGTTGATGTTTTGATTTTTTCTGACAGGATCTGTCTTAATTGATGTGTTAGTTTCTGGAAATGCCGACAGTTTAAATTGTTCTTTATTGTTTCGTTTGGTCGTGAATTTTTCTTTTGCCTTTGTTGGCTGAAATTCAAGGCTTAAAACACAAGACGTCTCGTACATTCTTTAAAGTTTTACTTTTTTGGCGCTAATGAGGCCATCTTTTAGGATGGAGCAATTTTGCCAAAAATTCCGCCTGGCGCCCGCAGCCACTTGGGCTCAGTTTAAATGCTATTCAAATCGGGGAGTAGCTGCGGCGAAAAAAATTAATTTTGGATGCAAATGTTTTGACAAAAAAATTGGTAATTTATCGAGCAAAACGCTACGAGTTGTTTAATAAATTAGCGTTGAGCATCAATCATTTGTCCGCAATTTTAAATTGCGTTTTTAATGAGTTTTCATTAAAATTTGTAAAGTCATCCATCATGCTTAACAATTTTCTAAAACTTTGCTAGACCGCTCGACGAATTCTTCAGCGCTTTTTACCAGCTCTCAAACTGGTCGTGGAATTAAACGCCGCCGCATTGGTCAAATGACAAATTCATTATTAATTTTTTAACGTTTTTCCGAAAATGTCGATACTTTCTCACGAATTCTAAACCGACTGGTTTTTGTTCCACGGGCGGACCGGCATTTCATTTTTTAAGACAATAAACAATTTTCAAACTCGAATAACTCCAAAACGGTACGAAATATCACAAAAGTTTAAAACATAAAAAATGTTCGTCTTTTCACACCGAACACTTTTGATCTCTTGGACTTTTTTGATATATTTTACCAGTTGCGAGCTATCAAAGAAAAACTGGAGAAAATCAAAAGATTGAGATTTTCCACATTTAGGCTCCGTGCGTAATGAGACTCTTTTCATATTGGTGAATCTAGAATTCGAGTAATGCAATAACCGTTTACCGAGGTAGTGTAAACAGGAACGACATTTCTTTAGAAAAAATATTAAATTCTCGATATTTGTCGATATTTAGTTATAAATTGTACAGCGAACGCTCTTAGTGTTAATGCGTGTGTTTATAGAACTTGATTCCATAATAGAGCAGCATTCCGAAGACGGAGGCGACACTGACCACTAAAATTATATGAGGTTATTGAATTTAACATAAAAATAAAATTATAAAAATTAAGTAATATAATTTTTTGTGAATCGAATTTTAAGGAAGTCGTCGTGGGCGCCATTTTAGATTTTTTTTATATTAAATTGAGTTATGAATCAACGTCACGAAAATGAGTAAGTAATCAAGTTTTGAAAATTAATTTCTTAATTTGAGACGAGTCGTAATTTGCATTTCTTCTAGAAAATTTAACTCCGCTGCAAAGTATGCGCATTTAAATTGCTAATATTAGCGAAGATGCTCTTTAAACTCTGGCGCGTAGTATATAGAAAAAAATGTTAAAAAACACATTAAGATTAGGTTGTTGATATTGACTGCATAATTTTGTAATTTGAACTTAACATTTTTCCATAATTACTTATTTATTGCACGATAACATGGCAACACTTTTAAAATTGTCAATTGAGTCGTTATATGGAACGGGAACGAAAAGTTTGAGGAGCGCTGGAGGTAAATATGTAGTAGGTATGGAAATTGTCTTGTGTGCCAACCAACAACGGTAAAATAAATATTGGACTTTTACGCGTTTGCTACCGAAAGCAAACTCATTTTTCTGTTAATCCAATATTTGAAAAGATAACATTTTTAAATTTGCTCTTCTTGATATGTGGGTAAACTATAATTATTTGTCGGCAAATATTGTTGTTACCACGATTATTCCTCGTTCTGGAGGAGACGAGACTAAGAGAAGGCCTACCAGGGGCTACAAGGTTAAGACACGAAACAAACGCTAAGTTGTAAAACTCCTGCATAAAAGGAGAACTCTATGTGAACTGTATGCAATTCAATTTAAAGCCGGGAACAAGGTTCAGGAAGATCCACCATACCTTATTTTGGGCGTTTGAGATGTAGCCACCTGTAAAGACACAAAAAATGACAGAGAGATGAAAGAGAAAATAAAATAGGAAGAAACAAGACGCTAGACCAGAGCACAGGATACCAGAATAAATCTCTGTGCAAGGAGAAAAGCCTAGACCCATAACTAGAATAGGTTCTCACGAGACCCAGACACGAAACGTTGGAAGAAATCAAACAAGAGACAGAAGATACACCAACCTCTGTATTGGAAAAGGTGCAACCTGTGCAGGGCCTATTTGGCTCTGGGGGCCCGAAAATTTGCTAGAACCTAGGGCCCAACCCTAAAAATAGGACCTGCTTCTCAATTTTTTCCATTTCACTTCCTTCTCTCTTTTTCTCAAAACTGCGACTTCCAAGTACTGAAGAACCAATACTATTGGTCAATGAATAAAGAGTAAACCGTGCACTGGGGGTATTCCATACCCCCCAGACCCCCCGGTTTGCCAATGGCTATACTGAAGCTCAATCAATATTTGAAATTATAATAATAAATAAATACGTTTTATTATGGTTGTTGCTGCTCTACATTTACGATGAACATATTGTGGGACCTGTCTCTCTCTCTCAGATTCCTTCGCTCTACGTTCTTGTGACCACTTCTTTTGTTTTTTTTTAGAAGAGTTCTCTAGGCAGATACCTCGGTAGTTTGCCATTGCTTGCCGAGGGAAAACGGTCAGAATAAAGTTTTTACTCCGCCCGGGATCTAACCGGAGATTTCGGCTTAGCAGTCGGCACACACAAGCACCAGGTTGTGACCGTGTAGCAGGATAAACCGGGGGGCTGGGGGGTATTCCATACCCCCCAGCCGCTTTTATTTTATTCCTAAATCACTACACCCAACACAACAAACTAGACTACATCATCTACTTAATCAGGGGTGGCCAACACGTCATGATTTTTAATAGATCATAGCTGCCGACACTAGTCGTGCTTCATGGAATAAAATATGGATACATTTTAGGAAATCTACAGCAATCCAAGAAAATGTCATAAAAAGAAATTCGGTGCATTGGGTTTGTGCTTTCCTCCTTGAAATAAGCTAAGAAAATAGGTTTCTTTGTCTACTTCTACCTTAATAAATAACATTCGAGTATTATTTATATGCAGGGTTCCCAGTTTGGAAAATCTGGAAAAGTAAGAGAATTTAAGATTTTCCTAATTTTGTCAGGGAAAAGTCAGGGAAATTAAATTATCAGTCAGGAAAAACAATTCTCGATTTTGATTTTTTTTTTAAATAGGCTAAGTTTGTTTTTAAATTTTAAAATTGATTTTTTTAACTAAAAATTAAATTTTTTTGATTTTGAAATTTAAAAAAATTATTAATTTTAATTTAATTTAATTAAAATTAAGATTTTTTTACATTTTTGTCTTCCGATTTATCGAAATGTCAGGGAAATGTTTTATTCTTTGTTAGGGAAAACCTGGAAAAGCCAGGGAATTTTGGATTTGGCCAATGAAGTTGGCCACTCCTGACTACTTAACCTCTTAACAGGGCCTATTTTACCATTAGACGCATTAGGGTCTAGATGGGCCCGAAAGGAGAGAACATAAACATAAAATCACCGAATATCAGGGGACTGAAAATTTGCTCGAGCCTAGGGCCCAACCCAGTTAAAAATAGGCCCTGAACGCCTGAACCTGTGCACTTTTTGCATCGACAAACTGTGAACACGTGACAGGAAGAAAAGAATATTATTACTGCTCTTCCAGTATTTTAATCACTACCATCCATTGCTTCGGGTGGTGTTTAAGAAGACCCCCCCCAAAGCAGAAAAAGAAAGTATTCAGGAGCATATAGAAGAAGAAGAATTTAGTATGTGAGGACCGAGCGGTGGAAACATAAGGTAGAGCTTAACGTGGAATTGGAACCACGATACAAAAAGCGGGGTCAGAATGAAAGGACGATACTACATTTCGGAGTTGTTATTATTTGATAATTCTTGAACCGTTAAAAATTTAAAAATCGTGAAGAGAATCAGAAAATAAATTCCCCGGGGCAAACCGGGCACGGTTCAATCCTACCAACTGGTTAATCGCTACGGGGGCTCATTTAGCAATTTAAATCGAAAATTTTAAAATTGCTCTTCGTTGTAAATTTTTTTAAGATAATTAAACATAATTGACACGTTATACCTAACAATCTAATTAATTTATTACGTTGGCCGCCCGTATAGTCGCGTGGGTAATTCACTGCGAGCTGGATTATCGATTTTTTTTTCAAAATCGATACCAAGTGCAGCTATCGAGCAAACCAGTGTAATTAACGCTGGATTATTAAGTTTTTGTTGCAGCCTTTGCTAATTGACTGCGTCGCAAAGCACTTCGCATTTAAATGTTATCATTAAGGATTTTTATTTTCTGGACCTTGTTGTATAAAGACATATAGTTGGTACCACTTGCAAATCACGATCCATTTCGATGTTTTTAATTGCCGATGAGGTCAATAATTGCAATTAAGTAAAGGAAAAATTACATACCACTCCGTTTCGGACCTGCGGAGGTCGCTCGCTCTCTCGAGACCTTTATTTATTTATCAAGTCCGTAATGGCTTTTAAATAGATTTTTGAATGATTTTAAAGTGTCCAAATTGTATATATTGTGGTGTTGTAACTAATTAATACTACAAATTTATCATTAAATTTCCATTAAAACGGAAAATTAAGTTGTAACGTTTAATTTAGATTTCGAGATTGGGCCACCCAAATATTTCAAGGTTAATTTATTTAAATTTTTTACGCCCCGGGGCCTTATTACCCCGACTCACCGCAGCTAACTCACATGTTAACGTTTTGAAAAATTGCATTCGTGCTAAGTTTAACCGTTCATTAGTCGCCCAAAATGTTTCCATCTAAAAATATCCAAAAACATAATAAAAATTGAGCTCACGTATAAATAGTTCTTCTATGTAAGACATACCAACAAGAATGTACTCGACTAAAATAATGGTAGTGCACACATCCATATGTCAATTGCTTATAATATACGACCAAGACTTTGCAAAACGTGTACAGTTCAGTAACGTTGTTCTCGTTTTTACCAGAACAGAACAAGTCTGTGATATGTCAGCGTGTGGCTCTCGCCGACTCTCTCAGCTCCAACATTGTTTTATTTTTTAATTTATAAAATCATAACTTCTCTAGAGCTCTCACAATACGGATATTATGAATATTTACTTACCGCCACCGAATTGTTGCGAAACAACTTAGTTAAATCAAACGTAATGAGCAAAATGCTACAGGACAAGACCGAAAGAATGCGGCTAACAATGCAAAGCCTGGACTTGGTGATAAAAACCAGCTCAATCACAACGCTGGGCTCGAGAGAAGAGAGTATTGACATCACAATCGTACTGATTGTCGACTCTCGGTCCTTGCTTCCCCGATTTCAGGACCTATACTTTGAAGGTCGCGCTGGATGGTATTCCATACCCCCCAGACCCCCCGGATCTGCCAAAAAAGATGCTTTCGTACTCCCTCGGGTGAACAGGGTAATCTCTGTAGCAATTTACAATAGAAGAAAAATGATTTATCTTATAGAAAAGTAACGCAAACTATTTTTAAATGTATGACTGACCTGGGCCCATAACCTGTTATTATTTGGTTCAACTTCATCTATAAAAAATATTCCAAAAAAATTCAACAGATGTCATAGGACAGGACGAAGGAAATATAACTGGAACAATAACAATCGTGCAGAATTCCTAAAATGATAAAAGCAGAAAAATGGAAAAAAGTAGCTGAACAAGTTTTGGTCGACTGATGAAAAAAAATGTTCAAAAATTTATAAAAGGTGTCCCGATTAATGAATCAGAAAATCGAGAAGACAACTGCAAGTTGTCGGTAAAACTATCAAAGAATTTCTTGTCTTTACCCCACAAAAGAATCCATCAAGTTGAAGGCGAACAATCGTTGCTGACTCGACACTTTTTTTAGTTTTCTTGTACAATTGTCTTCACGATAATATTCATGCGTTAAAAAGAATATGTGACAGTGGCATTTGATACTCTTAACACGTATT
The DNA here is from genome assembly GCA_958510845.1 of Cantharis nigra. Taxonomy (NCBI): domain Eukaryota; kingdom Metazoa; phylum Arthropoda; class Insecta; order Coleoptera; family Cantharidae; genus Cantharis; species Cantharis nigra. Next base: position 617,779 of record OY294029.1, read on the forward strand.
TACAAAAAAAAAGTGATGAAAATAGACAGTGTCCTTTACGTATGGGAAAATTGCGGCGGAGAGTTGGACGGGCGAGTAAGCGGGTTTTCGTCCAAAGCTGGACGATTTTGTTCGGAGACTTCGACGAGGAATAAAACGCTAAACCCTTAAAATTTTGAGAACCATGTCCTTCGTATTTTGGTTTTTGTTAAATCCTAATGACCGATCCCAACCGGAACAAACCCAAATAACAAACATGTAACAATTCACCTCGGATGCATTGTACTTTCTTTAGAAAACGCTAAAGACGAGAATGCCATAAAAATTTCGAACAATTCACATTTTAGAAACGGACAGCACGTAACGTTGACGCATTGCTTTCAAATCTTTAGGATTTCAACAAACTCATGATCGCTTTTGTGTTGGACAGAAGGAGCAGGTTCCTAAATGGGTTCCTTAAAGCGTAGGTAGTTTTTGGGGTCAAACGAACGCGCACCTGAATTTTTTAAAATTAGAAATTTAAAATCGAATCGAAAATTAAACGCGGATGCGGAAATTCAAATTCGCGACACCGAAATAGACTTCAAAGATGTAAAAATTATGCAAGGAAATGCGATATCCAACTGTAAAACAAAAGGCTTTTAGAATGATAATAAAATAATTCATAATATGCGAAGTTAATTAAAACTTTTACATTTCAGAATCAACATTATATTTACGACGCTTTCAGGTGTTAAATTTCGAAAAATTTCTACATCTTGACTGCTTTATGCGGTTGCTCAGCGGGGGCGGCTTTTGTGTCTTTAGAAATTTTTGAACTTCCTCTTAATTTTGTGTCCAAATTCCCAGAATCTAACTAGAGTAAGATTTATGCTGATTTTCTGGGTGATTTGTCACTGACACTGATAACACTGTCGAAGTGGGTGCATTTTACCTTTGAAGAATTAACAGCTTCCAGTTCATTCTCAAAATCGGCTGTTCAGGTTTAATATTTTGATCCTCGTCGGCCGCTTCACTTAGTTTTTCTCCAAAATGCTCGAAAACGGTGCAGGTATCAAAAATATTGTTTTTTGAACAGATTTTGTATAGTGAAAATTTTGTAATATCTTGAACAGTTTGTGAGTTATTATAGAAAAACTAAATCATTTCGTTCAACAATTTGAATAAAATCTCAACCTAGTTTTTCATTAATAACTCAGAAACACTGCACAATATCAATAATGCCGAAGAGGTCGAAAGTGTGCAGCTTGAAAAGGCGAACTTATTTTGTTTGAAATATTTTTTAATATCTTGAACAGTTTGCGAGTTATTGTATAAAAACTAGATCGAGTCTTTTATTGAATTTTAATGAATTTCGTTTATCTCGAATAACTCAAAAACTATGTGAGATATCAGAAATGTTGAAGAGATCAAAAGTGTGCAGCGTAAAAAGACGAATATATTCAACAGTTTCCGAGTTATTGCTGAGAAACTAGATCGATTCAGTCGCGCTCTCTCATGTAAATATCTGCAATAACTCAACAACGGTGCAAGATACCAAAAATATTGAAGAAACCAAAAGTGTGGAGCGTAAACACTAACATATTTTGTTTAAAGTATTTTGCGATATCTTTCACCCATTTCAAGTTATTACAGAAAAACGAGGTTGAATCGCAGTCCAGCTTTCTTGGTTAGATTTATTAATTAATTAATATAAAAGGTAATTTAATATGAAATTCAAGAAAATACTAATCTTTCTCACTGAAAGTTTCCGATTTTATTTATTACATTTCCTGGATTAGGTATGAGAATTTTCTAAGAGAAAATGCTTATATAGTCTATTTAATTTGTAAATTTATATAAAACTGTTAGTGGTTTTTTCGCAAATTCGATGATTTTCCAAACGATTAGAAATTTGCTTTCCTTTGTTCAGATTTTAGTTAGATCAAAGGAACAAGGAAAAACATTGCAAATGAATTCAAAATTTATTTTCCTTTAGAAAACCGATTTTTCAGCTTCTGGTTTGATCGAAAATCTTTCAGTCTTTGGCCTGGGAACCATAATGTTTAAATCTATTAGGAAATTTAACTTGGAAAAGTGTTTTCTGTCATAATTAGAGCAAAATTTTGGATCTGAAAGAAATACTGGATAATTCTTTGTCTCGACGGTTAGGTTAGATCTAAATTTTCTCCCGAGAAAAGCTGTGCACGAAAGCTCTAACTTAAGTTTGTTTCTTCTATTTATGTGTATTTATTTATGTTCCAAGCGTTAATTGGTTGGACAAAATTTTTATGATTTCGGTGCAGTAGGATTATATTATTTTGAATTAACACTAAATCGACTTGGCGCCGATTAAGTGGTTTTTATTATAAAAATAAATCTTACCCTGGAGGAGTTGGATGATGGAAGGGTGCACCCGGAGGTTGCATCCTGGGATCCCATACATATCTTCCTTCGTGGGTCCTTTGATCGATGGGCAGAGGTGCGTGAAAAGCGGCAAAAGCCGACGGAAATTGTATCGGTAAACCTGCAGACATTGCGGCTTGGAAATCTACCCCTTTTTCTGGCATTTCACTATATCACATTTTCCGCTTCCAGTCCACAATCACCTAATCACGGAATCAATAAGAAAATAAAATAAAAACACATCACACGGTTTTTGAAGGAGCGCGGGCGGCGCGAATTTTAAAACAATTAAATCTGGCCGCCTCAACTGCGACATAAAAGGCACTAAGACACAAAATTAGGCAGAATTATTATTATCATCCGAAAAATTCGGAAAAATTCAGCCAAAAATAATTTTTTTTTCTAACAAAAATAAAAATTCGCAGTGTTTAATTGGCTGTCTGATGATATTAATCGAAGGTGTTGATCACTAATAATAAGGCACATGTTTATTGAGTAATCGTTGTAAATGCAACACACCGAAGTTAAAGACTACGGGGAACTAACTAGAGGCAGGCGAGTAGTTGACAGCCAGCCTTACAACTCAACTAACGAGTATAGAACAAGGGGCCGAGGGGAGGGTCACCGGATCCAATTCCAGACTATAAGGGAATGGACTCACCATTTCTTTACTTAACAAAAGCCAATGGTGTATAATGATTAAGAATTAATTATTATATTTCACACTCAAGTGTCAACTCGACCATCGCCATTTTTTTTTAATAATTCGAATTTGTAAATTCAAATTCAAGTGTTGTCGATTGGTAACGGACCGCAACTATCTCACCACCATTATCTCTCCTGCATGGCAATTACGCGATAACGGAATTTTTTTAGAAACTTTTCGCAAATTAACACTTTGAAAAATTATGTAACGTATCTGCGGGAGTGGGGCGCCCGGTATACCCGGTAATTTTATTTTTTTTTGTTAATCCAATCCAAAATTGTTATGCTATGCACGCAAGACAATTTTTTCTTCAAATTTAAAGCAACTTCCGTGCTTTTAATTTGAAGAAAGACGATTAAACATAATTTTAAAAAAATGGCTTCGATTTTTAAAATCAAAAGCTTCGGGTTAGGTTGCACTCATTTTTTTTAGTGTATACTTAGCCTTAACTTTAATTACGCGTTGTACACTGCAATTACACTTCAAACACTGTAATTTTCCAATTTCGTTTGACGAGTTTATTATTCTCAAAAATTAAAAATGCGAATTTGTTCCAGGTCGCCTCTTTCGTGAGCCATGAACTTCAGTTTTGGGTAAGTGAGAATTTGATTTTTTAATATTTTAAATTTGATGAACCGGCGCTGCGCGGAGCCAAACATCGGCGATAAATTATTGGGTTTTTCAAAATTGTGAATGTAAATAAAAAGTTTAAAACTTCTATAGACGACAATTAGGGACATTCAACAAAAACAAACACGCATTATAAACTCGACTTAACATTAACACATTCCGACAACTTTGTGGAATCTCGTCAACTCTATTATGACTCGTTTTATTGGTTTAGGCCAAAAATAATAATTTAAAGAAATTTCTTTATTATAAAATAGAATTTACATTATTTTTTGTTCAATTACTTTTCTTGAATATAGGCATAGGCTACAGTAAAACAGGGTCACAGGCACATTCTCCAATCGGAAGATCAGGGAATTTAGAACTTCTGATTTATAAAAATTACGTTTTTAATGCCATAATGGACGAATTTATTTTCAATCGGGTCCAGTCGTTGCCGATTGATTTTCTTATCTTTATTTTTTCGAAACGGTTCGAGTTTCAAGTTATTGTCGCCAAACAATGGTTTACAAAAATGTGTGAGAAAATTAGTTTCAACATTTTTCGATTATTAGGTGTAAACAGGACGTGATTAAATTCGGATTCGGTTTAATTCGAGAAGAAGGTTGATGTTGATTTTTTGCCGCATACTAATTATTTGGTATCGACCATCTCAATAACGAAACCGCAAGAAAACATCAAATAAAATTTGATTGCCCGGTCGCATTATAACCACTAAAAGTTAGAAAGAATTAAAATTATAAAAACATTTTTCTTGCTAGTAACGAGACAAAGATGAAACTCGAAAAAACTTGCATCGAAATTCCATAAGTTTACTTCGTCTCGTGGAGCTTGTAACCCGAACGCTTCGGATTGATTATTTCTTCAAACTGGTCGAATCGAATCCGCGCAATTTCGTCTCGTACGTCCCGATCGTAGACAATTTCTACAAAGCTGCGTCGGCTGCTGCCAGGGATGTTTCTGGTTTGACTGCCGAAGAGAGAAGGCTAGGAACAAAGAGTCAGGACGAGGTAGAGATGAATCAAAAACGAAGAGAACAACGCCCGCAGCAATACGAGTGTAGAAGATTGGGTTGACCTTGAATATCTAAATGAAGTTATTAAGACATTAGGCGGCTGTGGCCACACTCACTTGCCTCGCTTGAGTTATATTATTATAGTATCTCTCAGCGAAATCACAGGAGCTATATCTAATTTAGACGATGTATTAATTATATGAAACGAGGACCTCTTCTAAAAACTAAATACCCCGAATATTCTTTGGTTCCTTCTCGGGATCTCGCAAGGCTTTTTAAGTCGGAATTCTAAAATCGTGAGCTTGGTAAAAATTTCGGGATACTTATTTTTGTGAGTTGGAACAACTTAATTGTAAATACAATGGAATATAAAGTAAGTTGACGAGCAAGAAACGGGGATCTGATAAAGCGGACATTTGAAATTCAATCGATTTGGATATACATGTCAGGACCGGATTAAATCTGCAGCTAACTATTTATCTCGAACCCTACGATTGGAAAATGCGATAGAAACTTGAAGTTAAAACTGTATTGTGGTTTCACAAAACGGAAGTGAACCGGCGGGCTGAGAGATTAACTGATGGCATTACCGATCATCCTAGCAATTTGGGAAAAGCAAAGGTTTTCACACTCTCAACTGGTTTTTGAAATTTCCATGGTCCGATGTGACACATCTTCGAACGACCACAAGTGTAAAAAACAAATAACAATTTGAAAAAATCAAAATAAAGTAACGACGTCGTAATTCAGACAAAAGTGTGGTTTTGGTCGTAAAATATTTCGTTCCAGCCCGCCTTCACCTGCCTTTCTTGCGTAAACTTACAAGATATACAAACTCGAAAAAAATTTCATGCTGAGAGCCATCGTTTAATCATAAATAACAAAAATATCTTCATTTTTATTATACCCGAGGTATCCAATTTTGACTGTCATAAATACAAAAAAAGCGAATTTAGTTAACTAGATCTTGGCGTTTTCGGTCCAATCCCTTTGAAACGCCTCGTTTTCTTTTAAATGACAACCTGGCCTTATTATTATGGTGGTTCTTTTGATGTGTCGCTAATGCCGATTCCACGACGAATTTTTTCTTCGCATGGAATTAGATTATAGCGATGAGATAATATCGCAGGAAACAATGGGTTTTAAATCAATCGGATTATTAAAAAATGGACCACATCGAGATTCAATTTTATTCTAAATATAATTTAATGCCTGGATATATTTTTAAATTTCCTCTTTGGGCTTACTTGGTGATTTCATTTCAAAAACTAATTCTGACCTGATTTGATCTGGCTGATCCAGGAAGGGGATGGGCACGAAGAAATACGGCGGATCTTAAGTTTTGGGCTATCTTTTTAACTTGGACTACAGAAAATGTCTTTCTGTAGATTTGGTTGATTTTTGGATATATTGTAATTCTCATCATTCTGAACAAATGTCTCAATATTGATTTTTATATGCCCAAAAACGGTTTCAAAACGTGCAATTTACATTGTTAACATAGGAGAGTTCGAATATTTGCGTTAACCACTGTACACATTATATCGAGTCGAAATTGATTTTTTCTTGTTAAATCTGGACCTTTTAGATCTTTTCATTCGGAAATTGCTCATTACATCAAGTTGTGCCCATGAAACATTTGTTCAGAATGATGAGAAGTACAACATATCGAAAAATCAGCCAAATCTACAAAAAGACATTTTCCTATAAGAATGGTGCGGGGTTCTTTGAGATAATCTAAGGAAATCCAAGAATATCTTAGAAATTACAGATAATTTGCTTTTTCAACTTTTTTGAAAGGAAATCATGAGATAATCCAAAGGAAACCCCAAGTAAATTTTAGGAACTCTGGGGAAATCTAGAGAAATCCAAGAAAATGTCTAGATTTCCTTTTAAAAGGATGATTTCGTAAATGAAAATCTGGTGAACAGTCAGTTCTGTCAAACACACATTTAGGAAGAATCCTGTCAGCATCTAGACCCAACAGAGGCAGCCTTTTTGACGCTGTGAATCTAAAGGCCTGCATCCTATTTAGAGGATTTTGACTCACCGGGTGCTCTTCCACATAGAGATCCATCTGAGGAAGGCAAGGAGAGTCTTCAAAATATGGAATATCCTTCAGTGTACCAAAACTGAAGAGTTACGCGGTAGCCAATGCTGAGGTTATTTTATAATTCCCAGACCTCTCAAACGCAATAGCTATCAGGAAAAAATTTTAAAATGTTTTCTTGTTGCCATGGCAACCAACTGTAAGACTTGTCGAAAACGAGAATTTGTGTCCTATCTCGCGAATTCTGACGAAGGAGAGTTTAGGAATTCCCGTTTGGAATCTCGTTAATCCATCCACGACCGACGGCACAAAATAGAAATTTTGAAATAAGCATAGTGCAAGAATTATTTGAAGTTTAATTGAGATCTGCATTGTTTGTTGCTTGGCGGTTTGATTTTTTTTTGGTTGTGGGATGGTTGTTATGTAAATAAGGCATTCTAATTTATCATACGCCATTTTTACATGTCAGCGAGTGTTTGTGAAGTTAAACAATGCGCCTTGATGTGTCCTAAAGGCTTTCGACTTAATCATTAACATTAAGAGAAGGAATTCGTTGTAACATATGAGAACAAGAATAACGACACTCTGACTAGCTTTTAATGAGAGGTTTCGTCCACAAACTAGACACCGAAAGCTGTAAAAACGTTTAAAAATTATTAATTTTATGGTTTCGTTCCTCGTTACAATAAATTATAGCTTACCAAGCGATTTTTTTAAAAACAGGGTGCTGCTCTCGCAACCGACACGGACACCATCGTCTAAAATGCGAGTAACTCTTAAATGACATAATTTAGAGCTGCGTTTTGTGTGGCAAATGGCATAAAATTATCGTTTCAACGATTTGCGAATTCGAGAACACGCATTTGCAATTTAGAACGGTAGCGAGATTTACATGCATACCACAATTTTTTATTATTTACTTACCCACCGCAGGCAGGCAGACACTCATCGCTCGCACTCATTCCTCCGAGGAAGATGAAAAATAATTCGACAACTTTTTCAAAATTAGTACAAATTTCTCTTTAAAACACTTCTTCTGGCGCAAATTTACTACTTACCATTAATAAGGCCCGCTTATCTTAGGAACCCGTCAAAAGTTTACCTGAAATTTTAAAAACCACATTCTAAACACCACGTTCGCGTCCTTAAACCTGCAACACATTTCAATCTGAAACGTTTGCACTATTTACCATCTTCTCCTCGTTGGGAACCTTCGACGAGCTGTCCGAATTGATTGGGGGTCGTTTCACCATTCGAACGCAGCGGTGGAACTGTAAACTTTCCGTGTTAAACAAACTAACAATTTGTGATAAATATATCATGCACTTACAAAGGCGAAAAATTCTTTTCTATGGTTAGAAATGTTGAATAGAAATGGCTTACTGCGGCAACCCCCTTATAAGTATATTCAACAATGCACCCCTAAGAGCTGGACTTGTACATGAAAGGATGCTTTGGAGCATGCAAATGGATTATTATACTAATTCGTTTGCTTTCATTTTTTACCCATTTTAATTTGTTGTGGTTAGAATTAAAATTGGTAATCAACTGTTTTTGCGAAATCATTATTTTCATTGACTCAGATTTCTACAAACTAGAAAATGTTTTGTAGCTTTTGTAGTGGTCAGATTTGTTTGTACGTTTTTTTTCGAAAATTTTTGTATTTAAGTTGTAAAGACAAAGTAATGGATGTAAACCGGTCGCACAAGGGCGTCGTGTCACTATTTTATATTCCAGCTATATCTAATTGGGGCTTGAAATATAGCAGCCTTTCAGCACAAACAAACTCTACTGTAAACTATCCGAATAGCATTTTATGGAATCAATAGTTCTCAAGAAAAAACCAAAATTAAGTCAAATGTCAATAAATTACAAAAATATTGCAGATAATTTCTGAGCATTGGACATGAATTTCAGGCATTTGTTATAACATATCAATAGGTTCACCTTTTCAGTGTTTTGTCTATATTCTATATCTCGGCAAATTATACAGATACAAAAAAAAAGTTTAGGTAAAAATTGGAGTCTATTAAATTTTCTTCAAAAAAGTTGATAAACATCTTTTTGTATCTCCAATACTTTAGCTTTACTTTAGTTGCAAAAAAAACTGCAAGAAGACCTTCTGTATGCAACGTCATATTAGAGCTAAACTATTAGAGATACAAAAAAATATATATAAACTTTTTTGAAGAACATTTAATAAACTACAATTTTTATTTAAACTTTTTTTTTGTATCAGTACAAGTTGCCGAGATATAGACAAAATACTGAAAAAGTGTACCTATTTTCCAAGATGGCGGTTTTTGTATGTACCAAAATTCAGATCTTTTGATATATTTTGTTTTTGAATTTTGTTTATTGGAATTTCATCTTGATCGGACTGCATGTAAGATAAACAAATTGACTGCGGATAAAAACTACAACTCCGGTGTCTCCTACTCGGGTAAAATAATGGATCGCCCAGCTTATTAAAGCTGAATCAGTCGTAAATTACGATCGAACGTAATTAAAATTTTTAATAAGAGGTAGTAAACGTTACAAAATATTTTATTAATTCGATTTCTTTGACATTTTTATGTGAATCTTCCCCTCTTCTTTACATAATGCTACTCTTAATAAGGACTTGACCGCGGTGTTGCGTCCGCACTGTTAAACTTGGACTTTTATTGCCATAAATTATTGTTAAATAAATTATAGAAAAACCTGACGTTCAACATTTAACATTGTAATCCCTTAAGCGAAATAAACATTTTTTTTACGAAATTAAAGTAATCAACGGACGTACACTGAAAAAAAGAGTGGAGTGGATGTCCGCCGTTAGGAGTGATGATAATTTCTAACGGAAGCGGGACGTTTTTACGGCAGAAATGTTAACGACTTAACATCTAATTACGCATAATTAAGGAAAAAAACTTGCCCACAATGTAGTGAATGTGTGGTTAACAAAATGGATCAACAAGTACCATGTTGACTAGTTGTATTCACGCGTCGTGTTATAGCTCGAGCATGACTTCATTACCATACATGAATGTATAACCGCATTGAAAATTACAAGAGTTGGTGTGTTTCACCGGATAAAGACAGCATTCACAATGGCAAGCGATTGGCAGTTGACTTCTTATTTTCTCATTTCGACACAACACGATCTTGATTTATTCCATTTCTCCGGTAGTCTAGAGCAGTGATACTCAAACCGAACCGATCGGTTGATCGGGACAAAAAATTGTTTCTTTTGTTGCCTCGACGATATAAAACACTTCAAGCTAAACAAAGAAACTGACAAACCGAAAACGTCAAGAAGACATCACGATCCCAATAAAAAGCGCTCAACAATCATCCTCGAAGGCTCGAAGGTTTACAATAATGGCAAGGATTTCCTTTGTTACGTTGGCAGCATTACTTTTAACTTTCTGGCCAAACTATTTTACCTGATAATTAAACTGAAAATTTGCACTTAGCTGGCGCAGTCGGAGCAAAAAGTGGCGTTGGAAATAGCTAAACGTGCATCTCGCTTTACCATTTTTTTTCTTCCCGAGCCGACATGCAAACGTCTCGTTAACGATGACAAATGCTACCCGGTTGATTGATGACTTTTAATTTCAAAATTATGTATTAGAAGATAATCGGCTAACGCAATCGCAACCAAATAGGGACGCCGGAGGCGTAAGGGGGGGACACTCTTCTTCTTCTTCGTGGGGCCACTGTGTTGGCGAACTCGATACCTTTGGCTTTAATGAAGCTCATTTAAACGGAGTTTATGAGGTTTTTGGGATGGTAACGTGAACCATAAATTAAGTAAACAAGGTTATTAAAATTTCTATAAAACAACAATAAAAATGTAATATTATAATTTATCGCGCGTAAACTGGGCGACCGGCGTCGTTATACATTTTTGAATAAATAAAATTTTGGTGAGAATTTGGAATCGGCTATCGGGGATAATTGATTATATTCGCCGACAATGACAAACTCAACATCAATCTGTTTCTTTATAAGCACCAGTTTCACAGCGGTCACAATATATCACTCATATTATTGTACTTCCCCGGCTACCGTTTCTTTAATTTGTGTACAAATTAATATTGTATGCTTGTCCGTAACAAAAAATCCATAAACCCACACAATCATTATTCATTATAAATCTCTTTAAAGAAAAATTTATCAAACTTACTGTTATATCAAAGCGTACGTGTTAAAGATTACGTCACACAAAACACGAGAAAATCAAAATTTATTGCTTAATTTAGAAGATTAACGATTATCGAATTTAGGATTTTAAAAGCCAAACTTGTGTATTCTAATCAAAAACATGCGACAAGGCCCGGAAGTTATGCTCCAGGCGCTCCCGAACAATTTTTTTCTTCCAAAACAATCGGAGGCCCACCGGAGAATGCGGACCGCTCCTCCTTCATTTTAAATTCAAAATTAATTACAATAACTAGGAATTTAACTCAAATGTTTATTTAAAATTCTAACCGATTTTGTTATAAATAAGACGTTGACATTGCGCTTAAATCGCTCGGCTTACTTCTTACGGCTGGCTTCCGTATACCCACTAATAAATAAATGCAGAGCCAGATTAAGGGGAGGAGGCGGCTAAGGGAGCTGCAGCCCCGGGATTCCAAATTTTTAGGGGCATCAAAGAAATTGAAGTAACAAAATTTAAATCACCAAAGTTGTAGTTCAAATTAAAATAAATTAAGAATTAGAATTACACAAATATGTTAAGTTTGCTAACTTTAATGAGCATTGAAAATGATCTACTTTGAAAAACAAATTTTGATGATTTAATCATTAATCATAATAATTGCTGGTGCACTGAAGGGTATTCCAGACCCCCCGGTTTGAAAACCCTAAGGTGTGCGAGTGTGTACGTTGTCTGATTTATCTTCATAATGAAAATTCATCTACATATCGTTTGTATGTTACGGTCAATGATGACAATTCGGCCATTAACGTCAATGGCCGCACAATAACGTCAATTCTCAGCTTAGTTGGACATTAACGTCATTGACCGGTCATTGACATCAATGACCATGCATTTTGGGCGATGTTGACATTTAAAATTTCATACAGGGTGGCCGTTTGAAAACGAAACAGACGGGATTGTGGCCTGCAGAACCACTGAAATGTTAATAGGGATGATATCGCAAGTGACTCCTCATTTGAAAGGTCTTGCTTCCCTGAATTCAATGCAATAACAATTTAGAATTTGAACATCTAATTTGATTAAACTGATCTTTTTATCAGACCCATCTTTTTATTCAAAATTCCAGGGGTGGTTTGCTCTTTACCTTAAGGGTTGAACTGTCAGTGTTTATGAATAGCAGTAAAAGTAGCCCCCTTGAAATTAAAATCAACCTGTTCAAGCGTTTTTCACTTCTTTTTTCTTAAATGTCTTGAAATATCGTATTTATTTCGCATATTTGCAGCTTCAATTTTTTTGTTGAATAATTGATAAAACTTCAAAAAAATTATTGCACTGAATTCAGGGAAGCAAGATCTTTCAAATGAAGTGTCACTTGCCATATCATCCGTATTAACATTTCAGGTGTTGTTATCACAGCGCGAAGGGATGAAACAATACGGGAGTGACATTGGTCGCAAAAGTTGTCCCCCTTGATGATAAAATTGACGTGTTTTTGCATTTCTAGAAAAAAAAATTCTGCTGGTAACAATCTCGTCTGTTTCGTTTTCAAACGGCCACACTGTATGTGATTTTTACATCATTGTCCGGGCAATGACGTTAATGCCCAATACAGGGTGGGCAATGATGAAACTACTATTCTATAGATTTCATATTCTAACTCTTATAGTTAGTGATAGCCGTCACACACGTTTTGTATTTCGCAGAGTTCGGGCTTCCCTGAAGAGGTCGGGCCACGCAATCGAGGTGGATTGATTAAATTAAATTAATTGTTCCTCCGGGCGGGGAATCACGGATCCACCCTAAAATGAATTTGCGTTTGTCGAAATTAAATAAAAATCCCTGTTACACTTATGAAGCCGTGAAAAGGACTGAGTTGCTGTCATTTATACGGGAAAACGCGTGCACGACAAATAATTGTCCTTGGTTAAAGTGTATCGCCATTTTGCTGTTCCTTATAATGTTTATTCTATAATATCATCATTGTCCAATTCATTTTGGCCATTAACGTTATTGACCAGCCAAAGCCATAAATAGTACAATTATATGAAAATATTTACATCATTGCCCACCGTAACGGGCATTGGCGTCAATGGCCGGTCAATGACGTTAATGGTCAGCGTAAATAGGCATTGAAACCCTCAGTTTCATAAACAAAAAATTTTAATGCTGCATGTTTATACAGCATATTATATCTATGTGTCGTGAAAACTCTCACCGGGGGGTCTGGGGGGTGTGGAACAACCCACAGAATATTATAGTAAAGTTATCCTTAATCCGGCTCTGAATAAATGTTGACAGTAAGCTGAGCTTTAACTGGGGAAATAATCTGAAGAGATTTAGATGAAATTTTTAAATTAATTAGGACAGGTTAGGTCCAATGTTTATAACCTAAAGCCAGGATTACAAGGGACGCAAAGGACTTCATAATACAGAAAGTTTTGCTTGGTTGGTTTTTTGTTTCATATTTGTGCCATCCACTTGTAAAAAAGCAGGTCTTGGTCTCCTGAGACGAATAACCAGCCAAGTTTGGTCCTTCCCAGAAGAAGGTGCTGGAGGAGGAAGCATTAACACAAAAATTGTGTAAAATCTTCTCTCGTAATTTAAATGGTAGATATAATTATGGTGGATGGGTATGTCATCGTAAACAATCAACAAGAAGATAGAGATAAGCGAAAAAGTTAAATTATATGGGTAATAATTGCATGTGGTCAGTTGTTTATAACTTTTGATAAAATCACGAAAAATCTTAAGTTTTGCGCGTTACCTGTCGTTAAAGTCTCCGCCACTTTTGTTTATTTTAAGCGACGGTTTTGCACCACCGTCCACTTCTTTGCTTCGCACAACAGCAATTTCAGGACTTCATGATGATCTTAACGAAGACGTCCTTATCGGCCTCGGCATTTTTAGCTTCGGTCGTAACAATGCGCAATTTAAATTGCAATTTAATTTTTCTTGATGTATGTAACGATCTGGCACCGGCTAATAAAATTTACTTGCGCTTATGACAGATGACTTATTAAAATGCTTACGTGAATATTGTCCCTTCAAAGTGTCCGCAATTTTTTCCTTCACGGCCATAAATTAATTTAATAAAATATAGCTTTGTTTCTTTAGAATAACATTAATTATAATTGTGGGCTGTATACATTGCATTGTGTTTGTGCGCAATGGTAACACTTGATGTGTTTGCGTAGGGGATACCAATCAACCGCGCACCCACATTTTTTTACACCTCTGGTGGAGATGATTATGCAATCACCATCAGGAAGTCATTAACAGCGTTGATAACAGACCGACCGTAAGAAAAAATACTGAATTACTAGGAAGAACAAAGTCAAGAAATTTATTTGAACAGTAACAATACAAGAATACATTCCAACCAATCAAAGCATCAATCAAAGATCTGAAAAAAAATTAGGGATTACTTTTATATTGAAGAAATTATAAGAAACCTACTAAGTTTTCCAACAGACTTTCCATCTTGCCAACCCCTAATGATGATTGCGGTTTTGCTTCTAGCAGAAGCTATGCGTTTTGCGTCGGATTTTAGGGATTTTCGTAACAAACTTGCCGAAATGAACGAATAATAAATGTAACTGTAAAAATAAAAAATTAAAGAAATCATATAGTTCTTCGTAGCAGAATGCTTACGTCAAACCGGCCACTCTCCATGCTTCGCTCATTTTCAGAAAAGTCTGCTATCAAATTTGTCAAAATTCGCTTATAAAAACTTTGACACCTCAGTTCGTTTTTTTGAAATATCAAGGCCCTCCTTATTTGGAGAGCCCGATCATCCTAGGAAAGTTTGAATTTTGGATTTTGTGTTTTATCGATTTTCAGGCTTATTTTGCATTTCTCGCTAAAAATGGTAATAACCAAATTTTTAGAGAATTAACTTCTCTACCTTTTTTATGTGGACAATTTGGTTGTAAAATAATTATTTATTGCGAATAAGAAGCAAAAAGTGTGAAAAATTAGGCGATTGGCTCAGTTTTTTCAACTTTTAGCCCACTTCGCTTTAAAATAAGTGTTACATTCTAATGGCACAGTTGTAGAGGACTAAATTCCCTACAACTTTCGTAGAAACAAGTTTTTCGTACAACAAATGGTTCACGGCTGGGAACACGCTCAACACAGCGGCATGGCGGAAGCGACTCAACTCATTGAAACACCACCGACCGTAGAGGTAGAGTTTTCGGCGCTTTCACTTTACTGAAATCTCAATCTTTTTGGTAGACATTCAACTTCAGTATTGCCCGAAGATTGCATTTCTCTCGGAGAAGAGAGTTTCTTCGGTGCAACTTTTCTCTAACTGCACCGAAAAATCGACCGAAAAATTGCGCCTTAAGCCCGCACCTAATTGTAAAATAGGCCCTGTCATTAGATAAGAAGCTCCTTCCACGCTGCAGTGTATCAATAATAATCTACGACGGGGTTTCTCATATGGAGTCGATTTTTAGTGGGTCTGACTAGGTTTGCAATGTTTGAAAACCTATAATCCGAGGGGCTAGTCACAAGGCAGATTTTTGTATACTAAATTTCTTTCTACGAAGATTTTCACAGATTTCCTTACACTTGTACACCAGATTTCAGTTCCCCCATC
Organism: Cantharis nigra; assembly: GCA_958510845.1. Lineage (NCBI taxonomy): Eukaryota > Metazoa > Arthropoda > Insecta > Coleoptera > Cantharidae > Cantharis > Cantharis nigra. The sequence continues at coordinate 633,297 of OY294029.1, forward strand.
GCTCTGATCTACGAAATATATTTTGTATAATAATTTTAAATGTAATATAAACGTAAATTCAATGTTAAGATTCCCTTTGCTTTTAAGCACAATTAGCACAACCCCCTAGTCCCCCCGGGTTAAAAAACAGAAATTTTGTGTGTATATTTTCTAATCGGTTTTATTTTTTTAGTAAGAACCTTTTACTTTTTTACAACAAAATATATTTATAGATTACGGCAGTGCTCCCCCCTTGATGTACCAGTACATATATCTCCCAGACCGTTTCAGGTCTCCCCCCCCCCCTTTCAATTCAAAATAAATCATATGACTCCCTCCTCCTTTATTAGTTTCAAAAATAATAAACTAATAAAATGATGATGATACTTGAAGTTGTATTGTATAATCAAGTTACGGAGTAAACAAATTACTATGGTGTAAGCACTAAAGGGTGTTCCATATCCCCTGAACAATTTGGTCCTGAAAGAGTGAGAGTTCTTAATTTAATCAAATTAATCAAAAAATATGGCAATAAACTTTATGTTACTCAAACCGGGGGGTCTAGGGGGTACATCGGTTATTTATTGACTCAATAACTTAATAATGGAATACAATTTTAACTCAATTACTGCGGCCCAGACCCCAAGTTTCAGAAACGGAAAGTTTTGAATTAATTTTTTTGAATGTAATTAATACACTTACACCGGAGAGTTTGGGGAGTATAGTATACTCCCATTTATGATGTACTGGAGGGCATTCCATGCCCCCCAGACCCCCCGGTTTCAAATCCGCAAGTTTATGATGTACAAAACTTCATTAAAATTTTGTTAACCGAAAACGTTTCCCATTTTCAGAACCTGTTTTCGGGGTATGCTACCTTCCCCCTTTTTACAGTGAATCTATTAAATACATTTTTTAGGAAAACTTGCAATCAGGGCCTATTTTTAACTGAGTTGGGCCCTAGACTCTAGCAAATTTCAAGTGAAGACCCAATTTTTGGGTTATTTTATCAGTATTTGATTTTTATTTTACGATTTTATGTTTTCTCTTTTCGGACCCTCTGGCCATTGGACCCTAGGCACCCTGGTTTCTACGAAAGTTGTTGGGAATTTAGTCATCTATAACTTTGCCATTTGAATAAACTGGGCCAATCTCTTAATTTTTTACATTTTTTGCTTATTATTCGCAATAAATAATTATTTTACAACCAAAAGGTCTACATAAAACATCAAATTTTGGTCTAAAACTGTGATTTCATCCTATATTCCATCATTGGAACCTTACCGTGGTAAAATTGCTAGATTGATCGGTCTAACAATGAACCAATTGTGTTCGACGGAAGTTCTGCACATGCTCAATAGCCAGTCAAGTGTAGTCGTCTTGGCTTAGTAATACTAGAATGAAGATTTCTTAGAAACCATCGTCGGAAGGAAGATAAAAGCGATGATTAATAGATTAAGTTAAGCTTCCAGCGTTATTAGATAAATCTTGTGGGTTATAGGTAATTATTGGTTTAATATTTCAAAATGTTTTTTTGTATTACGTAAGTATTAGTGGTTAGGTGATATGGGGAAGATGTTTTTTCTATGAACGGGGGAATATAACAACAGGTAGAGGTATCTACCGACCATAGCGAGTGTTCTCGGAATCGAGCCAGCTGTGGCGGCTCTGCAGATGAAGATCTTGGTTAGCGGTGGGAGGAACGGTCGCTGTTTGTTGAAGACGTTATATATTACACCCTGTCACGGGCGCGACCCCGCCAGCCTCTTACTAACGGGCTCACACGCATTCCTTGTGTGGTAGGTAACACCGAAGGACCATCCCGAACGCCACATCCTTTGGCAAAGCACCAGCCAGCGGGGGGAGCGCCAAATTCAAAGCTCTCTAAGCTCATGAGATGGGCCAATTAAAATAAAATTTTATTGCTGACCAAAAATACCGTAAAACTTGTCAAATATTTTTAACTCTTAATCACTTCTTCTAACACCTCAAGTTTCTAAGTTAAGTTTTTACCGTGCGCTATTTTTATAACAACATAATTTAAGGTTTTGTCTGCCTACCTAACCTACCTGTTTAGTCGCTTATTTGTGACCGATCACTTCCTCTTGGATATCAAACCTAAAATCACCTGCCCGATAAAAAAGAAGTAGACCGGTCCAGAAAATTGATGATTGAGAAACTAACAAGCAAAAACAACAAGAATAATTCTTACCTTTCTAATTATAAATAAAATAATGGTGACTTTATCAGAATTAATTTTCTAGTTGTTAAATTGGAAGTACATGACAGGGTGGCAGCCGGGCAGGTGCTTATGATTAATTAAGACTCTTAGGATTTTTTCCCGTGCAGAAATTACTTACGGTCTCAAATCCGCAGTTATGTTAAAGTCAACTTGTTTGCTTTAGTGCTATAGAAAAATGCAATTAAATTTTTATGAAAATTAAGTCATAAAAATAAAGATGAAAAACCGGTTGGCCGAGCGAAACAAAGTCCTCAGCGTCGAGCAAATTATCACAAGAATATAATAAAATTATGGTGTGGAGCTTTCTTTATTATTTTATTATACGGGTGACGATAAAAAATCCTTGCATCCACAGAGGAACGCTCCGTGGACACAATGAACCAAAAGATTAAAAAAAAGAGTAAGTTTCATTTTTGCAATTTTCATACCCGAAGAAGACGTAATTATCTACGGCATAAATCCGGCGTGTTTTATGGAAGATTTCTGTAAGGACAGGCTTTTTTTCTCTTCCTTAATCGTCGTACAAATATTCGCATTAAATTAAATTAATCACGACTTCTAACTGAAAATATACTCTTCTTAAGTATAAAACATTGCGATTGTAATTTTCTCCAAGTAACCACTTAATTAAGTTATCAGGAATCGAACTAACGAACCAGTCCGGCCACTTTCGACATAATTATAAATGGGCAGCTTTAAAATCAATTTTTCTACAAACATAAAATGCGAGGTATGTGGCGTCCACCGTAAAATTATATTAAATTTAAAATAAGGACTTGCAAGACTCTCTGGCATCGCTAGTCGTTGTCGGACCAAGTCTTTATTCCGATTCTGCAATTACCCCGCTTTTGTTAGGTTCTTGCCGAAATCAGTGGTTAAAATCAGATTTTACTAATAATTTAGTACAATCAGAAGCTAAAGGAAAGAGCGACCGACTCAAGGTGGAAATCACTAAATGAAGTCCGTGGACAAGTCTCAGAAGGACATAGTGAGATAGACAAATTAGAAGAATATACGAGGAATGACTCTGAATAGTACAAATAGCCGGATTAAAGATATGTGAGGCTCGGGGCTAACTACTTTTGGAGGCCTTTTGGCTTTGCACGTTTCCAGTGCAACAGCAAATATATTTGTTTCTGGACCCGGAATCGAATTTTCTATAGACGATTCACTTTATTAAAGAATCTGATGTGAACACCACATGACATCACATATTATAAAAATCGATTTTACAGCAAAACTTTTTAGAGATTTTTTGTCGAAAATTTCATGACCTTCAATTTTGTTTATATACATTTTTTTATTTTGTCGCACCGTTTTTGACCGACCGCGACTTATACAAAACTCTGTAAAATTAAAAAGATAATATTGTCATCTACATATATCTCGGAAATGGTACGACAAAATAGAAAAATTTATAGGAACAAAATTGAAGACAATGAAATTTGCAACAAAAAATGTCTAAAAAGTTTTGTTGTAAAATTGATTCTTGTATGACCAACAACAGCTTCAAAATCTTCAATTTACATTGGTAACATAGGATTCCATGAAAGAGCAGAACATGACATAACAGAACATGAAAGAACAGAACATGACAGAACAGAAAATGAAAAAACAGAACAATGAAAAAACAGAACACTGAAATAAAAGAACATTGACAAAACAGAACTTTGAAAAATGAGAACAATAAATTTATATAAATTTTAAATTTTATTTTAATTCACATAAAAATAAAACAAAAATAATAACAACAAAACAACCAAAGTCAATAATAATAAAAACAAAAAATAAAAAACAACTGTAAATCATTGCAAGTTTGCCATCCGCCGCAAGAAAATCAACTTATCATCATCACTTTCGTATTCCTGAACCACGGCTGCCACTTGTATGCCAAGATTCTCATACTTCTTCTTTCTTACTTCTAGGTATATATCTAATAGATATATTCTATTGGTTAATTATTAAAAATCTAATTAAATTTCTTAATTTTAGTTTCTGAAGCCGGATCTCTAACAAGTAGTTAGTAATTTATGTTCTCATTTTTCAAAGTTCTGTTTTGTCAATGTTCTCTGTTGTCAATGTTCTTTTATTTCAGTGTTCTGTTTTTTCAGAGTTCTTTTTTGTCAATGTTCTGTTTTTTCATGGTTCTGTTTTTTCATTGTTCTGTATTTTCATTGTTCTGTTTTTTCATTTTCTGTTCTGTCATGTGCTGTTCTTTCATGTTCTGTTCTTTCATGTTCTGTTCTGTCCGGTCACCGTAACATAGGAGTGTCACTGAGTTCTTATTTGAGTCACTGTAATCACCATAAAAAATTATTTTGAAAATTAAAAAAAAGTGTCGTGTCCGGGGGGTATGAGAGGTATGGACCAAAAAATAAACCGTGCACTGGGGGGTATTCCAAACCCCCCAGACCCCCCGGTTTATCTATGCGTTACAGTAACCATTGCTGAAGGATATTCCGTATCAACTGGACTGTTTGCAAATTTCTCGAGGTAATGCATTATGACACTTGACGAATTGCAAAATAGTTGATGGAAGAGGTTTATTAATCTTTGTCAGAAATGTTCTGGCGAAGCAACTAAACTGAAATGCCTATGTCGGTGTCACAATTTTTAATATCCAAAGTAAAGTTGATTAATGTAAAAGAACGAAAAACAATGTTGTGGTAAATGATAGAACATATTATCGAAAATAAAAAAAATTGATAAATGGATCGTCCGAGATGGTACTCGAACATCATAAAATGGTTGTTCGATATAATTTTTTTTTTTTTATTTATTAATAATGGTTCATGAGAAAGTTGTTAGTTGTAACAGCACGACACCGAAATAGTCCAATTTACGGAGCCAAATAATCGTAAACAAAGCATATACATCATAAATATCCATAATTGGCGACGAGTACCACACGATTTTAGTACACTCATTCACCTTGTATGTAATTATATTTATAAAATTTCAAACGCATTGATGTATTTCTGAATTGAACAAAGTTATAAAGCTGTCAGCAATGATTGATACTCCTTAACTACACACTCAACAAGTCGATCCAGTGGTTTTTCTTCGTGCCACGGCTGAGCATCGTAGGATTATTCCCTTGTGCCAACGTGATATACATTATAATCATCGAATAATCACGATTCGTCGTAGTATTTTTTCAGTTTCTTCATTACAACGTTTCTCTTCTTCAATTTCTTATTTATTAACCGATGCTTCAATTTTGGCATAAGTATCAATTTATGCCAATTATTTTAATATTTTAGCCTAAAGTGTATCTGGACTGAGTTATGACGCTTGATTCGCTTTTAAACTTTGGTGACCCCGCACAGCCGCAACTTTTGTTTCTGATTGCTCTTCGGTGCACTCTTGGTGGGGAAGGCTCTCGAGGGGGCCGGACTTATAAATTACGACAAGCATTTTATAGGATATTTGGGTAGCATTAGGTAGATACCTACGTGCATACTTAAAAACAATCATAATAAACGTAAAATATATCTTTTACGTTCTTATCTTGCCCTCGGGTTGCGCGTCGGTCGCTGATTTGAAGGAAGCAATAAAAATCATTATGCGGTTTTATATCTCATTTCCTACGGGAATTCAGAATATCAGCAGATCAGGCGGCCTGCCAGTCGCCTTAGCCTTCTAGTGCATGAAACATGTGGAAACTGATTTGTAATCGATGGTAGTCCGGTCCTGTTGAGAGTGATCGAAGAAGGCGATTTACCGTTGGGTAACTTGATCCGCACCGTTGGATCAAATTCCATGTAGAGGTTGTCGAATTAATTTGTAAAACCACTTGTTGGTTAGCTAATATTTGGTAACATTACCGATTATTGTTTTGGAATCCGGTGCAAAAAAGAAGAAAGTGGGGAAGATTAAGTGATAAAAAATAAAATGCTGCATGCATGGCTGAAATATGGAGTCGTGAAATGAAAATGAAGGTAATAAATTCTTGGTAAACCATCGCATTTGAATAACTAGTCAACACTTCACATGTCATGGTCGTTGCATAAAGTCGACCGTCAAAAGAAACTGCAATCAAACGTCACCAACATCATCGTCGTCTGGTCATCCGAAGTTGAAACTGGACTCGACAATAATAACCACATTACCTTTACGATTGAACCATGGGCGTCGCTAACTCGCCGACAAACGTAACGAAAAAAATACAAGTAAATACTTTGCAACTCGATTATGCTTACCTACTGTATAAGATGTGAACGTATCCGACCAACCAAGTAATACCCTGCCGAACCCCAAACGAAATCCCGCAAGATTTGCTTGCCCGAGCGCACCAATAATGAGCTTTGAAAAATCTTTATAACTTTATATTATTGGATTTCATTTATATTCTTCGAAAATTATTATTGTATTGTGCTTGATGGACCGTGGTTTTATAATTCACCGTCAAAAGTAAGCCGTCAACGCAAAAGAATGCAACTTTATTCTTTTGTTTAAATACATCTATAGGTGTACATGGGATGTCATAATTATACCACCTAACAAAGGAACACCGAACTCTTCCACACTTTCCTTTCGGTGGGTCGGTGGGCCCCCCTTCAAAGATGGCACCCTCACCCCCCGATCCGTGGTGAATCTGAAAGAGAGATTTGTTTAGGCCGAGTTGATCAGAAACACGAAACGGTGGCCGGACGAAACCAGTTTAGAAGTCCTGCCAACAGACCAGACGCACAAAATGCTTACATTTCGAAAAAAACCTGAGATTAAATTGTCAAAAATTCTAGAGCGACGAAAAAATATGAAACAAGTTCGAAAATATTGCAAGATTTGCGAGGGCTGGGTGTTAATAACAGTTTCTCTTAATTAATTAATTATTTTAATCAGCCATTAAGTGTCAAAACCAATTAATGTTATTTGTATACTTCTTAAGATGTTCATTAATAAATTTATGTAATTTATATACCCAACGTACTTGAATTTAAATTTAATTTGCATTTCTTAACGATTTAATGAAGAAGATAATTTTCTCTGTCTTCTATTTCTTATTTTAAACGTCTCAGTGCACATGCTTAAATCTCTGCATACCTGGAAGGTTCAATAATTTTGGTACTGTTATTTGTCGAATCCGGGGCGAGTCTAAAACTTTCATATGACCGTCTCTGTGCTTCGGAGGGCACGTAAAGCCGGCGGTTCCCCTGGGTTGATGATTGTCGCCATCAACTATTAAAAACAGGGATGGGGTCTAAATGCTAAATCTTTTCTCTCAGAGAAAGAGGCTGATTGTCCTGCAGTGGACATAAAAGGCTGAAAAGAAGAAGAAGAAAGACTAGGGTAGCTTATTCATCTTCAGGGCTTCTCAGGGAGTTAGCTCTCACCGACAGTTTTATGGATTCCAGTCTGGTGTTCTCTTTTCAGTTCTCGGATAACTGCATTGTTGTCTATGCTCAAGCTTAATAACCTGGTGTACTGCCTTGAAGACCCACCCTGATTTTTTTTAACTAGGTTGGGTCCTAGGCTCTAGCAAATTTTCGGGCCCCTGATATTTGAATGTAACTATAATAACATCGTAGGCCCAATTTTTGGGTTATTTCATCATAATTTGACTTTTATTTTACGATTTTATGTTCTCTCCTATCGGGCCCCTCTGGCCATTGGACCCTAGGCATCATGTGCCTAATACATCTAACGGTAAAATAGGTCCTGGTGAGAGGTTAAGTAGTCAGGGGTGGTCAACTTCATTATATATACCAGGGGTATTACAGATAATCTTACTTTTTAACTTTTTTGAAAAGAAATCATGAAACAATGCAAAAGAAAATCCAAGAAAATTTTAGGAAATCTACAGAAATCCAAGAAAGTGTCATAAAAAGAAATCTGGTGTATTGGGTCTGTGCTATCCTCCTCATAATTAGCTAAGAAAATATGTTTCTTTGCCTACTTCTACCGTAATAAATACCATTCAAGTATTATTTATATGCAGGGTTCCCACTCGTCTGGAAAACCTGGATAAGTAAGGGAATTGAAGATTTTCCTAATTTTGTCAGGGAAAAGTCAGGGAATTTCTCATTCTTAGTGCCAAGTCAGGGAAATTAAATTATTTTCGGTCAGGAAAATCAATTTAATTAAAAATTATTTTTTAATTTTAAATACATTTGTTCTTAAATTTTAAAATTAAGAATTTTGTTACATTTTTATCTTCCGATTTATGGAAATGTCAGGGAAATGTTTTATTCTTTTTTATGGAAAACCTGGAAAAGTCAGGGAATTTGATTTGGAAAATCTAGTGAGAACCCTGATAATATGTCAACATAATATCAACATATTAGTTATGTTAAGATTTTAATAGGTAGAATGCGAAAAAATTTTAAGAAATATAGTTGATATTCCCTGGGTTTTCCAGGATTTCCCTAACAAAGAATAAAACATTTCCCTGACATTTCCATAAATCGGAAGATAAATTCCTGACTGATAATTTAATTTCCCTGACTTGGCACTAAAAATGAGAAATTCTTTGACTTTTTCCTGACAAACTTAGGAAAATCTTAAATTTTCTTACTTTTCCAGACGACTGGGAACCCTGCATTAAATAATACTCGAATGGTATTTATTAAGGTAAAAGGAGACGAAGAAACATATTTTCTTAGCTTATTTCGAGGAGGAAAGCAGATCAGACCCAATACACCGAATTTCTGTTTATGACATTTTCTTGGATATCTGTAGATTTCTTAAAATTTTCTTGGATTTTCTTTTGCATTGTTTCATGATTTTCTTTCCAAAAAGCTAAAAAGCAAGATTATCAAAGCAAATTACCTTAGATTTTCTCGGATTTCCCTTCACTTGTATAACAAATTTCTCCAGCGGTTTCCTCCTCGGTTAATAAAACCGAATAAAAAATAATGAATCACGACTAGTGTCGGCAGCTATGATCGACTAAAAATTGTAGTAGTAGTAGTAGTCTAGTTGGTTGGGCTGGGAACAGTGATTTGGGAATAAAATAGAAGCGTGCACTGGAGGGTATTCCATACCCCCCAGACCCCCCGGTTTATCCTCTTTGTTTTGTCTCTTAAACTCAAATTCATAATTTAATAAGGTGTAGAGGTCCTACAATATGTTTTAAAGCTTTGGGCATTGAAAGAGATAGATCCACTGCTGGGTGCATACATATGTAAGTAATTTTATTTTTGCATACCCGGGAGTTGAATATCGTTGATCGATAGGGGGGCGTCCATTAATTACGTGAGGTGATTTTGGCGATTTTTAGACTCCCCTTCCACCCCTGGTGAGATGTCGTGAGATTTGGCTCGACCCTCCCCCCTAATCTGACGTGAAATTTTTTTAAATGTGTATTTTTAGTGTAAATACGTTAATCTGTGCTTATTTGCTTATTTGCTTAATTATTTTTATTTAAAACTAGAAAAGAGAGTAAATTGCGTGATATTTGCCGAGACCCCCCTCCCCCTAAACACCACACGTAATTAATGGACGCCCTTGAGCAGACACCATAATAAAACGGGCCAGAGGTTAAACGAATTTATTACAACTTCAAATATTGATTGAGCTTCAGTGTAGCCATTGGCAAACCGGGGGGTCTGGGGGGTATGGAATACCCTCCAGTGCACGCTATTATTTTATTTCCAAATTACTCAGAATATAATACTTGAGATTAAATCCGCAAATACTATTGATCGACGAATAAAATTCAAACTGTGTACTGGGGGGTAATATTTGAAGTTGTAAAAATAAATAAATACGTTTAACCTCAGGCCCCCGCAGGGCCTATTTTTTCGGGCCCCTGATATTCGAGTGTAACCAATAGCTTCGAAGGCCGAATTTTACGATTTTGTGTTCTTTCTTTTCGGGCCCCTCTGGCTATTGGTCTAATGGTAAAATAGGCCCTGTCTCAGGACGTTCAATTCTTACGTAAGGTTTTGTATATGAAAACAGTTTATTCTGCTGAAAATTAATTACGATCGACGTATTAATAATGGATTTTCTTCGTGGCATATCACAATTATTTTTATACGAAATAAATCACTTTAAAAAAATTGAATTTAAAAATGAAATTAGTAAAGACATGTGAATTTCCTGGATATTATTACTTAAAATGAAATTGAAATTAAAAGACAATGAAAAGTTTTACGACGAAATTTGCTTTGGTGACCACTCTCGGTGACGATAAATCAGACTCGTGCTATAAAATTATTTTTCATTGAAAAAGGTGCCCTGCCGCCTCCGGCCGGCTATGATACATTGGGTGGCGGGAAAATGCATGCATCCTTGAACGTGAAAAAGCGCAATTTAGTGTTTATCGACGGATTTTACAAAGCGACAAGTCGTAAGCGCGTTCATTTGATGCCATAAAAATAGCCGATAACAATTTACGTACCGAGCGTCTCGGATATAAAAGCCGAGGAATGCTGGAAATCTAACCTCACTTCTGATCCCCATTTCGAGTTTATTTGTTTATTTCAGGTGTGCGACATTAAATTTTACTTTAACTTGCGCTCGTTTGTAAAATTATAGGTGATAAAAAAACTGTAGAAATTAACTATACGTCGAACAACACAAAACACAATAATTAGATTAAATTCCCATGCTAAAACGACATAACTCGTACGAGTTATTACCACTTCTTCATACAGACTAAACAATTTAACAATCGAAAATAAATTTATATTATTTGCAAACGGCACGTACGACCCGAGAATAAAATTATTGTTTTGAACAATAAGTAATTTCGTTCTTGCAACCGTCGAGGGTTGGTCGAAGGAAAATTCACCCCAATTAACGTGCGTAAAAATGGGCGTAACTCCAAAAGGTGTGGTTTTCTAAACAGCCCCAACACTTAAATTACTTTTATAATCGCCTTGGAATAAGGTGTCGAATGGATTTCACTTTGAAAGACTTTGAAATGGTCCAGTCCACCTCTGCTTTAGTAAGTGACAGTCATGTGAAAAATAGCAGTGCAGATTTGTTGATCCGGAAAAGGAACTTAACACGTGTTACCGACACCAAACGACATTTTTCATTTCGTCATCCCCAATGAGATCGAAACAATTTTGATTCCGACGAAATTTTGGAGACCTAAAATAGAGCAGTTCTAGTGCGGTAGCCCAAGGATGATCATTAACCACTGCTAAAATTAGGGTGTGGAATGTGTCGGTAAGTCGTCACTAAGTTTCAAAATATTTGACTGATCACCTCCGGATCTATGTGATACCGAAACCATGTGCTTTGTTACTCGATACTCCCTTTTGAGTGTGGTATTTTAAGATTTAAGGAATTCCAGCAAAAATATAATTATATTGCAGATTTTCAAAGAGAAAAAATGGACCGAATTATACGTTAGGTCCATGAATCGGACGAGTTTATTAACTTTTGGTATTTTCAAGATTATAAAAGCAACCTTCTGGGCAGGTAAGAGATGTAGGAAAGGTAAAATACATAACTGCGGTTCCTCGGGCTCTAAAGAATATATAAGGCACAAGAACGTGAGAGGAGATGACGTACATATTATCTTGATAATGGTGTTGCTATACAAACATGTCTTTAAAAGTGCCGCTTCGATCGTTATATGGAAAACTAGAATTGACTAACTTGATGTCTCACTCACATCACTTTCAAACTAAACCATCAATCTTCAATCTTCTCGTTTCACGTTTGCATACCAAGTTGTTAGATAAACTCGTTTTCAGTACTAAAAGCTCACGATTTTAATTTATTTTATTTTATTATCAAATAAATCAACTGTTTTAATAAACAAAATCCTGAAATGCTTCTCTATTCTCCACCTTACCACGAGCCAACCACATGGAAGAAAAACTGACTAGGCTTAGTTGTTTCGTCTTCATCAAATAGAACGAAAAAGAAGAATTGACTGATGATTGTTACAAGAATCCTGAATATACAGAAGTCAGTGAGAAACTGATATCTACGTAAACGGCAACAGACCTAGGTTTCAGCTTTTGCTGCTCTCGAAATCCGAAATCGTCGCAATCTCAACCCCGAATTTTGTTTTGGTGTTGTCGACCTTTCGAATTACTTATCATCAAATCCTTGTTGCTGCACTATTTTAGATTTTGATTAAACTTTGTGGAAATGTTCTTTGGGGTTCCAAAAACCAAAATCGACAAGGATTTAATTTTCTTACTTGCCACATCCGGTCCACACAAAATCAAGCAACTGAAAAGTCTTACTTTTGTGATTAGCGGTTTTAGCTGTAAAACAATTTTCTATTACAGAGATCTAGTCGACCAAGGTGGCATTTTGAAGCCGAAAGATGGTAGTTTCTAGAAAAAAATATAAACATTTACATAATTCATATAGCGGAATAATAGCTTGGTATTGAAATACGCGTATTTTATTGATATTTTGTGATTTTCAATTGACTCCAGTATCTGAGCTGTTGAATATAAAAGTCTAATCGTTCTCTGATATCAAAGTGCACATTATCATAAGAGAATAAAAAATTTAGATAGACTCCTTCAGTCAACTAGTCTTGAAAAAATCTTTGCTTGAAATTTCAAAATTTTAAATAAAAAGAAAAGAAATTGAAATTTACAGGATACTTAGTACTTACCTTTAACTTCAAAAAACTTAAAAAGTTCTTTTTTGGTATTTTCTTCTCTCGCGGATGTACAGACGTTGTAAGAGCAGCAAAACATATAGCGATTTGCTTCAGTAATCAGATTCAGATTTTTTTTATTAAATTTATGAAATAAAGAAATTCCACTTTTTCAGAAGCAAAAACTACATACACAGGTCGCAATAAAATGCCCAGTGTTCAAACCGGGGGGTCTGGGGGGGCATGGAATGCCCTCCAGTACATCAGTAATTGTGTTAAATTGTATTCCATAATGAAACTACCTTGAGCCTTGAAGTTTTTTGAAATTAAAAATAAGAACTCAGTATCCTGTAAGTGTCAAATTTTGTCTCTTATCAAACACGTCCAAGTTGTAGTCTGAAATATGCAAAATATTGAAATTTCAAGCAAAGATTTTTTCATGATACACGTATGTTATTTTTCAGGTATATGAATTATGTAAATGTTTATATTTTTTTCTAGAAACTACCATCTTTCAGCTTCAAAATGCCACCTTGGCGAATAGATATCTCTAATAAAAAAATTTTTTACAGCTAAAACCGCTAAGCACAAAAATAAGACTTTTCAATTGCTCGATTTTGTTTGGACCGGAAGTGGCAAGTGAGAAAATTAAATCCTTCCGGATTTTAGTCTTTGGTACCCCAAAGACCATTTTCACAAAGTTTAATCAAAATCTAAAATACTTCAGCAACAATTTTCTTATGCCTTGTAAAAAATTTATAAAATTGTTCAAGCCTAGTCCGTCCCTGCTTGGAAGATGTTAGGCCGAGTGCGAAAGTTTTAATTGCTACCTTGAAATCCATTCTGGGCCAAAAAGATCGAAACGATTTTAAGTAATAATGCTGTTGTTAAAGCTTCTCGTGACAAAATAATTGGGAAGATTTGTTTTGGAGATAAACAAAGTGGTCTCTAGATTTAGGGGATTAGGCGTGCATTTAAGGGTGTCACAACAATAGGGAACCCCGTGCTACAAAAAATACAAAGCCTGGATGCTACCTACTTAAATTGCGGTCGAAAGGGCCAAAAAATTGGAACAATCGAAATTATCGAAACGAAAGATGTATTTATATTATTTATAGTTTTAGGACCATGCCATATGCGCACGCCTTGGAAAATATTTAAATTTAATTACTTCCTGTGGAGAGACAATTATATACCTAAGCCTGGATCACTCTTCGGTTTGGTTTTAAAAATATAAATGGACACGATGATTTGGCACATAATAAGCCATCATCTAAATTCTATTCTATTATTTCGTTGCGATGAGTTATGGCGGTCAATTTTCTATAATAACATAATTTAGTTGGTAATTTTTGTGCCAATTCAATTTTTGCATTTTTAAATTGAAACACTAAACGCAAGTCACTTTATCATTATTTTCAATAAGCTTGTTTTTAACTGCCCGGCCCAGCCCTCGAGTGTTACTCATTGCAAATAAAAAGAAGGGCAACTAAACCCGAGAATCATGGTAGCAGGAATCTCATTAATCCATTCATGCGCGTCCGTTCGGTAAATACCTACATATTTTTCACTGGAGGAGGCTTATATATTGCTGTGTCGATCTTTGTAAGTATAGAATTATATTTATTTAAGTCACCGCATTACTTTTTTGAAAAGAATGGCTAATGGGGCAAACAAAACACCGTATCTGCGGTTTAAATCTGAAAATGTAACATACGAGGGGCGATTTCGTTATTGAAAACTTAACCAAAATAAGGTTATGTCATAAAGAGGATTAAGAGCCGTGTCCTCCCAGGCGATATGATGAAACCCATTTTATTATTGTTAATGACCATGCAGCTGTCAGGAGAAGATTATCATTACACGAGTACGGGTCCTGTCGCATTTGTATAGCCCAAAACGTGTCATGTGTGTACGTTGTAAAAAAAGGGGAACATTGAAAGTCGGTTTTCCTACACGAAGGATTAAAGTATTAGCCGCCAATGCGGTCATACCGCAATTATTTGATAACTTCATCCCTCCCGTCAGCCTGTCATATTTTAACTAAATTTGCTTCTTTCAAGACCGAGGAGCACTTTGAAGTGGAAAAGCGTTCGTTTATTTTCAAGGATGTGTGGTTTGTGAAGGTAAACCGTCGCTTTATTACAAAATGATCCTTACGACGCGATTCCTTTAAGCTTACTTTCCATCCAATTTCGATTTTAATCCGCTTTGCACAAATTAGTTGTTAATCTCTTTTTGGTGGCTGCGTTTTGCGCTTGATCTCACATGTAAAATGTATATACCTATATAATGTCGTACGGGAGCCGATTTTTAAATGTTAAAAAATAAGTAGAAAGATTAACGAAAGCTGGGTATTTTTTAAATTTTACTTTCACTCGATAACATTAAAATTGAGCCAGGGCCGGACTGACGCAGTCCGAAATTGCTTTGATAAAAAACTTCGTTGTATTTACGAATTTGTTCGTTGAATATTGCTGTCCTGTTCTTTTCAATGTTCACTCCAGGGATAGAAAAAATGTTAAGGCCGGTCCGCTCCTGGAAACAATCGATTAAACAGACGCATTGAATTTGTCAGGAGAGAAAAACAATTGCTTGCGGAAACCCATCGAGTTGTTTTAAAAACACCAATTGAAATTAACGAATTTTAAAAATATTTGGCCTCATTGAAGACCATCGAAGCGCAAAAATTATGGTGAAGTTATCGAAAGGGTTTAATGCGTTTTTTGTATTTAAATAGCGCGCGGTTACGCCCAACGCATTTTGATTTCTTTACACAACAAAATTAAGAATGCTAACAATGTCGTTCTTTGTTTTCGGAAACAACACGTTCCCATTTATCCGAGTTCAACTGTTCTCTTTTTGTTTTTGTTTATTCCAGCGAGCGCGCGGGTAATTTAAAAAAAATCTGGTAAAAATGCGAAATTCAGGTTTTCGTCAACACCAGAAGGTGTAAAAACCGCAAGCGTGTCAAGTGCCATTCACGCACAATTTTCTGATTGATTGTCATTTTAACCAAAACCACCGTAAAACCTCAAGTCGATGTCAGAACCGATACTCGTCAAAGACATGTTACGAAGAGCAGATAGGTGGTTTTTGAAACTTTTGGATTGCACCGGGTAGAAATGATACTTCCATCATTTTTTTCATAAATATTTATGATGCTAATTATAGTGTGTATGCGGTTTTCGTCTAATTTTGAATTTTATTTTTTAAATTTAATTGCATGTTGTTTATTAAACAAGCCATGGTTGTATTAAGGTAATTGCTGCCGTGGGTCACATGTTTTACCTAAACCAGAAGCAATTTAGAAATTTTGTTATGTGTCGATAAATTATCACAGTAAGCAGGTGCAATATAGGTGAGAAAAAAAACTTCCGTAAAAAAATTAATTTCGTATCAGGTGGCTTGAGCCCCTTCTGAAAATGCTTTCGTAATAATAATAACTTACATTTTAGAATAATAGTATACTAGATATACATCACTGACGGTAGACATAGAAAAGGGCAAACATCGGAAAAATTTACATGTTTCTGATTCTGCCGCTTCGAAAAACTTCGTGGTGCTCGAAAACCTCGAAATTTTTGGACTGATTCTAGTTTTTGGCCCGAAACTCCTAAAAGAGTGCTTCCTACGGAAAAAGTCATTATATCCTTTTTTGAAGCTGTGAATATTTCCTACAGTTTGAGCCTACCCCCAATTTTTAGGTCCAATAGATTCTAAGATACAGAACCTCAAAAATTGGATTTTTTCCCAAGAAGTTCAAAATTTCAATTTTTGTCGTCTATCTGGCTGAATATTGGCTGTAATACCCATTCTACGAGAAAATTCATTGAATATGAAATTTTAGAGCAGTTATTTAGCTTTAATTTAAGCTCTGGAAAAATTGTTGTTAGGGACAGGAATTATTGGAGCCCGACAATTTGCGGAACTAATAGTCTACTGTTTGGCTTGAGCAAGTTGCTCTCTGGCATCCGTAGCGGCATTTGCCAGAAAGGCCAGAAAGAAATTTGAAGAGAGGTTGTCGGGAAGGAGTCCCTGGTTGCTTCTACTCCAACCCCAGTTGGATGGGTCCCTATCCACCTCAACTCTACTTCTGCACTTGGTGATACGTGCGATAGCTCTGTTATTATTGAATAATATGTTTTCTTCATGAAAATATTAAATAAGCAGAGAGATTGCCGAAGTACTTCAGTACTTGCCCAGCTATCATTAGAGTAGGTACCTACTGATGAATGAGATTATATTGATGAGGATCGGCTGCGATGAATCAGACCGTATAAAAATGACCGAATGGAAACTCCAGCTGTCAGGAATGGATACACAGGTCAATTCTAGACTCAGGTTGTTCTTCGACAGTATCAATCCACCGGTAATTTATTCGCAAAAAGTGGTGCTGCTGATTGAACGTCAGATATAAAAAAACATCGGGTTCTCCTTTGTGAACTCCGAATAACAACATTTTCCTAGCTACACGGAGAAAAATGTGTGTTACTAATCTACTCAATTGTGCAATTTTTCTGCACAATTGTGTGGATTGGGAATGGGGCCCCGGGCACCGGCAAGCGCGGGTCGTGGCATGGTGCCAGCATGCCAGGCACTCTCACTATATTATGTTATTATTTTTTTGTCTGGAAAATTTGTTTTCCACGACGGCACACGGGCGGCAGTTCTCAGGGGATACTTAAAAATTCCGTGATGGTACAGTTCATGTCGTGCTTGTAACGAGGATCGTGCAAATCGATAAATTATTGATATTTTCTAATTAATCGATAAGAAAATAAATAAATTACCTTGCAATGAGATAATTATCTGTTAATTGAAATATCCTGTTGGATAAATAACTCTCACGTCTCCATATATATTTAACCGAGACATAAATTAATATTTCGAAGAACACGTCAAATAGCAAACAACAAGTTTTTTTTGATTTCCAAAATTACTTAATCAAAATATTTGCAACATTAGACTCTTTAAAGCTAACATAGCCGAGCAGTATTCTCTGGTGTGGCCCACGTTAACCTTTAATTATTTACAACCGCTTCTTTTTTTTCAACATTTTTTAATCCTTTTTATTTAAGAGATATTGCCGACTTCGCGTGTGGGTTTTGCCACTATAACTGACCACTTATTTTACATAACAAGTTAACATATAAATATTTTTCGTTTGACCGTAATTAAAGTTTTAAACGGTCTATCAATTTTAGTCCTTTTCCAAATTAACTAATATATAAAACCGTTAATGTCTTCTTGTTTATTCTTTCCTATTAATTTTCCTATCTTCAATTAATAATTTTCGTCGCCTTTCTTGCCATCGTCTTGTGCTCTAACACTGACCAAGGAATAATTTGTCTTCATTTTAACCAGATCGATCATCAGGATGTGACTTTAGTTTATGGTATGATACTCGAATAGATGACTCTCCAGTGAGGAGTAGACTACGTCCTAACCCCTACAAAGTGAGTTTCTGGCTACGCCACTGGGTCTACTTGCGTTTTAAATTTTTTCTAAAGTTTTGCCTTCAAATTTTGTTAATAAAATAAAATTATATAAATCTAGTTGGTTGTGTTGGGCGTCGTGATTTGGGAATAAAATAAAAACGTGCACTGGGGGGCATTCCATACCCTCCAGACCCCCCCGGTTTATCCTTGTTGTTTTGTGCCTCTTAAACTTAATTTTAAAATTTACTAAGTTGTAGAGGTCCCGCAATATGGTTTAAGTTTTGGGCATCGAAAGAGTTAGATTCATTAATTAAGACGATTAATGATTTTTTCGCTCCTGAAATTTTGCGCCACAAGCCCGGGCTTCATAGGTTTTTGCAATAATACGGCACTGCATACCCGGGAGTTGAATATCGTTGATCTATGGCAGAAACCATAATAAAACGGACCCGAGATTGAACGTATTTATTTATTATTAAAACTTTAAATATTGATTGAGTTTTAGCGTAGCCATAGGCAAACCGGGGGGTCTGGGGGGTATTTTATACCCCCCAGTGTACGGTTTAATCTTTATTTATAAACCAATATTATTAGCCTTTCAGTACCGAAGAGTTACTTAGTAGCCAATTCTGGAATCCTTGAGTGTGAGCGCCGTATTTGGAAGTCGCAGTTTCGAGAAGAAGAGGGAAGGATGTGGAAAGGAAAAAATTGAGAGGCAGGCTCTATTTTTAATTGGGTTGCACTCTAGGCTCTAGCAAATATTCGGGCCCCTGATAGTTTTTGGTTATTTTATTAGAATTTGATTTTTATGTTCTCTCTTTTCGGGCCCCTCTGGCCATTGGGCCGTAGACACGTGCCTAATGCGTCTAATGTGACTATCGTGTATGGTATGATACCTTCGACGTGTTTTGTACTTGAATGGATGACCCTCCAGTGAACAGGTTGTACATTAAGTTTCTAGCTACGGCACTGGGTCTACTTCTGCTTTAAATTTTTGCTGAAGTTTTGCCTATAAAAAAATATGATAATTAGGAAAGATAAGTGGAAACCACTTTTAAAACTGAACTTTTTGACTTTCTCTTCCCAAAATCATTTTTAGTTTTTTTTTTGAGAAAGTAACTTTCAATAATTTCCAAAATTATTTGTAATTTTCCCCTTGTAATTATTCATAAAAAAATTTATTAATTTGATCAAGAATTATCGCATTATCAGAGACATCTACTTGAAACGACCACAAAAACGCTTTCAGGTTTTATTCCATCGACTTTCAAAAGTGAATTCTTAAGTTAGGGCGTGGTTGATCTAATCTTGGAGTGTTGGATTGGTTAACAGGTGTCCAGGTGTATGGCGCGGTCAACCTCCGGAACTGATTTGTTACCTGCCGTTTGATCATCACCAAGTGATGTCTTCATCAAATGTCTTCTTTACGAATATAATTCTAATCAAACTTTTGTTTTAACAAATTGAAAATCGGCCACTTTCCCTAAATCCTCTTAAAATTCTGAAGTAGTAATTCCAAGAATTGGAACACAGCCAACAGGAATAATTGTTATGTAAAATTTCAAAATCTTTATTCTTTAAAATATAAGTTTACAGGAAAATATTTAAACCAATGGTAAGCCAGCAGAAATTTGGCTTTCAATTCCGCACTCGTCGCTACCTCTTAAAATCTTGAAGAAACCGTTATCACCCCAATCCGAATTCCACGAATTGGCGATGAGCCAGTATGGAGTTCCATTTTCGACGCCCCATCCTAGAATCCTGATGGCGTGACCACCCAACGCTCCACCTTGCACGTGCTGATAAACACCTACAACATAGAAGAATAGAACGGACTTCTACAAAGATTGGGGAATCTCCTTACCGCTTTTGTAGCTGACAAAGTCTGAATATACGGTGAAGGCACCTTCCACCGGCCCGTTTGTCATGATTTCCCTTTGAATTTTTTCGGCACTTCTGGAAACAGAGTAGGAGGTTTTACCGTAACGTTTATCCTTTGCATAAGTTATTGGATAGCCTTTTTCGCAAACTTTATTGCATTTCGGGGTCGACATGTCATCCCCGGTGCAGGGTGGACGATTTCCAGTGGAATGGTGTTCGCAAGGAGCAATTTCGTACGGTCTGCATCCCTGGAATTTTTAGATTAGTTCTGATTTAAAAATGGGGGTGCGGGGTCACCAACTTGGTTTGATCCGTAAGAACCTCCAGAGACAAGTCCCTTGTGCACCCAGTACGACCACGCCATTCCGGGGAAACCACCGTTACATCCAAAACCACAGGTGTGACAGCACGAAACCAAATCATCGGAAGAGTAACGGAAGTGAATGGTTGCGTTCGAGTGGATGCACGTTCTGTCCGACATGGCTTCCACGGCGCCGAACGCCTGAAAAAAAAACCATATTTAGAAAACAACATCAACAAAGTTTAAAATAAGCTATCTTACCCAACATGATCCGCACGACCCTTGGTCTCTGACCTCTCTAATCGTTGGGCAGTCAGGCCATTGTTCTCGCGAATCAAACTCTTCGGGGATATCTTCCAATTCCAACAATAGTTCCTCTTGTAATTCTGGTAATTTGTGGGCACCGTGGTCTTCAATAACTCCCATTAAGCCCCGAATGTAATCCATGGGGATTTCTTCGTGAAAATTTCTTCCAGCCGTCCATGTTGTATCTGCGTTGTTAATGGAATCGATAAACTCGTCGGACAACGGATGATCTTTATCCAATTTCCTGTAGGTTTTATGTTTTGATCCGTATGCAGCCGAAAGGGCAACAAAGGAAAACAGCATCACCATCGCCAGCTTCATGATGAAATCAAATTGTAAGTTCGCTCACCAAATTTTGTTCACTCCAAACTATACAGCAATATTCTATCGACTAATCAAGTGAAAATATTTACTTCAATTTAATTATGTTTGTTATTGTTCCAAAGTACAAAATTGATAAGTCACAGTAATAACTTCTTGGTAATCAACACACATTCGCATTTTTAACAATTTACACAGATAAAAATTTAAATATATTTGGAAAAATAGCTTTATCACTTTTATTATTGCATGTACGATTCGATTAATTGGTTCACATAATACTGATAATTAAAAAAAGATTTAGTAGTACATCATCAGCTCCGTCTATGATTTTACTTGCAATGCAGATTTTATTGATCCGTTAGTCATATTTGCAGGAACGTGCTTGTAAGTCCTCCTAGGTACCGTAAAACGACGATAGATGTCCTCTTCCAGTAATTTATGGATTTAAAATTTTTTAAGTTGCTGATTTTGGGAGGGGGGTATCTTCGTAAGGACAGGGACCAGAAAAATTCGTGTTAACTTTTGACGTTTGCTTGTTTTCTATGATATAACTCATCTCTTCCTGGGTCCATAACCTGTTTAGGGAATTACCAAAACAATTACCGAACAGTTAGCTTTTTTTTTAATTTTAAACTTTCACGTGGCCATAGCATCGAAACTATTAATTTTTTCGTAAAAATTGTTCAATGCTGAATTAAAGAGCGTGAAATTATCAACAAAAAAGATTCCCAACGTTGATTGTCTAAAATCAACGGCTTTCGAGTTATGGTTTAAATTAAGCAAAACAATGTCGGAAATTTTGAAATTTAATTTTTTAAAAATCTTTTTTTCTTTTTATCAGTGAAATAGACTAGTTTATCAAAAATGTGTATTAGACCAAAGTTGTAGCTCTTTGAATTTTCTAAAAGATTTCTGCCCGCTTAATTTTTTGTAAAACGTTTCATTCAAAAGTTACGGGGTTTTCAAGAAAAGCAAAAAAGAAATCTTAACTTATTTCAACATTTTGTTACTTAATTTAATTCGTAACTCGGAATCCGTTGTTTTTAGACAATAATAGATGAGAATCTAATTTGTAGTTGGGTTTGTGTTCTTTAAAAAGTTACCCAGCCATTTAACTAGAGAATAAACCGTTTCGATGCTACGGTGGTTTGAAGGCAATATAGTGAGAATTAATTTTATACTACTTCATATCAACAAATTTTTAAAAATTAATTTTGAGAGTTTGAAAAATTGGGAAATTACGCATAATTGCCGACGTGTGCTTTGGAAAAAAGTTGACTGCTAACAAAGAAGTAATCGTGCGTTGGCCGAAAAACTTGCAAACCCCAATAAGCCAATAAATGGGTCATCGGTGGAAAAGGCGCTACAATTTGGAATCCTTTCTTGTGATTGAATTGAAGACAAAATGAACATTTTGTTTATTTGATTACACAGCATAGAAAAAATGTATTTTGATTTAATTTTTTTGGATGGGGGGTAAATTGAGTTGGCAAATGGAAATAATTTTTTTGGGTAAATTTCGTTAATTTCCTTTTTTTTGCAAATTAATGTGACATGCATATTTGTTAAGGGACTAAACTGAACCAAGTTACAAACGCACCGAGCGTCTCGTGACGTCACTGCGACGTCGTTATCGATCTGTGAACCGCGTGTACAGTAGAAAGCCCCAAAAAGCTCCAGTGAACGGTTGCGGCTGGTAATTTAGTGCCAAAGTGTTTTCATTTTTTTGTTATTGCCAATTTAGTGTTAGATTTAAGCGAACATGTCAATTTCTAAGTTAAAGGTTGTCGATTAATTTTTGCCCAGTGGAAATTTCGCATTGTGGATTTAAGTTCGACTTGAAAAATCCTCGCTCTTCAATTTGCGGTGAGTGAGTAATTTAATTTTCCTAATTTAAAATGCACAAGTGCAATGGTTGGAGCAAAGTGCCGTCGTAGAGTCGGTGGTTGAACTTTTATGTCTTATCCCCCTTGTTGCATTTTCTATTTTTATCCGCAATGCGATATGGAAAACTTTATGGACGGCTGTAAAATTGAGCGAACAAAATCCTCTGTTATAAATTTTCCTTTTTTATTAGATTTTCTTTAAAAAATGATATATTAAGAAAATTTAGGGGGGCATGCGGGAAACCCATTCGTGCAGCTTATCTCCCCATGTTGACTCTGCACGGTTGTAAATTTCGATAACCCGCCGAATTTATAATTTTTATTAAAAAAGAAAAAAAAATCGGGAAATCGGGACGTAAGTAGGATTATTAAATTTACAGCTGACGATTTCAATTTACTTGATTAATTTGAAAATCGAAAATTTGTATTTCTGTTGATGGACCAATCCCGAAAACCTTTTATTTTTATTAGCACAAGAACATAAACGACACCGCAGTAGGCATATGCCTCCAGTTTCCAGTTTTTATTTGGTCGAGGGAACCCTTTTGCATCGTAAACCCTAAGTAGTATCCCATATAAAAATTTTCTTTCTATGCTTTCCAATTGCGAACGCAATCAGTGTTTTCGTTTAACCTGAATCTCCAGATCAAAAGCTCCTGACGGACGGACTTGACGGCCATATGAATGGGACTTTGTTGTTTAGCTTGCGGGTCGCCGAAATACTCTCCATCGATCAAATCGAAATGGGGCAAAACTCGAGTTTATCTTAAAGGGAACACAATAACAATCCGGACATGTAGACAGACGAATGGCAGTTTCATAGTTCGCAACTTTAATCGGATTTTTTCGATTCGTCAACTTTTTCAACTTTCAAAATTTGATTTTCTTCTCGAGACAAACACAAATCATTTTTGACGGTCAGTTCTGTGTAGAGCGAAACTTCTATTTAAGTAAATAACTATAGAATCTTGACATTTTACAAAAAAGTCCATGACAGCATATATTCATCTTCTATAGTTTATGCCATCCAGGAATTTTTTTCCAGTGTAAGTTCGGTTCATATTTAAAAGTTTAATGTAAAAATTAAATCTATTGGGGTTCAAAGCTCTAACAACTCTGCTACCGATTGTTAGTTTAATTTAAGTGCGCTCTTTCATCTCGG
Source organism: Cantharis nigra (assembly GCA_958510845.1). Taxonomy (NCBI): domain Eukaryota; kingdom Metazoa; phylum Arthropoda; class Insecta; order Coleoptera; family Cantharidae; genus Cantharis; species Cantharis nigra. Next base: position 657,344 of record OY294029.1, read on the forward strand.
GAAAGTATGTCCTGATCTTGTGACTTTGCTACAAAGGTTTTTCTCGTTAGTTTACCGCACATGATAATAATTAAATTTTAAAACATCTGCGTCACCAATTTCGCGAGATAAACTAATGAAAAATAATGCTTTGATCTGGATTCGAACTCGAGCAAACCATCTGCGAATACGCGTGCTCTACTTACGGATTTTTCGAATTTTGTCAATTTATTTCTTTATTTTTGAATTTACATTAATTCGAACTCCGTTATTTTGTGACAGATAAACACCTGCGTAGTCGTGCGATCGCCTGCTTAGTGTTCGACATTTTAGCAGGAATGAACAATATTATATAGGAATATATTAGTAAAGTCGACAAAAGTGAGAAAACCCGAAGAAACCCGTTGGGAAGGCAACGGGAAATCACCCCATTAATTAAATTCCTTAGTACGTCACCTTGGCTTCAGCGAAGTGAGCGCCTACGTACTGCTGTCGTACCTGACTGGTTTCGTGTCAGATTTTAAACAGAGATATATTTATACACTCCTGGAATTTGGATATTGCCGGTTCGCCTCTTTCTAAAATGAAAACGGGATGAAGTAATTTAGCAAAGAGGTAGCTAATGAGGGAATTCCCGAAAAAGCAGCTAAAGCTTTTCGGCAATTTAGTTCCATCAAGCCCGATCAAATCCCGACACAGTAAATCACTTTTTCTTTTTTTAAAGAAACAGCTTAGCATCCCACGTTACAATTTTCACCTTTTACTTAATTTTCGGATGAGTCGCACAAAGAAAACTCTGTTATTGTACGAAAAACCGATTAAGCTGCACATGAATGCGAGTTTTTGTACAACGAGGAAAGCAATCGACGACGGCATAAAGGGCAACTTAAATCTGAAAATTGTTCGACAAATTTCACTACAAAGAGGAGGAAAAACTGGAAGACATTTTTTCTGCGGGAGAATTAAGTAGTATCGAAAGTAAATAAATGAAGCCGGGAAAACTACGTCAATAATTTTTCGAGAACAGCCGCTTGCAATTTTCGCAGCATTAGTAGAATTAAAAAATATTTTTATTTGGCAATTAAACCTTTCGGTAGCTTTAGCTATTTTTGAAGAAAACGAAAGACATTTTTGAGAATTTCGTTAATCCACTCGTGCGCATCGGATTAAATTAGATATGAGATTGGCGTGGAAGTTTTGAATTTAATTATCGATTGCACCTGTTATGTAATGGAAATCATAGTAGTAGACTATAGTGAGGACTGGGTTATCTAAAAATAAATACACAAAACTAATTTAGACCCATTTACGTCAAAAGGTAGGTCATTTGAAGATAATACGAAATGACGCCCTAAAAGATCAATACATATGGAACAAATTTATAACAAATAAAATACATCATCGTGTAATTTAATCGCAATAATGTAGTTTTTTGCGGACAGAAAAACAAACATGACGAAAATTTTATAACGCGGAAAGCAGCATATCCATTACGCGGTGAAATCTGAAAATTGAAATTTTCACCTCGTTTGCTATATAACCACATACCGCGCGTCTATTTATAGCTCTTCCTCATGTAAAATCAAACTGCCAAAAAGTTTGTTCCTTAAGTCGGTTTTTCTTCAATTTTCGAAAAAATCCTCATTTTTTGATTTGTTTGTTATTGGAAAATTTCTTGTTTGTCTTTTCATTTTCGCAAACGCCGCCTCTTTTAAATTTTGAATTTGTTTTGTAAACAATTGGATTATTTTTTGTTTTTCGAAGTGAAGTTTGTCGATTTATCGATAGATGCTGACATCTATATTCCAGTGCCCACAAAATATTTCGGGAAAAAATTACCATACCGGCATGCGACCGGAAAGAAATAGGAAATTTTTGTATCCAACGGGAAGAGATTTGAATTTGAAATGTCGAAAGGTGAATGATCGACGGTTCGACAAATGAAAAGCAAAACAATTCCTGTTTCGAGATTTTTGTTACATCTTATTCGTGTTTACCATTCTCTCAGACTACGGCAAATTAACATAATTCTTTGCACAAATATTCGTGGTGTTATGTAAACCAAACAAAAGTCCAGACTGAAACATCCTAGTCGTATTAACTTTTTGTCTCAAGTACACAATGCGATGTTTACTTTTTCATTTATAAACTTAATTTTCCCGTTTAATCAAAAAGGGTTTGCAATTTATTGTCCTGTGTGGAAATCTAGCCAATTACCCCTGTACCTTTTAGGAAACCAACAAATTAAAATTCTTTATTAAATCCAGGGGGATTACATTATGTAGTGTTATGACAGATGACAGCACAGGTCCCTGACTTACCAACCGGCGGGAAAATACATCAATTGGCATTGGTGGAGTCGCCCAGACACAAAATGAAATATTGTTAGCTGTATTTCGAATTAATTTAAAAACCCAAAGGTTATCGAAAAAATTAATGCGCTTTTGTCGGCCGTTTCGTCGACAAGGGAATTTATAAATTATTTTAATTGGATATTTGGTGATTTCAAATTCATTTGAAACTTTAAAGCCAGCACACGGAGATAATCGATGCTGAAGCTTTCATAAAAACACGTCAAGTATTAAAAATTCAGGCAGGGTTTTGCTTTTTAAATTTAATTGAAATAAATTTAAACTTAAACTTTCTTAATTAAAATTCTTAAAATCCCAACTTACAAATTTGTTTTCGAAATAATCTTTCAGCATTTTAAGTTGCGAAAGTTTTCAGGTCTCTGCTCCTAGCATCGACTTGTTGTACGGAGCAGCTCCTAGAATTTTATTGTTTAATTAAAAAAAAATATTTTTTTTAAAACTTAAACAAAATCACTTGTGGCAATTGTTATGGCAGTGCCACGACTTCCTGGCTCCTTACAACGAGCCGCCATCTAGTTGGTGTACAGGTCAATGCTGTTAGTACACGGAGAATTGCCACGTTAACATCCTTGAAGTGGTTAGAACTATGAAATTATGGATCTAGTTCTCTTTTGTTTTTTTTAAGTTAAAAACTGCAATAATTAACCTTTAACCCTTTCCGTCCGTCAGGCCTTGCGGATACGTCCGTTTTCCGGACTAATACGTACACGGATTCATAAGGCTAAGGACTGCCTTGCGTTTTAATCCGTCCCCCGTGTCTCGGGCACTACAATAATTTGCGGACAGATCCGTCTCCCGGACCGAAAGGGTTAAATAAATTTAATTTATTAATCGCTCAGGTGTGTAAGAAAGAAGAATGAAAGTAACTGAAAAGTTACTTTTCACTTTTCAGTACTGTAGAACTAATACTATTGGTCGACGACTAAAGAGTAAACCGTACACTGGGGGGTGTTCCATACCCCCCAGACCCCCCCGGTTTGCCAGCGGCTCCACTGAAACGCAATGAATATTTGAAGTTATAATAATAAATAACTACGTTTAACCTCGGGCCCGTTTTATTATGGTTTCTGCCATCGATCAATGATGTTCAACTCCCGGGTATGCAAAAATAAAATTGCTCACATGCCCAAAGCTGTAAACATATTGTGGGACCTCTACAATTTATTAAATTTTAAATTTAAGTTTAAGAAACAAAACAATGAGGATAAACCGGGGGGTCTGGGGGTATGGAATACCCCCCAGTGCACGCTTTTATTTTATTCCCAAATCACTACACCCAACACAATCAACTATACTAGATCATCTACTTAACCTCTCAACAGGGCCTATTTTGCAATTAGACCCATTGGGCACGTGCCTAGGGCCCAATGGCTAGAGAGGCCCGAAAAGAGCGAACATAAAATCGTAAAATAAAAATCAAATTCTGATAAAATAACCCAAAAATTGGGCCTTCCATGCTATTATTTATACTCGAATATCAGGAACCCGAAAATTTGCTACAGCCTAGGGCCCAACCCAGTTAAAAATAGGCCCTGATTCGGTAGCAAATAGCAAGGCAATCTTGGAATTATTTATTTCGCACAGTTTCATGTAAGCAATGTGAATTATACCTTTTGGAGACCTTTTGACATACAAAACTCGCTTTTACAGCAAAACTTTTCAGACATTTTTTGTTAAAAGTTTCATTCTCTTCAATTTTGCATCTATACATTTTTCTATTTTGTCGCCCCGTTTTCGACTGACAGCGACTTAAACAACACTCGGTAAAATACAAAAAATATATTGTCATCTGTATCGGCTGTATCTCAAAATTGGTGCAACGAAATGGAAAAATGTATAAGTAGTTTTGGTTGCAAATTTTATTCCCTACATTTTTGTTTATATACATTTTTCTCTTTTGTCGCACCGTTCCTGAGATACAGCGATACAAATGATAGCATTTTTTTTATTTTCTAGAATCTGGTTTAAGTCGCTGTCAGTCAAAAACGAGGCGAAAAAATAAAAAAATGTATGGATACAAAATTGAAGACAATGAAATTTTCAACAAAAAATTTCGACAAAATTTTGCTGTAAAAGCGATTTTTATATGTCAAAAAGTTTCCAAAAGGTACAATTCACATTGCTTACATGTAACTGTGTCGGATTTTTGGGCGCCAGGACGTTTGGGCGCTGGCGTTTTAGACGTTTGGGCACAGTGGGGCAGAAGAGCCTTTAATGCAAATAATAAGATGCTCTTCAAATTTGGGTATATTTTGACATTTTCGGAATTCTAAACTTGTATATACCTCCCTTGAAAGAAATTTTTTGAATTTCTGATTTAAAACGGCCATAGCTCCGATATTATTGATTTTTTAGGCTTAATGGATTAGAACTTTTTTAAAGATCATTCGCTTATCTACAAATTAGGTTATAACCTCTTATCGTCTAGAATCAATGGATTTCGAGTTATAAATTAAATTAAGGGAAAAAATGTTAAAAATATTCAGGTTTTTCTTTTTATTTTTCTTGTGAGCCTCCGTATCTCTTAAACGAAACGTCTTAGAAAAAAACTGACCGCGCAAACCGGATAGGGAATTTAACAGGCTACAACTTTGGTCAAATACATTTTTTTGGGGAACCAACCGTTTTCACTAAAATTGAGGAAATAATAAACAAGGTGTAGGTCTAAAAATCCGATGCCCAAACAGACGTATTTACGCAGTTATCATTTATTTGATTTTATTCACCAAGCGGTCACCCGTCCAAGTGCGAACCACTTGTAATTTTTGCTACATCGCAATTATATATTATATAGGAAAAAGCAAAATGTCTTGATTATTTGGGCGAATGGAAAAGAGATAGAAATGAAATTTGATCTTGGAGAGAGTGGGAAAATAATGGTTGCTATCGGCAGCTGTTTGTTATTCTCAGTGAAGTTGATGAATTTTTCTTGTGAAAACAAGTTGGAATAGCTGGTCTAAGTTATGAAACGCAAGTGTTGCGAACTCCGATGTGAAACACGCGCTCGTCGATACGAATATACGCAATTATTCACGACAATAATTTAAATTAGTAAATTTTCAAACTCAGTCTGGAGATTTTAATGAAATTTCAAGTTCCAAATCTTGTTTGCTTTGTTTTAGCTCAAGTGCATATTCAATTTAGAACCAAGAGCGATTCTCCTTGACTGTTTAAGAGTTGTTCAAATCGAACGGCAGCTTTTCGCCACTACAATGTGCCAAGTCAATTTTGTTTCGCTTTGGTTTGTTAATTACGGCAGGGGCGGGCGGCGCGGTGCGGGTCAGCAGGAACCCGCGACGGACGCGAAAAAATATTAAAACACTTTTAACAGATTATGCTAGAACAAAAGAAAATCTCGCTTGAAAATGACAACAAAGTGAGAATGCCTCGCATCCTTCCTCCTTTTTGGCGTCGATCCAAAAACTCTTTATATATTTAATGCACCTACGAAAGATTGCGCATTGTTCCAACCCCAGCGGCAAAAACACGCAAATATGTAATTACAAAATTATTAATTAAGAAATTAGAAAAATAATGCCGCTGCTATTTTTATCCTTCTAATAATAAAATATCAATGTGGAGGAGGAGGCATCTTCTCTATTATTGTATTCGTTTTTGCGTGTTCGCCAGCCTTTGGGGATTTTAAGCACAAGTCGGATAAATTTATTACTACACTTTTTTTAGCCTCGAAAAAATTTTGCAACAATAAACCCTATCGATTTAATACTTTCTTGAGATTAATCACCCCTTCCGATATCGACCCTAATATTTACACGAGAAGCTCAAACTGATTATACAGGGGCGTTTGCACGAACCTCGCCTCTCCCGCTTCTGATATGATAATATTTTTATTCATTTATTTTCTTTCCTTTTCAGGGGGTTGTTGTAATGTGGAATAGGCAAGAAAAGTTCACGGGGGGCAGCTAGCAGAGCGAGGGCCCCCCAGCCTCAGCATGATGCGCGCTAAAGAATGAAGAAGCAAAACGTTCGCACGCTATCACTTATTGTGTGCACCTTTACGTATTTGCTTATCGGCGCAGCCGTTTTCGATTCCTTGGAATCGAAAACCGAAGCCAAACGCAAGGAAGTTCTTCAAGGTAAATAATCCTCCCTCTCTCTTCTCCTGTTTTCTTGTTTTCCAAATAACTCGCTTATTCTCAACTTTAGACTAAAAATGATAATACTCAAAATTATGGAAAATGTAATTTCCCACAAGTTTGGTTTATATAACTTTTACCCTAGGATCGGTATTTGTGGAGTTAGACTTCAATTAGGATGAAAAACGTTTTTTCTCAATTATCTCGTTTATTATCATGTTTATCGTAAAAATGGTAATATGCAATTACGTAGAGAATTTAATTTTCTTCAATTTTGGTCTTTACCATTTTTACCCTACGATCAATATTTTCAGACTTATACTGAATTCAGGGATAGATTTTTGTTTATTTTTCGTTATCTCGTTTATTATCATGTTTGTCGTAAAAATGGTTTATTCCAAGGAATATGCAATTGCATAGAGAATTTAATTTTCTTCAATTTTGGTCTTTACCATTTTTACCATAGGATCAATACTTTAAGACTTATATTGAATTCAGGTGTGGATTTTTATTTATTTTCAGTTATCTCGTTTATTATCACGTTTATGGTAAAAATGATAAGAAGTTATTAAATAGAGAATTTTATTTCCTTCAACTTTGATAATTATAATTTTTACTCTAAGATCAATATTTTCAGACTTATACTGAATTTAGGGGTAGATTTTTGTTTATTTTTCGTTATCTCGTTTATTATCATGATTATCGTAAAAATGGTAATATGCAATTACGTGCAGAATTTAATTTTATTCAATTTTGGTCTTGACCATTTTTATCATTTTACTGAAAATAAATAAAAATCCACACCTGAATTCAATATAAGTCGTAAAGTGTTGATCCTAGGGTAAAAATGGTCAAGACCAAAGTTGAGGGAAATTAAATTCTCTATGTAATTGCATATAACCATTTTTACGATAAACATGATAATAAACGAGATAATTGAGAAAAAACTTTTGTCACCCTATTTGCAGTCTAACTCAACGAATATCGATCCTAGGGTAAAAGTTATATAAACCAAACTTGTGGGAAATTACATTTTCCATAATTTTGAGTATTATCATTTTTACTCTAAAGTTGAGAATAAGCGAGTTATTTGAAAAACAAGAAAACACCCTTTAAATTAAGATAGAAAATCGAGATTTACACTACCGAACAACCCTCCTTGAGTTTAAAAAAAATGGTTCCCGGGAATTATTTCCAGGTGAAATCCTAATTTTCCAGTTGACATGGTTACGTCAGAATTGGTCAAAATCACGTTACGTGACGTGTTTTTGACGTCAAATTACGTAATTTTTACGTGATCTTACGTAACCGTGTCAACGGGGTTGACTGGACGTTGGACGACAAATCATGCTCTTTTCGTTACAGATATAGAATCAATTATTACACGCAAGTACAACATAAGTGTGGACGATTTTAAAATAATGGAGACTATCGTGCTAAAGTCGGAACCTCATCGAGCCGGTAGACAGTGGAAATTTGCTGGAGCTTTTTATTATGCAACAACTGTCCTGACCACGATTGGTTATGGTCATTCGACACCCAGTACGGTCGGTGGAAAGCTGTTCACCATGTGCTATGCTATGATAGGCATACCATTAGGTTTAGTTATGTTCCAAAGTATTGGAGAGCGCGTTAATAGGTTAAGTAGGTAAGGAAGCCCATCGGCGAACGTGACCGGAATCCAATTACTTATATGGCAACACTTTTATTCCGCAGCGTAATAATTCGATCAGTCAAGTCTTCCCTCAACTGCCAGCAACAAGAAGCCTCGGAGTTAGATTTAATATGCGTCGTCACCACGTTAAGCTCCCTAACAATCGCAGGGGGCGCTGCGGCCTTTTCGCAGTACGAAGGCTGGACTTACTTCGATTCGGTGTATTATTGCTTCATCACTCTCACAACTATAGGTTTCGGCGACATGGTAAGTAACAGCTCCATTACTCATAGACTTTTAGTGAGATTGAGGACGACGAGTGGCGTTTCAAATTTTCCGGTTTCCGTCCTGTCAATTAATGGAAACATAAATTTTGATCACGTTTTGCAGTAAACGTCAATAAAAGCGCCGTTAAATTTATGAGCCGCTTGTTGTTACATCAACTAATTTGCTAAAATGGGGCAAAAACATCGATAAAACTTTCTGTCGCCCCCGACCATCTCTTGATGATGCTGATGATGAATGTTGTAGGTGGCTCTCCAAAAAGACAGCGCTCTAAGTGACAAACCCGAATACGTCATGTTTGCTTTGATTTTCATTCTTTTTGGACTCGCCATTGTGGCGGCGTCTTTGAATTTATTAGTTTTAAGATTTGTAACTATGAATACCGAAGACGAGCGGAGAGACGAGGCGCAGGCCATGCAGGTTAGTGCGTCCTTCCCTTTATCCAAACCGAGTGTGCTGATCGTTCTCTGTTTTAGGCTTTGGCCGGGGCCGTACGGTTGGACGGTGACGTCATCACCGCCAACGGTTCCATTCTGAGTGGACAAATTGGACATCACTGTACGGAGACGACATCTCTGGATCTAGACGATCAGTCCGTCTGTTCGTGTTCCTGCGGCTGTTTTACCAGGCACAGGTAATCGGGGATTCCCCCCGAAGCGAGACGAAGTGTTAAATGCTCTATTTTCAGGTATAGCGGAAGAAGATCTTCGACAATTAGACACCTTTTGCCTGTATTACCCATGCACGAACTTCATCTTCCTCAAGGTCCTATGGTACCGTCACCGGCGATCTACACAAGTCACCGGGCATCTATCTGATCATTCAAATTGATTCGAATTATTTCGTCATAATGTGATAGACATAAATTAATTGGTACGTTTCGCGCCAAAACGTTCGTGCAATCGAAAAAATATGAAGAAGGGTATATAGATAGGGTAGCAATTCGAATAAGTTAAGTGAGAAACGGGATCAATTGTTTTGCGGCCAAAGGGACGACTTCCACTTCCAATAAGGCAAGGCCAAATTTTTTTAACCGTTAGCATTTTGAAAAAATCTTCCTACATTTTTGTACTACTACTTAAACTTTGTGTCAAAAACGTAGTGTTCCACTGAAGTCTTTCATATTAGTAGAAAAAGACGGGCGTCAAATTTTCAAACACCTGTTTATTACTTTTAACAAATCGACGCATGAATTTGAAGACGGACATGTAAATAAATTGTAATATATTAAGAGGTAGGTTGTTGCTGCTAATTCGCATATTTTTAAATTTATTTATTGCAAATCGGCCGCATAGGGGCCCTACTGATGAGCTTCATAATTACCAACCGTACTGAATGGTTTTCAATGTCAGGGTTTTGTTGTTGTGGTACTACTTCCGCCACCACCACCACCACTACTGCACTACTGCTACAGGGTTATACACAAATGTTGCCTTTTGTTACTTTTCGCGGAGATTTCAATCGAACTGCCGGGGGGGGGGCTGAAACTCCTCCCCTCTTCTAGAAAAAGATACGGATTTGTTTTAATTTACTAGAACAAATGAATGCAGTACTTATGATGCTGACACTATCTAATTCGAAATGTTCTGTCGTCAGACAAGGGGAATCCGAGAAGAAAATCTGACGAGGAGAGAATATTAGTAGTCTGGAGTGTTTCCCCTTCATTCTTTGTAGTATAGAATCTACCAAAGGCAAAGAAGTTGCTTATAAGGTAGAAATCCTCTTGTCGACCAGAAGGTATAAGATGTGTCGGTTTGGTTTGCTTGCATTTGTTCCACGTGAAAATGGGAATTCGGTAAGACTAACCCAACGAGAGAGTAAGTTTAGACTAACATTTCATCCAGATACTTTTGTACCCATCGTTTAGAATTCTGCGTATCCTTCCAAGTATTATTGTATTTGCCACTTTAACCACTTACATTGTTGCACTTGTGTATCGCCCTGTACGGTGGAATTTTTGCAGAGGAGGGTGGCACTTCGTTGGCGAGTGTTTGGGGCTCAAACCTCGCTAATTATTTAATTTATTTTCTTGTGTGTGAAAAAGCTAATGTGTTAGTCAGGGCCGGCCGCAGACTTCTGTCATCAAATATTTTTAATATTTGAACCCTCAAGCCGGTCCTGGTGTTAGTTTGTGCTTTTTCAATTTAAAGATTTGAATTTATTCTACAAATCGGTGTACGTTCACGCGATTTTAGAGAAAGTGCCTGTCACGTTTATTTATTTCGTCCGTTTCGGATAAATAATTCCACACCTACTTGTGTACTACCGAAGTCATTTGTAGAATGAATTCTTGTACATATAAAAGAGGACCATACGCATATTAAAATTTTTTTAAATTTGTACCTCATATTAGGGTATTAAAAGTGATAAAAAGAGTAACTAAACAATTTCCACGGTTCCGTCGTGAAAAACAAGTCCGAAATATGTTGGCAATATTTTGTACATTTCTCTTCCTCTCAATTATTGAAAACTTGTTTTCGTTTAAAAGTTGGACCCTCTGCCGACCGAAATATTGCAAACATGTTTCGAAGAAATAAAATAATTACAATTTATAAAAAAGTGTGTTACTATCAAAAGTTAATTACATACAAAAATTTTCTAATTGTATCGAAAATTTAAAACAAATAATAACATTCCTGTAAATAGTAACTTTTTATTGTACATAAATTTTTTTGATCAGGCTAAGCATGAAATTCGATGTTTAAAGCTTATTACAACTTGGATCTCGCTTCGGCCTCCTCCGGGACAGTTGCGGTAACCAAATGCAAGTTTGTAATAAGTTTTGACATACTCAATTGGTATGCATTTGATATGAGTGTGTACCTGCTATATTATCTACCTAATTATTCAGCGGTACTGCCAAAAATTCCTTTGTAATAAAATATTGCAATTTACTTTGGTTTATATTTTCCTCCCACCACCTCCACCTGCATTCCTAAAACGAAATCAAAGCACTTGGTTTATAATTCTTTATTTCTCGATATTGAAAATGAGAATAAATAAAAACAGGTGGATATTTACAATCACTAAAATTGTAGCTTATAGAAATTAACTAAAATAATTTAACCGACCACTAGTAAGTCATCAATGTATTCGTGTTCGGGTACTTCTAAATTTAGGGGTGCTGGTCCTTTACGAATGCGTCCGGAAGCGTCGTAATGGGAGCCGTGGCATGGACAATAATAACCACCGAAATCGCCGGCATTTGCTATTGGCACACATCCCAAATGGGTGCACACCCCTATGATGACCAAGAATTCTGGTTTCTTCGTTCTTTCGTCGTCGTGTTGGGGGTCCCGTAACGAGGATAAGGGTACGGATTTCTCAGCGGAAATTTCTTCTGCGGTGCGGTGTCTAATGAACAGAGGTTTACCTCTCCACTTGAAAGTGACCGACTTGCCTTCGGGGATGTCGGCCAATTTGACTTCGATCTTGGCTAAAGCGAGAACGTCGGCCGATGCACTCATCGAGGAGACGAATTGCGTAACCACGGCTTTTGCACTATAAACCGACCCCAAGCAACCCAATCCTGCCACAAGGTATGTCATCGTTTTTCTGGAATCTTCCGAATCACGACTTCTTACTGTGGGTGACAATACCTCCGGTCTTCGGTAGGCTGAAAAGTCTGGTATGCGGATGTCCGTGTGAGCGTACCTAACTTGCGTCGATCGAGCAGGCCCCGATGCAACCACGATATTTCCTGTGGGATGGTATTTAGCCATGGTGTAGCTGTTCACAACTTCGGGCAGGACATCTCTCTTTTCGGTTTTTTTCAAAATTACCGGCGCCGCCGCGGGTTTTAGATTGTTGCTAACCACTTGATTCGCGGTACGCACAAACGACGATATATTCGAAGTTTTCAACATTTTTCACAATAATCGAAGTAGGCTACGCAGAAATTGTTATATAATTTGACAGCTTTTCCGAAATGTCAAACTTGGCTGTGAATGATTTCACCGTGCCATCTCGCGAGCGGATGGCAACATCCCCTCTTACGTCAAAGTTGTCACATGTTACTTTATTTTATTTAAAATTCCGAAACATTTTAATTTAATTTAATCAAAATGACTCAAGATCTGGTGGCCCGCTTCGTGGAGTTGGGTCTCAGCGAACAGAAAGCCAAAGAAACTTTGAAAAATGCCACCGTAACAAAGAATTTGACGTTTATTGTTGACGAGGTTAGTTTCACCACATTTTTACAATTTACAAATTTAAATTTGGTCTATTTTAGATAAGGGGTGCAACGTTAGGCGAAGGGGTTGGTATGCTCCTTTACCACTTGGCTACCAAAACGAAGTCTCAAATTAACGACCATTTGGCTTTGTTGGTTAGGTACATCGTAGACAAAAAGCTCGATTCCACTTTACGTGTGGACAAAGCCATCGAATACGTTTTAGGCCACATAGGCAAGGTAAACTGCGAAGAACTCGATAAGTTTTGCGGTGTCGGAGTTGTGGTTAGTCCAGACGACATCGAAAAAGTTGTCGAAAAGTTCTTGGAACCACATCAAAAAGAATTGCTGGAGAAGCGGTATCGCTTTAATGTCGGTCAAATTATGCAGCAAATCAGAACGGAATTGCAGTGGGCTGACGGTAAAGCTGTGAAAAACGAAGTTGACGTACAAATTTTCGATTTGTTGGGACCTAAAACAGAAGCAGATCTGGCACCTCCTCCTAAAGTAGACAAAAAAGCTGGGAAGGCTAAAGCAACGGTTAAGAAGGAAGTAGAAGTTGAAGTGGGTACCAAAGAGACAATTTTAGATGTAATGAGGAAGGTGGTTTTTCATGCCCCAGGAGAAAATTTCAAGACTGATGGTTATGTCGTCACGGAGAACACAATGAAACTTCTCGCCGATCATCTTAAAGCGACCGGTAGTAAGGTGAGTTTTTCATTGCACTTACTATTCATTATTATTATAAGGTCTGAAAATCCTAGATCTTTTCCAGGTTATTACAAGATTTCCGCCGGAACCAAATGGTATCTTGCACATCGGCCACGCCAAGGCTATCAACATTAATTTTGGATATGCTGCTGTAAAAGACGGAATTTGTTACCTCCGCTACGACGACACAAACCCCGAAAAGGAAGAAGAGAAATATTTTACGGGCATAAAAGACATGGTAGAGTGGTTGGGCTATAAACCGTTTAAAGTGACTCACAGTTCGGATTACTTTGATCAATTGTATGAATGGGCAATCCAGTTAATCAGTCATGGTCTCGCGTACGTCTGTCATCAGCGCGCCGATGAAATGAAAGGTTTCAATCCTCAACCGTCGCCCTGGCGAGATCGTCCAGTAGCCGAAAGCTTACAGCTGTTCCAGGTATACGAAGTGATTTAGAGAAATTGATTAAACTCTATTTATTTAAACTTTTAGGACATGAAGAATGGTAAAATCGACGAAGGGGCTGCCACTTTAAGAATGAAATTAACTCTGGAAGAGGGTAAACTGGATCCGGTGGCTTACAGAATTCGTTTTCTACCTCACCATCGCACCGGCGACAAATGGTGTATTTACCCTACCTACGATTACACTCACTGCTTATGTGACAGCATAGAAAACATCACGCATTCGCTTTGTACTAAAGAATTTCAATCAAGGTAACTTAACTATAATTTTTTTCTTTCCTAATTTCATTCCTTGTTTTAGGAGGTCGAGCTACTATTGGCTATGCAATGCCCTTAATATTTACTGTCCGGTGCAGTGGGAATATGGACGCTTGAACGTCAATTACACGGTGGTTTCGAAAAGAAAAATAGCAAAACTAATCGAAGAAAAAGTTGTCAACGGTAAATTGAACATGGACATTTTTTCTTATTGTAAATTCAACTTCTATTTTTAGATTGGGATGACCCTCGCTTATTCACTTTGACTGCATTGAGAAGGCGTGGGTTTCCATCGGAAGCTATCAACAATTTTTGCGCTCAACTTGGCGTTACGGGAGCGCAGAGTACGGTCGACCCTACCATGTTAGAATCCAGCGTTCGTGACTGTCTAAATAATATCGCCCCTAGGTAAGCGATAACTTCAAAATAATTCAAAGCTCTAGCTAAGTTTTTAGGAGCATGGTCGTGCTGGAACCTCTGAAAGTCACCATAAAAAATTATCCTCATGATAAGCCTTTACAAATCACTGTTCCTAATTTTCCAAACAATCCTGATCTTGGCAGCCACGTAGTAAGCTTTGACAAGGTGATTTATATCGAGAAAGGTGATTTTATGGAAAACCCTGATCCAGGTTATCGCAGATTGGGAACCAACCAATCCGTTGGTTTAAGGTACTCAGGAAATGTGTTGAGTTTGACTGAAATAAAAAAGGATAAGAACGGCGATGTAACTGAACTAATTTGCAAGTGTACTTCAGTCGAGGAGGTGGAGAGTAAACCCAAAGCATTTGTGCATTGGGTTAGCGATCCTATTCAAGTTGAGATCCGTCTGTATGATAAACTGTAAGTTTTATCTTTTTTTTTTCTTAATAGTAACTAATTTGGATCTTACAGTTTTAAACACAAAAATCCAGAAGATGCTAACGAAGTTCCTGGAGGATTTTTAAGCGACTGCAATAAAGATTCACTTAAAATTCTAACAAGTTTAGCTGATAAATCTCTGCAAAACGTCAGCAAATTTGATAAATTTCAGTTTGAAAGAATGGGATACTTCTCGGTGGATCCTGACAGTAGCAGTAAGCAGTTAGTTTTCAATCAAACTGTTACCTTGAAGGAGGATTCTGGGAAGTAAAACGCAAATAGTACATTGATGTTCTTTTTTGATAAGTATAAATAAATTCTATATTTCAACTTATTTTGATTTATTTTCTTAACACATAAATAATAGAATAACAGGTATCTCGCCCAGAGCTATTAATAAATGAAACTGGGATATCGGGTTGAATGGGCAGCAATCAATTGTTTGTTTGAATTTGTTGAATTGTTCAGATCGATGTACAACTAGGTTCCCTATTATAGTCTTGAAAATGGACACATAACGTGTCCGAAACGTCGACGCAAGGTTAATTTTTGTTTGATTGCTGCCCAGTCAACCCGATATCTCAGTTTCATTTACATAAATAATACATAAAGTAAAAGTGATTATTTATATTTTTTACTCCAGGAAGTTGTGCAACTGCTGCTATTCAACAGTGTAAATTAAAGTAAAAGAAATTATGAGTGTAAATTTCTCTTACAAGTTGAGCCCCCTGTTACCCGTAAGTATAAATTTCGTTTACGAAATTACAAATTTTGATGCTTTTAAGTAACAGGAATACCATAATGTAATACGATTAATTAGTTTTAAATTACTCTTTCAACTTCTGCTCTCCTGACACTCGAATGTGTAAATTTCATTTAAGAAATTACAAATTTTATTGCATTTAAGTATTAGGAATACATAAAGTAAAACGGATTATGTGTGTGTATAGTTCTCTTTCAAGTACTGCGCTCCTGATACTCGAAAGTTTAAATTTCATTTACGTTTCTTACGTATTTCGATCAGAAAATTCGAATGGCGCAGTCAGATATCTCGTAAGTATGATATTTTTTATTTTATTTGTCTTTAAAGGTAACACATTCGGGGTCAATTTGACCTCCGCTTGTTTCGCGATTTTACACAGTTTTGATTGATTCCGCGAGGTTCTGAGGGCTGTATCCAGCAGTAGGCATCTAAGTACGTCGATTTAAGTAATAAAAAGGCCACCTAAATTTTTTAAGATTTTTGAAAAAAACGTAAGGTTAACCCCTTTGGTGTTTTTTGACCCCAAAAAATGAAAAGTGGAATTCGGCAGCTTCTTTCACTGTTTCTTACGTATTTCGATCAGAAAATTCGAATGGCGCAGTCAGATATCTCGTAAGTATGATATTTTTTATTTTATTTGTCTTTAAAGGTAACACATTCGGGGTCAATTTGACCTCCGCTTGTTTCGCGATTTTACACAGTTTTGATTGATTCCGCGAGGTTCTGAGGGCTGTATCCAGCAGTAGGCATCTAAGTACGTCGATTTAAGTAATAAAAAGGCCACCTAAATTTTTTAAGATTTTTGAAAAAAACGTAAGGTTAACCCCTTTGGTGTTTTTTGACCCCAAAAAATGAAAAGTGGAATTCGGCAGCTTCTTTCACTGTTTCTTACGTATTTCGATCAGAAAATTCGAATGGCGCAGTCAGATATCTCGTAAGTATGATATTTTTTATTTTATTTGTCTTTAAAGGTAACACATTCGGGGTCAATTTGACCTCCGCTTGTTTCGCGATTTTACACAGTTTTGATTGATTCCGCGAGGTTCTGAGGGCTGTATCCAGCAGTAGGCATCTAAGTACGTCGATTTAAGTAATAAAAAGGCCACCTAAATTTTTTAAGATTTTTGAAAAAAACGTAAGGTTAACCCCTTTGGTGTTTTTTGACCCCAAAAAATGAAAAGTGGAATTCGGCAGCTTCTTTCACTGTTTCTTACGTATTTCGATCAGAAAATTCGAATGGCGCAGTCAGATATCTCGTAAGTATGATATTTTTTATTTTATTTGTCTTTAAAGGTAACACATTCGGGGTCAATTTGACCTCCGCTTGTTTCGCGATTTTACACAGTTTTGATTAATTCCGCGAGGTTCTGAGGGCTGTATCCAGCAGTAGGTTCTAAGTACGTCGATTTAAGTAATAAAAAGGCCACCTAAATTTTTTAAGATTTTTGAAAAAAACGTAAGGTTAACCCCTTTGGTGTTTTTTGACCCCAAAAAATGAAAAGTGGAATTCGGCAGCTTCTTTCACTGTTTCTTACGTATTTCGATCAGAAAATTCGAATGGCGCAGTCAGATATCTCGTAAGTATGATATTTTTTATTTTATTTGTCTTTAAAGGTAACACATTCGGGGTCAATTTGACCTCCGCTTGTTTCGCGATTTTACACAGTTTTGATTGATTCCGCGAGGTTCTGAGGGCTGTATCCAGCAGTAGGCATCTAAGTACGTCGATTTAAGTAATAAAAAGGCCACCTAAATTTTTTAAGATTTTTGAAAAAAACGTAAGGTTAACCCTTTTGGTGTTTTTTGACCCCAAAAAATGAAAAGTGGAATTCGGCAGCTTCTTTCACTGTTTCTTACGTATTTCGATCAGAAAATTCGAATGGCGCAGTCAGATATCTCGTAAGTATGATATTTTTTATTTTATTTGTCTTTAAAGGTAACACATTCGGGGTCAATTTGACCTCCGCTTGTTTCGCGATTTTACACAGTTTTGATTGATTCCGCGAGGTTCTGAGGGCTGTATCCAGCAGTAGGCATCTAAGTACGTCGATTTAAGTAATAAAAAGGCCACCTAAATTTTTTAAGATTTTTGAAAAAAACGTAAGGTTAACCCCTTTGGTGTTTTTTGACCCCAAAAAATGAAAAGTGGAATTCGGCAGCTTCTTTCACTGTTTCTTACGTATTTCGATCAGAAAATTCGAATGGCGCAGTCAGATATCTCGTAAGTATGATATTTTTTATTTTATTTGTCTTTAAAGGTAACACATTCGGGGTCAATTTGACCTCCGCTTGTTTCGCGATTTTACACAGTTTTGATTGATTCCGCGAGGTTCTGAGGGCTGTATCCAGCAGTAGGCATCTAAGTACGTCGATTTAAGTAATAAAAAGGCCACCTAAATTTTTTAAGATTTTTGAAAAAAACGTAAGGTTAACCCCTTTGGTGTTTTTTGACCCCAAAAAATGAAAAGTGGAATTCGGCAGCTTCTTTCACTGTTTCTTACGTATTTCGATCAGAAAATTCGAATGGCGCAGTCAGATATCTCGTAAGTATGATATTTTTTATTTTATTTGTCTTTAAAGGTAACACATTCGGGGTCAATTTGACCTCCGCTTGTTTCGCGATTTTACACAGTTTTGATTGATTCCGCGAGGTTCTGAGGGCTGTATCCAGCAGTAGGCATCTAAGTACGTCGATTTAAGTAATAAAAAGGCCACCTAAATTTTTTAAGATTTTTGAAAAAAACGTAAGGTTAACCCCTTTGGTGTTTTTTGACCCCAAAAAATGAAAAGTGGAATTCGGCAGCTTCTTTCACTGTTTCTTACGTATTTCGATCAGAAAATTCGAATGGCGCAGTCAGATATCTCGTAAGTATGATATTTTTTATTTTATTTGTCTTTAAAGGTAACACATTCGGGGTCAATTTGACCTCCGCTTGTTTCGCGATTTTACACAGTTTTGATTGATTCCGCGAGGTTCTGAGGGCTGTATCCAGCAGTAGGCATCTAAGTACGTCGATTTAAGTAATAAAAAGGCCACCTAAATTTTTTAAGATTTTTGAAAAAAACGTAAGGTTAACCCCTTTGGTGTTTTTTGACCCCAAAAAATGAAAAGTGGAATTCGGCAGCTTCTTTCACTGTTTCTTACGTATTTCGATCAGAAAATTCGAATGGCGCAGTCAGATATCTCGTAAGTATGATATTTTTTATTTTATTTGTCTTTAAAGGTAACACATTCGGGGTCAATTTGACCTCCGCTTGTTTCGCGATTTTACACAGTTTTGATTGATTCCGCGAGGTTCTGAGGGCTGTATCCAGCAGTAGGCATCTAAGTACGTCGATTAAAGTAATAAAAAGGCCACCTAAATTTTTTAAGATTTTTGAAAAAAACGTAAGGTTAACCCCTTTGGTGTTTTTTGACCCCAAAAAATGAAAAGTGGAATTCGGCAGCTTCTTTCACTGTTTCTTACGTATTTCGATCAGAAAATTCGAATGGCGCAGTCAGATATCTCGTAAGTATGATATTTTTTATTTTATTTGTCTTTAAAGGTAACACATTCGGGGTCAATTTGACCTCCGCTTGTTTCGCGATTTTACACAGTTTTGATTGATTCCGCGAGGTTCTGAGGGCTGTATCCAGCAGTAGGCATCTAAGTACGTCGATTTAAGTAATAAAAAGGCCACCTAAATTTTTTAAGATTTTTGAAAAAAACGTAAGGTTAACCCCTTTGGTGTTTTTTGACCCCAAAAAATGAAAAGTGGAATTCGGCAGCTTCTTTCACTGTTTCTTACGTATTTCGATCAGAATATTCGAATGGCGCAGTCAGATATCTCGTAAGTATGATATTTTTTATTTTATTTGTCTTTAAAGGTAACACATTCGGGGTCAATTTGACCTCCGCTTGTTTCGCGATTTTACACAGTTTTGATTGATTCCGCGAGGTTCTGAGGGCTGTATCCAGCAGTAGGCATCTAAGTACGTCGATTTAAGTAATAAAAAGGCCACCTAAATTTTTTAAGATTTTTGAAAAAAACGTAAGGTTAACCCCTTTGGTGTTTTTTGACCCCAAAAAATGAAAAGTGGAATTCGGCAGCTTCTTTCACTGTTTCTTACGTATTTCGATCAGAAAATTCGAATGGCGCAGTCAGATATCTCGTAAGTATGATATTTTTTATTTTATTTGTCTTTAAAGGTAACACATTCGGGGTCAATTTGACCTCCGCTTGTTTCGCGATTTTACACAGTTTTGATTAATTCCGCGAGGTTCTGAGGGCTGTATCCAGCAGTAGGCATCTAAGTACGTCGATTTAAGTAATAAAAAGGCCACCTAAATTTTTTAAGATTTTTGAAAAAAACGTAAGGTTAACCCCTTTGGTGTTTTTTGACCCCAAAAAATGAAAAGTGGAATTCGGCAGCTTCTTTCACTGTTTCTTACGTATTTCGATCAGAAAATTCGAATGGCGCAGTCAGATATCTCGTAAGTATGATATTTTTTATTTTATTTGTCTTTAAAGGTAACACATTCGGGGTCAATTTGACCTCCGCTTGTTTCGCGATTTTACACAGTTTTGATTGATTCCGCGAGGTTCTGAGGGCTGTATCCAGCAGTAGGCATCTAAGTACGTCGATTTAAGTAATAAAAAGGCCACCTAAATTTTTTAAGATTTTTGAAAAAAACGTAAGGTTAACCCCTTTGGTGTTTTTTGACCCCAAAAAATGAAAAGTGGAATTCGGCAGCTTCTTTCACTGTTTCTTACGTATTTCGATCAGAAAATTCGAATGGCGCAGTCAGATATCTCGTAAGTATGATATTTTTTATTTTATTTGTCTTTAAAGGTAACACATTCGGGGTCAATTTGACCTCCGCTTGTTTCGCGATTTTACACAGTTTTGATTGATTCCGCGAGGTTCTGAGGGCTGTATCCAGCAGTAGGCATCTAAGTACGTCGATTTAAGTAATAAAAAGGCCACCTAAATTTTTTAAGATTTTTGAAAAAAACGTAAGGTTAACCCCTTTGGTGTTTTTTGACCCCAAAAAATGAAAAGTGGAATTCGGCAGCTTCTTTCACTGTTTCTTACGTATTTCGATCAGAAAATTCGAATGGCGCAGTCAGATATCTCGTAAGTATGATATTTTTTATTTTATTTGTCTTTAAAGGTAACACATTCGGGGTCAATTTGACCTCCGCTTGTTTCGCGATTTTACACAGTTTTGATTAATTCCGCGAGGTTCTGAGGGCTGTATCCAGCAGTAGGCATCTAAGTACGTCGATTTAAGTAATAAAAAGGCCACCTAAATTTTTTAAGATTTTTGAAAAAAACGTAAGGTTAACCCCTTTGGTGTTTTTTGACCCCAAAAAATGAAAAGTGGAATTCGGCAGCTTCTTTCACTGTTTCTTACGTATTTCGATCAGAAAATTCGAATGGCGCAGTCAGATATCTCGTAAGTATGATATTTTTTATTTTATTTGTCTTTAAAGGTAACACATTCGGGGTCAATTTGACCTCCGCTTGTTTCGCGATTTTACACAGTTTTGATTGATTCCGCGAGGTTCTGAGGGCTGTATCCAGCAGTAGGCATCTAAGTACGTCGATTTAAGTAATAAAAAGGCCACCTAAATTTTTTAAGATTTTTGAAAAAAACGTAAGGTTAACCCCTTTGGTGTTTTTTGACCCCAAAAAATGAAAAGTGGAATTCGGCAGCTTCTTTCACTGTTTCTTACGTATTTCGATCAGAAAATTCGAATGGCGCAGTCAGATATCTCGTAAGTATGATATTTTTTATTTTATTTGTCTTTAAAGGTAACACATTCGGGGTCAATTTGACCTCCGCTTGTTTCGCGATTTTACACAGTTTTGATTGATTCCGCGAGGTTCTGAGGGCTGTATCCAGCAGTAGGCATCTAAGTACGTCGATTTAAGTAATAAAAAGGCCACCTAAATTTTTTAAGATTTTTGAAAAAAACGTAAGGTTAACCCCTTTGGTGTTTTTTGACCCCAAAAAATGAAAAGTGGAATTCGGCAGCTTCTTTCACTGTTTCTTACGTATTTCGATCAGAAAATTCGAATGGCGCAGTCAGATATCTCGTAAGTATGATATTTTTTATTTTATTTGTCTTTAAAGGTAACACATTCGGGGTCAATTTGACCTCCGCTTGTTTCGCGATTTTACACAGTTTTGATTGATTCCGCGAGGTTCTGAGGGCTGTATCCAGCAGTAGGCATCTAAGTACGTCGATTAAAGTAATAAAAAGGCCACCTAAATTTTTTAAGATTTTTGAAAAAAACGTAAGGTTAACCCCTTTGGTGTTTTTTGACCCCAAAAAATGAAAAGTGGAATTCTGCAGCTTCTTTCACTGTTTCTTACGTATTTCGATCAGAAAATTCGAATGGCGCAGTCAGATATCTCGTAAGTATGATATTTTTTATTTTATTTGTCTTTAAAGGTAACACATTCGGGGTCAATTTGACCTCCGCTTGTTTCGCGATTTTACACAGTTTTGATTGATTCCGCGAGGTTCTGAGGGCTGTATCCAGCAGTAGGCATCTAAGTACGTCGATTTAAGTAATAAAAAGGCCACCTAAATTTTTTAAGATTTTTGAAAAAAACGTAAGGTCAACCCCTTTGGTGTTTTTTGACCCCAAAAAATGAAAAGTGGAATTCGGCAGCTTCTTTCACTGTTTCTTACGTATTTCGATCAGAAAATTCGAATGGCGCAGTCAGATATCTCGTAAGTATGATATTTTTTATTTTATTTGTCTTTAAAGGTAACACATTCGGGGTCAATTTGACCTCCGCTTGTTTCGCGATTTTACACAGTTTTGATTGATTCCGCGAGGTTCTGAGGGCTGTATCCAGCAGTAGGCATCTAAGTACGTCGATTTAAGTAATAAAAAGGCCACCTAAATTTTTTAAGATTTTTGAAAAAAACGTAAGGTTAACCCCTTTGGTGTTTTTTGACCCCAAAAAATGAAAAGTGGAATTCGGCAGCTTCTTTCACTGTTTCTTACGTATTTCGATCAGAAAATTCGAATGGCGCAGTCAGATATCTCGTAAGTATGATATTTTTTATTTTATTTGTCTTTAAAGGTAACACATTCGGGGTCAATTTGACCTCCGCTTGTTTCGCGATTTTACACAGTTTTGATTGATTCCGCGAGGTTCTGAGGGCTGTATCCAGCAGTAGGCATCTAAGTACGTCGATTTAAGTAATAAAAAGGCCACCTAAATTTTTTAAGATTTTTGAAAAAAACGTAAGGTTAACCCCTTTGGTGTTTTTTGACCCCAAAAAATGAAAAGTGGAATTCGGCAGCTTCTTTCACTGTTTCTTACGTATTTCGATCAGAAAATTCGAATGGCGCAGTCAGATATCTCGTAAGTATGATATTTTTTATTTTATTTGTCTTTAAAGGTAACACATTCGGGGTCAATTTGACCTCCGCTTGTTTCGCGATTTTACACAGTTTTGATTGATTCCGCGAGGTTCTGAGGGCTGTATCCAGCAGTAGGCATCTAAGTACGTCGATTTAAGTAATAAAAAGGCCACCTAAATTTTTTAAGATTTTTGAAAAAAACGTAAGGTTAACCCCTTTGGTGTTTTTTGACCCCAAAAAATGAAAAGTGGAATTCGGCAGCTTCTTTCACTGTTTCTTACGTATTTCGATCAGAAAATTCGAATGGCGCAGTCAGATATCTCGTAAGTATGATATTTTTTATTTTATTTGTCTTTAAAGGTAACACATTCGGGGTCAATTTGACCTCCGCTTGTTTCGCGATTTTACACAGTTTTGATTGATTCCGCGAGGTTCTGAGGGCTGTATCCAGCAGTAGGCATCTAAGTACGTCGATTAAAGTAATAAAAAGGCCACCTAAATTTTTTAAGATTTTTGAAAAAACGTAAGGTTAACCCCTTTGGTGTTTTTTGACCCCAAAAAATGAAAAGTGGAATTCGGCAGCTTCTTTCACTGTTTCTTACGTATTTCGATCAGAAAATTCGAATGGCGCAGTCAGATATCTCGTAAGTATGATATTTTTTATTTTATTTGTCTTTAAAGGTAACACATTCGGGGTCAATTTGACCTCCGCTTGTTTCGCGATTTTACACAGTTTTGATTGATTCCGCGAGGTTCTGAGCGCTGTATCCAGCAGTAGGCATCTAAGTACGTCGATTTAAGTAATAAAAAGGCCACCTAAATTTTTTAAGATTTTTGAAAAAAACGTAAGGTTAACCCCTTTGGTGTTTTTTGACCCCAAAAAATGAAAAGTGGAATTCGGCAGCTTCTTTCACTGTTTCTTATGTATTTCGATCAGAAAATTCGAATGGCGCAGTCAGATATCTCGTAAGTATGATATTTTTTATTTTATTTGTCTTTAAAGGTAACACATTCGGGGTCAATTTGACCTCCGCTTGTTTCGCGATTTTACACAGTTTTGATTGATTCCGCGAGGTTCTGAGGGCTGTATCCAGCAGTAGGCATCTAAGTACGTCGATTTAAGTAATAAAAAGGCCACCCAAATTTTTTAAGATTTTTGAAAAAAACGTAAGGTTAACCTCTTTGGTGTTTTTTGACCCCAAAAAATGAAAAGTGGAATTCGGCAGCTTCTTTCACTGTTTCTTACGTATTTCGATCAGAAAATTCGAATGGCGCAGTCAGATATCTCGTAAGTATGATATTTTTTATTTTATTTGTCTTTAAACGTAACACATTCGGGGTCAATTTGACCTCCGCTTGTTTCGCGATTTTACACAGTTTTGATTGATTCCGCGAGGTTCTGAGGGCTGTATCCAGCAGTAGGCATCTAAGTACGTCGATTTAAGTAATAAAAAGGCCACCTAAATTTTTTAAGATTTTTGAAAAAAACGTAAGGTTAACCCCTTTGGTGTTTTTTGACCCCAAAAAATGAAAAGTGGAATTCGGCAGCTTCTTTCACTGTTTCTTACGTATTTCGATCAGAAAATTCGAATGGCGCAGTCAGATATCTCGTAAGTATGATATTTTTTATTTTATTTGTCTTTAAAGGTAACACATTCGGGGTCAATTTGACCTCCGCTTGTTTCGCGATTTTACACAGTTTTGATTGATTCCGCGAGGTTCTGAGGGCTGTATCCAGCAGTAGGCATCTAAGTACGTCGATTTAAGTAATAAAAAGGCCACCTAAATTTTTTAAGATTTTTGAAAAAAACGTAAGGTTAACCCCTTTGGTGTTTTTTGACCCCAAAAAATGAAAAGTGGAATTCGGCAGCTTCTTTCACTGTTTCTTACGTATTTCGATCAGAAAATTCGAATGGCGCAGTCAGATATCTCGTAAGTATGATATTTTTTATTTTATTTGTCTTTAAAGGTAACACATTCGGGGTCAATTTGACCTCCGCTTGTTTCGCGATTTTACACAGTTTTGATTGATTCCGCGAGGTTCTGAGGGCTGTATCCAGCAGTAGGCATCTAAGTACGTCGATTTAAGTAATAAAAAGGCCACCTAAATTTTTTAAGATTTTTGAAAAAAACGTAAGGTTAACCCCTTTGGTGTTTTTTGACCCCAAAAAATGAAAAGTGGAATTCGGCAGCTTCTTTCACTGTTTCTTACGTATTTCGATCAGAAAATTCGAATGGCGCAGTCAGATATCTCGTAAGTAAGATATTTTTTATTTTATTTGTCTTTAAAGGTAACACATTCGGGGTCAATTTGACCTCCGCTTGTTTCGCGATTTTACACAGTTTTGATTGATTCCGCGAGGTTCTGAGGGCTGTATCCAGCAGTAGGCATCTAAGTACGTCGATTTAAGTAATAAAAAGGCCACCTAAATTTTTTAAGATTTTTGAAAAAAACGTAAGGTTAACCCCTTTGGTGTTTTTTGACCCCAAAAAATGAAAAGTGGAATTCGGCAGCTTCTTTCACTGTTTCTTACGTATTTCGATCAGAAAATTCGAATGGCGCAGTCAGATATCTCGTAAGTATGATATTTTTTATTTTATTTGTCTTTAAAGGTAACACATTCGGGGTCAATTTGACCTCCGCTTGTTTCGCGATTTTACACAGTTTTGATTGATTCCGCGAGGTTCTGAGGGCTGTATCCAGCAGTAGGCATCTAAGTACGTCGATTTAAGTAATAAAAAGGCCACCTAAATTTTTTAAGATTTTTGAAAAAAACGTAAGGTTAACCCCTTTGGTGTTTTTTGACCCCAAAAAATGAAAAGTGGAATTCGGCAGCTTCTTTCACTGTTTCTTACGTATTTCGATCAGAATATTCGAATGGCGCAGTCAGATATCTCGTAAGTATGATATTTTTTATTTTATTTGTCTTTAAAGGTAACACATTCGGGGTCAATTTGACCTCCGCTTGTTTCGCGATTTTACACAGTTTTGATTGATTCCGCGAGGTTCTGAGGGCTGTATCCAGCAGTAGGCATCTAAGTACGTCGATTTAAGTAATAAAAAGGCCACCTAAATTTTTTAAGATTTTTGAAAAAAACGTAAGGTTAACCCCTTTGGTGTTTTTTGACCCCAAAAAATGAAAAGTGGAATTCGGCAGCTTCTTTCACTGTTTCTTACGTATTTCGATCAGAAAATTCGAATGGCGCAGTCAGATATCTCGTAAGTATGATATTTTTTATTTTATTTGTCTTTAAAGGTAACACATTCGGGGTCAATTTGACCTCCGCTTGTTTCGCGATTTTACACAGTTTTGATTGATTCCGCGAGGTTCTGAGGGCTGTATCCAGCAGTAGGCATCTAAGTACGTCGATTTAAGTAATAAAAAGGCCACTTAAATTTTTTAAGATTTTTGAAAAAAACGTAAGGTTAACCCCTTTGGTGTTTTTTGACCCCAAAAAATGAAAAGTGGAATTCGGCAGCTTCTTTCACTGTTTCTTACGTATTTCGATCAGAAAATTCGAATGGCGCAGTCAGATATCTCGTAAGTATGATATTTTTTATTTTATTTGTCTTTAAAGGTAACACATTCGGGGTCAATTTGACCTCCGCTTGTTTCGCGATTTTACACAGTTTTGATTGATTCCGCGAGGTTCTGAGGGCTGTATCCAGCAGTAGGCATCTAAGTACGTCGATTTAAGTAATAAAAAGGCCACTTAAATTTTTTAAGATTTTTGAAAAAAACGTAAGGTTAACCCCTTTGGTGTTTTTTGACCCCAAAAAATGAAAAGTGGAATTCGGCAGCTTCTTTCACTGTTTCTTACGTATTTCGATCAGAAAATTCGAATGGCGCAGTCAGATATCTCGTAAGTATGATATTTTTTATTTTATTTGTCTTTAAAGGTAACACATTCGGGGTCAATTTGACCTCCGCTTGTTTCGCGATTTTACACAGTTTTGATTGATTCCGCGAGGTTCTGAGGGCTGTATCCAGCAGTAGGCATCTAAGTACGTCGATTTAAGTAATAAAAAGGCCACTTAAATTTTTTAAGATTTTTGAAAAAAACGTAAGGTTAACCCCTTTGGTGTTTTTTGACCCCAAAAAATGAAAAGTGGAATTCGGCAGCTTCTTTCACTGTTTCTTACGTATTTCGATCAGAAAATTCGAATGGCGCAGTCAGATATCTCGTAAGTATGATATTTTTTATTTTATTTGTCTTTAAAGGTAACACATTCGGGGTCAATTTGACCTCCGCTTGTTTCGCGATTTTACACAGTTTTGATTGATTCCGCGAGGTTCTGAGGGCTGTATCCAGCAGTAGGCATCTAAGTACGTCGATTTAAGTAATAAAAAGGCCACCTAAATTTTTTAAGATTTTTGAAAAAAACGTAAGGTTAACCCCTTTGGTGTTTTTTGACCCCAAAAAATGAAAAGTGGAATTCGGCAGCTTCTTTCACTGTTTCTTACGTATTTCGATCAGAAAATTCGAATGGCGCAGTCAGATATCTCGTAAGTATGATATTTTTTATTTTATTTGTCTTTAAAGGTAACACATTCGGGGTCAATTTGACCTCCGCTTGTTTCGCGATTTTACACAGTTTTGATTGATTCCGCGAGGTTCTGAGGGCTGTATCCAGCAGTAGGCATCTAAGTACGTCGATTAAAGTAATAAAAAGGCCACCTAAATTTTTTAAGATTTTTGAAAAAAACGTAAGGTTAACCCCTTTGGTGTTTTTTGACCCCAAAAAATGAAAAGTGGAATTCGGCAGCTTCTTTCACTGTTTCTTACGTATTTCGATCAGAAAATTCGAATGGCGCAGTCAGATATCTCGTAAGTATGATATTTTTTATTTTATTTGTCTTTAAAGGTAACACATTCGGGGTCAATTTGACCTCCGCTTGTTTCGCGATTTTACACAGTTTTGATTGATTCCGCGAGGTTCTGAGCGCTGTATCCAGCAGTAGGCATCTAAGTACGTCGATTTAAGTAATAAAAAGGCCACCTAAATTTTTTAAGATTTTTGAAAAAAACGTAAGGTTAACCCCTTTGGTGTTTTTTGACCCCAAAAAATGAAAAGTGGAATTCGGCAGCTTCTTTCACTGTTTCTTATGTATTTCGATCAGAAAATTCGAATGGCGCAGTCAGATATCTCGTAAGTATGATATTTTTTATTTTATTTGTCTTTAAAGGTAACACATTCGGGGTCAATTTGACCTCCGCTTGTTTCGCGATTTTACACAGTTTTGATTGATTCCGCGAGGTTCTGAGGGCTGTATCCAGCAGTAGGCATCTAAGTACGTCGATTTAAGTAATAAAAAGGCCACCCAAATTTTTTAAGATTTTTGAAAAAAACGTAAGGTTAACCCCTTTGGTGTTTTTTGACCCCAAAAAATGAAAAGTGGAATTCGGCAGCTTCTTTCACTGTTTCTTACGTATTTCGATCAGAAAATTCGAATGGCGCAGTCAGATATCTCGTAAGTATGATATTTTTTATTTTATTTGTCTTTAAACGTAACACATTCGGGGTCAATTTGACCTCCGCTTGTTTCGCGATTTTACACAGTTTTGATTGATTCCGCGAGGTTCTGAGGGCTGTATCCAGCAGTAGGCATCTAAGTACGTCGATTTAAGTAATAAAAAGGCCACCTAAATTTTTTAAGATTTTTGAAAAAAACGTAAGGTTAACCCCTTTGGTGTTTTTTGACCCCAAAAAATGAAAAGTGGAATTCGGCAGCTTCTTTCACTGTTTCTTACGTATTTCGATCAGAAAATTCGAATGGCGCAGTCAGATATCTCGTAAGTATGATATTTTTTATTTTATTTGTCTTTAAAGGTAACACATTCGGGGTCAATTTGACCTCCGCTTGTTTCGCGATTTTACACAGTTTTGATTGATTCCGCGAGGTTCTGAGGGCTGTATCCAGCAGTAGGCATCTAAGTACGTCGATTTAAGTAATAAAAAGGCCACCTAAATTTTTTAAGATTTTTGAAAAAAACGTAAGGTTAACCCCTTTGGTGTTTTTTGACCCCAAAAAATGAAAAGTGGAATTCGGCAGCTTCTTTCACTGTTTCTTACGTATTTCGATCAGAAAATTCGAATGGCGCAGTCAGATATCTCGTAAGTATGATATTTTTTATTTTATTTGTCTTCAAAGGTAACACATTCGGGGTCAATTTGACCTCCGCTTGTTTCGCGATTTTACACAGTTTTGATTGATTCCGCGAGGTTCTGAGGGCTGTATCCAGCAGTAGGCATCTAAGTACGTCGATTTAAGTAATAAAAAGGCCACCTAAATTTTTTAAGATTTTTGAAAAAAACGTAAGGTTAACCCCTTTGGTGTTTTTTGACCCCAAAAAATGAAAAGTGGAATTCGGCAGCTTCTTTCACTGTTTCTTACGTATTTCGATCAGAAAATTCGAATGGCGCAGTCAGATATCTCGTAAGTATGATATTTTTTATTTTATTTGTCTTTAAAGGTAACACATTCGGGGTCAATTTGACCTCCGCTTGTTTCGCGATTTTACACAGTTTTGATTGATTCCGCGAGGTTCTGAGGGCTGTATCCAGCAGTAGGCATCTAAGTACGTCGATTTAAGTAATAAAAAGGCCACCTAAATTTTTTAAGATTTTTGAAAAAAACGTAAGGTTAACCCCTTTGGTGTTTTTTGACCCCAAAAAATGAAAAGTGGAATTCGGCAGCTTCTTTCACTGTTTCTTACGTATTTCGATCAGAAAATTCGAATGGCGCAGTCAGATATCTCGTAAGTATGATATTTTTTATTTTATTTGTCTTCAAAGGTAACACATTCGGGGTCAATTTGACCTCCGCTTGTTTCGCGATTTTACACAGTTTTGATTGATTCCGCGAGGTTCTGAGGGCTGTATCCAGCAGTAGGCATCTAAGTACGTCGATTAAAGTAATAAAAAGGCCACCTAAATTTTTTAAGATTTTTGAAAAAAACGTAAGGTTAACCCCTTTGGTGTTTTTTGACCCCAAAAAATGAAAAGTGGAATTCGGCAGCTTCTTTCACTGTTTCTTACGTATTTCGATCAGAAAATTCGAATGGCGCAGTCAGATATCTCGTAAGTATGATATTTTTTATTTTATTTGTCTTTAAAGGTAACACATTCGGGGTCAATTTGACCTCCGCTTGTTTCGCGATTTTACACAGTTTTGATTGATTCCGCGAGGTTCTGAGCGCTGTATCCAGCAGTAGGCATCTAAGTACGTCGATTTAAGTAATAAAAAGGCCACCTAAATTTTTTAAGATTTTTGAAAAAAACGTAAGGTTAACCCCTTTGGTGTTTTTTGACCCCAAAAAATGAAAAGTGGAATTCGGCAGCTTCTTTCACTGTTTCTTATGTATTTCGATCAGAAAATTCGAATGGCGCAGTCAGATATCTCGTAAGTATGATATTTTTTATTTTATTTGTCTTTAAAGGTAACACATTCGGGGTCAATTTGACCTCCGCTTGTTTCGCGATTTTACACAGTTTTGATTGATTCCGCGAGGTTCTGAGGGCTGTATCCAGCAGTAGGCATCTAAGTACGTCGATTTAAGTAATAAAAAGGCCACCCAAATTTTTTAAGATTTTTGAAAAAAACGTAAGGTTAACCCCTTTGGTGTTTTTTGACCCCAAAAAATGAAAAGTGGAATTCGGCAGCTTCTTTCACTGTTTCTTACGTATTTCGATCAGAAAATTCGAATGGCGCAGTCAGATATCTCGTAAGTATGATATTTTTTATTTTATTTGTCTTTAAAGGTAACACATTCGGGGTCAATTTGACCTCCGCTTGTTTCGCGATTTTACACAGTTTTGATTGATTCCGCGAGGTTCTGAGCGCTGTATCCAGCAGTAGGCATCTAAGTACGTCGATTTAAGTAATAAAAAGGCCACCTAAATTTTTTAAGATTTTTGAAAAAAACGTAAGGTTAACCCCTTTGGTGTTTTTTGACCCCAAAAAATGAAAAGTGGAATTCGGCAGCTTCTTTCACTGTTTCTTATGTATTTCGATCAGAAAATTCGAATGGCGCAGTCAGATATCTCGTAAGTATGATATTTTTTATTTTATTTGTCTTTAAAGGTAACACATTCGGGGTCAATTTGACCTCCGCTTGTTTCGCGATTTTACACAGTTTTGATTGATTCCGCGAGGTTCTGAGGGCTGTATCCAGCAGTAGGCATCTAAGTACGTCGATTTAAGTAATAAAAAGGCCACCCAAATTTTTTAAGATTTTTGAAAAAAACGTAAGGTTAACCCCTTTGGTGTTTTTTGACCCCAAAAAATGAAAAGTGGAATTCGGCAGCTTCTTTCACTGTTTCTTACGTATTTCGATCAGAAAATTCGAATGGCGCAGTCAGATATCTCGTAAGTATGATATTTTTTATTTTATTTGTCTTCAAAGGTAACACATTCGGGGTCAATTTGACCTCCGCTTGTTTCGCGATTTTACACAGTTTTGATTGATTCCGCGAGGTTCTGAGGGCTGTATCCAGCAGTAGGCATCTAAGTACGTCGATTTAAGTAATAAAAAGGCCACCTAAATTTTTTAAGATTTTTGAAAAAAACGTAAGGTTAACCCCTTTGGTGTTTTTTGACCCCAAAAAATGAAAAGTGGAATTCGGCAGCTTCTTTCACTGTTTCTTACGTATTTCGATCAGAAAATTCGAATGGCGCAGTCAGATATCTCGTAAGTATGATATTTTTTATTTTATTTGTCTTTAAAGGTAACACATTCGGGGTCAATTTGACCTCCGCTTGTTTCGCGATTTTACACAGTTTTGATTGATTCCGCGAGGTTCTGAGGGCTGTATCCAGCAGTAGGCATCTAAGTACGTCGATTAAAGTAATAAAAAGGCCACCTAAATTTTTTAAGATTTTTGAAAAAAACGTAAGGTTAACCCCTTTGGTGTTTTTTGACCCCAAAAAATGAAAAGTGGAATTCGGCAGCTTCTTTCACTGTTTCTTACGTATTTCGATCAGAAAATTCGAATGGCGCAGTCAGATATCTCGTAAGTATGATATTTTTTATTTTATTTGTCTTTAAAGGTAACACATTCGGGGTCAATTTGACCTCCGCTTGTTTCGCGATTTTACACAGTTTTGATTGATTCCGCGAGGTTCTGAGCGCTGTATCCAGCAGTAGGCATCTAAGTACGTCGATTTAAGTAATAAAAAGGCCACCTAAATTTTTTAAGATTTTTGAAAAAAACGTAAGGTTAACCCCTTTGGTGTTTTTTGACCCCAAAAAATGAAAAGTGGAATTCGGCAGCTTCTTTCACTGTTTCTTATGTATTTCGATCAGAAAATTCGAATGGCGCAGTCAGATATCTCGTAAGTATGATATTTTTTATTTTATTTGTCTTTAAAGGTAACACATTCGGGGTCAATTTGACCTCCGCTTGTTTCGCGATTTTACACAGTTTTGATTGATTCCGCGAGGTTCTGAGGGCTGTATCCAGCAGTAGGCATCTAAGTACGTCGATTTAAGTAATAAAAAGGCCACCTAAATTTTTTAAAATTTTTGAAAAAAACGTAAGGTTAACCCCTTTGGTGTTTTTTGACCCCAAAAAATGAAAAGTGGAATTCGGCAGCTTCTTTCACTGTTTCTTACGTATTTCGATCAGAAAATTCGAATGGCGCAGTCAGATATCTCGTAAGTATGATATTTTTTATTTAATTTGTCTTTAAAGGTAACACATTCGGGGTCAATTTGACCTCCGCTTGTTTCGCGATTTTACACAGTTTTGATTGATTCCGCGAGGTTCTGAGGGCTGTATCCAGCAGTAGGCATCTAAGTACGTCGATTGAAGTAATAAAAAGGCCACTTAAATTTTTTAAGATTTTTGAAAAAAACGTAAGGTTAACCCCTTTGGTGTTTTTTGACCCCAAAAAATGAAAAGTGGAATTCGGCAGCTTCTTTCACTGTTTCTTACGTATTTCGATCAGAAAATTCGAATGGCGCAGTCAGATATCTCGTAAGTATGATATTTTTTATTTTATTTGTCTTTAAAGGTAACACATTCGGGGTCAATTTGACCTCCGCTTGTTTCGCGATTTTACACAGTTTTGATTGATTCCGCGAGGTTCTGAGGGCTGTATCCAGCAGTAGGCATCTAAGTACGTCGATTTAAGTAATAAAAAGGCCACCTAAATTTTTTAAGATTTTTGAAAAAAACGTAAGGTTAACCCCTTTGGTGTTTTTTGACCCCAAAAAATGAAAAGTGGAATTCGGCAGCTTCTTTCACTGTTTCTTACGTATTTCGATCAGAAAATTCGAATGGCGCAGTCAGATATCTCGTAAGTATGATATTTTTTATTTTATTTGTCTTCAAAGGTAACACATTCGGGGTCAATTTGACCTCCGCTTGTTTCGCGATTTTACACAGTTTTGATTGATTCCGCGAGGTTCTGAGGGCTGTATCCAGCAGTAGGCATCTAAGTACGTCGATTTAAGTAATAAAAAGGCCACCTAAATTTTTTAAGATTTTTGAAAAAAACGTAAGGTTAACCCCTTTGGTGTTTTTTGACCCCAAAAAATGAAAAGTGGAATTCGGCAGCTTCTTTCACTGTTTCTTACGTATTTCGATCAGAAAATTCGAATGGCGCAGTCAGATATCTCGTAAGTATGATATTTTTTATTTTATTTGTCTTTAAAGGTAACACATTCGGGGTCAATTTGACCTCCGCTTGTTTCGCGATTTTACACAGTTTTGATTGATTCCGCGAGGTTCTGAGGGCTGTATCCAGCAGTAGGCATCTAAGTACGTCGATTTAAGTAATAAAAAGGCCACCTAAATTTTTTAAGATTTTTGAAAAAAACGTAAGGTTAACCCCTTTGGTGTTTTTTGACCCCAAAAAATGAAAAGTGGAATTCGGCAGCTTCTTTCACTGTTTCTTACGTATTTCGATCAGAAAATTCGAATGGCGCAGTCAGATATCTCGTAAGTATGATATTTTTTATTTTATTTGTCTTCAAAGGTAACACATTCGGGGTCAATTTGACCTCCGCTTGTTTCGCGATTTTACACAGTTTTGATTGATTCCGCGAGGTTCTGAGGGCTGTATCCAGCAGTAGGCATCTAAGTACGTCGATTAAAGTAATAAAAAGGCCACCTAAATTTTTTAAGATTTTTGAAAAAAACGTAAGGTTAACCCCTTTGGTGTTTTTTGACCCCAAAAAATGAAAAGTGGAATTCGGCAGCTTCTTTCACTGTTTCTTACGTATTTCGATCAGAAAATTCGAATGGCGCAGTCAGATATCTCGTAAGTATGAT
Organism: Cantharis nigra; assembly: GCA_958510845.1. NCBI lineage: Eukaryota > Metazoa > Arthropoda > Insecta > Coleoptera > Cantharidae > Cantharis > Cantharis nigra. The sequence goes on from OY294029.1 coordinate 691,612, forward strand.
ATTTTTTATTTTATTTGTCTTTAAAGGTAACACATTCGGGGTCAATTTGACCTCCGCTTGTTTCGCGATTTTACACAGTTTTGATTGATTCCGCGAGGTTCTGAGCGCTGTATCCAGCAGTAGGCATCTAAGTACGTCGATTTAAGTAATAAAAAGGCCACCTAAATTTTTTAAGATTTTTGAAAAAAACGTAAGGTTAACCCCTTTGGTGTTTTTTGACCCCAAAAAATGAAAAGTGGAATTCGGCAGCTTCTTTCACTGTTTCTTATGTATTTCGATCAGAAAATTCGAATGGCGCAGTCAGATATCTCGTAAGTATGATATTTTTTATTTTATTTGTCTTTAAAGGTAACACATTCGGGGTCAATTTGACCTCCGCTTGTTTCGCGATTTTACACAGTTTTGATTGATTCCGCGATGTTCTGAGGGCTGTATCCAGCAGTAGGCATCTAAGTACGTCGATTTAAGTAATAAAAAGGCCACCCAAATTTTTTAAGATTTTTGAAAAAAACGTAAGGTTAACCCCTTTGGTGTTTTTTGACCCCAAAAAATGAAAAGTGGAATTCGGCAGCTTCTTTCACTGTTTCTTACGTATTTCGATCAGAAAATTCGAATGGCGCAGTCAGATATCTCGTAAGTATGATATTTTTTATTTTATTTGTCTTTAAAGGTAACACATTCGGGGTCAATTTGACCTCCGCTTGTTTCGCGATTTTACACAGTTTTGATTGATTCCGCGAGGTTCTGAGCGCTGTATCCAGCAGTAGGCATCTAAGTACGTCGATTTAAGTAATAAAAAGGCCACCTAAATTTTTTAAGATTTTTGAAAAAAACGTAAGGTTAACCCCTTTGGTGTTTTTTGACCCCAAAAAATGAAAAGTGGAATTCGGCAGCTTCTTTCACTGTTTCTTATGTATTTCGATCAGAAAATTCGAATGGCGCAGTCAGATATCTCGTAAGTATGATATTTTTTATTTTATTTGTCTTTAAAGGTAACACATTCGGGGTCAATTTGACCTCCGCTTGTTTCGCGATTTTACACAGTTTTGATTGATTCCGCGAGGTTCTGAGGGCTGTATCCAGCAGTAGGCATCTAAGTACGTCGATTTAAGTAATAAAAAGGCCACCCAAATTTTTTAAGATTTTTGAAAAAAACGTAAGGTTAACCCCTTTGGTGTTTTTTGACCCCAAAAAATGAAAAGTGGAATTCGGCAGCTTCTTTCACTGTTTCTTACGTATTTCGATCAGAAAATTCGAATGGCGCAGTCAGATATCTCGTAAGTATGATATTTTTTATTTTATTTGTCTTTAAAGGTAACACATTCGGGGTCAATTTGACCTCCGCTTGTTTCGCGATTTTACACAGTTTTGATTGATTCCGCGAGGTTCTGAGGGCTGTATCCAGCAGTAGGCATCTAAGTACGTCGATTTAAGTAATAAAAAGGCCACCTAAATTTTTTAAGATTTTTGAAAAAAACGTAAGGTTAACCCCTTTGGTGTTTTTTGACCCCAAAAAATGAAAAGTGGAATTCGGCAGCTTCTTTCACTGTTTCTTACGTATTTCGATCAGAAAATTCGAATGGCGCAGTCAGATATCTCGTAAGTATGATATTTTTTATTTAATTTGTCTTTAAAGGTAACACATTCGGGGTCAATTTGACCTCCGCTTGTTTCGCGATTTTACACAGTTTTGATTGATTCCGCGAGGTTCTGAGGGCTGTATCCAGCAGTAGGCATCTAAGTACGTCGATTTAAGTAATAAAAAGGCCACTTAAATTTTTTAAGATTTTTGAAAAAAACGTAAGGTTAACCCCTTTGGTGTTTTTTGACCCCAAAAAATGAAAAGTGGAATTCGGCAGCTTCTTTCACTGTTTCTTACGTATTTCGATCAGAAAATTCGAATGGCGCAGTCAGATATCTCGTAAGTATGATATTTTTTATTTTATTTGTCTTTAAAGGTAACACATTCGGGGTCAATTTGACCTCCGCTTGTTTCGCGATTTTACACAGTTTTGATTGATTCCGCGAGGTTCTGAGGGCTGTATCCAGCAGTAGGCATCTAAGTACGTCGATTTAAGTAATAAAAAGGCCACCTAAATTTTTTAAGATTTTTGAAAAAAACGTAAGGTTAACCCCTTTGGTGTTTTTTGACCCCAAAAAATGAAAAGTGGAATTCGGCAGCTTCTTTCACTGTTTCTTACGTATTTCGATCAGAAAATTCGAATGGCGCAGTCAGATATCTCGTAAGTATGATATTTTTTATTTTATTTGTCTTTAAAGGTAACACATTCGGGGTCAATTTGACCTCCGCTTGTTTCGCGATTTTACACAGTTTTGATTGATTCCGCGAGGTTCTGAGGGCTGTATCCAGCAGTAGGCATCTAAGTACGTCGATTTAAGTAATAAAAAGGCCACCTAAATTTTTTAAGATTTTTGAAAAAAACGTAAGGTTAACCCCTTTGGTGTTTTTTGACCCCAAAAAATGAAAAGTGGAATTCGGCAGCTTCTTTCACTGTTTCTTACGTATTTCGATCAGAAAATTCGAATGGCGCAGTCAGATATCTCGTAAGTATGATATTTTTTATTTTATTTGTCTTTAAAGGTAACACATTCGGGGTCAATTTGACCTCCGCTTGTTTCGCGATTTTACACAGTTTTGATTGATTCCGCGAGGTTCTGAGGGCTGTATCCAGCAGTAGGCATCTAAGTACGTCGATTTAAGTAATAAAAAGGCCACCTAAATTTTTTAAGATTTTTGAAAAAAACGTAAGGTTAACCCCTTTGGTGTTTTTTGACCCCAAAAAATGAAAAGTGGAATTCGGCAGCTTCTTTCACTGTTTCTTACGTATTTCGATCAGAAAATTCGAATGGCGCAGTCAGATATCTTGTAAGTATGATATTTTTTATTTTATTTGTCTTTAAAGGTAACACATTCGGGGTCAATTTGACCTCCGCTTGTTTCGCGATTTTACACAGTTTTGATTGATTCCGCGAGGTTCTGAGGGCTGTATCCAGCAGTAGGCATCTAAGTACGTCGATTTAAGTAATAAAAAGGCCACCTAAATTTTTTAAGATTTTTGAAAAAAACGTAAGGTTAACCCCTTTGGTGTTTTTTGACCCCAAAAAATGAAAAGTGGAATTCGGCAGCTTCTTTCACTGTTTCTTACGTATTTCGATCAGAAAATTCGAATGGCGCAGTCAGATATCTCGTAAGTATGATATTTTTTATTTTATTTGTCTTCAAAGGTAACACATTCGGGGTCAATTTGACCTCCGCTTGTTTCGCGATTTTACACAGTTTTGATTGATTCCGCGAGGTTCTGAGGGCTGTATCCAGCAGTAGGCATCTAAGTACGTCGATTTAAGTAATAAAAAGGCCACCTAAATTTTTTAAGATTTTTGAAAAAAACGTAAGGTTAACCCCTTTGGTGTTTTTTGACCCCAAAAAATGAAAAGTGGAATTCGGCAGCTTCTTTCACTGTTTCTTACGTATTTCGATCAGAAAATTCGAATGGCGCAGTCAGATATCTCGTAAGTATGATATTTTTTATTTTATTTGTCTTTAAAGGTAACACATTCGGGGTCAATTTGACCTCCGCTTGTTTCGCGATTTTACACAGTTTTGATTGATTCCGCGAGGTTCTGAGGGCTGTATCCAGCAGTAGGCATCTAAGTACGTCGATTTAAGTAATAAAAAGGCCACCTAAATTTTTTAAGATTTTTGAAAAAAACGTAAGGTTAACCCCTTTGGTGTTTTTTGACCCCAAAAAATGAAAAGTGGAATTCGGCAGCTTCTTTCACTGTTTCTTACGTATTTCGATCAGAATATTCGAATGGCGCAGTCAGATATCTCGTAAGTATGATATTTTTTATTTTATTTGTCTTTAAAGGTAACACATTCGGGGTCAATTTGACCTCCGCTTGTTTCGCGATTTTACACAGTTTTGATTGATTCCGCGAGGTTCTGAGGGCTGTATCCAGCAGTAGGCATCTAAGTACGTCGATTTAAGTAATAAAAAGGCCACCTAAATTTTTTAAGATTTTTGAAAAAAACGTAAGGTTAACCCCTTTGGTGTTTTTTGACCCCAAAAAATGAAAAGTGGAATTCGGCAGCTTCTTTCACTGTTTCTTACGTATTTCGATCAGAAAATTCGAATGGCGCAGTCAGATATCTCGTAAGTATGATATTTTTTATTTTATTTGTCTTTAAAGGTAACACATTCGGGGTCAATTTGACCTCCGCTTGTTTCGCGATTTTACACAGTTTTGATTGATTCCGCGAGGTTCTGAGGGCTGTATCCAGCAGTAGGCATCTAAGTACGTCGATTAAAGTAATAAAAAGGCCACCTAAATTTTTTAAGATTTTTGAAAAAAACGTAAGGTTAACCCCTTTGGTGTTTTTTGACCCCAAAAAATGAAAAGTGGAATTCGGCAGCTTCTTTCACTGTTTCTTACGTATTTCGATCAGAAAATTCGAATGGCGCAGTCAGATATCTCGTAAGTATGATATTTTTTATTTTATTTGTCTTTAAAGGTAACACATTCGGGGTCAATTTGACCTCCGCTTGTTTCGCGATTTTACACAGTTTTGATTGATTCCGCGAGGTTCTGAGCGCTGTATCCAGCAGTAGGCATCTAAGTACGTCGATTTAAGTAATAAAAAGGCCACCTAAATTTTTTAAGATTTTTGAAAAAAACGTAAGGTTAACCCCTTTGGTGTTTTTTGACCCCAAAAAATGAAAAGTGGAATTCGGCAGCTTCTTTCACTGTTTCTTATGTATTTCGATCAGAAAATTCGAATGGCGCAGTCAGATATCTCGTAAGTATGATATTTTTTATTTTATTTGTCTTTAAAGGTAACACATTCGGGGTCAATTTGACCTCCGCTTGTTTCGCGATTTTACACAGTTTTGATTGATTCCGCGAGGTTCTGAGGGCTGTATCCAGCAGTAGGCATCTAAGTACGTCGATTTAAGTAATAAAAAGGCCACCCAAATTTTTTAAGATTTTTGAAAAAAACGTAAGGTTAACCCCTTTGGTGTTTTTTGACCCCAAAAAATGAAAAGTGGAATTCGGCAGCTTCTTTCACTGTTTCTTACGTATTTCGATCAGAAAATTCGAATGGCGCAGTCAGATATCTCGTAAGTATGATATTTTTTATTTTATTTGTCTTTAAACGTAACACATTCGGGGTCAATTTGACCTCCGCTTGTTTCGCGATTTTACACAGTTTTGATTGATTCCGCGAGGTTCTGAGGGCTGTATCCAGCAGTAGGCATCTAAGTACGTCGATTTAAGTAATAAAAAGGCCACCTAAATTTTTTAAGATTTTTGAAAAAAACGTAAGGTTAACCCCTTTGGTGTTTTTTGACCCCAAAAAATGAAAAGTGGAATTCGGCAGCTTCTTTCACTGTTTCTTACGTATTTCGATCAGAAAATTCGAATGGCGCAGTCAGATATCTCGTAAGTATGATATTTTTTATTTTATTTGTCTTTAAAGGTAACACATTCGGGGTCAATTTGACCTCCGCTTGTTTCGCGATTTTACACAGTTTTGATTGATTCCGCGAGGTTCTGAGGGCTGTATCCAGCAGTAGGCATCTAAGTACGTCGATTTAAGTAATAAAAAGGCCACCTAAATTTTTTAAGATTTTTGAAAAAAACGTAAGGTTAACCCCTTTGGTGTTTTTTGACCCCAAAAAATGAAAAGTGGAATTCGGCAGCTTCTTTCACTGTTTCTTACGTATTTCGATCAGAAAATTCGAATGGCGCAGTCAGATATCTCGTAAGTATGATATTTTTTATTTTATTTGTCTTTAAAGGTAACACATTCGGGGTCAATTTGACCTCCGCTTGTTTCGCGATTTTACACAGTTTTGATTGATTCCGCGAGGTTCTGAGGGCTGTATCCAGCAGTAGGCATCTAAGTACGTCGATTTAAGTAATAAAAAGGCCACCTAAATTTTTTAAGATTTTTGAAAAAAACGTAAGGTTAACCCCTTTGGTGTTTTTTGACCCCAAAAAATGAAAAGTGGAATTCGGCAGCTTCTTTCACTGTTTCTTACGTATTTCGATCAGAAAATTCGAATGGCGCAGTCAGATATCTCGTAAGTAAGATATTTTTTATTTTATTTGTCTTTAAAGGTAACACATTCGGGGTCAATTTGACCTCCGCTTGTTTCGCGATTTTACACAGTTTTGATTGATTCCGCGAGGTTCTGAGGGCTGTATCCAGCAGTAGGCATCTAAGTACGTCGATTTAAGTAATAAAAAGGCCACCTAAATTTTTTAAGATTTTTGAAAAAAACGTAAGGTTAACCCCTTTGGTGTTTTTTGACCCCAAAAAATGAAAAGTGGAATTCGGCAGCTTCTTTCACTGTTTCTTACGTATTTCGATCAGAAAATTCGAATGGCGCAGTCAGATATCTCGTAAGTATGATATTTTTTATTTTATTTGTCTTTAAAGGTAACACATTCGGGGTCAATTTGACCTCCGCTTGTTTCGCGATTTTACACAGTTTTGATTGATTCCGCGAGGTTCTGAGGGCTGTATCCAGCAGTAGGCATCTAAGTACGTCGATTTAAGTAATAAAAAGGCCACCTAAATTTTTTAAGATTTTTGAAAAAAACGTAAGGTTAACCCCTTTGGTGTTTTTTGACCCCAAAAAATGAAAAGTGGAATTCGGCAGCTTCTTTCACTGTTTCTTACGTATTTCGATCAGAATATTCGAATGGCGCAGTCAGATATCTCGTAAGTATGATATTTTTTATTTTATTTGTCTTTAAAGGTAACACATTCGGGGTCAATTTGACCTCCGCTTGTTTCGCGATTTTACACAGTTTTGATTGATTCCGCGAGGTTCTGAGGGCTGTATCCAGCAGTAGGCATCTAAGTACGTCGATTTAAGTAATAAAAAGGCCACCTAAATTTTTTAAGATTTTTGAAAAAAACGTAAGGTTAACCCCTTTGGTGTTTTTTGACCCCAAAAAATGAAAAGTGGAATTCGGCAGCTTCTTTCACTGTTTCTTACGTATTTCGATCAGAAAATTCGAATGGCGCAGTCAGATATCTCGTAAGTATGATATTTTTTATTTTATTTGTCTTTAAAGGTAACACATTCGGGGTCAATTTGACCTCCGCTTGTTTCGCGATTTTACACAGTTTTGATTGATTCCGCGAGGTTCTGAGGGCTGTATCCAGCAGTAGGCATCTAAGTACGTCGATTTAAGTAATAAAAAGGCCACCTAAATTTTTTAAGATTTTTGAAAAAAACGTAAGGTCAACCCCTTTGGTGTTTTTTGACCCCAAAAAATGAAAAGTGGAATTCGGCAGCTTCTTTCACTGTTTCTTACGTATTTCGATCAGAAAATTCGAATGGCGCAGTCAGATATCTCGTAAGTATGATATTTTTTATTTTATTTGTCTTTAAAGGTAACACATTCGGGGTCAATTTGACCTCCGCTTGTTTCGCGATTTTACACAGTTTTGATTGATTCCGCGAGGTTCTGAGGGCTGTATCCAGCAGTAGGCATCTAAGTACGTCGATTTAAGTAATAAAAAGGCCACCTAAATTTTTTAAGATTTTTGAAAAAAACGTAAGGTTAACCCCTTTGGTGTTTTTTGACCCCAAAAAATGAAAAGTGGAATTCGGCAGCTTCTTTCACTGTTTCTTACGTATTTCGATCAGAAAATTCGAATGGCGCAGTCAGATATCTCGTAAGTATGATATTTTTTATTTTATTTGTCTTTAAAGGTAACACATTCGGGGTCAATTTGACCTCCGCTTGTTTCGCGATTTTACACAGTTTTGATTGATTCCGCGAGGTTCTGAGGGCTGTATCCAGCAGTAGGCATCTAAGTACGTCGATTTAAGTAATAAAAAGGCCACCTAAATTTTTTAAGATTTTTGAAAAAAACGTAAGGTTAACCCCTTTGGTGTTTTTTGACCCCAAAAAATGAAAAGTGGAATTCGGCAGCTTCTTTCACTGTTTCTTACGTATTTCGATCAGAAAATTCGAATGGCGCAGTCAGATATCTCGTAAGTATGATATTTTTTATTTTATTTGTCTTTAAAGGTAACACATTCGGGGTCAATTTGACCTCCGCTTGTTTCGCGATTTTACACAGTTTTGATTGATTCCGCGAGGTTCTGAGGGCTGTATCCAGCAGTAGGCATCTAAGTACGTCGATTTAAGTAATAAAAAGGCCACCTAAATTTTTTAAGATTTTTGAAAAAAACGTAAGGTTAACCCCTTTGGTGTTTTTTGACCCCAAAAAATGAAAAGTGGAATTCGGCAGCTTCTTTCACTGTTTCTTACGTATTTCGATCAGAAAATTCGAATGGCGCAGTCAGATATCTCGTAAGTATGATATTTTTTATTTTATTTGTCTTTAAAGGTAACACATTCGGGGTCAATTTGACCTCCGCTTGTTTCGCGATTTTACACAGTTTTGATTGATTCCGCGAGGTTCTGAGGGCTGTATCCAGCAGTAGGCATCTAAGTACGTCGATTAAAGTAATAAAAAGGCCACCTAAATTTTTTAAGATTTTTGAAAAAAACGTAAGGTTAACCCCTTTGGTGTTTTTTGACCCCAAAAAATGAAAAGTGGAATTCGGCAGCTTCTTTCACTGTTTCTTACGTATTTCGATCAGAAAATTCGAATGGCGCAGTCAGATATCTCGTAAGTATGATATTTTTTATTTTATTTGTCTTTAAAGGTAACACATTCGGGGTCAATTTGACCTCCGCTTGTTTCGCGATTTTACACAGTTTTGATTGATTCCGCGAGGTTCTGAGCGCTGTATCCAGCAGTAGGCATCTAAGTACGTCGATTTAAGTAATAAAAAGGCCACCTAAATTTTTTAAGATTTTTGAAAAAAACGTAAGGTTAACCCCTTTGGTGTTTTTTGACCCCAAAAATTGAAAAGTGGAATTCGGCAGCTTCTTTCACTGTTTCTTATGTATTTCGATCAGAAAATTCGAATGGCGCAGTCAGATATCTCGTAAGTATGATATTTTTTATTTTATTTGTCTTTAAAGGTAACACATTCGGGGTCAATTTGACCTCCGCTTGTTTCGCGATTTTACACAGTTTTGATTGATTCCGCGAGGTTCTGAGGGCTGTATCCAGCAGTAGGCATCTAAGTACGTCGATTTAAGTAATAAAAAGGCCACCCAAATTTTTTAAGATTTTTGAAAAAAACGTAAGGTTAACCCCTTTGGTGTTTTTTGACCCCAAAAAATGAAAAGTGGAATTCGGCAGCTTCTTTCACTGTTTCTTACGTATTTCGATCAGAAAATTCGAATGGCGCAGTCAGATATCTCGTAAGTATGATATTTTTTATTTTATTTGTCTTTAAACGTAACACATTCGGGGTCAATTTGACCTCCGCTTGTTTCGCGATTTTACACAGTTTTGATTGATTCCGCGAGGTTCTGAGGGCTGTATCCAGCAGTAGGCATCTAAGTACGTCGATTTAAGTAATAAAAAGGCCACCTAAATTTTTTAAGATTTTTGAAAAAAACGTAAGGTTAACCCCTTTGGTGTTTTTTGACCCCAAAAAATGAAAAGTGGAATTCGGCAGCTTCTTTCACTGTTTCTTACGTATTTCGATCAGAAAATTCGAATGGCGCAGTCAGATATCTCGTAAGTATGATATTTTTTATTTTATTTGTCTTTAAAGGTAACACATTCGGGGTCAATTTGACCTCCGCTTGTTTCGCGATTTTACACAGTTTTGATTGATTCCGCGAGGTTCTGAGGGCTGTATCCAGCAGTAGGCATCTAAGTACGTCGATTTAAGTAATAAAAAGGCCACCTAAATTTTTTAAGATTTTTGAAAAAAACGTAAGGTTAACCCCTTTGGTGTTTTTTGACCCCAAAAAATGAAAAGTGGAATTCGGCAGCTTCTTTCACTGTTTCTTACGTATTTCGATCAGAAAATTCGAATGGCGCAGTCAGATATCTCGTAAGTATGATATTTTTTATTTTATTTGTCTTTAAAGGTAACACATTCGGGGTCAATTTGACCTCCGCTTGTTTCGCGATTTTACACAGTTTTGATTGATTCCGCGAGGTTCTGAGGGCTGTATCCAGCAGTAGGCATCTAAGTACGTCGATTTAAGTAATAAAAAGGCCACCTAAATTTTTTAAGATTTTTGAAAAAAACGTAAGGTTAACCCCTTTGGTGTTTTTTGACCCCAAAAAATGAAAAGTGGAATTCGGCAGCTTCTTTCACTGTTTCTTACGTATTTCGATCAGAAAATTCGAATGGCGCAGTCAGATATCTCGTAAGTATGATATTTTTTATTTTATTTGTCTTTAAAGGTAACACATTCGGGGTCAATTTGACCTCCGCTTGTTTCGCGATTTTACACAGTTTTGATTGATTCCGCGAGGTTCTGAGGGCTGTATCCAGCAGTAGGCATCTAAGTACGTCGATTTAAGTAATAAAAAGGCCACCTAAATTTTTTAAGATTTTTGAAAAAAACGTAAGGTTAACCCCTTTGGTGTTTTTTGACCCCAAAAAATGAAAAGTGGAATTCGGCAGCTTCTTTCACTGTTTCTTACGTATTTCGATCAGAATATTCGAATGGCGCAGTCAGATATCTCGTAAGTATGATATTTTTTATTTTATTTGTCTTTAAAGGTAACACATTCGGGGTCAATTTGACCTCCGCTTGTTTCGCGATTTTACACAGTTTTGATTGATTCCGCGAGGTTCTGAGGGCTGTATCCAGCAGTAGGCATCTAAGTACGTCGATTTAAGTAATAAAAAGGCCACCTAAATTTTTTAAGATTTTTGAAAAAAACGTAAGGTTAACCCCTTTGGTGTTTTTTGACCCCAAAAAATGAAAAGTGGAATTCGGCAGCTTCTTTCACTGTTTCTTACGTATTTCGATCAGAAAATTCGAATGGCGCAGTCAGATATCTCGTAAGTATGATATTTTTTATTTTATTTGTCTTTAAAGGTAACACATTCGGGGTCAATTTGACCTCCGCTTGTTTCGCGATTTTACACAGTTTTGATTGATTCCGCGAGGTTCTGAGGGCTGTATCCAGCAGTAGGCATCTAAGTACGTCGATTTAAGTAATAAAAAGGCCACTTAAATTTTTTAAGATTTTTGAAAAAAACGTAAGGTTAACCCCTTTGGTGTTTTTTGACCCCAAAAAATGAAAAGTGGAATTCGGCAGCTTCTTTCACTGTTTCTTACGTATTTCGATCAGAAAATTCGAATGGCGCAGTCAGATATCTCGTAAGTATGATATTTTTTATTTTATTTGTCTTTAAAGGTAACACATTCGGGGTCAATTTGACCTCCGCTTGTTTCGCGATTTTACACAGTTTTGATTGATTCCGCGAGGTTCTGAGGGCTGTATCCAGCAGTAGGCATCTAAGTACGTCGATTTAAGTAATAAAAAGGCCACTTAAATTTTTTAAGATTTTTGAAAAAAACGTAAGGTTAACCCCTTTGGTGTTTTTTGACCCCAAAAAATGAAAAGTGGAATTCGGCAGCTTCTTTCACTGTTTCTTACGTATTTCGATCAGAAAATTCGAATGGCGCAGTCAGATATCTCGTAAGTATGATATTTTTTATTTTATTTGTCTTTAAAGGTAACACATTCGGGGTCAATTTGACCTCCGCTTGTTTCGCGATTTTACACAGTTTTGATTGATTCCGCGAGGTTCTGAGGGCTGTATCCAGCAGTAGGCATCTAAGTACGTCGATTTAAGTAATAAAAAGGCCACCTAAATTTTTTAAGATTTTTGAAAAAAACGTAAGGTTAACCCCTTTGGTGTTTTTTGACCCCAAAAAATGAAAAGTGGAATTCGGCAGCTTCTTTCACTGTTTCTTACGTATTTCGATCAGAAAATTCGAATGGCGCAGTCAGATATCTCGTAAGTATGATATTTTTTATTTTATTTGTCTTTAAAGGTAACACATTCGGGGTCAATTTGACCTCCGCTTGTTTCGCGATTTTACACAGTTTTGATTGATTCCGCGAGGTTCTGAGGGCTGTATCCAGCAGTAGGCATCTAAGTACGTCGATTTAAGTAATAAAAAGGCCACCTAAATTTTTTAAGATTTTTGAAAAAAACGTAAGGTTAACCCCTTTGGTGTTTTTTGACCCCAAAAAATGAAAAGTGGAATTCGGCAGCTTCTTTCACTGTTTCTTACGTATTTCGATCAGAAAATTCGAATGGCGCAGTCAGATATCTCGTAAGTATGATATTTTTTATTTTATTTGTCTTTAAAGGTAACACATTCGGGGTCAATTTGACCTCCGCTTGTTTCGCGATTTTACACAGTTTTGATTGATTCCGCGAGGTTCTGAGGGCTGTATCCAGCAGTAGGCATCTAAGTACGTCGATTTAAGTAATAAAAAGGCCACTTAAATTTTTTAAGATTTTTGAAAAAAACGTAAGGTTAACCCCTTTGGTGTTTTTTGACCCCAAAAAATGAAAAGTGGAATTCGGCAGCTTCTTTCACTGTTTCTTACGTATTTCGATCAGAAAATTCGAATGGCGCAGTCAGATATCTCGTAAGTATGATATTTTTTATTTTATTTGTCTTTAAAGGTAACACATTCGGGGTCAATTTGACCTCCGCTCGTTTCGCGATTTTACACAGTTTTGATTGATTCCGCGAGGTTCTGAGGGCTGTATCCAGCAGTAGGCATCTAAGTACGTCGATTTAAGTAATAAAAAGGCCACTTAAATTTTTTAAGATTTTTGAAAAAAACGTAAGGTTAACCCCTTTGGTGTTTTTTGACCCCAAAAAATGAAAAGTGGAATTCGGCAGCTTCTTTCACTGTTTCTTACGTATTTCGATCAGAAAATTCGAATGGCGCAGTCAGATATCTCGTAAGTATGATATTTTTTATTTTATTTGTCTTTAAAGGTAACACATTCGGGGTCAATTTGACCTCCGCTTGTTTCGCGATTTTACACAGTTTTGATTGATTCCGCGAGGTTCTGAGGGCTGTATCCAGCAGTAGGCATCTAAGTACGTCGATTTAAGTAATAAAAAGGCCACCTAAATTTTTTAAGATTTTTGAAAAAAACGTAAGGTTAACCCCTTTGGTGTTTTTTGACCCCAAAAAATGAAAAGTGGAATTCGGCAGCTTCTTTCACTGTTTCTTACGTATTTCGATCAGAAAATTCGAATGGCGCAGTCAGATATCTCGTAAGTAAGATATTTTTTATTTTATTTGTCTTTAAAGGTAACACATTCGGGGTCAATTTGACCTCCGCTTGTTTCGCGATTTTACACAGTTTTGATTGATTCCGCGAGGTTCTGAGGGCTGTATCCAGCAGTAGGCATCTAAGTACGTGGATTTAAGTAATAAAAAGGCCACCTAAATTTTTTAAGATTTTTGAAAAAAACGTAAGGTTAACCCCTTTGGTGTTTTTTGACCCCAAAAAATGAAAAGTGGAATTCGGCAGCTTCTTTCACTGTTTCTTACGTATTTCGATCAGAATATTCGAATGGCGCAGTCAGATATCTCGTAAGTATGATATTTTTTATTTTATTTGTCTTTAAAGGTAACACATTCGGGGTCAATTTGACCTCCGCTTGTTTCGCGATTTTACACAGTTTTGATTGATTCCGCGAGGTTCTGAGGGCTGTATCCAGCAGTAGGCATCTAAGTACGTCGATTTAAGTAATAAAAAGGCCACCTAAATATTTTAAGATTTTTGAAAAAAACGTAAGGTTAACCCCTTTGGTGTTTTTTGACCCCAAAAAATGAAAAGTGGAATTCGGCAGCTTCTTTCACTGTTTCTTACGTATTTCGATCAGAAAATTCGAATGGCGCAGTCAGATATCTCGTAAGTATGATATTTTTTATTTTATTTGTCTTTAAAGGTAACACATTCGGGGTCAATTTGACCTCCGCTTGTTTCGCGATTTTACACAGTTTTGATTGATTCCGCGAGGTTCTGAGGGCTGTATCCAGCAGTAGGCATCTAAGTACGTCGATTTAAGTAATAAAAAGGCCACTTAAATTTTTTAAGATTTTTGAAAAAAACGTAAGGTTAACCCCTTTGGTGTTTTTTGACCCCAAAAAATGAAAAGTGGAATTCGGCAGCTTCTTTCACTGTTTCTTACGTATTTCGATCAGAAAATTCGAATGGCGCAGTCAGATATCTCGTAAGTATGATATTTTTTATTTTATTTGTCTTTAAAGGTAACACATTCGGGGTCAATTTGACCTCCGCTTGTTTCGCGATTTTACACAGTTTTGATTGATTCCGCGAGGTTCTGAGCGCTGTATCCAGCAGTAGGCATCTAAGTACGTCGATTTAAGTAATAAAAAGGCCACCTAAATTTTTTAAGATTTTTGAAAAAAACGTAAGGTTAACCCCTTTGGTGTTTTTTGACCCCAAAAAATGAAAAGTGGAATTCGGCAGCTTCTTTCACTGTTTCTTATGTATTTCGATCAGAAAATTCGAATGGCGCAGTCAGATATCTCGTAAGTATGATATTTTTTATTTTATTTGTCTTTAAAGGTAACACATTCGGGGTCAATTTGACCTCCGCTTGTTTCGCGATTTTACACAGTTTTGATTGATTCCGCGAGGTTCTGAGGGCTGTATCCAGCAGTAGGCATCTAAGTACGTCGATTTAAGTAATAAAAAGGCCACCTAAATTTTTTAAGATTTTTGAAAAAAACGTAAGGTTAACCCCTTTGGTGTTTTTTGACCCCAAAAAATGAAAAGTGGAATTCGGCAGCTTCTTTCACTGTTTCTTACGTATTTCGATCAGAAAATTCGAATGGCGCAGTCAGATATCTCGTAAGTATGATATTTTTTATTTTATTTGTCTTTAAAGGTAACACATTCGGGGTCAATTTGACCTCCGCTTGTTTCGCGATTTTACACAGTTTTGATTGATTCCGCGAGGTTCTGAGGGCTGTATCCAGCAGTAGGCATCTAAGTACGTCGATTTAAGTAATAAAAAGGCCACCTAAATTTTTTAAGATTTTTGAAAAAAACGTAAGGTTAACCCCTTTGGTGTTTTTTGACCCCAAAAAATGAAAAGTGGAATTCGGCAGCTTCTTTCACTGTTTCTTACGTATTTCGATCAGAAAATTCGAATGGCGCAGTCAGATATCTCGTAAGTAAGATATTTTTTATTTTATTTGTCTTTAAAGGTAACACATTCGGGGTCAATTTGACCTCCGCTTGTTTCGCGATTTTACACAGTTTTGATTGATTCCGCGAGGTTCTGAGGGCTGTATCCAGCAGTAGGCATCTAAGTACGTCGATTTAAGTAATAAAAAGGCCACCTAAATTTTTTAAGATTTTTGAAAAAAACGTAAGGTTAACCCCTTTGGTGTTTTTTGACCCCAAAAAATGAAAAGTGGAATTCGGCAGCTTCTTTCACTGTTTCTTACGTATTTCGATCAGAATATTCGAATGGCGCAGTCAGATATCTCGTAAGTATGATATTTTTTATTTTATTTGTCTTTAAAGGTAACACATTCGGGGTCAATTTGACCTCCGCTTGTTTCGCGATTTTACACAGTTTTGATTGATTCCGCGAGGTTCTGAGGGCTGTATCCAGCAGTAGGCATCTAAGTACGTCGATTTAAGTAATAAAAAGGCCACCTAAATATTTTAAGATTTTTGAAAAAAACGTAAGGTTAACCCCTTTGGTGTTTTTTGACCCCAAAAAATGAAAAGTGGAATTCGGCAGCTTCTTTCACTGTTTCTTACGTATTTCGATCAGAAAATTCGAATGGCGCAGTCAGATATCTCGTAAGTATGATATTTTTTATTTTATTTGTCTTTAAAGGTAACACATTCGGGGTCAATTTGACCTCCGCTTGTTTCGCGATTTTACACAGTTTTGATTGATTCCGCGAGGTTCTGAGGGCTGTATCCAGCAGTAGGCATCTAAGTACGTCGATTTAAGTAATAAAAAGGCCACTTAAATTTTTTAAGATTTTTGAAAAAAACGTAAGGTTAACCCCTTTGGTGTTTTTTGACCCCAAAAAATGAAAAGTGGAATTCGGCAGCTTCTTTCACTGTTTCTTACGTATTTCGATCAGAAAATTCGAATGGCGCAGTCAGATATCTCGTAAGTATGATATTTTTTATTTTATTTGTCTTTAAAGGTAACACATTCGGGGTCAATTTGACCTCCGCTTGTTTCGCGATTTTACACAGTTTTGATTGATTCCGCGAGGTTCTGAGCGCTGTATCCAGCAGTAGGCATCTAAGTACGTCGATTTAAGTAATAAAAAGGCCACCTAAATTTTTTAAGATTTTTGAAAAAAACGTAAGGTTAACCCCTTTGGTGTTTTTTGACCCCAAAAAATGAAAAGTGGAATTCGGCAGCTTCTTTCACTGTTTCTTATGTATTTCGATCAGAAAATTCGAATGGCGCAGTCAGATATCTCGTAAGTATGATATTTTTTATTTTATTTGTCTTTAAAGGTAACACATTCGGGGTCAATTTGACCTCCGCTTGTTTCGCGATTTTACACAGTTTTGATTGATTCCGCGAGGTTCTGAGGGCTGTATCCAGCAGTAGGCATCTAAGTACGTCGATTTAAGTAATAAAAAGGCCACCCAAATTTTTTAAGATTTTTGAAAAAAACGTAAGGTTAACCCCTTTGGTGTTTTTTGACCCCAAAAAATGAAAAGTGGAATTCGGCAGCTTCTTTCACTGTTTCTTACGTATTTCGATCAGAAAATTCGAATGGCGCAGTCAGATATCTCGTAAGTATGATATTTTTTATTTTATTTGTCTTTAAACGTAACACATTCGGGGTCAATTTGACCTCCGCTTGTTTCGCGATTTTACACAGTTTTGATTGATTCCGCGAGGTTCTGAGGGCTGTATCCAGCAGTAGGCATCTAAGTACGTCGATTTAAGTAATAAAAAGGCCACCTAAATTTTTTAAGATTTTTGAAAAAAACGTAAGGTTAACCCCTTTGGTGTTTTTTGACCCCAAAAAATGAAAAGTGGAATTCGGCAGCTTCTTTCACTGTTTCTTACGTATTTCGATCAGAAAATTCGAATGGCGCAGTCAGATATCTCGTAAGTATGATATTTTTTATTTTATTTGTCTTTAAAGGTAACACATTCGGGGTCAATTTGACCTCCGCTTGTTTCGCGATTTTACACAGTTTTGATTGATTCCGCGAGGTTCTGAGGGCTGTATCCAGCAGTAGGCATCTAAGTACGTCGATTTAAGTAATAAAAAGGCCACCTAAATTTTTTAAGATTTTTGAAAAAAACGTAAGGTTAACCCCTTTGGTGTTTTTTGACCCCAAAAAATGAAAAGTGGAATTCGGCAGCTTCTTTCACTGTTTCTTACGTATTTCGATCAGAAAATTCGAATGGCGCAGTCAGATATCTCGTAAGTATGATATTTTTTATTTTATTTGTCTTTAAAGGTAACACATTCGGGGTCAATTTGACCTCCGCTTGTTTCGCGATTTTACACAGTTTTGATTGATTCCGCGAGGTTCTGAGGGCTGTATCCAGCAGTAGGCATCTAAGTACGTCGATTTAAGTAATAAAAAGGCCACCTAAATTTTTTAAGATTTTTGAAAAAAACGTAAGGTTAACCCCTTTGGTGTTTTTTGACCCCAAAAAATGAAAAGTGGAATTCGGCAGCTTCTTTCACTGTTTCTTACGTATTTCGATCAGAAAATTCGAATGGCGCAGTCAGATATCTCGTAAGTAAGATATTTTTTATTTTATTTGTCTTTAAAGGTAACACATTCGGGGTCAATTTGACCTCCGCTTGTTTCGCGATTTTACACAGTTTTGATTGATTCCGCGAGGTTCTGAGGGCTGTATCCAGCAGTAGGCATCTAAGTACGTCGATTTAAGTAATAAAAAGGCCACCTAAATTTTTTAAGATTTTTGAAAAAAACGTAAGGTTAACCCCTTTGGTGTTTTTTGACCCCAAAAAATGAAAAGTGGAATTCGGCAGCTTCTTTCACTGTTTCTTACGTATTTCGATCAGAATATTCGAATGGCGCAGTCAGATATCTCGTAAGTATGATATTTTTTATTTTATTTGTCTTTAAAGGTAACACATTCGGGGTCAATTTGACCTCCGCTTGTTTCACGATTTTACACAGTTTTGATTGATTCCGCGAGGTTCTGAGGGCTGTATCCAGCAGTAGGCATCTAAGTACGTCGATTTAAGTAATAAAAAGGCCACCTAAATATTTTAAGATTTTTGAAAAAAACGTAAGGTTAACCCCTTTGGTGTTTTTTGACCCCAAAAAATGAAAAGTGGAATTCGGCAGCTTCTTTCACTGTTTCTTACGTATTTCGATCAGAAAATTCGAATGGCGCAGTCAGATATCTCGTAAGTATGATATTTTTTATTTTATTTGTCTTTAAAGGTAACACATTCGGGGTCAATTTGACCTCCGCTTGTTTCGCGATTTTACACAGTTTTGATTGATTCCGCGAGGTTCTGAGGGCTGTATCCAGCAGTAGGCATCTAAGTACGTCGATTTAAGTAATAAAAAGGCCACCTAAATTTTTTAAGATTTTTGAAAAAAACGTAAGGTTAACCCCTTTGGTGTTTTTTGACCCCAAAAAATGAAAAGTGGAATTCGGCAGCTTCTTTCACTGTTTCTTACGTATTTCGATCAGAAAATTCGAATGGCGCAGTCAGATATCTCGTAAGTATGATATTTTTTATTTTATTTGTCTTTAAAGGTAACACATTCGGGGTCAATTTGACCTCCGCTTGTTTCGCGATTTTACACAGTTTTGATTGATTCCGCGAGGTTCTGAGGGCTGTATCCAGCAGTAGGCATCTAAGTACGTCGATTTAAGTAATAAAAAGGCCACCTAAATTTTTTAAGATTTTTGAAAAAAACGTAAGGTTAACCCCTTTGGTGTTTTTTGACCCCAAAAAATGAAAAGTGGAATTCGGCAGCTTCTTTCACTGTTTCTTACGTATTTCGATCAGAAAATTCGAATGGCGCAGTCAGATATCTCGTAAGTATGATATTTTTTATTTTATTTGTCTTTAAAGGTAACACATTCGGGGTCAATTTGACCTCCGCTTGTTTCGCGATTTTACACAGTTTTGATTGATTCCGCGAGGTTCTGAGGGCTGTATCCAGCAGTAGGCATCTAAGTACGTCGATTTAAGTAATAAAAAGGCCACCTAAATTTTTTAAGATTTTTGAAAAAAACGTAAGGTTAACCCCTTTGGTGTTTTTTGACCCCAAAAAATGAAAAGTGGAATTCGGCAGCTTCTTTCACTGTTTCTTACGTATTTCGATCAGAAAATTCGAATGGCGCAGTCAGATATCTCGTAAGTATGATATTTTTTATTTAATTTGTCTTTAAAGGTAACACATTCGGGGTCAATTTGACCTCCGCTTGTTTCGCGATTTTACACAGTTTTGATTGATTCCGCGAGGTTCTGAGGGCTGTATCCAGCAGTAGGCATCTAAGTACGTCGATTTAAGTAATAAAAAGGCCACTTAAATTTTTTAAGATTTTTGAAAAAAACGTAAGGTTAACCCCTTTGGTGTTTTTTGACCCCAAAAAATGAAAAGTGGAATTCGGCAGCTTCTTTCACTGTTTCTTACGTATTTCGATCAGAAAATTCGAATGGCGCAGTCAGATATCTCGTAAGTATGATATTTTTTATTTTATTTGTCTTTAAAGGTAACACATTCGGGGTCAATTTGACCTCCGCTTGTTTCGCGATTTTACACAGTTTTGATTGATTCCGCGAGGTTCTGAGGGCTGTATCCAGCAGTAGGCATCTAAGTACGTCGATTTAAGTAATAAAAAGGCCACTTAAATTTTTTAAGATTTTTGAAAAAAACGTAAGGTTAACCCCTTTGGTGTTTTTTGACCCCAAAAAATGAAAAGTGGAATTCGGCAGCTTCTTTCACTGTTTCTTACGTATTTCGATCAGAAAATTCGAATGGCGCAGTCAGATATCTCGTAAGTATGATATTTTTTATTTTATTTGTCTTTAAAGGTAACACATTCGGGGTCAATTTGACCTTCGCTTGTTTCGCGATTTTACACAGTTTTGATTGATTCCGCGAGGTTCTGAGGGCTGTATCCAGCAGTAGGCATCTAAGTACGTCGATTTAAGTAATAAAAAGGCCACCTAAATTTTTTAAGATTTTTGAAAAAAACGTAAGGTTAACCCCTTTGGTGTTTTTTGACCCCAAAAAATGAAAAGTGGAATTCGGCAGCTTCTTTCACTGTTTCTTACGTATTTCGATCAGAAAATTCGAATGGCGCAGTCAGATATCTCGTAAGTATGATATTTTTTATTTTATTTGTCTTTAAAGGTAACACATTCGGGGTCAATTTGACCTCCGCTTGTTTCGCGATTTTACACAGTTTTGATTGATTCCGCGAGGTTCTGAGGGCTGTATCCAGCAGTAGGCATCTAAGTACGTCGATTTAAGTAATAAAAAGGCCACCTAAATTTTTTAAGATTTTTGAAAAAAACGTAAGGTTAACCCCTTTGGTGTTTTTTGACCCCAAAAAATGAAAAGTGGAATTCGGCAGCTTCTTTCACTGTTTCTTACGTATTTCGATCAGAAAATTCGAATGGCGCAGTCAGATATCTCGTAAGTATGATATTTTTTATTTAATTTGTCTTTAAAGGTAACACATTCGGGGTCAATTTGACCTCCGCTTGTTTCGCGATTTTACACAGTTTTGATTGATTCCGCGAGGTTCTGAGGGCTGTATCCAGCAGTAGGCATCTAAGTACGTCGATTTAAGTAATAAAAAGGCCACCTAAATTTTTTAAGATTTTTGAAAAAAACGTAAGGTTAACCCCTTTGGTGTTTTTTGACCCCAAAAAATGAAAAGTGGAATTCGGCAGCTTCTTTCACTGTTTCTTACGTATTTCGATCAGAAAATTCGAATGGCGCAGTCAGATATCTCGTAAGTATGATATTTTTTATTTTATTTGTCTTTAAAGGTAACACATTCGGGGTCAATTTGACCTCCGCTTGTTTCGCGATTTTACACAGTTTTGATTGATTCCGCGAGGTTCTGAGGGCTGTATCCAGCAGTAGGCATCTAAGTACGTCGATTTAAGTAATAAAAAGGCCACTTAAATTTTTTAAGATTTTTGAAAAAAACGTAAGGTTAACCCCTTTGGTGTTTTTTGACCCCAAAAAATGAAAAGTGGAATTCGGCAGCTTCTTTCACTGTTTCTTACGTATTTCGATCAGAAAATTCGAATGGCGCAGTCAGATATCTCGTAAGTATGATATTTTTTATTTTATTTGTCTTTAAAGGTAACACATTCGGGGTCAATTTGACCTCCGCTTGTTTCGCGATTTTACACAGTTTTGATTGATCCCGCGAGGTTCTGAGGGCTGTATCCAGCAGTAGGCATCTAAGTACGTCGATTTAAGTAATAAAAAGGCCACCTAAATTTTTTAAGATTTTTGAAAAAAACGTAAGGTTAACCCCTTTGGTGTTTTTTGACCCCAAAAAATGAAAAGTGGAATTCGGCAGCTTCTTTCACTGTTTCTTACGTATTTCGATCAGAAAATTCGAATGGCGCAGTCAGATATCTCGTAAGTATGATATTTTTTATTTTATTTGTCTTTAAAGGTAACACATTCGGGGTCAATTTGACCTCCGCTTGTTTCGCGATTTTACACAGTTTTGATTGATTCCGCGAGGTTCTGAGGGCTGTATCCAGCAGTAGGCATCTAAGTACGTCGATTTAAGTAATAAAAAGGCCACCTAAATTTTTTAAGATTTTTGAAAAAAACGTAAGGTTAACCCCTTTGGTGTTTTTTGACCCCAAAAAATGAAAAGTGGAATTCGGCAGCTTCTTTCACTGTTTCTTACGTATTTCGATCAGAAAATTCGAATGGCGCAGTCAGATATCTCGTAAGTATGATATTTTTTATTTTATTTGTCTTTAAAGGTAACACATTCGGGGTCAATTTGACCTCCGCTTGTTTCGCGATTTTACACAGTTTTGATTGATTCCGCGAGGTTCTGAGGGCTGTATCCAGCAGTAGGCATCTAAGTACGTCGATTTAAGTAATAAAAAGGCCACTTAAATTTTTTAAGATTTTTGAAAAAACGTAAGGTTAACCCCTTTGGTGTTTTTTGACCCCAAAAAATGAAAAGTGGAATTCGGCAGCTTCTTTCACTGTTTCTTACGTATTTCGATCAGAAAATTCGAATGGCGCAGTCAGATATCTCGTAAGTATGATATTTTTTATTTTATTTGTCTTTAAAGGTAACACATTCGGGGTCAATTTGACCTCCGCTTGTTTCGCGATTTTACACAGTTTTGATTGATTCCGCGAGGTTCTGAGGGCTGTATCCAGCAGTAGGCATCTAAGTACGTCGATTTAAGTAATAAAAAGGCCACTTAAATTTTTTAAGATTTTTGAAAAAAACGTAAGGTTAACCCCTTTGGTGTTTTTTGACCCCAAAAAATGAAAAGTGGAATTCGGCAGCTTCTTTCACTGTTTCTTACGTATTTCGATCAGAAAATTCGAATGGCGCAGTCAGATATCTCGTAAGTATGATATTTTTTATTTTATTTGTCTTTAAAGGTAACACATTCGGGGTCAATTTGACCTCCGCTTGTTTCGCGATTTTACACAGTTTTGATTGATCCCGCGAGGTTCTGAGGGCTGTATCCAGCAGTAGGCATCTAAGTACGTCGATTTAAGTAATAAAAAGGCCACCTAAATTTTTAAGATTTTTGAAAAAAACGTAAGGTTAACCCCTTTGGTGTTTTTTGACCCCAAAAAATGAAAAGTGGAATTCGGCAGCTTCTTTCACTGTTTCTTACGTATTTCGATCAGAAAATTCGAATGGCGCAGTCAGATATCTCGTAAGTATGATATTTTTTATTTTATTTGTCTTTAAAGGTAACACATTCGGGGTCAATTTGACCTCCGCTTGTTTCGCGATTTTACACAGTTTTGATTGATTCCGCGAGGTTCTGAGGGCTGTATCCAGCAGTAGGCATCTAAGTACGTCGATTTAAGTAATAAAAAGGCCACCTAAATTTTTTAAGATTTTTGAAAAAAACGTAAGGTTAACCCCTTTGGTGTTTTTTGACCCCAAAAAATGAAAAGTGGAATTCGGCAGCTTCTTTCACTGTTTCTTACGTATTTCGATCAGAAAATTCGAATGGCGCAGTCAGATATCTCGTAAGTATGATATTTTTTATTTTATTTGTCTTTAAAGGTAACACATTCGGGGTCAATTTGACCTCCGCTTGTTTCGCGATTTTACACAGTTTTGATTGATTCCGCGAGGTTCTGAGGGCTGTATCCAGCAGTAGGCATCTAAGTACGTCGATTTAAGTAATAAAAAGGCCACTTAAATTTTTAAGATTTTGAAAAAAACGTAAGGTTAACCCCTTTGGTGTTTTTTGACCCCAAAAAATGAAAAGTGGAATTCGGCAGCTTCTTTCACTGTTTCTTACGTATTTCGATCAGAAAATTCGAATGGCGCAGTCAGATATCTCGTAAGTATGATATTTTTTATTTTATTTGTCTTTAAAGGTAACACATTCGGGGTCAATTTGACCTCCGCTTGTTTCGCGATTTTACACAGTTTTGATTGATTCCGCGAGGTTCTGAGGGCTGTATCCAGCAGTAGGCATCTAAGTACGTCGATTTAAGTAATAAAAAGGCCACTTAAATTTTTTAAGATTTTTGAAAAAAACGTAAGGTTAACCCCTTTGGTGTTTTTTGACCCCAAAAAATGAAAAGTGGAATTCGGCAGCTTCTTTCACTGTTTCTTACGTATTTCGATCAGAAAATTCGAATGGCGCAGTCAGATATCTCGTAAGTATGATATTTTTTATTTTATTTGTCTTTAAAGGTAACACATTCGGGGTCAATTTGACCTCCGCTTGTTTCGCGATTTTACACAGTTTTGATTGATCCCGCGAGGTTCTGAGGGCTGTATCCAGCAGTAGGCATCTAAGTACGTCGATTTAAGTAATAAAAAGGCCACCTAAATTTTTTAAGATTTTTGAAAAAAACGTAAGGTTAACCCCTTTGGTGTTTTTTGACCCCAAAAAATGAAAAGTGGAATTCGGCAGCTTCTTTCACTGTTTCTTACGTATTTCGATCAGAAATTCGAATGGCGCAGTCAGATATCTCGTAAGTATGATATTTTTTATTTTATTTGTCTTTAAAGGTAACACATTCGGGGTCAATTTGACCTCCGCTTGTTTCGCGATTTTACACAGTTTTGATTGATTCCGCGAGGTTCTGAGGGCTGTATCCAGCAGTAGGCATCTAAGTACGTCGATTTAAGTAATAAAAAGGCCACCTAAATTTTTTAAGATTTTTGAAAAAAACGTAAGGTTAACCCCTTTGGTGTTTTTTGACCCCAAAAAATGAAAAGTGGAATTCGCAGCTTCTTTCACTGTTTCTTACGTATTTCGATCAGAAAAT